>OV170229.1:5628007-6868507 GCA_921882275.1 Brenthis ino
TACACTCGGACACTCCAACACTGCGACACTCATACACTACAAGCCCCAGGAGATCTCTTACCATTTACTTCAACCCTCTGTGTTCTATTATTTAAGTACGAATTCAGAGTTAGAGTGCCTTATTTCTAATACCATATTGATGCAGTTTCCTGATCAGCGTCTCATAATGCACACAATCAAATGCCTTGGATTTGTCACAGAATATCCCAAGTGCGTCTTGTGACCTTTTCCAAGCCTTACAAATATTTTTTACTAGCTCAACACTAGCAAATGGGCTTTCGTAAATCCAAACTGTTTCTTATGAAGTAGATTGTGTGCATTGAAATAGTACAGTCAAATAAGGTTTAAAATCTAAATGTTGGCACTCAACTTTGCAATTTTGATATAATTTAGTTTTAATGATACAAAAACAATGTGTAAAGGTTTTCGTGTCTGCAACCGCCGGCAAGAGTTGAACAAAATTGTTAAAAGTGTTTTTTCGCAATTATTTGAAAACGGTAAAGATAAGACAAAAATGTTTTACAGACAAGATTAAAAAGTGAAACACCGCCAACTTCCCAACTCCGGGCTGTTACTGACGCTTGCTAAACAGAAAGAGTTAATAACTAAACTTGACCCGACCCGGGGCTCGAACCAGGACCGCCGGATGTGCAGTCGTACTTGCTAGCCACTACTCATACTGTTCTTTGTTTTTGGCCAACACTACCGCGTAAATGGAGGCAAATTCAAACCTTAGATGAATTATGGGAAATTCATCATATGTGATATATTATTTATTGGATTTCAGATATTCCACTCTAATTTCCCCTCCAATACCACAGAGTAAGATAACAGCTATAGAAAAAATCCCTTTCGGGCTTATAGGCAAAATTATATTGTCTTTTCCGAAAAGATGGATACTTAATGATAATTACATTTTATTTTATTTGCCTGGAGATAAAAGTAAAATAAACGATACATGGCTCACGAAAATACGAGATATTTCAACACCAAGCGGATCTTCCAATACTATTACTCTGTGGACGTCAGGAGATGTTACTAAAATGGTGAGTGTATATAGAAAAGGGAAGCCCACCCTCAGCAGTGCGCAAATACTCATTTATTTGAAAAGCTGAAATAAACATTTTAAAATATCTAATGTACTTATACTAATATTAAAAATAAAGTATTTTTTTGTTTGTTTTTTTGTACTGAATAGGCTCCGAAGCTACTGAACCAATTAAGATGAAATTTGGTATGAAGATAGAGACCTTGGAAAGGACATAGTATACTTTTTATCCCGGAAATCATCTCTTAAGAGGGTGAAAATAGGGATTAAAGTTTGTATGGGGACGAAGTCGAGCGGAGCGAGGGTCAATCGCTAGTTTGTTTATAATATTCTAGTACTTATAAAATAATCGTCTTTTAATATGCGTTAAAAATGATTTTTATTTGAAATTGTAGGTAGAAAAGTTACCAGAAGACGTCGTGAAGAGGAAAGTGATGGGACTCTTGAGACAGTTTCTTGGCAAAGACATGACCGTGCCAGAGCCCACTGGTATAATAATGTAAGTTATTAATCAATAATGTATCTTTAAAAACATTATAAGAAAATATAAGGAAATAATCCTAAAAAATTATTAAATAAAATAAAAAAAAAAAGTGAAATAAAAATAAAAGTAGAACCATTAAATCTTTTAGGACCTAAAAGAGTTTTAAATTCATTATGTAATTTATTTGAAATAAAATTTCAAATAATAAAGTGGTTGAAGAGTTCCACTTTCCACTTCCTGGCTGCATCATCAGATCAGCCTGATGGTGTCATTAGTTGTATTGTATTCAGCACTTTTTAACGTCCCACTGCTGGGCGTGGGCCTCTCTTCAATATGAGGATCAGGTCATAGTCCACTACACTGTGTGTCCTGTGTCCACATGTCTTTCGAAAACTTGCTAGGTTCTCTCAGACATGCTGGTTTCCTCACAATATTTTCCTTCACCGTAAGACAATTGGTGACCATGTTGGAAATTATTCGCACTTGAGAACCCGGGATTTGAATTTTGAACCCGCTTCACTCAGGTTCCCAAGCGAGCGCGTTACCACTGAGCTACCAATGTATTTAAATATATATATACCTATCCATCCAGTCCACAAGTTTTACCTTCATTTTAAACATATTTATTAACTATTTACAGATCAAAATGGTTCTCAAATCCCTTCACACGTGGTACCTACACTTATGACAGTTTGTCGGTGCACGAGTATCCGGACGCGCGGGCGACTCTCGGGGAACCCCTCGTCGACGAGGCGGGGGTTCCCAAGGTGTTATTCGCAGGGGAAGCCACGGAATTGACTCACTTCGCTACCGTCCATGGCGCGAGCGAGACCGGTTATAGAGAAGCTATGAGGTTGTTGAATTTAAATAAGCAATAGAAAGAAATTTTTCTATAAATATAATAAAACTGTAGCGGTCAAATTTCTGTACATAAAAAAAATGCTAAAAACCGAGTCAGGGGGATGTAAGAAGAGAAATAAAACAAATGCAGTTTTTTTTCAATTTTTTTGTTTCTCTGTCTGTCTGTTTGTACGCGCTAATCTTCGAAATTGTTAGACCGATTTAATTGAAATTTTGCATGGTGATAACTTATATCCCCGGTCAACATTTTAGATACTTTTTATCCCGAAAAATTAAAGTCTCGTGGGATAGTTGAAAAACTATAGTAACTAATACAGCTTAGTACACAAAAATTACTGATTGGATATTAATGAAACTTTACAATAATATAGTTCATACATCAGAATAATAAATAGGCTTCTTTTTATTACGAAAAAATGTGCGGTTCTCGTGGGATAGATTTGTTTTTGTTTTTGTGAGCTTGAAATAAATTTATTTTTGTAGGATTTTTTTGTTTTATTTCAATTATCTTGTTAATTTAATGGCTTCAAAGCGTGCCAATAGAGCACAGATTACTTTAGCAATGTCACGTGGCATGGAGAGGACACGAAGATTGGTCGGTAAAATAAGATTGTGTTGTACTGTGTGTGACATCGTAGCTCCAGAACGGATGACCCGATTTTGATTTCGTTTGTTTTTGTTTGAAAGATGAATAAGCCAGGAGTGTTCTTAGCTATGTTTGATGAAAGTCGGTCCAAGATGGTCGTTTTTTTAAAGAATTTAATTAATAATAATAAAATTTCAAAAAAGTCTAGAGGTCTACTAAACTTATTTTTATGTATTACAAAGCACTTAAGCATTAATTTTTATAGCGCACATATTTATAATATTTTTTGCAGATCTCAAAAAAAATTGTAAGCCTCTTACTTTTCGTGCCTACTTTTAATTTAGTTTTGTTGATTAATTTTGTGTATATATACAAATACTAGCGACTCACTCTCACTTCGCTCGGGTTCGTGAGTTTTATATGCCTTTGCCTTATTTGAGAAATGATTGATTCCCCATACAAACTTCCACCCCCTTTTCACACTCTTAAGGGATGATTTCCGGGATAAAAACTATCCTATGTCCTTCCCAGGGTCTTAAACTATCTACATACCAAATTTCATCAAAATCGATTCACCCGATTAAGCTTGAAAAAGTAACAGACAGACAGTTACTTCCGCATTTATAATATTAGTATGGATTATTTCATAATTTAGAGTTAATTTATTTATGAAGTCGATTTAATTTTTTCGTATTATTTAAAAAGAAAGTATCTTACTAACTTACTGGAATAAGATACTTTATCCATCGAGATTATACCCAAAAGCAAATAAAATAAACACTCTCATTTTACAACATTTATATGTATGGAATAAATTAAAAAAAAAAGAAAACACCAAAATATATAAATCTGTATTTTAATTAAAATATTGGACAGTTCATTCCACGTCAAATAAAAACTAACGATTTATTTTATAACATCCCATATTTTAAAATCGATTAATTTGACGCAGAATGAACCATTTAAACTAAATATTACACATTATACAACTAAAAACATGAAAAAATAATATTTTTTATTTTAAATTTGCATCGAACTCCATACCCATAATAAACTAAATCTTATCGTCGGTACGAAGGCAAAAACCACAAAGTTAAATTTGGACAAAAATTAACTTACACCATTTTGCTTTTGGTACATAGCAAAAATAAATATATTAAAAAAAATTGAATGAATATAAAACATTTTCAAGCATTTTCTTAGTATTTATATTAAATAATAAGACGATAAAAATAAGATATACATAATTTGTCATAACTCGACCAGACCAAAAAAGTACTAGATACACAATCTGCGACAAAAATGTCCTCATCGAATGAGCGCTCATTTGAACATTTGAGCGCGCTTTTAATCTTTTGTTTTTGTGAAAACAAGTTTAAGCATTGCATATAAGGTTCAATTAACACTGTTGTATATTTATTTCAACTAGAACAATTACCTAAACACAATCGGTGACAGTTTTAAGACAACTTTTGCATGGGATTCTGTATCTAGTAGTTTTTTTTTTTAGATAAAAAAAAACCAGTCACGAGGACTGCCGACAGAAGTGAAAACTTAAAACTGATCTTAAACTGAAAACTTTAGAACTTTCACATTTATCTGGTTTCGATATCTATAGGCACTCTGAGTGTTAGCGTTAACACGTCACGTGACCATGTCGATGACGACTTACATGGATTTACTCCCCATACAAATAAACCTGCCTATACAAGTTTTCGCTTCAAAAATATAATGGACTTAGTGATTTCTACCTTTGCACTTACAATATATTACTATTATATAATAATAGATACATTCACACATGGACCGACATGTTTTATATATTTTAATTGAATGGACCATTATGTGGTCCATTTAAAAAAAAATACAATTTTGTGCATTTCATAGAATAATTTTGATGAAGCTCATTTAAATTAAATCTGAATAACAAAGAAAATCCTATCACAATCTGTTCAACCGATATTTAGGATATTTACATTTTTTTTATATAGATTATTATGTATAGACGTTGTAAATGACTTATTAATAATAGGGAATATGCGTGTTTTAAACAATGGTTAATTTCTTTTAATAATGTTATTGCTTTTGAATTAAGCCTTTATCAAATATTTTTTAATGTACTTTCTTTTTGATTAAGAAAATAATTATTAAAAAGTGTAAATATAGGTGGGAAATTCAAAGTAGTATAAACGCACACCATTGGTCAGACCGAGTGTGACGTCAGAGTATATCATAACGGGGCCAGTGTTGCCAATTTAGCGATTTTATCGCTACAAATCATTTTTAGCAACGAAATCGTTAAATTGGCAACACTAATTGTTATTAGACTGTGACGTCACGCAAAGCGTGCGAAATGGCGTGCGTCTAAAGTATCCGTCTCGGTATGATATTTAAAAAATATATATATATTAAATTTTACTTTCTAAGAGCTGGATATTTTTTATACAATTATATAACGACGTAAGCTATTGTATAAAAAATAATCAAAAAAAATCACGCATATTCCCTAGTATTACAACAAAAACTGTTCAAAATGTCAATAATATTTTTTTAAATAGATTTAATCGGTCCAAAACTAACTTGACCATTGACTGTAAGAAATTGTATGGACCATACAAATTCATCCAACCAAATTCATTAATTCATACAATTTTCCTTTCATCTTCACCTATTTGCGCGTCCAATTCATCCATTAGCTTTTTATCATCCATTTCTGAATCACTGATATCTTCTAAATCGTCCATGTTGAATTTGTCTTCAACATTTGCTTCTCCGTTCATATAAGTTTTATCGTTCTGAGCGCCCTTTTCGTTATCTGTGTCCGATGCTATTTCTGGTGTTTTATCATCTGTGCTTTCTGACGTATTGGTGATGTTATTAACATCATTTTTGTCATTAATATCTGTCATCGTGACATCTCCAACTTCATTTTTATCCGTGCTGTCTGTCATTGTGACATTTTCCACATCATTTTTATTATCTGTGCTATCTTTATTATCTGTATTTTCTTCCTCGTCCTCCATTTTTAAACTTTGTGATAGCAACGTATCCTCACTTTTATTATCTATACTGTTTTCATAATTTTCTTTTAATTCTACTTTAGTATCATTCGATTGATGAATATTGGTAACTTCTTTATCAACGTTTACATCATCACTTTGTTCGTTGTCATTATTTTTATCATTGGATTCATTATCTGTTATCATTTCTCTTGAACTTACTTCAGTCTCATTGAACTTATCTAGACTATACTTTTCATTAATATCATCATTTTGTACATTATTATCATCATTTTTAGAATTTTCATTATTTTCTATTGATTCTTCAATCTTATCATTAATATGTTTGCTCTCATTACTTTCTATTGTTTTGTTAATTTCGCTTTCTTCATTATTTATATCGTTAATTTCACTTTTCTTATTTTCATCATTTTCTTTATTTATATCGTCATCTTTCATAGGGTTTTCACTTTCACTACAAACTGTATCGTCTTTATTTCTTGCATTGTCATTATTTTCAATAATTTCATTACCTACATGTGCATCATTAACGCTGTCATTATTCTCTTTTGATTCATTAACGTTAACTTTATCATTATTTTTGTCATTATTTTGTGTATCACCAAACAACATGTCAAAATCATCATTAGTGACCGTAGGAGCTTTATCGTCACCAAATAATGAATCATTATCCTCGCTCTTATCCTTCGAAACATCGATAGTATCGTCCAATCTATCGATTAAGCTATCGATTCCGCGACACATATCAGAATCGAAGTCACTAGCATTCAAAATCGAGTCAAACGCTTTCTCAGCTTTGACTTTACGTCGTTTTTTGGGGACTTTTCCTAATAATTTAGGAGAGAAGATATTTTTTAGCGCGATCGACGTCAGCGAGTCTACTTTTTTAAGAATATTCTGATCATCTACATCGGAAGCAGTATCTTCGGAATCCCAGTGAATATATTTGTCTGCGTCAAATGCTTCTTTTATTTCGTCATTTATATCGACCATGTAACTCGGTTCCGATTTTATTCTTACACGAGATATGTATGGATATATACATTCACTATCCAAACCATAATCCTGAAAAAAAAAACAATTATAAAATAAATATAACTTAAATACATGTCTGTCCGTCCGTCTACCTGTTTTCCAGTTCAAAATATGTCAATTTTTTTCGGGCAATTTGCTTTGATGATAATGCAATGTATGTGTCACTGAACTCCTTCTAAATTACTAGATCGATTTTGATGAAATTTTTTGTGTGTTTGAGTGGATTTTTGGATGGTTTAGTTTCACAATTGGACCTGGGTAGGTGATGTTGAAGTCGGGGTCTAGGATTTTCATAAATACCATATTCGGGCAGGACAATATCTATCGGGTCCGTTAGTAGATTATATAATACCAGCGACTCACCCTCGTTTCGCTCGGGTTCGTCCCTAGGTACATTTGAATTTTTTTGAGCGAAACCTAATATTTTTCTAAAATAAAAATTGCCTAAGTTATTCCTTATAACAGCAGCTATCTGCCAGAGAAACTCTCGTTAAAATCAGTCTAGCTGTTTCGGAGATTAGCCATAAGAAACGGACATACAAACAAAAAATTTGAAAGTGTATTTTTCATATACACATGTACTGTATATAATTTCATATGCATTCAGTAAAAAGCTGTTATTTTGACATTACAAACAGACACTACAATTTTATTTTTATGATAATGATGATCAATGATCAATTAGGGCCGATCCATAATATCGTGCCAATCACAGTTTGTTTTCGGTTCAATATCGTTCAGGTATATATTTATATTATATTTTATACAAGAAACATTGCTGGAGTGCATTGTATGCATTTATTGTTTAGTGTATAAAAAACTTTACCAAACCAGTATCAGATCGAGAACGAACCGTGATCAGCACTATAGTGTGTATCGGGCCTTAGGATTCCGTGACCAAAAAAATCGGGAATCGCTGATAGCCTATTTATTTAAGAAAGTTATCTATTGAAATATTGTAAAGAGGAAAAATTAGTTTTTTTGTTTGTATCAAATAGGCTCCGAAACAACTACTGAACAGATTTATATGAAATTTTGTATGAAGATAGTTTAACACCCTGGGAAGGACATAGGAGTTTTCATCCCAGAAATCATCCCTTAAAGGGGTGAAAGTTTGTGCGTGGAAGCAGCCTAGTAGATTATATAATAGCTAGGCAATAAAATAGAAATACTCACATAAGGCACTTTTGAGACATCATAGTGACCGTTTACAGGACTTTCTAGTATCGGATCGCATCTCGATATTCTTATCTGCAAGGGTTTCACTTTCCTCAACAGCGCTGGACTTATGGTTGTCGCTGAAATAGAAACAAAACTATTAGAAAAAACAATTAATATGGAAAAATATATTAAAATTCTCTATTTACCCGACAGTGGCAGAAGGAGGGTTATGTTTTCGAGTGTTATTGTATGTATGTATGTTAGACATGTACCGACTAGACGGCCATTACTTTATTTATATTACTATTCTTAAAAAAAAAGAGAAATTATCATTGTTGTTAATGAAAAATATTATTTTCATTAAATTTGATTTTGTAATGTTGTGGGTAGGCTTTCTGTAACAGCTATATAATGCCTTTGACACGTCTAAAACCTTAGTCTCTCCCGTGACCATGTGCGCTATAAAGTATTCGAAACCTTGGTTCCCGACCAAAAATCTAAATAAATCCGCGAAAACATCCGAAAAGATAGTTTTATTTAAAATGAGTGAGTATGTATGTTTAAAACCTGCATGTCTGACAGAACCTAGTCTCAGAGTCCGCACTTGGCCAGCCTGGTGGACTATGGCATGATCGCCATCACATACGGAGGCCCACGCTCAGCGGCGGAACGATAAATTGTTATTTTATAAATTAAGTACCTTTTTTCTTCTGACCGCAATAATTCTTATGCGTTGTTATTGCTTTATTAGATGGAAAGTTCCGACCGCATATATCGCAATTCACTGAAACAAAATGAATAGTCATTATTAACATTACTATTTTTATTCAACAAAAACAAATCTATCCCACGGGAACCGTAATAAAAAGTAACCTCCGTGCTATTCCAGACTATAATCTATTTCTGTGCCAAATTTCATACAAATCTGTTCAGCTGTTCTGGCGTGATTGATTAACAAACATCCAAACATCCTCACAAACTTACACATTTATAATATTAGTATGGATTTTATTTAAAACTAGCGATTCGCTTGCTCGGGTATGTAACTGTTTTATTTATGAACCGATTGAAATAAAACAAACACTAAATGTTAAGTGAAGCTTACCACAATGTATTAGTGAAAATCAATTAGCGCACACAAACAGACAAAAATTCTAAAAATCATTATTTTGGGTTGTATTCGTTAATAAAGACCCCCAAACAATAGTTTTTCTCAAATATTTGGGTAAATCCATTGATCAAAAAAGTACTAGATACACAATCAGCGACAAAAAATGTTCTCACCTAATGAGCGCTCATTTGAACATTTGAGCGCGCTTTTAATTAATTTTTTTATGAAAACAACTGTAAGAATTACATTTCAGGTTCAATTTACAATGTTGTATATTTATTTCAACTAGAACAATTACCCAAACACAATCGGTGACAGTTTTAAGAGAACTTTTGCATGGGATTGTGTATCTAGTACTTTTTTGATCGATGAGTAAATCTAACAAAGTATCACGCACCTCCTTTTGTGACACATGTATGTATATCAAGTAGATGTTTACTCGAGAATGTCTTTTTACAATTGACACATTCAACATCTCTACTCCGTTTGCTTGGTTTTCGGTCTGGAGGTCTGAAATAGACATACATTATAATATATTATTATAATAAATATTTTTGTCTTCCAGTCCTTTTTAACTTCCCACTGCTGAGTATGGGCCTCCAGTTAATATGATGGGGGATCAGGCCATAATCCACCACGCGGGCCGAGTGCGGGCGGACTGAGCATGTCTGCCGACAACTTGCTATCTTCTCTCAGACATGCAGGTTTCCTCACGATGTTCTCCTTCACCGTAGGACGTAGTCATCATGTTAGAAACGATTCGTAGATGAGAATATCAGAGCGAGTCCCGGGATTTAAACCCGTCTTACTCAGTTTCCCGAACAAGCATTACCACTGAGCTACCACTGACAAACAAACACTAAACTACTCAATAAATAAATATGTTGGTACATTAACACACAGAACCATCTAGTTCCATGGTAAGCTACGAGGCTTGTGTTATGGATACCAGATAGTTGACAGTTAGTTGACACATATATAACTTTAAATACATACAAAAAATTATAAATATAAAATACCCACGACTGGAGTATAAACATTCGTGCTCATCACACAAATGAATAACCTCAGCGGGACTCGAACCCGCGACCGTTGGCACAGCAAGTACGTTGTCAGTGCAAACTGAGCCAAACGTTTCTATAATAAAGTAATAAAACAATACTCACTTGTTTTTTGCATGAACTCTCATATGTATGTTGTAAGAGTGATGGCTCTTATATTGGATCTTGCATATTTTACATTTAAATTCGGCATTTCCTTGGTTTTTGTTCACTCGGGGTGGAGATTTCACAACTATCCTGAAAACAATAAGAAAAAATCGGTGGTAGCACATGGACAGACAGACAGACAGACAGACAAGGGAGTGATCTTAAAGGGGTTCCCTTTTTTACCTTTAGAAGTATGGAACCCTAAAAATCAAGCGCAAGTCGTATTCACACTCGAAAGGTTCTGTACAATTGTACTTGTACGTTTTATTAATATGACTTTTATTCTATGTATGTAGTTTATTAACTTCGATGATCGATTGTGAATGTTAAAAAAATATTTGTTTTTTTATTTATTTTTATTATTTGTATTATAGCGGCAATAGATATGCATAATCTGTGAAAATTTCACCTCCCTACCTATTACGGTTCATGAGATACAGCCCTCTGACATACGGACAGACAGCGGAGGTCAGTAATAGGGTTCTGTTGGCACCCTTCGAGTACAGAACCCTAAAAATGTGTGCGTGCATGTAACTTTAACGCGCGATTAAAGTAAAACTTCTTTGGCGGTGTGGCAGATACCGCAATTACATTGAAACAAATCTATATATAAATACAATAATTTTTAATAATAAATATTCATTTTTAAAAATAATAATTATTATAAAAATATAAATATAATATATATATTTTTTAATTATCTTACTAATATTATAATTGTGAAAGTATAGAGGTTTGGATGGATGTTTGTTTGTTAACTCAATCACGCCAGAACGGCTGAACGGATCTGGATGAAATTTGGTACAGAGATAGATTATAGTCTGGAATAGTACATAGATTACTTTTAATCCCGGAAAAATGTACGGTTCCCGTGTGATAGATTTATTTCTTATTTTCAAGAAGCAAATCCTAGCACAGCGAAGAACAGAAAAAAAATACTCACTGGACTTTCTTAGTCGACTCCTTCTTCAATGACTCCCTCTCTTTCGAACCTCTCAATCTTGGCGTCAAGACGGTACTCTCATCAGTCTGCAAGGAGAAAACATATTGGTTAATAATACATCTAAATAAGAATGGAAAAATGTTGAAAGTACTAGATTTAATAAAAAAGTTATCAATATATAAATATCGAGGTGCGTATGTATGTTCCCTATGGACTCCAAAACGGCTAGAGCGATTTTGATGCAATTTTCAGGCAATCTTCAGATTAGGTCAGTTCACTGTAGTTTGGTAGCGATGGGAAATTGGCACGCGGGTAAAGCCGTGGGTCTTATATATTATTTAAGTTTTAAATTTAAGATTTATAAGGTTGAATGCCTTATACATTATAATAATAAAAAAAAATCAATAACTTTTCGTTATTATCAAAAGTTATGTTAAAAATATTCTCATTGTTTCTAATATTTATATGTTTCTAATCATACTAATATTATAAATGTGAAAGTTTGTGAGTATGGATGTTTATTACTTCTTTCAGGCCAGAACGCTGAACAGATCTGGATGAAATTTGGCACAGTGATATACTATACACTGGAATAACACATAAGCTACTTTTTATCCCGTAAAAATGTACGGTTACTGTGGGATAGGTTTGTTTTTGTTTTATATATAAAACTCTTTTCTGTTGACTCTCCAACTTTCGTGCCCATTTTCACTCCTCATGATTACCGGGATAAAAACTATCCTATGTCCTTCCCAGGTTCTCAAACTATCTTCTTACCATATTTAATCTAAATCGGTCCAGTTGTTTCAGAACTTAGGGGGTGTCCATTAATCACGTGATCTTTTTTTAGCATTTTTTAACCCCCCCTCCCCCATTGGTGATACGTAGTGAGGTTTAAGACCACCCCCCCTCCCCCTTCTCAACATCACGTGTATTTTTAGTACCTACAACGAATCTTAAAATTTTCTGAATATTATCTTAATTTAAATACAGGTATAAACTATAATCTTATTTTATTCTGAAATTAAGGACCATAATAAAAATGTCTACACCAGGTTGCAAGTTTTTTTTATTGCCATAACAATGATAATAAACGAAGAGTGTAATCATAGGAAAAACATGTATTGTACTAATACATGAATATATTTAATGTATATTGTCCTCGAACCACGGATTAGCAAGACATTCTTCAACACTAACAACTGGATAAGCGTCTTGCAGGTGTTTGACGAAAAAATAAATACACGAGATATCTTACTACACCCCCCCTCCCCCTTGTGTTATTTTCGTGATTTTTATCAAACCCCTCCCCCCCTTTCAAGCCTCACGTGATTAATGGACAACCCCTTATTCGGTACAAGCAAAGAAACAAAAAAATCTTTCCTTATTATAATATAAACAATGTCTGTGCCAAAACAACATCTGCCTATGATCCTTTAGTATAATCATTATAATAATGTAAAAAAAAATCAAATGCTTGACCAACTATATTATATTAAGTAACTCGTCAAAACAAAACAAAAGTTTTTTATAGTGCCCATAGAAGAGTTTCACTATCAAACCAGATACAAATAATACTAAAAAAAATACCTCATTCTTTTTTAATATAGACTTGGGCAGTGGCATCGGTGTCCTTTTGGATCTCTGGAAAAAAAAACAAAAATCATATTAGAACCTTAACTTAGAGTATGTTTTTTAATCTCAGAGACTAAATTGACACATGCAAATGTCAAATTTACAAATAATGTTGCCAGCTCTTATGTGCAGTGTTGTACCTACTATACCGATTTGTTGAATCGTAACTTTTTATCTTTATTAGACCATTCCCGCACGCAAAATAGGCGCGCAGACGTCGAGTTGCGGAAACAAGCCCGTTTTATACCATAGACCATTCCCTTCAACATTTTATATTCCAAAGTGTATCATTAAAATTCACATTATTAATTTTAAATAATTAAATATCATGTTTATTAATTTTAAAACATTAAACATCATTAAAATTCGCCATTTAAATTTACATTATTAATTTTGAATTATTACATTTTAAATAAGTACCTACACATTATTTCAGGATAACTTATTATAAAAAAACAATACTTGATTTTATTAACGTTAACTTTCGATAGTGGCACATCACTATTTATGAATTACAAAAAAACTGGCAACCCACGTAATGTCAGTTATGTCTCCAAAATAAAAAAAACAGTCTATAGTATATTATTAACTAGCGACTAACCCTTGCTTCACTCGGATGAATTATTAAGTGCCTTACAAATGTTGAGAAATGTAATAACGCATACCACCTGCATACAAATATAGGTGGTTATGTGTTTGTTTGTTTGAACTAGCCACTACCCAAGGGAGCGGAGCAGTAATCATAACTGTCAGAAAAATGGTCACACTTCCATACATTATTGTAAAACCGATGTTTATAATAAGTTTAAGTGCTTTAAGCTCAGAAGCTTTGGTCAAATACTCATTGTGTAGAAGGTAGGTTAGGCAACCCACGTAATGTCAGTTATGTCTCCAAAATAAAAAAAACAGTCTATAGTATATTATTAACTAGCGACTAACCCTTGCTTCACTCGGATGAATTATTAAGTGCCTTACAAATGTTGAGAAATGTAATAACGCATACCACCTGCATACAAATATAGGTGGTTATGTGTTTGTTTGTTTGAACTAGCCACTACCCAAGGGAGCGGAGCAGTAATCATAACTGTCAGAAAAATGGTCACACTTCCATACATTATTGTAAAACCGATGTTTATAATAACTTTAAGTGCTTTAAGCTCAGAAGCTTTGGTCAAATACTCATTGTGTAGAAGGTAGGTATATGAAACAGACAAATATGTATTGTAATCAAATTTAACGCGGGTAAAACCGCGGGGGCACAGCTTGTTATTATATATATCATTACTAGCGACTCGCCCTCGCTTCGACAAAAACATATCTATCCCACGGGAACCATACACTTTTCCGGGATGATATTTATAGCCTATAGCCTTTCTCAATAAACGGGCTATCTAATGCGAAAAGAATGTTGCAAATGGGATTACTAGTTCCTGAGATTAGCCCATTCAAACAAACAAACTCTGCCTCTTTATAATATTATATTATAGATTGTTTGGTTTCATGTTTAGTGGATCCAATAATTACCTGTAAGTTGCCCAGTGATACATCATCATCATGACTCCTCTTGGTCCCTCGTAATCTAGGAGGACTGGGCTGTTTGCTCCGGAGAGATCTCGGTTGAATCCTATCCTTCCCCCTCGTCTCTTTTCTTGCTGGTAATGTTACCTGTAATTGAAATAAAAAAAAAATAAGCATTTCATATGAATAACAATTTCATATATTTTTGTTACTGGATAAAGTAGATTTCAGGACAAACTGGCTGGGCCAAACCGGTTCATCTAAATTGTATCAGGATATACTAGTTTAGCGCAAGACATCTAGTTTGACCTAAATACTTTAGTCTGAACTAGTTTGGCCTAGGCCAAACTGATTGAAATAACATAGCACTTATGATATTGGGCGTTCTGGGTTTGAAATATTGAAAAATACCTAACGAGACCGAGCCAGGCTACGCTTCGCTCCCGCCTTAGCCTTCTTAACCTACGTTTTCTAAGTCGGGCAAGTCACATAATAATACCACCACCCACTCCTCCGATGGCCACCGTCCATATACTAAAGAGCCGAATAATAAACTCAAAATCACTTCGGCATATTCAGTATCAATATTTAATATCTTGTCAGGATAGTTTAATCCTCACACACTTAAGATGAACCGGTTAGACCCATAACTTATTCCATATCATTTATTAAGTTTCATTGACCAACTTCAAAAACAAGATGTTACTTTACTCAGATTTAAGTTTTATTTGTTAACAAAAAGAAATCTGTTCTGTGGGCGCAGTACATTTTTCCGGGATAAAAATAGCCCTTGTGTTATTCTGATGCATAAGCTGTATTATTGTAAACTGCCTCGGTGGTGTAGTGGCTAGCATGTACGGCTGCACACCCGGAGGTCCTGGGTTCGAGTCCCGGGTCGGGCCAAGTTTAGTTATTGAGTCTTCCTGTATAGTAAGTCTCAGTAACAGCCCGGAGTTGGGAAGTTGGCGGTGTTTCACCCCCGTGCCACGGAGAGCACGTAAAGCCGTCGGTCCTGCGCCGACACTCTCACCGGTCGTGTCGAGTGGTCGTCCCACCGGAGTATGAGAGTGATAGGAATAGAGAGTGCACGTTGTGTCTGCGCGTACACTTGAGCACTATAATATCTCCTGCGCAGTTGGCTAATCTCATTGAGATTGGCCGCCGTGGCCGGAATCGGCTAGGAGAACATCATTATTGTAAAGTATCATTAAAATCTATTCAGTAGTTTTTGCGTGAAAGATCAACAAACATCCATATATTTATACATCCAGCATCCAGACACCCATACATCCTCACAAACTTTCGGATTTATAATATTAGTAGGATATATATTATATAGGTTATAATTAATAAAAATTACAATTCTTGATAAAATAGAGGTGATAATTTAAAGCAGTGCAAATATTTACTTAAAAAGAACAATTTCGCAACAGCCTCTTATTAAAAAAACAAAACCGAACAAATAAAACTAAAATAGCAAAGGCATTCATTTTGGAACGAAAAGTGCTGGCTACCAAAAAAAAATGTACAACACATTTGTAATATGAAGCTTTGAGCGTTGATCATTGAGCAAAGATTTTAACTATGGCCCCGAAGCTCTAAAACCATTCCTTCAGCTATTATTTGCTGTTTTATTTTTCACTTTTATTTTTGGGTCCATGCCCATGAAACATGAATATTCTTTTTTACCTATTTATGACAAGTGACTCACCCCCGCTTCGCTCGGGTTCGTCCCTAGCTTGCTTCCCCATACAAACTTTCATTCCCATTTTCACCCCCTTAAGGGATGATTTCTGGGAAAAAAACTATTTCACTAACTCACTCACTTTTCATATCATGAGTTTTAAAAAAATGTTATTTTAGTAAAAAAAATTTTTTTCTACATAGGTATGATGAGTTGTTGTGGGTTATATTATTACGTGTTTTCCCGTGGGAATGAGATAATCTCCCGCGGTAAAAAGTAGCCTATCTCACTCTCCAGCCCTCCAACTATCTCCACACAAAAAATTACCCCAATACATCACTCTGTTTCGACATGAAACAAGGACAAACAAACAAGCAAACAAAGTCAAACTGTATATTGTAGAAAGAGAATGTGTCATATTTACAAATGCATTCAATTAGTTTGTAATAATTTAAGGTAAGTAAAAGAAAAATGTGATTTTTACATTTTTTCATAGATTTTTTTTTCAATTTTTCTCTTCATAAGAACCTTCCTCAGATTTCAACAAATATTTGAAAAAAAAAATTAGCCAAATAATTGTTCCAGCCGTTCTTGCTTTGCGATTAGCAACATCAACATCATCATTTTTATTTATATATAGATGGTGAAGTCTAACCTTAACTTTAGTATCTTGAAGTTTATTTTTGACATTCTTCACATTACTTTTTAAGTTCTTCCCTTGTGTCCTCGTTCTCATCAGTGGCTCATTTGAATCTTCATTTATGAACACTGGTTCGGTTATACCTAATATACAGTCCCCTGCATCAGGCTGAAATATATGACAAAAACTTTAAAGTAACAAAAATATTAATAGCACGATATATTTTTGATGACACATTTGGCTGTTTGTAGTGACCCTACTTGCAGTGCTAGCATTCGCGGGTTTGAATACCGCTGGGGGCATTCATTTATGTGATGAGCACGAATGTTTGTACTCCGGTCATGGATATTTATGTATGTATTTAAAGTTATATATGTGTAGTGTATTTATTGACTATCTGGCATTCATAACACAAGCCTTGTAGCTTACCATGGAACTAGACGGTGCTGTGTGTTAATGTCCCAACATATTTATATTATTTAAATTTATATATATTTATAATTATTTACCTAAAAAATAGCCAAATAGATGAACTAAAATCAAAATTATTTTAACTTTATACGTTACCCATATGATATATTTGAAAATTAAATTTATAAGTATAAAATTTTTCAATGTTTGTTTATTTAGGTAATTTAATCAAAGTCAAATAATACAAATACGTATAAAATATGACAAGATTCAATTGCAAAATTGTAGTATTTTTTCTAATTATTTTTACCCTTACCGCTCCTCTCGGCATTGTCTGTGGTGGAAGACCTAATCGTAATCTCGTTCTTTTGTTTGTTTGTCTGCACATTTCCAGAAATTCATAGAAATCATTCACTTTATCTACACAGAGTTCACATATAAGTGGAGGCATTTTGTCATCTTGGTGGACCTGAAAATAATATTATGGTAATAACAATATCTTATATAATTAATCTAATCAAAACATTTGTTAATAATGGCTATTATTAAGCGATAATAAATAAAATTATATTTATTGAAATAAATAGGTTTGCCTCCAAAAATAATATAACCTAACTTTAAAGATTTTTACAATGCAAATACTGTTAAGGTAGTAATTTATTTTTCGATAAGCGGATATAACAAAAAATATATATGTATAATCATATATTAGTCGTTATTTTTTTCATATTTTATGATTTGAAATCAAATATAGTTAAATATGTGTACAATGTCATTTTCAATTAGCATCAAAACAATAATTGTTTAGTGTCACAAGCACATTAATGGTAATAAGGAAATAGGTTTACTGCATGTAATTATTGTATATAAATTAAATATTATTAAATAAAGCGGTTGTTTACTTCTATTTGCACACAGTCACGAATTTTCTGTTTTAGTTCCACTTCTGCTCCGTCTAAATCGACAACATTTTGTATTATTGGCATTTTGTAGCCAGCACCCGCACCACACAGACGACATGCTCGATATATTTCGTATATCGTTTGAGCTTCTATTTTGGAATTAATAAATCCATCCATTTTCTCATTTCTCCAGATAAACTACACAATATTACTGATATCAATAGCAAATTACCGCTTCGACGCCATTACTTTAGGCATTAATGTTGCCAGATGCCACTTGTTAGTTGTTACTTGTTACCTTAAAACTTAAATGTAGAAGGTGGGGAAGAGTTTTGCCTTTTTCTCCCGCCAGATGTCGCAATCACTATAGTCCTAAGTATATTGTAAAGCTCTTAAGGTTTTTTTTTCACCACAGAATGCACACCTCTCCTTTTCAATTCTTCCTTCATCTGGTCTAACCTCCAGGTACATTACATTGCACAGGTAAGATGCGAACACAATAAACGCAAAAAACCAGGTACAAAAAAGATATTATAATAAATTGCTTAACCTCAGACTGAATGAATATAGGCCACACGTGTGGCGTCTTCCTTTCCAGAAATCTTCCCCCTTCATGAAAAATAAAACATTCGAATGATTAATCGATATCAAATTCATATTACTCGATTGTAAATTATGTATAATAATATAATACAACATGAATATCTTCTTTTTGAAATCCGATCAGTCTTTTTAGTATTTTTACTTTTAGTATCGAAATTATAATATAAAAGCCTGGTTGTTACGTTATCTAAGTTCTTCCTATTTTATTTAGTAACATATTGTTCAGATTGATATTTAATGATACCTAATGATTTGTTTTAAAGTAGCGGCGCACGATGAAACTGATATACTCAATACTCATATCAGTAGAGGACACTTTAACAAACAAATAATATTACCATTATATTCGTTATAAAGTGCAAAGAAGCTTAGAAAAAAATGAGTAAGATATAATGTTAGCAATTAAATATAGGCTCTATTTCTTTAATAATGTGATTATTTGATAAAATAAGTTGTCCATGTTTGTTTAAAAAACTGCAAATAAAATATACGAATGATTACATTGTCTCTTGCACTATTCAATTGGGCAAGAGCTGAACGCAAACGAATACCTTGCAGTGGCTAGAAGACTTTGGTTTTATATATATCAAGTTTTTAGGTTAGTTCAAGTTAAGTAGCCCTCGGCGATATCGAGAAAATAAGATAATAATAAGATATGAATGGATAGTGTTGGAACCAAACTTCGCAATCCGTGAGAAGGAGCAATCACTTCAAATATAATATTTGCATTCAGTTTACTTCCCCCATTCTCATCGATAAATATTAGTCTAAAACTTGGATAAAATTACGTGGTCCTTCATAAGTCATTCAAAATAACTATTAGCTAGAAATTGTTGAAATGTATGAAAAGGAATCTAACAAGACAAATGCTAAATTAATAAGAATATTTAAGTGGCAAAATAATTTATGACGGTTGAAATGGTTTAGAAATCCAGCAAACTACGCTGATACTACTTGAATATAGTGTTATTTTTCATAGTCTTTTCCTTAACATAATGTAAGTCTTTTTAAAATGACTACGAGAACCATTTTTATTTTTCCACTAGCGAATGACCCTCGCTCTGCTCGGGTTCGTCCCTACTTACGTTTTAACGCTTAGTACAGATTTCTCAGAGATATTTTCCCGCAGTAAAAAGTATCCTATATGTTGACCCGGATAACCAGCTATCATCATACCGAATTTCATCAAAATCCCTTCGTTGGTTTTCCGTGATGCGGTCACAGACAGGTTTTCCAAAAAATATATAATGTAGATTCCGCTTAGTTACAATGTTATTATATGTATAGATTTTATTATTTAATAACTTAAAAATACCATTTTGTGTTATAATAGAATTGTAGGTCATTTATAATAAATATTAATAATTAAAAGTCGTATAAAAGATTTAAGCTATTTATTAAATCAGTCTGTAACAATTTAACTTAAGTAACAACAATTATATCATAATGCAAATGTGATAATTTTACATCGCAATGCTAACTACAGTGATATCTTAAGAATAACGTTGATCATAGACTAGTTTTAATATTTTATTCGCTTTATTTGCAATGTAGTTTAAAGGCTTGTGAGTAATGATTTTAATTATTTATATGTGCAAAATTAACGAGAGAGACCCTAAATAAACATGTTAAGCACATTTTTATATATAGGATTCAAAAATTAAAAAAAGTCTATGATCATTCACACAAACTTCGGAGTCAGAATTAAAAAAAGTGACAACAATTTATATAAATGTCCTAGATAAATATATTTTAAAAGAGATTGGTCTTTATTCAGTAGACCGTTACAATGAACGTAATACTAACTAAAAGTTTTAATGGCCATTTTTTAAGGTTATCCACAGACCTGCTGCTAGTTTCGACATGAAGTGTTGAAAATTACTATATCATTAATAACATACACCATAGTTAATCTTTAGCAAAAATTTACGTTAAATGCATAATATTTACTAACGAATGCAAACTTGTTGCAAAAACTAAAATGTCATGAAACATGAAAATCCATGATGTGCCAAAGCAGTGACATTAAGAAAAATATCCCAAAAGAAAGGCGCATCGATTATTATTGTTGATGATTTAAATCGATTATTGCAATTGATAACTTTCCTATTACTACTTTGAGAACTGTCATACGTCATTACAGTATTTTTAGTAAAAAATACATTTAATATTATAAAAATAAGTGTCTTTCTTTTCTTAAAGCTAAATAAAAATAAGATCTATACAATATATCATTTTAAATTATGCAATGTCTTTGTACTTACATAAAAAAATACCTATTCTACCCTTAATTTAGAATCATGAACGAATTAACCACTGGACCAGACATATAAGCGGACGTACCTTTATCGGTCTTCTCAGTAACCAGGAGATTTTAGGCTTGGTCGTTTGTTTTTTGCGTCAGTCTCAAGCACTTATTTGTCAATAAAACATCTCCCAAAAATGACTAAATGTTCTGTTAAATGATGTAAAAACTATAACAGCGGAAGCAGCACTATTTCTTTTCACTTGTAAATACATTATTTTATTACATTTATTGTTATTTATCACACAATTTAATTAAATGTATAATAAAATGTCATATTATCCAACTATGTTAAATATAGTCCATATTTCTATGTATTGTTGACATCTGACAACCATCATAAAATCCCTGGATTATACCATTCAGAACAAATGACTAAACTGTCGAGTGAGTCCATTTGACATCGACTAGTGCTTGACAATGTCGAAAAATATATCGATATTTGACGAAATTACTAAACGAATTGTGTTATTTGTACAGTACAATAACATAAAATACTTTTACCACAGTATCCTACAATCTGATGACAATAAATTTATAAAAATATTTTCTAAATCAAATAAAAATATAAATGCAAAAATTATAATTAGTATGTGTACTTAATTTTTTATTTTATTTTATTCCACATTTATATACTTTGGAATATTATTCCATTGTAATACTAATAAAGATCATTTTATTTCAACACATAAATTACACAAAAGCAAACAATAATGTTTTAGCACTAAACTTCTGGTTTGGCGATTTGTAATAAAACACTTTACCACTTGCACTAATTATTTTACTTTCACGATCCAACACTCACTTTAATTTGCAATCTCTTTTTCTTTTTCCTAATTTCACAAATGTTTATTAAGAACTTAGCAATATTAGGACAGTGTCACATTTTTATAACTCCCCGAGACAATCAATTGCCAATTAAAATAGTTCAATAACAGAATCAACAAAAACACTTTATTTAATTAAATTAGCTTAATATTTTTTTTAATCTTTACAAAATAATATTTATTATATATTAATGGAATATATACCCGATATTCATTTGTTCATTAACATTATTATAGGCCAACAGAATGTTGCCATCAATGCCATCGTATTTATATAAATCAAATTAAAAAATAATTATTATTTGACACATTATATATTATTGCCTCTTTAATTCATTTATTTTAATTTATTAAAATTAAAAGAAGAAGAATAAATTAAAAGATGTAAAATATGATGACTATGCTTTACCAATGTCTAAAATGTCATTCATTGGTTCATCGATATATGTATTTTATCGATTACGCTCAAGCACTAGAAATATTGTATTGTGTATCAGTGTTTATAATAATGTAATAAAATCTTTGTGTGCGTTATGCGTCACTTGGTTGAACTAGTTTTCATACATTTGTATTTTATGTCAGGTCCAGTCTCTAATTCGTCCATGTTTAGAATATTTCAAGATGATTTTGAAGTCGATGTAACTTTTTTTCAATATATTTATTGAATTTAAAATGTTTTTTATACCTAAGTAAAATTAAAATTTTGTCACCATACTACTAAAATAATTCAACAATATACTTAAAAAATAAGTGAACTTATCAAGTTATTCACCTAACAAATCGAAATAAATATATTATACTATTATAACTTTTAAATTCACTGGCGGGAACGCTTGGCGTCCATTTTGGAGATATGTGTTGCTATATGAAACATTCTACCAACTTAGTGGTTTTTTTTATTTTTACAAATGGTATGTTTACGAATTTTAATTTTGTTGTTTTCAGAAAATTATATTATGCTTGTTTTAAATTAGATTTTTTTATTCATAAATAAATTACTAAAAGTAAGTATTTTTTAAGTTTTAGAATGTCCAAAATATTTTATTATTATACATTTGTATAAAACTGAATTATCTTTAAAAGCAATGATAATTCTATAATTTATTTTTTATATTTTTTTAATCGATCTTAAGTATGTATATGTCTCATATAACTTTGTCAACACATGAAATTATAACATAGAGAATTGTTATAATCTATTAGAAGATTGCGACTTTCGCAACGGCTGTAATATGGAATCCAAGACCACTGTCGCTGTGTTGACTTTGCTGCATCTAAAAAGAAAAGAACGAAGAAAGTGTATGTTTATAATATAGAAAAGAGATTCTCGTTTTAATATATAACCTTGCAGTAGCCATTGACAACAAAATGCTAAATGCTAAAATGTTTAATAGAACCAATTTAAAAAAATGCTTGAAAAAGTAAAAAATATTTTTAAATGATACCTTGGGAACATATCTGTACACTTAAGTTCAGTCCATCCGGTCAGTGCTTCATACAACATGGTGTCGATGGCGCGGTCAGCTTGAAGTTCCCCTGTCAGCATTCTTAAAGCTAATCTATTGAAGAAAAATATAAAAAATAAATTCAATGTCAGAAAATATCGGACGAAAGTCGTATAAACGTCATATTGAATGTTCAAAGTCGATCCATTAATAATGAATAATTAATTTCCATCCGAATAAGAAAATTCAATTATTTGTATCTTAACCTTTATGTATATTTTTACTTATATATGTACATTAAATAGAATATTTTTTAAACATATTCCAAAAAAATAACTGTGTGATAAAATTGTTGTGTGTGCCGCCAGCCAAAGGAGACGGATAAATCTTCTATAATCGGACGGATAATCATATATTGTAAATGCGAAATAAGTTTGTTTTTCACTTCTTGACATTGGTACAGCTCAACTCATTTAATTGAAAATCGAAATGGAACTATTTTTGTAGACTTATCTACCACAAGAGCGCAGTACAGTCAAGTAAACTATATAAAATTAAATGTCTTACCCATTAATTCGAGCCATAGTTCCATATGGAGGATTTAATTTTCCTGTTACTACTAAATTCTTGCAATACAACAACCAAATGCAATCTAAGTCGGTATACGCCGTAGCGTTGGCAACACTGGAGCTGTCATTCTTACTAAATGACGTTTGTAAATGATTTAGCGCGTGTGTGTTGGCATCAATGTTACGCGATAATTGACTTTGTATGTTGGCAGCAAGTGCTTCTTTATTGGACAGTTGGTTTAAAACTATTCTGTAAGGATGTTTTTTATATAATTAAATGGTTAGCCATATTTAATTAGTAAAGAATTAAAAGAAAATACAATTCGGTAATTTTTGGTAAAGGGTTATATTATATCGTCTATTCAAGCAAAACAAAAAAGCACGAAGAATAGGCAAAATTATGACGGTCTAATTTCTTCTTATGGAATGGGGTATAATGATAACAATTATTGAAAACTATTTTGGTTAACCCCCGTATTATTACTATTACTTTGTAAATAAAACTATTTTATCGGTAATTTGTTCTGAATTTTGGATTGTTGGTGAGAAACCAAAAATCAAAATCAATTCGAAAATATTTAAAATGTCCAATATTCGCGTAAATCTAAGAAAGTATTATACTTACTTGGTATTTTTGAAAGCTCTACCCAAATGTATGGCAGCTCGTGCAGTACTCATGCCTATTTCCATTACATTTTCTAGAAGGTTCTTGCCAACATCCAACTCTTCTTCTTGACGATTTTGCCTTTTCCTATAACAGTTGAATGGTTTTTTTTTCACATGTTCTTTAAAAATATAATAAGATCATTAAGTTTATTATACCTTAGTAAATGTTTAGATATTGCAAAATAAATTTAATCCTCTGGTGGTAGACGATAAGGTCATAGTGATGTATTTTTTATTCATTTTAGACATCACAATATATTTTCAAATCATAATTTTATATTTTATTTAAACGGACTTTTTGAAGCACTTTTTTCACCTTTATTGGATATGGAACCTTTATCGATTTAGAAATCGATATGTCTTTTAGAAAAGTAATTATAATTTAGATCATACCCGTAAATAGAATTGTCATATTGATGATGTAACTCATTCCGTTTCGCTTCTATTTTGCCTGGCTCCATGAAGAGTGCGTTAAAAGCAAACACGTCTGGATCTTTCAGCATCTTATTACGTGATAATTCCTGTAACATTATAATAATTTATATTAACTAAATATTATAATATAGACAGTGGTAGCCCAGTGGTAACGCGCTCGCTTGGAAAACTGAGTGAAGCGGGTTCAGATCCCAGGTCTTGCGCCAATGACATATCCTTGTGCGAATCATTTCCAACATGATTACCACCTATCTTACGATGAATGAAAACATCGTCAAACGTCTAAGAGAGCCTAGCAAGTTTGCGAAAGACATGCTAAGTCCGCTCGTACTTGGCCAGCGAGGTGGGCTATGGCCTGATCGCCTTCGCATTGAAGGAAGCTTAACAGTGGGACATTCAAAAGGGCTGAATACAATACTACATACATATTATAAAAGAATCGGATTACTGTATGTTTGTCACTTCTTCACATTGTAATGGCTGGACGGATGTGGATGAAAGTTAGTACACATATAGACTAGGACTTGGAGTAACACATAGGGTGTTAGGTTCCTAAGTCAGTAATATTTGTATAAATAAGACCCTCACCTGACTTTCCCATGCCATTAACTGGATATTATGTAGCAACATCACATCTAACGTGAGAATACCAAATGACAGCAAATCGGTACTGTTACTCGAAATAACTTTCCTACTCTGATTGGAGTGAGTGAAATTTTCTCCAAAATATAAGTCTCTGAGTTTATTCATTACAATAGTCACATTTCCTTCAATTATACTTTCGTTTAAGGCTTTCAAAAGTTGTCCAAACTCGTTGCCAGTATTATGTTTTTCAGATTTTCCCTCAAAATCAGGGTCTGATGATATCCAATCGTGTAACTCCTGAACTTTTTCTATTAAATAACTGGTCATTGTGTTACTTTGCATATAATCATCATACAAATTGTCATCGTTATAGTATTCTTCATAATTATCTTCAGTTTGTTTCAGTCCAGCAATATATCCATCTGAGAGCTTTATGGAACCATCCAAAAAGACATCGGGTAACGTTGGCTTAAAGTCTGGTACTTTTGGGATGAAATCTTCGGGAAGTTTTGCTTGATCTTTCTTTTCGATTTTCCGTTCGGGATGGTGCAAAGATGTGTCGTGGAGAGGATGAATTTGTGGTTTAGATATCAGGTTTTTATCGTCTTTCTTTTTATCTCGATTCGCGACTATATTTTTGAATATGGACAGCTTTTCTAAGATAGGGAATTGTATGTCGTTATCCATTTCTTCAGGTGTTACTTCTAATTTTGCAGTCGTTGCTGTTGGTCGCGGTGGATATGGATTTGGGTACATTGGTTCCTGAAAAAATATGCATATTATGTGTGTTATGATTTATGATATTTTAATATCATTAAACGTGAAGGTAAATACTGTATGTGTTATATATAGTCGTCATTGTAATTTTAATACCTAATATATAGATTAAAAAATATTTATTCCACTCAGTTTTTTTTAATTTTATAAAACGGTATTTATGCTACTAGTCAGTAGCTTATTGCTGATGTTAATAAATAAATTCAAATACAACTAATTATAAAAGAAATGATGCCTCTCGACAAAATACCAATCGAAAACCATTCTTTTCGTGAACATTTAGCATTTTAAATAAATAAACGTCGGGAATGAAAAATCAAAATAAATGCACGAAAAAAACTAAAAAGATAATTTTTAACTGAAAATATCTTTTTACCCTGGCCTCTGCGTACATTTCCCTGGAGATGTAACTTTCACTGGAACCCCATCTGGTGATGACAATGGTTGCAAGGACCAACGCCCCACACACTGCGAAGCATGACGCACTGGCTATGATCCAGACTTTTAGTGGTACCTGGAAATATATTGATAGACTAATATACAGTTTGTTTGTATGTGTGTGTGTTTGTTAATCCTTCACGTTGAAATGACTAGATAGTTTTAAATGAAATTAAGTATACTGGTATGATAGAGCTGGAGTAACACATATGCTGTTTGGCATATAGGGACGCAACCAAACGAAGCAAGGGTAACTTAATACTTTCTTAGATTTACGCGACAGTTATTTGACATTTTAAATAAAACTATCTTTTCGGATTTTGTCGCGGATTTAAATAAAAATGCAAAAAAATAAAAAAATGCAAGGGTAACTTGTTAGTATGCGGTTTATTCTCATTTTCTTGGATAAAAAGTTTGTATTCCTATGGGTTATTCCAGACTATAATCTATCTCTGTGCCAAATTTCATCTAGATCCGTTCTTTCAGTCGTTCTGGCGGGAAAAAGTAACAAACATCCATACTCACAAACTTTCACATTTATAATATTAGTATAGAAGTATAGATTAACTATGGTATGGTATGTTCAGGCTATTTTCCGCAACTTGACGACTATGCGCCTATTTTGCGTGAATATAGATTAACTAGTTTTGAAAAATTAAACAACCGTAAATTAAAATTTATAAAAAGCATTAAATCCTTATTAGTACTATACGGATTTAGGTTTTATTACCACGGTAATGCGTAATCTATCAATTTTAATTTTGTAATAAAAACTTTTTAATTAACACAGTAAATAAATGAATAACGATATCTTTCAAAATAATTATTAAATTAAATTTAGGGCACAACACTAGCAGGTACTATTATTTTTCATAACAGCTATCCAACATTAAGTAATATGTATTGCAAGACGGAAGTTGACTGGCGGTTTGTGGCACGCATAAAACTTACGTGATTTGTACAAACAAGTTATTTTTTTATTATCTACTAGTTTTTCCCACGGCTTCGTTGGCATGTTTAGGGGCCATTTATTAATTACGTAGGGACAATTTTGGCCAGTTTGCCCCTAACCCCATGTAAGAGCATATAAAATATCTCGGACTCCCCCTCCTCCTTCTTACGTAAGATTTTAATTAGTTTTTGAAATGGATCAATTGCATCAAAACTCATAATTTAATCCTATGCACGCTAATAGGTAATAATAGCGTGTAGAGGATCAAAAGTATCCTATATTTCCAGGATACTATCTATGTCCTTGCCACATTTTATCGCAATCTGCTCAGTGGTTTATGCGTGAAAAGGTAACAGACAGAGTTACTCTCACTTTTTTAATATTGTAATTTCGTTCGCGTATTTTACTCTTCGATTATAAGATGTGCCCAGTCTTATATGGCAAAGATAAGATATTCAAACACGTATCTCTTTAAATGAAGTAGATCTCTTCCACCGATTGTAAAACCAAAAATACTGACGCTTGTTATTATGATTAGCAAATACTTTTCTTAACTACTACAAAAGTATACCTACCAATTTTAACATCACTTTAAATGTAATTAGTTCATCCCTACAGGTGTATTGTCTATAAAAATATATTTATAAGACCACCCCTTTAGTATAAATATAACCTAATTATTAAAAAAAAAAATATCATTAAAAATTCATCTCCGCTGATAATTTAAAAAAAATTGTATCGAAATCAATACAAACTAGCTAAAAACGTATGTATGTCGTCTACACGTCCACTGTGCATCTAGCGGGAATCAAACGCACGTGGACTGCGATAGGTTGCCTGTTACAGCCCACGTGCTGCTTTTATTTATTTCTATTTATTTTTTAGGAAAAGTCTTTAATAATTCCAAAACTAATCCATCCGTAATTATAATTTTTCAATAACATTTTTTTAGTCGGTCTAAATAAGCGTCGACTTACACTGGTCTTAGCTGGCAAAACATCTTCAGGTCGAGGCGGCAACGGTCTGGAATGCCAGTCTCTAGATACAGTCGCTCTGCTATCCCGCGATGGCGGACGTTTTTCATATTCGTATTGGAACATTATAACTGTAAATAATTAATTTTATAACTAAAAATGTTCATTGACTTCAAATTAAATTAATATTAAATAAATATACCTTCTGGGACATTAACACACAGCACCATCTAGTTCCATGGTGAGCTACAAGGCCTGTGTTATGGATACCAGATAATTGAAACACTACATATATATATATGTAACTTTAAATAAATTTATATTATAAATATAAATACCCATGACTGGAGTACAAGCTTTCGTG
Organism: Brenthis ino; assembly: GCA_921882275.1. Lineage (NCBI taxonomy): Eukaryota > Metazoa > Arthropoda > Insecta > Lepidoptera > Nymphalidae > Brenthis > Brenthis ino. Next base: position 5,657,195 of record OV170229.1, read on the forward strand.
ATCATCACACAAAGAAATGCCCCAAGCGGGACTCACCCTCGCTCCCTACTTACGTTTTAACGTTTGGTATAGATTTCTCAGAGATGAGATATTTTTCCGCAGTAAAAAGTATTTTATATGTTGACCCGGATAATCAGCTATCGTCATACCAAATTTCATCAAAATCTGTCCAGTGGTTCTCTCGTGATGCGGTCACAGACAGACAGACAAAAATTCTAAAAACTGTAGATTCAGCCTCTCTATCGATAATAATGTCTATTTCAATAAGATATTCCAAAAAATAATCAATGTACAGATTCGGCTTAGTTATAATTTTATTATATGTATAGATGAGACGGTTCTCCTAACCTCTACCCTCCAAAACGTAGGGTTGTTTCCCAATACAAACTTTCATTCCCATTTTCACCCCCTTAAGGGATTATTTCCGGGATAAAAAGTATCCTATGTCCTTCCCGGAGTCTCAAACTATCTTCTTACGAAATTTCATCTAAATCGGTTTAGTAGATCCAGAGATTACCCCCTACAACGTCACAAACCACAAACTTTACCTCTATATAATATTAGATGAAACAATTAGTATCTGAGTGAAGTAAAACGGGTCACTAGTGGTTAAAAATTAACATGTGCGAAAAAGAAGTGTGTACAAACTCGAACATATGTTAGTAGGCTAGGAAATGAATGCTATCTGCATTTCCCACTGAGTCACTGATGCGTCTAAGATATTACATTCTGCTCATGTCTCAGCGCCATGCTCTACTTGTAACTATCATCCGCGTAGATTCCATATCGAATGTATGGAAACTGGCTTTCTTCCACTTTGCGCAATTATGTGGGTTATGAACTTTAGATCAAGTTCCAAAAGAATTTTCTTTTTTATATTTTCAAAAACTTAGGTCAATATTTTCTGGTTTATTTACAACACCAGCGACTAACCGTTGATTCGCTCGGGAGCCCACTAGTTGTCTAAGAGCAGCATTTAAGTTTCCATAGTAAGCTACGAGGCTTATGTTATGGATACCAGATTTTTGATACACTACACGTATATAACATTAAATACATACATATCATAAATATAAACACCCATGACTGCAGTACAAACATTCGTGCTCATCACACAAATGAATAGCCACAAATATATAGCCCCCAGCAGGATTCTAACCCGCGACCGCTGGCACAGCAAGTAGGGTCACTAAAACTGAGCCAACCGTGTCGTCAAGTTACTCCAGCAATACTCTGCCTGTGTACTAAATTTCATCCAAATCTGTTCAGCCGTTTCAGCGTGAAGGACTAACAAACATACACACAACATTCATATAAATTACAAACTTTCGTATCTATAATCGTGGTCCAACAATATGCGTATGTACTTTTTTACTAAAAAGGTCCAAAGACTTAATATACCATTCAAATCAATTATTTTATTTTATTATAAAAATATTATAATATTCTATAGTTATATATGTACATTGCCCGCGGCTTCGCCCGCGTTCAGATGAACAAAAACCAAATTCTTAATTTTACATGTTAGTATACTCTTACATGCAGTTTTTGTATTTTTCTCAGAAATGAGACATTTTCCCGCGCTCAAAAATATCCTATATGTTGACCCGGATAACCAGCTATCACCAAACCAAATTTCATCAAAATCCCTCCAGTGGTTTTTCTGTGATGCGGTAACAGAGAGACAGACAGACAGACAAAAATTCTAAAAACTATAGATTCGGCCTCTGTATCGATAATAATGTTTATTTCAGTAAGATTTTTAAAAAAACATTAATGTACAGATTCAACTCAGTTACAATTTTATTATATGTATAGAAAATTTGTGTCACATCGATATTGTGAAAGCCGTGATATTATAATTTCTCTAGTGATATTATAATTGCATGCATTTGTCAATTAGGGAAATTATAATGTAACTGATATCCCGTGATACTGTAAGAAATGGAGACGATTGACATGTCACATACACATTCTCACGGAAAAATACTAGATAGGCTATATATTATATAACTAAAAATACAAACTATCTATTGTGTACTAACGGTTAACACGTTCGCTGCATTACGAGATCTATCAGATCTCTTGCAGGACTTTTGTACTGTGCGTTGACTATAATCGTGTTGTTTCACTCCTTGCGGGAGGCTCTAACGTGTAAAGTTCTTTAAGTATGAGTAAGACAAATATATATATTTGCTTCCTACTTAAAGGTGAATTCGAGGACATAAAAAAAATAAATAGAGATGGATTAGGTCCCTAACGCACAGTAGTATAATTATTTTTATTCCTTGCGTTAGGAGACATGTCGATACTCGTGGAATCGTACGCCTCGTAGACGCAAGAAAGGGAGGTTAGGGGGCGCGGGCGCTGTGTGAATCGATTTAGTGTTGTCCTAGTGTCGACGTGGGAGGTTGCGCGCACGTTTCGAAAAAGTGTAAAAAAAATTTTATTTAATATATTTTATTTAATTATTTAATAAAATTGTTTTATTTTAGTAAGATTTCTAAGAATGAAAAATCAACGCTGGATTATAGTGCTGCATCGTCCAGTATAATTACAATTTTGGAAAATATAATGCTTTTTATTACAGAATTCCCCGAAGGAAGATGTACAGATCATGTTTTCCAACGTGGCGACAAAAAAAGACGTTGTGTGGGTTGTCATGAAAAATTACGACGCACATTAAACAGCACTGACGCTTCTAAAAAAAGCTGAAAAAATACCATTTGCGCGCAATGCAAATAATCAATGTGCTTACTATGTTTTAATGAAAAACACTTTGCATAGTTTATAAATAAACTTCTTTAATAAAACTTTTTCAATCGACAACTGAGATATTATTTTATTCCCATCACTACTTACTACACATATTGAACTATCTTCGGTTGCGGTACGAGATACAATCGATATCTAATTTTTTTTTTGGTATTTGTAGCTTATTCTAATGTCATAACTGCGTGCGAACCTAGCAAAATGTAGAGCAATAGGCTCTCTTGACCCACAAAAACTTTAAAATATATGTCATTAGTTTTTTGGAAGATATAAATTATTTTCAAAACTGTATTTTTAGGAGACTGATTAGGTCTCTAACGCACCAAAGGGTAGGCTAGTTTCGAGATCTTTTAGGTCTCCAAAGCACCAGCTGAAAGTTCTTTCAAAATGATGACGCAGTGAACGTGTTAAAACGTACCTAGGGACGAACCCGAGCGAACCGAGGGTAAGCCGCTAGTATATTATATAGATAAGATTTGTATTTTTGTGTTTGTACCGAATGAATTCCAAAACTAAAGGACCGATTTAAATAAAATTTGGTAAGAAAATAGTTTGAGAGCCTGGGAAGGTCATGGGATAGTTTTTAACCCGGATATCATCCCTAAGGGTGTGAAAATAGGGATAAAAGGTTATATGGGGAATCAATCTAGTGGAGTATATAATCGTATTCAAGTTCACAATTAGCAAAAATATTTGCGTACACACAAAAAAATGTCCTACACAGTTCATTCAAAACCTCTTCCATTTAAAGTCGGTCAATGTTGAGGAATTTAAAAAAAATACAAACGTCTTCTGTACTATTCTAATCATTTCCCGAAAAGTGATGTCAACAGTCGACCCTTGACCCTCGATATTTTAATTTATCGATTTCGGGATACTCTCCGAAAATAGAAATTGTCTTATCAAAACCCTTAACCTTGATAATACTTTGTTATCTTTCACTGCTACCCAGTGCTGGATTTACACCAGGGTCTAGGGGCACTTGGGGCTAATGATCAGGGTGGCAAATTTTGTGGGTTTGGTGGGAAAAAAATCTCTTCGCGTTATCGAGAATGCTTTTTTTATTTTCCAAAAAATAAATAATTAAAAAGAAAACTAGTACATTATTCAAAAAATTGAAATCATTTAAAATTTATTTTTGGATTTTTTAATTTTTTTTTATTAAAATTAAAAATATAACTTAAAAATATACTTTATCGATAGTTTACCTATTTTTTGCAACATTTCGATAACTGGGCGGCATTTTTTACTATGCCCAGGGGCGGCGGTAAGGTTGAATCCGGTCCTGCTGCTACCCTTCACTTAAGGGTGAGAGGTGAGTATTCATAATCGTATTTTTAAGCCAAACTCGTCTTTGTAAAGTGAAATTTACATCCCCGAAAACTTTCAATCCATTGATATGCAAAAACTCAAGATACACAATTAGCGTCTCAAAAGTGTCCTCAAAAACATGTGCACAATCGTAATTGTGCGCTTTTTTCAAATCTCTTTTGTTCATTGCTTTTCGAATGACAAAATTAAAACGCTTGTTGTTTTGTTTAAAAAAGTACTTTATGTGGTGTGCGTAAGTTCGAATTTGCGTTTAGACAATTAGAACTTTCGATTATTGAATGTTATTTATTGGTTTGAATTAACGTCACATGTCAACGGCACTTTTTGATGAGATATTTGTTAGGAAATGTGTATACATATATCAATGTTTCAATTATTTTGATTTCTCAGTTGCATTTATAGATGGCGTTTCCATATTACATATTCGTCACAAGTATGCCAGTATATAACATTTCAAAGTCACCAATAATGACTGCTCTGTCTTTACTAAGCAAAGTACGGTTTTCTCATTTAAAGAAGCATTTGACAAGAATATGAAACATTTCTTTTGCTAAAAATAGAACTTTGTCCTATAGTAAATTGTAAGTTCGGTGTATGAATCTCGCCCATAACATTATTTGTACTTTGTTTTTTTTTTTAAGTAAAACTTCTTTAGGCGTGACTGAGGGGTAAGTCAATATACTGGAAAAATCAGATTCACGGAAGTCAATCAAATTTATTATTAATATATTATAATTTGAGAAAAATCAAAAAATATTATAGTTTATATCTTTATAATAATTTTTACTTATAAAAATGAATATTTATTATTAATAATTTTATAAAAAATATTATATTTATATTTGATATGTTTCAATGTAACTGCGGTATCTGTCACAGTGCCAACTACTAATCCGATTTGAAAAAAATCTTTTTACATTAGATAGCCCGTTTATTGAGGAAGGCTATATATAGGTTATACATATATCATCATTCTACTACTCAAGGGAGCGGAGCAGTAATCATAAATGCGACATAAAGCCAAAGAGCTTTTTTGTAGATTGAACATTTTTTAATTACATTCGCTCAGGTGTGCCTTTAGGCCCTTATCAGTATATATGTTACTCCTCTCTGTGTACTAAATTACATCCGAATCGGTCCAGCCGTTTCAGCGCGAAGAACAAACATACACACATTTTCAAACTTTCGCTTTTATAATAGTAGTCCGGTTTAGGAACGCATAAAAGACAAATACCTGAAGAAAAAAAAAACTTTTTTGGCACCAGGGACCTTCGTTGGTTTATACAGATTACAGAATAACTCACTGGAGTTTATCATAGTTGATCCAACGAATCGATCGAGATCGAATTTTCGGTTTAGGAACGTATACAGGACAAACACACATACATTTTTTTTGAGAAACAAACAGTATTTAAAACACTTACAGAAAATATATAAAAGATTGTGTTCACACCACAAATAAAATTTCCACTAATATACATATCATGTATGTTGATGACCAGTCAAAAAAGAGGAAAAAAACAGCAAAAAACTTACAAATCCTTAGAAAAAAAAACTTAATTATTGCTAACTTAAATAAAATTATAATTACAAGTATTCTCTATTTTTTTTTAAACTGTGTGTTCGAACAAGTATGCAAATCAATATTATTGAATTTTTCATTATACTTATTACAAGTCCGAAACATAAAAGTATTTTGAACATATGTATGTATTTAGTTCTTGTTGATGGGATATAAAACAATGACTTTTTTTTAGTGCTAACTTTGGGAAATCTGTTGTTCATTTTTATTTATATCGAAGACTAGCGACTTACCCTTGCTTCGCTCGGTTTCGTCCCTAGCTTGATTTCCCATACAAATTTTCATTCTCATTTTCACCCCCTTATGGGATGATTTCTGGGATAAAAAGTGTGACACACAAATCATCCCTTAAGAGAGTGAAATGGCGATGAAAGTTTGTACGAGGAATCAACCAGTCAAGTTTATATATATACTCGTAGTTATGTAGTTAGTATCAAGATTTATTGTTAGTTTGAGTTACATATTATTCTTTTCAAATCTTATTTTGTTGCGTGGGACTAATATATTAAGTTACGAGCATTGTCCAGCAGTAAAATAATAATGACATAGCGTAAACAATAAGTCCATTTTCCAACTTTCACATAAACCATGGGAAAAAATGTCCATACGCTTTTCAACGGCCCTTTTGAATTACATCCACAAAGAAAATGCTATTGTGGTATATTCTTTTCATTTCTAAACCTTTTTACAGTTACAAACCGTTTATACTTTCTTATAATATTTGACATCTATAAGTTTTCATATCCATACTAATATTATAAATATGAAAGTTTGTTTGTTTGTTTGTCTTTCTTTCACGTCGCAACAAAGTGACGGATTGGCGTGATTTTTTTGTGTGGAGATAGTTGTAGGGCTGGAGAGTGACATAGGCTACTTAATACTTATTACTACTTACTAGACTTTTTATCGTGGGAGAGTATCTCGTTTTAAATAAAACTATCTTTTCAGATTTACAGACTGTTATAATTTACTTTATAAACATCTATGTTATGACCAGCACCGGATTTAAACTAGGGGCACTCGAGGTGACTCGGGGCTAGTGCCCAGATAGGCAAATTTTTAGGGGCGGCAACATTCGGAGGGTGGGAAAAAATTTTCTTCGCGTTATCGAATCTTTTTTTTCCAAAAAAATTATTAATTAAAAAAAATAACTAGTACTTTTTTCGAAAAATTGATGTCGTTTATAAATATATATTTTTTTTGCATTTAAAAAAAAAAATCAAAATTTCGATAATAGGGCGGCATTTTTTACTTTGCCCAGGGGCGACGCTAAGGTTGAATCCAGCAATGATTATGACCTCCTGTTACCATATGTGTGTAAAGCACTCGAAACGTGAACCAGGGGATGAAAAAGAAGTACCAGAGAGCAAAATAAATCCGAAAAGATAGTTTTATTTAAAAACTCATATGGTTAATCTCGCACGGTATAATATCTGTGGGTTTACCATGTGAATCTAAGGTACAAGACCCGGGGTTCGAACCAGGTTCACTCAGTTTTCAATGCAAGCACGTTACCAAAAAGTTATCATTGTTTTTTAATCTCTGCTAGTGAAACATTCTTAACGTACCGTTTTAATACATATATTTTTATTGTTTCTTTTTTTAACTTTACATCTTACTATCTTAGTATATTATAAATGTAAAAGTTTAGATGGATGTTTGGATGTTTGTTACTCAATTACGCCAGAACGGCTGAAAGGATCTGAATGAAATTTGGCACAGTGAGATTATAGTCTGGAATAGCACATAGCTTACTTTTTATCCCGGAAAACGTACGATTCCCGTGGGATAGATTTGTGTTTGTTTTTCTAGCGGCTCACCCTCGCTTTACTCGTGTTCGACTCTAGATTAATTATGTATAAAAAATCCACCTTCGCGGATAGAATATCTTTTTAGAGTATGTTCCAGAATAATAATCATTTCGCAACCGTTCTCATGATATTATATAATAAAGTTTATTTCGCGTGATCTAAAGTAACCTTTGGCATTATTAGTCTTAGAATGGTTCCGTACACGCAACAGTTAAATATTGTATAGTAACATTATATAATAACTACTATTATGAATGCGAAAGTTTGTATGTATGTGTGTATGTTTGTTACTGTTTAACTATAAACGGCTAAACTTATTTGACTTTTTATATAAATAGACAAAGACAAAACCGTTCAGTACCATTTTCTCCTCCTTTTATTCTGTAAATTCAGTTACGCCAAAAAAGTATAACTTCTTACGTGCGTACATAAGTACACACACACGTTTTTTATTAGATATTTTAAGCAGCAACAGAATAAAAGATTGTTACATATTTAGATTAGGTATATTTTTTTGAGCTAGGAGAGAACGTAGTCCTAACATCTAATATTATTTTGTACTAGACATCTTCATGTGTTTCTGAGAAAAAGGGTCTTGACAGACAGACAGTTGGACAACGAAATGACCTCTTATATGGAACTATAAGAATGAGTAGCTCATAGCTATGCGTGTAATATACATAGATATTACAATAAAATTCTAGGTGAGTCGAATCTGTACATTAAATGTTATTTGGAAAATCTTGTTGAAATAGTCATTATTATTGTTACAGAAGTTTTAGTTTTTGATAAAAATTTTGTCTGTCAGTCTGGGAAAGCATCTCGAGAAAACCACTGGACAGATTTTGATGAAATTTGGTATGATGATAGCTGGTTATCCGGGTCACATAACATATAGGATACTTTTTACTGCGGGAAAATATTTCACCTCTGAGAAATTTATACTAAACGTACAAGCGTAACTAGGGACGTACAAGAGCGGAGCGACGGTGAGTCGCTAGTTAATTTTATAAATGCGAAAATATGCCAGTTATGCCTATAAAATAATTAAAGTATAGTCTGGATATAAAGAAGATATGCGGGTGAAGTAACGGTACTTGTGGCAGCCTCAGCAACATCTGTTGACTTCGCACACATTTTAATTTGTCATATGGTGTGTTTTTGTATTATTTTGCTACTTGCATTATACGCGCCAGTAGTGCTGAATTTATGACATATTAGGTTTTGCCCGCGGTATTGCTCACGTGGTAACTAGGGCGGGGATAAATCTTTCCCCAGGATGCAATCTATGTCCTCGCCAAATTTAATCGAAATCTGTTCAGCGGTTTAAGGCAACAGACAATTCCTTTCATATTTATGATAATGTCAAAAAAAACGTAAATGAAATATTTTTTTAACTAAAGGAGTATATACTATATCGGAACTTTAAAAGTGAAATATTTAGAACTCGACATTTTTTTTTAATTATTTAAAAAGTAGGATTTCAACTATTTTTGAGGTAGTTAAGTGAGTTGTAAAAATTAGCGACTCACCCTTGGTTCGCTCGGGTTCGTAACTAGGTACGTTTTAACGGCTAGTATGGAATAGATAGACTATATAGACTATATATACATAGGTATAGAAAAGTAGGTAAGTTTAAAAAAACTTAAAATCATCCCCAATTTTTAACCCCCGACGCAAAAAGAGGGGTATTATAACTTATAAGTTTGACGTCGATGTCTGTCTGTGTGTGTGTGTGTGTCTGTCTGTAGCATCGTAGCTCTCAAACGGATGGACCGATTTCGATGCTGTTTTTTTTCATTGGAAAACCAGTTTCCTTAGCTATGTTTGGTTAATAGCGGTCCAGCTGTGTAAGAGTATCAGCTCTTTTCCAAAATAATGTAAGGCATTTTGGCGTATGATATTAACGAAAACTTACTAGATTCTTTCAGACATGCAGGTTTCCTCACGATGTTTTCCTTTACCATAAGACAAATGGTGATCATGTTGGAAATGATTCGCACATGAGAATATCAGAGGTGCGAGAGCCGGGATTTGAACCCGCTTCATTTCCCAAGCGAGCGCGTTGCCACTGGGCTACCACTGTCTATAATATATATTTATATAGTTCTGATATATTTTCTTAGAACATTATGTTAAGTTTAGTAAATTCTTGAAATCCTTTGTAAACGTTATTCGATATACTCGTAAGTTGTACATACAATACATGTTAATTACAATAACAAATTCAAACTTAATATGCAACCGGACATGACACGAGTTAGTGTTTCGCCATTTAACTCGCTTTTGGATTTTTAAATAATTTTTCTTTCTTACTTTTTAGTTCTCATCTTTTTTTTTAAACATCCTTCATAATGGAGTGTCGTGGGATCGCTTAAGCACTCAAGTAGAAAACCCCGAGGGCAGATCTGCTGAAGGTTAAAGCAGACCACACAAGCAACGGGTTTGCTCCCACGATCCACTCTATCGTCAGAGAAGTACCATGTAGAATGTAACACATATGCCCGATTTCACCAACAACCCATAAGCTACCACCTACGTATGGGATCCCTAGCTTAAAAGTCCCCTAAACTAGCCCCTAAATTAAATTTCGTTTTACGATCGTCTTTAAGCCCATATTTCGAGCACCTAATTTTAGGGGGTCTTTTAATATTTAGGTGACCCCTAACTGTCCGTGAAACTAAACTGTCGCCTAACAGCCCCCTGACTATGCTTAGGGGATCCCTTAAACTTAGGTGACGTTGGTGAAATCGGGCATTAAACTTTTAGAATCGTGATATCTTAGGAATGGTGATTGTTAGGGAAAAAAGTATTTTGTAGATAAGTCTATGTATGATATATAATTTTTGTCTAGACTATATTTTTGATGAAACTTACCGTTTTCGAGAAAAATCCAAAAAGCCGAAATTTTTTAGTTTTCACCTTGAACAACTTTTAGCACACATGGGGTCGATGGGAACTTTTGCCACTTTATTTCTACTGGTATATTCAAGGCCTCTAACAAAATTCAGCTCTGTCGGAGTTTTTGTTATTTGGAATGTCTATTTTGACCGGACTATTTAAGATTAATCAGTCTTTGACCGACTTTGAAAAGGTTGCAGGTTAGTTTTTTTGTAGGTTTTCGTTATTTTATTGATTATTAAAGGGCAGTGCTATTTAAAGTTTCATAAAAATCTACCCTTTAAAGTTAAAAGAGCTTTTAAGTGATTTATATTTAGTATCTTTTTAGTAATTAATAAAATTAACTGACGGGTGAAAAAATAAATAAATCATGAAATCTGTGGGGTAAAGAAATGAGAACTTTACTCATATTTATTTCTCATAGAAATACTATGAAATATAATTTTATTTTTGTAGCCGATAAAAAGTATATTATCTATAAATAGACAAATATTTTATTTTACTTTTAACATAATATGTAAAAAAAATATCGAAAATTCATTGACAGATGACAGACTACGATTTTTATTCAAATATGTGACCAAAATTTTAAATAATATCATCTTTCTGATAAAAACTACCCTACAGCATCCTTTGGGGCTAAAAAATAGAGGATGAATACAAAAGCGTGGGGCACTATGTATAAATAAATAATACTAGCAATAAAACCGTGGAAACCCTAATTATTTACATACGTTAATGTTTATTTTTCATTTACGAGTATTTAACGCTCAAGTAAGTTCCTCACAACAATTTCTTTGAACACAGACTGTTGTTCATTAACTTCTGAGTGAAGTTGCTCAGACGGCTTAATCATATCTAATTGACAGCGTTTGACGCTTCCTTTTTTCTTATATATGCTTCTTGCTGTGGGTTTACTTGTGTATGTTTATATTTGTACACATAACCATTGGGCTTGTATCTCATGACAGGAGATATCAAATGTGAACTTTTGTGTTTAAATCACTAGAGAAACTCATCATGGGACTGTGTCATAAGAAAGATTGCTTTTCGTACTTCTTTGATAGCAGAGAGGACCATGGCATTGCTATGGGTATTGTGGTCTGCCTCAGTAGGCGGTCGTCGTGGTGTTGTTAAGTTCGTAAGATATCCTGCGACACCCCATTAAGACGGAGGTTCCTTGGGTTTTAGTGGGTAGTTCTAACTTTTCTAGCTGGTGAGTCCCACATAACCTGTATGTATGCAGGTGATACGCGTAAATGCATTTCCCAACATTAAAGAAAAGGTCTATGCGAAAAACCCTATCGATAGTTTGCTAAGTTAATTTGTGAAAGGAGGACAAACATACGTTCGTGTTTATGATATTATTAGCAATTTACTTTAGCTTCGATCGACTTAATCCTTTATTAAATTAGGAAACCCTAAAAATTATTGAAACTACGAGTATTCACACATTCTTACATAATGAGCGCGTGAAAAGAATAAAGGCAAATATTCTAAAACTGTTGCTTTTGGCTTCGAAGCCCATATTATTCTTCAAAAAAAAATATAATAAATTATGTACTCATGGAGTGATCAGTATTTATTAATGTTAGTGTTCGTCCAGTAATCGAAATTCTACCGTTTAAATCATTATTGAAAATATACGTAATGTACTAATGTGTAAGAGTACAAACATTCATGCTCATCACACAAATGAATGCCCCCAGCGGGACTCAAACCCGCGACCGCTCGCACAACAAGATGGGTCACTACAGACTGAACCAAACGTGTCGTCAAAATAGCTCTGTCTATATATCTATTAGACGATTATTAAACTGTGGTTACAATAAGTTGAAAGTTGCAATTGTACCTCCATAAATAGTTTATGCCATGACCAACAGACAGTTAAATTTTATATCTGAACTAGCATTGCCCGCGGCTCCGCCCGCGTTCAGATGACCAAAAACCAAAATCTTATGTTTTACATATTAGTATACTCTTACATTGCAGCTTTTATATTTTTTCTCAAAAATGAGATATTTTCCCGCTGTAAAAAGTATCCTATATGTTGACCCGGGTAACCAGATATCACCATAGCAAATTCCTTCAAAATCCCTCCAGTGGTTTATCTGCGATGCGGTAACAGACAGACAGACAAAAATTCTAAAAACTATAGATTCGGCCTCTGTATCGATAATAATGTTTATTTCAATAAGATTTTCCAAAAAATATCTAATGTACAGATTCGGCTTAGTTACAATTTTATTATATGTATAGATATAAATGGATCCCATACATCAGGTATATTGACGTTTGGAGAGCAACTCCACAATCTCGTCGTTAATCATTCGAAGAAATCAAATTGCTTGGTGACATTGATACTTTCACCATGGTAATGATATGCTATATGGGATATATGAGAGACTAATTTGCGCCCGCTGCTTTACTCGCGTGAAAAAATATATGCCAATATATCTTTGTAGGTTATATTAGAAATTAAATATTATTAAAACAAAACGAAACTATCCAAGATTTTCTATCTATACATATAATTTAATTAAAATTGTAACTGATCGTTATCTGTACATGGAAGATATTTGAGAAAAAGTACTATTTGGGTATATATTAACACAATAGAACCCAAAACATTGATTTTTAGAATTTTTGTCTGTGTGTCTGTGCGTTTGTGCGTGCTAATCTCAGAAACAGTTTAACCGATTTGGGTGGGGTTTTCACTAATGTATTATGGTAAGCTTCACATAACATTTAGTATTTGTTTTATTTCAACCGATTCATAAATAAAAAGTTATGTCAATTCAAAGAATCACCTAGGGACGAAGCCGAACGAAGCTAGGGTGAGTCGCTTGTCTATACTATCTATACTAATATTATAAATGTGAAAATTTGTGAGTATGTATGGATGTTTATAAGGATGTTTTATGTGGTATAGAACCCTTTATTCGAGATCTTATATTTGACGAATTTTGAAATTGTATTTGCGCACACTTTTCCTCCAAACAGCTAAATCGTGTCTCTTTGAATTCTTCGTTGGAATAAATGGATACAAGAAATAGTAATAGTTCTTATAAATTCAATAACATGGTTTAAAAATACCATCCTTTTTTCTTATAAAAATATTTTTTTCTTCAGAGTATCAAATATTTAAAGAATTAGCTAAGTCGTATTCTTCCCGTTTTATATAAAATTAAAATATTTTGGTCATATAACATATGTACTCTAAAATTTATTTAGGGGTAAAAAATAAAAACAATGAAATGTATCTAAGAAATTCTATACTAAGCCTGACACACATTGATTGACCTCTCCTAATTTCAACACCAAAAAATTTTTTGGTCATACATATTATTTGGGCAACTTTTTTAAATTTGTTTCCTCAAATCCCTATTCAAAACATTGCAAACATGTACAATAAAACTTGAACATATAAATAAGACTAGAAAAACAAAAACAAACCTATCCCACGGGAACCGTACATTTTTCTGGGATAAAAAGTAGCTTATGTGTTATTCCAGACTATTTATCCGATATGTTATATCAGAATATATCTCTGTGCTAATTTTCATCCAGTTCCGTTCAGCCGTTCTGACGTGAAAGAGTAACAAGCATCCATACATACTCACAAACTTTCACATTTATAATATTAAAATACGGAGTTTTGGCAATACCAAAAAATTTTTGGTTCTTTTTTATTCATATTATTTGGGCAACTTTTCTAAATTTACTCCCTCAAATCCCTATTCAAAATATTGCAAGCAAACAAATAAAATTGCCAAATCCATTGAGTTGTTCTCAAGTGACGCGGCCCAATCATCATAATTTCATTTTTATTATATAGATTTTCCGCCTAATATGCAAAGTTCCATCACAAATAGCTTTAACAATAGCATTTCCAAGGAGGGTTGACGTGAGGCAGGCGGCCGGCCGTTAAACTTTAGCCAAATCCTATCAGCAGTACAGAAGATGTACTGCGCCGACCCCGAGTGATTGGGAAATGGGCAGGGAGATGATGATGGTGATGTAAAGTTTCATCCCGCAATTTGACCATCCAAATCGATCTAACCGTTTCACGTAACGAAGTAAGAAACATACATAAATACAAACTCTTGCATTTATAATAATAGTCTAATGGAGCAACAAAGAAAACATGGAACAATCAATATGTAAATACATGAATAATAAGTGAATATTTAACACAGTGTCATGACAAAATTGTACTGATTTTTATTTATTTCGCAACGAGCATTTTTTCATTTGGTTCAAAATTACACATAAATATGTATGTATATTTTCAGTTTTGTTTAGTGTTGCATGTAATACGGAGTTTTTGATAAATTAAAATTATAATTACTTCAAAAGGTACACATTCTCTTAGAATAACTAAAATTTGTTAATTCAGCCTTAATTTCTTTTTTTTCATTATTTTTTACGTGTCAATATTATAAAAATAAAAAAGGATCATGAAATTGGCTCACAATTAGAAAATATGTCGCGTAAAATACACAAAATTTTTTATTAAAGTACCTACGTGTATTTTGAATTTAAACAATAAGCTGTATAATTCATTAGAATTTATTCAGCCGTTTTCAAAGGAAAACGAAAGTAGGACAAAAATTTTAATAACTATTTATTAAACTTCTATCTATATAGATAAATAAAATTGAAGTGTCTGTTTGTAATGTCAAATAAACAGCTTTTTACTAAGTGCTTATGAAATTATATACAGTACTTATTAGAAAAACATAACTTAAAATGTTTGTTTCTATCTGTTTGCTCCAGCTAATCTCCGAAATAGTAGGTCCGATTTTGAAGGGACTTACACTGGCAGATAGCTGATACTATAAACAGTAACTTAGGCTACTTTTATTTTAGAAAAAGAATTAGGGTTTCGCTCAAAAAAAGGAAAATGTACCTAGAGACGCACCCGAGCGAAGCGGGGTAAGTCGCTAGTTATCGAATAATTTTCTTTCAATACACAAAATTATTTAATTATTTATATAAAATATTAATTATTCACAAAAAAAAGTTTTCACTGAGAAAAAAAATGTAATTTCATAACTATTGTTTACAACCATAATTCATCTTGCATATTTACTAGCATCTTACGTCAAAACACTGAAATATATCTCTATATAGAAATTTTCTAATCTATCGTAAAAATCGCAGGAAAATTTATTATTATTGCGCAGGTTAGAAAGCACTCTAATTAATGTCGATTTTCTTCTATTTAAATATTAAAAAAAGAAAAAGTGGTAAAAAAGGAAAAAAATGTTATTTATTTAAAAATTGGGGGAACAACACAAAAAGTTTGAGAACCACTGGCTTTGAAACTTACCACTATCTTTCCACTTTAACACATCACACAAAATAACTTATAATTGTATGAAAATGTAATGAAAAATAAACTGAAAATGCAAACGTCCGAACTTTACAACGGTGTATGGTCGACTGAACGAAATTGTGCCTACAGTTATGTATACTGACGCTAATATAACTTGGACTGCGCGTTTTGTATTAAAACTTAAAATCTTTTTAGTTTTTACCCGACGACAAAACCTGATATTATGATAGGCTCATATCTATACATATAATAAAATTGTAACATAATTGTAACATTATTAATAACTCGCTTCGCTCGGGTGCTTCCCTAGGTACATTTTTTTTTAAAGCGGAACCCTAATTTTTTTCTAAAATAAAAGTAGCCTAAGTTACTCCTTACACCATCAGTTATCTGCCAGTGAAAGTCGCTTCAAAATCTGTCCAGCCATTACGGAAATTAGCCGGAACAAACAGACAGGCAGACAAAAATAAATTAAAAAATGCATTTTTCTTATGAGTACCGTATATCATTCCACATGCATTCAGTAAAAAGCTGTTTATTTAGACATTACACACAGACACTTTAATTTTATTTATATGTATGGATTAAATCAACTTCGTTAAATCTCGCGTAAGCCACGTTATACTTTAAAGATAGTAAAATGTGAAAGTCAAGTGATATGGGAACAGCTTTTGGCATTTAACTCTCGGCATCAATAAGGATTTTTTATCCTACTTGTGCCTTAAATATAAACTATTCAAAAGTCAAAATCTCATCAATAATAATTAATTATCTAAGAAAATGCATTTAATTTTCTCTAATCTTTAAACACTTTTTATTAGTTAATTATCTAATAAAGGAAAAAAATGTTTATCAATTATTTAATGGTTACTTACATATAATTAAAAAAACATAATATATCAATTTCTACATATAATAAAATAGTAACATAGCGAAATCTGTACAAGATATATATTTAAAAAAAATGTCTACAGTTTAAAGATTCCAAAACAATAATTGTTGTTTGTCTGTATATCTGTGTGCATTTCACGCAAAAAATACTGAGCGGATTTTAACTAAATTTTATTGGTATAACTCGTATTGGTATAAATCGAGTCAACATTTAGGATACATTTTACAGGAAAATCTTTCATACCCACTAAAAATCACAATAACTGGTTCGGCCAAGTTATCCTTTATAGAATAATTCAATGCATTATTGAACTATGACTTGTTGTGGCAAAAAAAACTGTTAGGTAAGCGTGCTAGCTTAATCTTTTAACATATACATCAAAACAATGTACAAGAACATGGTAAGTTTTAAAGAGGCCTACTGAAAGGACTGCAATAGTATATATCTATCTCCTAAGGTACACTCGTAATAACTATTTTTATCTATTTAAAACGTATGTAACCTTCGCGTGTCATGGCATCTTTTTTTAATTAAGAAATCACGAGCAATATAATAATATACCATACCAGCAGTCGCCACGCATACCACCAGTGCAGTGCCGGTTTCGACTTTAGCGCCGTCCCTGCGCAATGTAAGAAATGCAGCCCCATTATCGAAATTTTGCTTAAAATGGATAAAGTTTTGATAATGTTTTATTTTTTATTTTTGATAAATGCAAAATTGTTATTTTTTAAATTATGTATTGATTTTTTGGGATTTAAAAAATATTTTCGATAACGCAAAGTTTTTTTTTATTTATCCTTCGAATTTTGCCGCCCCTGAAAATTTGCCACCCTGGGCACTAGCCCCGAGTGCCCCTGGTATAAATCCAGCGCTAGACCAGTGGGTGGCCTTTATGAGTTACGCTTCGTGTAAGTTTTCTCTAAAACGTAAAGAAATTGATAATTTATTTATGGTTATTCTCAATAATGTATCTTTCTGAAGTTATTCAATTCAATACGCTTTTTAATATTTTCTGCAAAGAAGAATCTAACATACCTACTTCTTAGAGCTGAAAATTTGACATAAGATCCTTATAAATTATGTCAAATTCCAAATTGTGTAAAAAATTGGATAAATAGGTTATATATTTTTATTTATTCGCGAATTTATAAATTGTTTATAATCTAAAAGATTGTTTTATTTAAAATGTCAAATATTCGCGTAAATCTAAGAAAGTAGTAGGATAGATAGTTTATTGAGATCCGCCGTAAATAAAGGGCGGACGGACTGACTACATTTAGAAATAAGTGCTTAACCGTTTAGACACGGAACCCTAAAAAATATTTTTGAAATATCTTCTTAAAGATTACTTGTTTGATATTTAAAGGTTAAGTATGAAAATACATTATTTTTACACAAATAAACGCTCTTTGTGTTTATGTATGTACTAGCGACTCACTCTTGTTTCGCTTTTGGTTTGTCCCTAGACAAGAAAAATCTATCCCACGGTAACCGTACGTTTTTTCTGGATAACAAGTAACCTATGTGCTATTTAAGAATATAATCTATCTCTGTGCCAAATTTCATCCAGATCCGTTCAGCCGTTCTGGCGTGAAAAAGTAACAAACATACATCCATCCTTACAAACTTTCACATTTATAATATTAATATGAAAGTTTTCAACGTTCTTGTAAAAAAAAACTTTAACTCTTTCTTTTCTGACTTCTTCTGTCGTCTTTGAAATGGAATAAGTAACACGAATCTATGGGCAGTGATAGTTCATTGGTTACAACCTCGCTTAGAAAACACACTGAAGCGGGTTCAAACTGAGGGTCTCTGTGGTTCAAACTGAGGATATATTGTTCCGTACAACTAATTATATTATATGATTATCATTTGCCTTACGGTGAAGGAAACGTGAGGAAACCTGCATGTCTGAAAGAATCAGTTTCCGTAAGACACGCTCAATCCGCCCGCAATTGGCCAGCGTGGTGGACTATGGCCTTATCTCCCTCGTATTGGACGAGGAGCCTACTCCCAACAGATGGACATTAAAATGACTGAATTTTATTGGGCTCCTTACATCTTTATCTATAAATATAATAAAATTCTAACTAAGCCCAATCTGTACATTAAATATTTTTTTGGAAAATCTTATTGAAATAGACATTATTATCGATACAGAGTTCAAAACTATAGTTTTTAGAATTTTTGTCTGTCTGTCTGTCTGTCTTTCTGTCTGTCTGTTACCCCATCACAGCAAAACTACTGGAGGGATTTTGATGAAATTTGGTATGGTCATAGTTGGTTATTCGGATCAACATATAGGATGCTTTTAACCGCGGAAAAATATTTCATTTCTGTGAAAAAATACAAAAACTGGTTAGAATAAAATCACGATGATACTATATATATTTTAGCAAGGTAACATACTAAATAAGGCAAAAACTATTAAAAATAGCTTATCTTGAAAAAATATATAACAATAGCGCTATTTTATTTAGTTTTTGGTCATCTGAATGCGGGCGGAGCCGCGTGCAATGCTAGTCTTTCTTACATCTCATCCTAACGTAATATCAGAACAAAGACAAGGGCAGTTTCCCTTGAATTTATATCTAAGTAACAAATCTACTTATATGAACAGACTCTACAATTAATATCTGTCTAATTGAAAGGTACACCGATTTCTCAATCACTTTCAAAATCAATAATTTGCATTCAAATTATAAAAAAAATAACAAAAAATATCTCGACTGCGTAAAAAGTAAATTAAAAAGATAGGAACAAGTTGACTAAGGAATATCTAAGTATTATACAGACATTAATACTTACATACGTTCTCTCAGTAACGATGACACATGTTTATGATAGGTTTAGAAATAATTTTTTATAGACAAACTGGTGCCTGAAATTTGGCATTTTTATTAAATATGCCACATAATAGGACGTTCGCGTGATCAATACGAATCATTAATACCGGTTAAGTCGTTTAGTATATATGTACACACATAAAGGTCAAACACACAGCCCTCTTTTGGGTTTCGCCGCAGTCGGTTAAAAAGACTTTACCAAATTAAAAACCACCTATTTTTGAACTTGGTCAAACTATCTAGATCATCTTTCTTCAAACTAACGGCACACGTTGTTAACAGAAGCGCGATAATCATGACCTAGATGCATTTGTCACTTACAAATACTTCAAGATTTCTTGATATTTAAAATGTGAAGGTTTATTTGTTGATTTCTTACCATTATTCACTAGTAACTTACTCCCGCTTCGTCGGGATGTGACGTAGATCAGCGGTTCCCAATCTTTTTTTGTTCACGGAACTCTAATTGATCATATTTTTTTAACGGACCCCCATAACCCATTTTGATAATAACTAAACTGATTGTGTTGTAGTTAGAATACTTTCTTGTTTGATTTAAAAGAACAAGTCGTAAATAAAAAATATTAATAAAATAAAAATATTAATACTTATAATAATATTTATTTTAGCAAAAATATAACCTAACTATTTAATGTAATGAATGATATATATTTTTTTTCACATATTTATTTATAATAGCACTAAAACTAGGCTTCATATACGACAATGTTTTATTTAACTCTCGAACGGAACTGGGAGCCCCCGTTTTTAATGTTGAGAAATGCATTTACGCATACCACCTGTAGACATACAAGTGTTTATGTGGGATTCACCACTACGACGCCCCGACGGCAGGTCTGCCGAAGCAGACCACAACAACCATGGGGTTGCTCCAAGGTCCACTTTACTATCAGAGAAGTACCAGGAGCAACCCGCATGGTACATCGTCCACCGTAGTGCCAGCTGCAGCTCCTTGTGGTTCTTGGCTTCGCACCCGTCTGTAATGCCGGGCACTGCTGTTACTACTCAGTTTGATTTGTGACTATACAATCTAACTATAGATGTTGGTCTACATCGGTAATAGTGGAACTCTTCAACGACAACTGGCAACACCTTGGAGTGTAGCCTCATAATATTCACTTTGACGTTTCCCAAACATTACAGACAGACAAATGAGGATTACCGGTTTTCTGTCTATAAATAAACCAAAAGTATTCATGAAAATCAATTAAAACGTAGTCTAACTTTTTATACACCATTTTTATTACTTTTATAGAGAATTTGCGCTTCGCTGTGGCTCTAACGGTGCATTGTGGTAATAACTTTTTTTTAAGACGCACGTTCTTAGATTTATAGCTGACTAGCAGAAACTGCGGCTTCGCTCGCGCTAAATCTACAAAAAGGTAGTTTTCATACAAACTTTTAATCCCCTATTTTACCCCCTTATGGGATGAATTTCGAAAAATGCTAAAACAATTACTTATTTCATTGTATTGAAGAACATTAATATCAAGTTTTAAGTAATCATTAATGATTTTTTGGATTGTATTATAACGTGTTTTCCCGTGGGAATAAGATAATCTCCCGCGGTAAAAAGTAGCCTATGTCACTCTCCAGCCCTCCAACTATCTCCACACAAAAAATCACGCCAATCCGTTATTTCGTTTTCACGTGAAAGAAGGACAGACAAACAAACACACTTTCACATTTATAATATTAATATAGACTAGTTAGTGTTCGCCCAGTGGTCAAATTTCGACAATAATCATTATTAAAAATTTGAGAAAAAAAAATTATTGTCGTCGTCAATAACTACTAAATTAAAAAAAAAAGAATTCTATCGTACTGTTTTGTCTTGGCCTATTTATATATACATAGTTAAATAAGCTATCTAGATACAGTGAGTGGGAAAACTCATCACTAATATTGACACGGATATGTTAATACGGGTATATCCTAGCCCAGATATGTTAGCCGGGATATAACAACACGGATATCTTAGCACGGATATGTTAGCCCGGATATTTTATCACTTATCACGAATATGCTGTTTAGATTTGATTTCACTTATTCTATAAAAATAAAATAGGGTAAAAAAAACACGAAACGAATCATTAAATACAATTTATTATTTCGAAACATTAAAGCTAACATAAATAATAAACTAACAACTTAGTTACTTTCATATTTTCACATACAAAATAAAAAATATATTGCGACCAAATTAATGATATACAGAAAAAAAATATAAAAAAAATATGAACTCGAAGGTCACAAGTTCGATCCTGTATGAGGTTATCCCGTGGGATCACAAGTTTACTAACAAATCTTAGCTAAGCAAATTTGTTTGTCAACTAAGTTTGGTGGCTAACGAATGGGCCTTTGACATTTTAGATAATTTACATAAAGTAAGCCAATAATTGATAATATTAAACCAACCTAATTCTTGTACATTTATAAATTTATTTCATGTATCTCGGAAAGGGGCCGTTCATGAAATACGTTCGCAATAGTGAATATGCGTGATTTTATAAAAAAAATTATACAATAGCTAACATCGTTATATTGAAAATCCAACACCAATAAACGAATATATAGTATTAAAAAAAATTAAAAATAACATACAGATATGGATACTTTAAACACCCGCCATTTCACGTGACGTCACAGTATGATATACACAGAGACATGACTCAATTTGCAGCGACAAAAGCTAATCTTATAATATACTCTGACGTCACATTCGGTCTGACCAATAGCGTGCGTTTCAACTACTTTGAATTTCCCACATATATTTTTAATATTTATTTTCTTAATCAAAAAGAAATTAAATTAAAAATATTGATAAAGGCGTAATTCAAAAGCACTAAAGATTATAAAAAAAATATTTCACCTTTATTTAAATCACACGCATATTCCTTATTATTGAGAGGGGACTCACTGTGACAAGACAGCTTATCAAACAATTTTGTGGTCGAAACGTGAAGAAAATGTGATATAGCGTAAAGAAGGGGGCGAGAGGGGTCTAGAAAGCTAAAATTTCGCGTGACATATTTTATGAACGGCCCCAAACGGCTCTAACGAATTGGATCAAATTTTGTATTTAGATAAGGTGTAGCTTTTTAAGTTTATCTATATAGTTGTCTTTTCTGATAATAAACTCAGTTTTAATATCTTTTCTCAGGTACTTAAACTTATAAATTGATAATTTGTTGATATCAAACATCAGTGATCATAATTTGGGAAATACGGAATAACCCCATTAAAATGTTTTCTTTCAAAATAAGAAAACTTTCCTATACATTTTCCTATAATATTACCAAACTTTCCACACATACTAACCACCGCCCGCGGTGTTGCCCTTTAAATTAATATGAAAAACTTGATAGAATATCTCTATTTAATTTGTATTTTTCGTTTATTATGGTATTATCGACAAATGAAAATATATATATATATATATATATATATATATATATATATATATTTTAATCTTTCTAAATATATTTGATTTATTTTTTAAATAAATACTAATTTTATAGCGATTTTAAAATCATGTTCAATGTTCTCTATCTTATAGGCATTTTAATATTATACCATTTTCGTTATAATATAATTTGAATAAACCAACACAAAAACAAAACAACGAATTGATCAGGTCTTCTTTGAAAGTCGGTAGAACATGTATTAATTCATATCTACCGTTTACAGATTTTTTAGATGACCTCTAACACCATTTTTTTTAAATCAATTAAAAATTATCAAGTTATTCATATTAACTCAATATTGTGAGTACAAAGATAAAAATCACTAAGTCCTTACATAGCTTTATAACATGACCTAAACCTCTTAAATAACGCTTTTCCTTTACTTAGAGGATTTTCATTTTGTGCAGTAATTAAACTCATAACGATTAATAGAATTGATAATATAATTGTAAAATATTTGTATATTATAAATATTTACTTATCCAAAATTTACACAAAGAAAAATTTACAAAGCATCTAGTCTTCATTTTTTTATAATATTTAGCTGCACGCGAATATCAACTCGCACTTGACTAAAATTGTTATTCAGTTCTAGAAAAAAAGGCATTCTTTTTGCTATTAACTCACTTAGCCCATTTTACCTTTAAACCCACAATTTAAATTTAGCTTTCCATCAAAACTTACCAATATGTACTCAGTCCATGACGTCTTTTTACAAATTATAAGAAATAAACTTACAAAACAATATTCAAAGTTAGCTTCATAGCGCGACCTAAGCCTGTGCTTATTAGAGTGGTGCGAAAAAATTTTTTTTTCTTAGCTTGGGAGAATTTGTATTATTTAATTAAAAATAACGTGTATCAATTTTAGAGGTTATTTTTTTTATATTTAAAAAAAAGTGTTGTTTTTTAAAAGGAACATCGACTAATTTGAACGATGATAATATTTTTAATAATACAATGATAAATTATATTATCTGTAAGTTAATGTTTAGAACAATTGTACATTTATTTATTTTTTCTATTAAGAAATAATATTATTTTAATTTTTCACCTCACATTTTCAAACAAAAATAATCAATTCATGCTAAATAGCCTAGAGATCTTTGAGCATATCCATACATACATACATATAAAATAAAAAAAACCGGCAGAATATACGAGTACCTACCTATTTTAAGTTTGAGAAAGTCTGTTGAAATTCAAAATGACATTAAATTTAGACGTACTACTTTTATCATCACATTTAAAATCTAAAAAATCATTCTTTTTAATGTTTTAAATTGTATATTTTAAAATTTATGTAGCGCTTACTTTAAATTATTCACAGAATTTTAAAACATCATGGCGCCATTTTTATAAAGGAAGTGATATGAAAAAAAGAAGTTAAATTTTCCAAAAAATACTTAATCCGAAATGTAATAATGCGTTTCGGATATTTTATTTCGGATTTACGAAATTTATATTAATTTTCATTGTAATTCTTTAATTAAAAATGACGTGACGCTTTATCAGATTGAATCATTTGACTATTATTATAACATCCACATTAATTAATAATTATTATTAATACTTATATCATATAATTTACAAAAAAACTAATTTCACCTACATATTTGTCTGAGACAATCCCTACACTATAATAATATTAACCGAAACATCGAAAAATCGAAAATCCATAATGGAAAAATCGCACCGAACACCCGTAAAACTTAGAAATATGAGATCCGAAATTAATTTATTCTTTATTCTCCGGAAACTTTGAGTGTATTAATTTGCAATCGGGTCGTAAACTTCTAAAATTTTCGGCACCCGTTTCCGTTATATTGGTTTCACTAAAATCGATATAGGTTAAATTCGGCGCAGCAGTTGCTAGATGGACTAGACTGCGATCCGTTATGTTTCTGTATCCGTTAACGGATAAGAATCTTAAATTTGACCTGTCCGGTCTCGAACCTGTGTCCTGTCCTACCACTACTGGGCCGTTGGGACCTATATGTATTATATTAACATCTTCTCCATCAGCTCTTCCAAAACGTCGAATCGCAAAATCGGTTACTAGTGAACTGGATTCAACATGGCGTCTTTGCGCATTGAATCCCAGAGTCACGGGCATATCAGGCGCTGAGAATTCCCGTGGGAATCTATATGTATTCATTTGAGGACCAACATTCACGTATAGCACGTGATGGCGTGGTTCAATCCTGTAGTCAATTGGCTGTTCATTTTCTTGATTTTCATTTTCCCGTTGGGTTTTTGGTTGCGGTGTACTGGTTTCTGGTTCTCGCGATGTTGACGCACCTTGGTTTACATCGTGGGGACGTTTTAGGTTACGCTTTTCATTTTGGTTGTCACCGTCTTCTTGGTTGTCGTTTATAACTACTGGTTTCTCGCCTCGACGGAAACGGACGTGTCCGCCATTTGGTTGGTCGCCATTTTGCGGTTGAGCTGTCGGTCGTTTAGCGCTCGCAAATACTATTACTTCATCGTGATCACCACATCTTATTTGTCCGAAATTCAAAACCCCATCTAGTTTTATAACGTCGTAGCCCTCTCTAGGTCTGGCGTTCGAAGAATTGGAACTTGGCCCATTTTCTTCATTTTTATTTGCACCTGAACTTTCTCCATTTTCATTATTTGAAGAATCTCTTATACTTTTTAATATAGAATACGAGCATTGGCCAGTTTCACCTTGTGATGAATTATCGCTTTCCCCATCACCGTCTACGCATTTTGAACTTTCCCCAATTTTAAAATTAGGAAAATTCGCGTTCTCTCCGATACCTTCTTTTAAATTATCTGATGCGTCTTCATTTTCTAAAATTACTGGAATATTTTCATTTTCACTATCATCTATAGAATTTTGAGATCTTCCATCATTAATTTCTACGTTTTGCTCATCATTTGGCTCTTGTTTATCATTAATTTCATTTTTATTGCTATTACTATTTGAAGAATGCTGAGATCCATCATTATTTTCATTATTATTTTCTATTTCTTCAGTCTCATCATTGCTTGATTCATTAGCTACATCTTTATCATCATTTTCGTCATCATTATCATCACTTTTACTAGTACTTACGTTAACATTAACATCACCCTGTATATCATCGCCATCTTTCTTTACTTCAGTTACATTATGAAGGTTTAGCAAAAAGAATCTACTCTTTTGACAGCTCAAGTCATCGTGACGTTTATGATTGTCAACATCGTGACTTTTACGGCGTTTTTTAGATTGTTTCACGTCGCCATTTTCTTTTTCATTCTCGTCTTCATCTTCCGGTTTCCGTTTTAGAGCTTCACGTTCTTTTTCATTAACATCCATAGCATCATCATCGTAATAGTAGTATGGGTTTTCTGGCTTCTCTGGGAATAAATGCGGTTCCTGAAACAGTGACATAAAATTATTATATACATACAAAAAGTGTGTGTGTGTGTGTGTGCAATTCACTCACGGTAGAAGTGAAACTTCAGAAAAGTAACTTACGAGAGACTGAGATGAATATAGAGTATCAGGAGTAGGATATTTATTATTAAGTTTATTTTTTTATAATAATTTTACCAAGTTTAAAATTTGTTTTACATTTTATTTGACATAAATAATAAATATACATTACAGATTATTCAGTAATTAATTTTATTATTTTTCACTTCCTGTGTAATGTATTTTATCTCAAATAATTAAATAAGGCATATTACAATCATATATTTATAGAATATCATATACGGAAAGAATATAATATTATATATTTGTCAGACAATAACAACGGTTACCATGGCAACATGGCAATGTATTTTATCTCTCATTCTCTCGCCCGTTTAATCCTATATATTAGGTATATCTTTCTCGTGCCGCATTTTCCATCATCGAGTTTCAAATCACAACGATTCTAAAGAAGTTTCACTTCAAAATTACATTAAAATCGGTCCATTTCTTTTACTGTTTGAAGCTATTAAGCCCACTATAGACATATTGCACAGACAAAGGCAGACAACCAGTCATATTAATCTTAAGATTAGGTTACTTTTGTTCATTCACTAGCGACTCACCCTCGCTTCGTTCGTGTCCCTAGGTACGTTAACGGTTAGTTTGAAATAGATAGACTATATAATATATATACATGCGTATAGAAAAGTAGGTATTTTAAAAAATAAAAAAGTATATAATAGGTATGCATTACTTAAAAATGATTGATTTTCCATACAAGCTTCCCTTTTCAACCCCTTGAGGTCAGATTTTCGGGATAAAAACTATCCTTTGTCTGTCCCAGGGTCTCAAACTATCTCTATACCAAATTTCATCTAAATCAAAGACAGACATACAGACAGACAGACAGACAGACAGACAAAGTTACTTTCGCATTTATAATATTAATATGGATTCAATTTAAAATTAGACCAGTTACACACTCATTTTGTCAAACCTAAAATATAAAACCCTGCAATGGACCACCTGCATTTCGCAATATCAAGGGTCTACATTGGACCATGGTCCACTCACCTGTATCTCCCAATCGTGTAACTGTATGTGCGTCACTCCCGGGTCATCTATGAAATGTGCATGGGGCTGTGGTGTATTTTTGGGGACCTTGCTTGCTGACAACCATAGCTTTTCTAAACTCGGCAACCATCCGAGGGCTGATATCTCTGAGTCACCGACCGGTGACCCTCTTAGATCTAGAGACTGGAATAAATTAGAATGAATAGTTAAAAAAAATATTTAAAAACAAGCCTTCATTTAAATCAAATCAAAATAAATATGTTGAGACAATAACACACAGCACCAACTAATTCCATGGTAAACTACGAGGCTTGTGTTATGGATAACAGATAGTTGATACACTATTTTTGTAGGTAGCTGCTGTATAAATATTGTAAATGTGAAAGTTTGTAAGTATGTATGGATGTTTGTTACTTTTTCACGCCAGAACGGCTAAACGGATCTGGATGAAATTTGGCACAGAGATAGATTATAGTCCGGAATTATGTTGGCTACTTTTTATCCCGGAAAAAAATACGGTTTCCGAAGCGAGGGTGAGCCGCTAGTATTATAAAAATACATACGCTGTATAACATAAAGGCAGAGTTTTTTTTTTCAGATTAAACGCAGACGTAGTCGCAGGTTTTGCTAGCATTATATACATAATTTACATATTATTATTGAGGACCTATTCTCGTTTCCTAAGACCTCCATTTCACTCCAACATAATACTTTCTTAGATTTACACGAATATTTACACATTGTATATAAAAATATCTTTTCGGATTATTTGGCGGATTTATTTGGATTTTTGGTCAACATTTAATATAGTTTTCACCAACTAACCGTGAGCGTCCGGAAGCCATATCTGGCGGTGAGCGACGCGTACGCCACGAACTCGGTCATCTTGGGGCAGCGGCGCGCCGCCAGCCACCGCAGCGCCGGCAGCTTGCTCAGCGGCAGCAGCGTCGCCGGGTCCATCCACTCGCACGAGGACACGTCTAGACTCTGGTGACGTCGTAAAATATAATAATCGATTAATCTATTTTGATATTTTGTTATTATTTTTGTCAAACAATAACAACTGTTACCATGGCAACATGGCAATATATTCTATCTCATTCTCTCGCCGGCTTAATCCTATATATTTATGTGCTTGTCTCTTTCTCGTGTCACATTTTCGTTTCATCGAATTTCAAACCACAACGATTCTAAAGAAATGATTAGGTGTAGTCACTGATGTAATGAGAGAGAGAGAAATTAAGAGAGAGTGTGCGTCTGAGAGAGAGAGAAAGTGTGTGTGTGTCTGAGTGTGTGTGTGTGTCTGAGTGTGTGTGTGTGTGTAAGTGAGAGAGAGAGATTGAATGTGAGTGTTTGTGGGATTAAGTATGGGATTGAGTATGAAATTGAGTGATTGTGAGAATAGGTGGATATAAATTGACTGTGATAAGAGTGAGTGTGTTAAAGTAAATGTGTGACTAAGTATGTGAGAACGATCTCAGAAATGTAGAGGGATGTGACACAAGATATTAAATATAATACAACATATTTATTGCACTGCTGTGCCACGTGACAATTACCTCTAATCCCGGTAGATGTGAATTGATTCTGAACAGAAACGATTTATCCATCACCATGTTGTAGCATTTGGAGCCACGCAAAGACAACTTCTTCAGAGTTTTTGGAAAATGACTGAGATTGGTCTGAAAATTAAAAAAAAATTATATCTATAATATTTTGGTAGTTTTATCAAATCATCATCATTACTTTCAAGTATTCCAAAATTAAGATAGACAAGCAAAAAAAACCTCGAACTAATCAAAACGGATCAAATGAGCCGTAACTCAAAGGTTTTAGTAGAAGCCGCTGAAGAGTTCCACTATACATCTTCTGTCTCCATTATGGCAGATCAGCTCGAAAACATTCAAAAATCTAATTAAATTAAGTTATTTTCATTTCTACAAGTTATTAAATGGTCACTTAGATTTAAAATAGGTACTTAAAAAATGTCATAACAATACAACAATTACTTAGTCAAAATGGATATCCAAATATTGATAACATAATTAGTGAGTCAGTACGTTAAAAATAACTACTCAAGGCAGCGGTAGCCCAGTGGTAGCGCGCTTGCTTAGGAAACCGAATGAAGCGGGTTCGAATCCCGGGTCTCGCGCCTCTGATATTTTCATGTGCGAATCATTTCCAACATGATGACCACATGTCTTACGGTGAAGGAGAACGTCGCGGAGAAACCTGCATGTGTGAGAGAACCTAGAAGTTTTCTAGAGACATGCTCAGTCCACCCGCACTTGGTCGGTGTGGTGGACTGTGGTCTGATCCCCTTCGTATTAAAGGGAGGCCCACCACCAGCAGTGGGACGTTAACAAGGGCTGAATACAAGCTACTCACATTCCTACAATCAATATTGCAGAACTCCAACGCCAATGTATGTAGTCTAGGGCACATGGTCCTCAGGTCCTTCAATAGATCCTGAGATAGGGAAAACTGTGGTCCAATACAGTCTTGTGGACCACTTCTGCCCACTTCGTTATCCCCCCATGTGGGCAGCCCACTGCATCGACGGAACCAGTAATCGCTGTGAAAATTAAAAAAAAAATTGATATGGACTCGCAAGACAGTCACGCAAAATTGGTCCACACTAATTTATTTAAAACTAAATAACATGGCCTACTCCTGAACATTTCCGTAGTATTTAATATATAGCTGTTAGAAATAATAACAATAATAACAACAACAAATAATAACAACAAAAAAATTTTTTTTCCTGGTATGATTTGCGATCAGTCTTTTGATTATAAGCAAATTTGTTGAGAGATTGCTGTCATGTGGAGTGAATCCTCATTAGGATCTAATCTCCTTCATTAGTCAGGCTAGAATTATAATCCTAGATCTACTACTTTTCTTTTGAGACATCTTGGACAGTTATCATCCAGAAGTCTGTGTGCTAGGATGTTAGGGTGAATAGCCAGACGCGTTCTATATTAGCAAGCCAAACTACGAACTTCCTCTTTTATTTTAGGCATGTGCAAGTTATGGTGGATTTCGTCATTAGTAATGAATCACGGTACATTAGATATTGTACGTAGAGTTATGTTTTGCTTCTTTGGAGTATTGTAATATTGAATTGATAAAAAATATATATGAAACACATTAAATTTATTTTTCTTTTTTTAAGATGGTTATTTGAATACAGGTACATATACCCATATAATTAAAAAAAAAATCAAAAATGTAGGTTAGACCCTTTTTGCCACAGTATGAGTAAATAATAATTATATACACTTACTGCGGTGAGAACATTTTTCTTTCAGCGACAGTCCTTGTTGGAGTTAGTTGTAAAGCAAAGTGTTCCACGTGATCTGTAGAAAAAAAGTTAGTCACTCGTTATTAGTTTAGTTAGTTGGTTTTTAGTTATTTAGTCAAATTTTATTGAGTCATTCAGGACTATAATATATCTCTGTGCCAAATTTCATCCAGATCCGTTCAGCCGTTCTGGCGTGATTGAGTAACAAACAAACATCCATCCAAACCTTTACATTTATAATTTTTATCATGGGATAAAATTAAAATATATATATTTCCAACTCACCCCAACTTGCGCCAGCTTGAGGAGAACCCTTCTCCCTCTCACCCTCTTCCCGCAAAACATTCATAAATCCTAAGCATCTGAAAATAAAAATCATTTTAAATAATACTCTTGGTAATTTTATTTATATCAGAATACGAATGGCTAATGTTTTTGGACCTTCGTTCCTTATAACACGTCACTCGGCACACTTGGCGAGCGAGTGAGTCCTATACACTCACTATGCACGGAGTGAACCATGCAAAGCGCTTTCTCTGTCCCACATTAAGGACTGATAAGGACAGAAAACTGTCTAGCTCCACGCACTAACACTTACAACTGGTTTGAAATCATAGGGTATTAGCAATATGTGCTAATGCTTTAGTGAAGAATTATTAATAATTTGCAATAAACTAAAATCAACATATAAATAAAAACAACATTAAAGTAAAATTAACTGTATTTTAAATATTTGTGTATATTATTTATTAATTTTCGCTTTCCGATGTATCACTGTTATCTTCTGCATTGATAATAAATCAGGTAACTACAAGACGTTGAACTACGAGACATCTGAACGGTGCAGAATGCAACGACGGACGTGGAAGCGCAAAATCTCAGTACTTGGTTCATTCGGCGAATACAGTATAGAGGGAGACAAGTGAAATGTATTGACAGTCACAACACTTTTTTATTTACTGACACAAGTACCAGGCAAGTATAAGTGGTAAGAAGTTGGTATGCACTCTTATGACGGCGCCCTACATATATAATAAGTCCTCCTTGACCTACCTAGCACTGAACAATTTTTATGACTGAAGTTATGAGGCAAGGGCAGACAGGGAAAGGAACTTTTTTCTATATTTAAAGCTAATAGCTATACATACCCCTCTCCATCCCTTGCATATCCCGACAGCAGTAAAACCTGCGTGTCTTCCTGGAGAACATTATCTATAAGCCATTTCAATCTAGCACGACTGCATTTATCCTGCCTCGCATCCACATAACGCCACAGAGCTTTATCTTGGACTAATCTGCAGAGTCTTCGACAACAGCTGTGAAGTAATACAGTAAATGTATATATAATATATTATACTGTTTCTTAGAAGTGTTTTTGATGTTAGGCCATACTTTATCAAAATTAAATCAATAACTTAGTAGTAGTATAAGTAATAAGTAAATATGTACTTTAAAATTATTCCTTTTGTTAAAAAAAAATTTTTACTTTTTATAAATGTTATTGTTTCACAATGAATGTTCTCATTATATTATATCATATGAAAATATCAAAATCAATTTTAAATCCAATATTATAATTGCATAAAAAAAAATTTACTTATATTATTATTGTAAAGAAAATTGATTTATTCTTAAAAATTAAATATACAAATGATACATCAAAACAAAAATATCATGAGAAAATCCCAATAAGTATGCAATTTTGTATGACAAAATTTAGGTAAATCACATGCCCAAACAAAAATAATGCAGTTTTTTTAAAAATGAATGGCAACAAAATATACATAGTTTGTTAAAGTTTAAACATACTATCCAAGTGCTTTTAAGTCTCGAGCAGTACAGCATTGGAGAATGTAGAAAAGTACATCGTCTGGCATATCCATGAGATTAGTTTGAGGGCAGCCATTCTGTATAGAATCTGTTGGAAAGTGTTGTATTTTAACACGAATTGTACATAATATTATAATATAAATGCGAAAAATGATGATTGTGTATGTTTGTTTCTTGTATATCCTTTTATTTACTTACTTTTTACTCTTGTATACAGAACTGGCTGAACAGATTTGGATGAAATTTAAACTATGACCTAGCTAATGTTAGTAATAAATATACAATATTCTAAATACAATTTTCACCTAGTAATACATCTATGTGTTTTCTAGTGTTGTATATTTTTTGATTAGTTTCTTTACACTTCATAATATATGGTAGATAAGGGATATAATGAAAAGTAAAACACTATAAAAACATATACCATTATTGTTTCTTATAAAAAATAATTCAAATTCTAATTTATTTAAGCTAGTGTGATAAAGAGTTTTATTTAGACACAATAAATTTTAATTAAAAATAGTTTTACATATTTTTAATTAATTATTGAAGTTCTGAAAATTAACACTATTTTCGGTAAACATGCGAGCTTAAATATAATATTAAATATTTTAAAATAAGCAGCTTCATTTATAAAAGAGCAAAAAGGTAGGGTAGTTTCATTTTTTAAATTATTACAAAACAAGTTGATCTTGACCATTAAAATTCTCATATAGATATGTAAAAATATACTTAAACCAATTTCTTACCATCTTGTACGCAGCCACTATCATCTAATTCACCTATTAAATCACAAACAGCATTTTCAGAACTCATTTTGAAGCACAAATAATGCTAGAATATAAAACCACTTCTCTGCTACTTATTCGCACGAAAGAACACAAAACACAAAGGATTGAGAATGCATAACGAAGTACCGATGAGTAAGCTTAATCTTTAAAAGTAAACTGTTTATTTCCTGCAATTGGAAAGCTTCCAAGCCAAGAGGCAATTTTATTCCATAAAATCGAAAAATAGAAAATTATGACAGCGAAAAACAAGAATTGATATTTCAAGTACGGAATAGACAATTTCTTGTTTTGTTTATTTCGATGGCAACAAACACTATTAAAATTAAATATTAATCGCAACTTTATTTAAACTTTTATGATTATATAATAAAAATTTGGATTACATTTATTACAATAATTAAAAAAGGTTTTAATGCGAAATGAAAAGTTCTTATTTTATAAAATATATAGTATTTGATTGTCAAATGCCATATAGTTATAGGCAACACTGGCGTTGTTTTTGAAACTCTTTCACGTGTGATATTTGACATTGATCAAGTATTATTTCCTAAATAAAAACAAATTACAACGTAATGGCAAAATCGATTAGAAGTAAATGGAAGCGAAAATGTCGAGCGATAAAAAGAGAACGATATGCTGTAAAAGAACTAGCCCGACTTAAGAAAATGCTAGGAATTAAGGAAGAAGAAAAAGTCACAGAAAACGAGGTTATGGAATCTGATCAAGTAATATTTCTCGATGCAGGCAAAATAGGAAAAAAGAAAAAAGGAAAAAAAGAAGAAAAGCCTCCAGAAGAAGAAGAAGACGTTGAAATGAGCTCTGATGATGAAAAAGTTGAGGTTGCAACTGAAGATGGTAAAAAAAGAATTTTTAGCTCAAAAACATTAAAAGATCAAAATGGACAATATCCCGTGTGGTTACACAAAAGAAAAATTGCTAAAATGACGACTACCAAAAAAAATATGAAAAGAAAATCGAAGAAACGACGACGATAGTTATACATGTCATTAAATGTTATGCAAAAAAATTTGTATTTCAATTGATTATCCAATATTTGGTAATGTATTTATTATTAATTTTGCAACAGTTAAAAATTTCACAATCGTAAACATATAATATTTAAAATCATAAAAATTAAGAATTTATTTCACTTAGATTCTTCAGTATTACAATGATAAACTCTAATTAATAATAATCTTGACATAATTTGAATAGTAAGAAATTTGGGTTTAAAATTTAACACTAAGGATATTATACAAATAAAACAAAGAATATACCCAAAGTTTTATTTAAACTGAAATTATTTAAAAAAAGCAGAACTAAATTACAATTTACAAATCATTTATTGTTATTTTCATCGAAAGGCTTATATGTGGTAGCTCTTAACATAGCTTTATTCAATTCATGTAAATGTTCTTCCGTTTTTACATGTCGCATGATAGTTGTAGTATATGTAGACACATTACATATGGTGCAGTAGCAAGTTGTTTTATCTATCTGGAAAACAATATTATTAGGTATTTGAATTCTAAGCAGAAAATATA
This sequence comes from Brenthis ino, assembly GCA_921882275.1. Classification (NCBI taxonomy): domain Eukaryota; kingdom Metazoa; phylum Arthropoda; class Insecta; order Lepidoptera; family Nymphalidae; genus Brenthis; species Brenthis ino. Next base: position 5,692,135 of record OV170229.1, read on the forward strand.
GGGACTATTTTATTGTACTAAATTCACTATTTTTTTGTTGGGCGAAGGTTTAAATTGTCATATTTAGCATTAGCTAAATATATATGAGTGGAGATATTTAAATTCATACTAATATTATAAATGTGAAAGTTTATGAGGACGGGTGGATAGATTAGAGATTTTTACTCTTTCACACCAGAACAGCTGAATGGATCTGGATGTAATTTGGCACAGATATAGATTATATTCTGAGAAAGCACTAGGTTTCTTTTAATCCAAGAAAAAATAAATAAGTAAGTAAATAAATGAATAATAATAAATAATAATATAAAATGTAATAAATGTATGGTTCTTATTGGATATTTTTTGTCTAGTGATGAACCCGGAACAAATTTTTCTACAAGTGACCCTTATAGTATGTGTATGGTAAACTTACCATGAAAATAATAATAAACTTAAATATTAAAAAAAATCATTCCTTCAATCTGTTGTACATTCTGCCTATAAGAAAATAAAAGTTAAGTTCTTTTTCACATGTTTTCCTTAGTACCTTGATAGACCTACATGTTGGAAAATCTATATCTATACATATAATAATCGGACTCGGAACGGAATATCTCATCTCTAAGATATCTATACTAAACATTAAAATGTATTGCTTGTGTTGATAATAAATTTTAAATAGACAAAAAAGAGATAAAATGTGTAGGTATAGGTTTTATTCTCATTAAATCTTTACTCATTTAACTCACTTAATCGATTCTTACCCTCACCTGTCTTACTAAATTTTCTGAAAGCTCCTCTATGTATGGATGATTTTCTAAAAACTTCTTATGACCATCTATTACTTTATGACGTTCTTTACATGCATTTAAATCAATTTCTACATTACAAAAGACACATTTGTACATTTCACCCATCATTATTATACCATGAAGCGCGTCTGAAGATACAACTAACTTCTTCCCATTCCTCAAAGTGAGTATAATTAATTGTTGATCAACAACCTTTCTATTCTTATTTTCTTCGAGTTTGAGAGGTTTAGGTTGTCTAAGCGCGGGTGCTGACATTTTCTATAACATTTCCTTTTAAACTTCTACTTTGGAGATTGAAAATTGAAATACTTGTTTTTGTAATTTGAATAATGAAGGTAGGCACTAAAAGTGCGGACTAAAGACTTATTATTCATTCGTGTTATGGCTGGAGATTGATGAGATAATAATATTTAAAATATTATTATTATAGTTCAGTTGATCTAAACTTTAAAATATTAAATAATCTATTTAATTTATTATTAGTGATAAAAATTAAAAACTATAGGTATTTTAAATTGTGACATTAAGTACATTAGATAAATGTAGATCTAAATTAATAATTTTTATAAAGTACTTTTCCTCTCTAGTTATAAATTTTAATTTATTATTGCAATAGGTATTATCGTTATTTTTTATGGAAAAAAATAATTTAATTTTAAACGCTGTTGGTATTGAAAATAGTTCAAATGGGGAAGAAATTTGCTTTTTCTACCGCCAGTTGTCGCGATCACTATATTCTTCAGTATATTGTAAAGCTCTAAATCGTGGATGGATTTTATTCATTACTACATAAATGACCTTTGAGTCGTCTGAAACCTCAGTCTCTTCCGTGACCATGATTGCTGTAAAGCATTCGAAACGTCGGGTACCAAAAATTAAAATAAATCCGCGAAATTATCCGAAAGGATAAATTTATTTAGTGGCATTTTTGTGAATAATAATGATCCAAACTACTTACTAGTGAGCTCCTGCGCCTAGCATCAGATCAGCGAGATGGTATCAAATTACTGTATTGTCTTTTGGATTTCATAATACTATTATATAGTTTCAAATCTACACAACAGTAAAACGTAAATTAAAGTCGATCTTCAATCTTCCAATGTTTTATTATACACTAGCAACTCACCCTCGCTCCCCTCGGGATCGTCCCTAGTTACGTTTTAACGTTTAGTATAGATTTCTCAGAGATGAGATATTTTGTCGCAGTAAGAAGTGTCCTATATGTTGACCTGGATAAGCAGCTACCATCATACCAAATTTCATCAAAGTCCCTCAAGTGGTTTGTCCGTGATGCGGTAACAGACAGACAGACATACAAAAATTATAAAAACTATAGATTCTGCCTCTGTATCGATAATAATGTCTATTTCAATAAGATTTTCCAAAAAATATTTAATATACAGATTCGGCTTAGTCACAATTTTATTATATGTATAGAATTACATAGTTACATACAAACTTTCATCCCCCATTTTACCCCCTTATGAGATTGAGTTACGAAAAATGGTAAAACACATATTTATTTAATTGTATTGAAGAACACTAATACCAAGTTTAAAGTAATTCTGATTATAAATAATACTTTGCCTATAAAACTTTATTACCCCCTTTATCCTCAGACTGAATGTAAATAGATTATACGCGTAGCGACCTCATTTCTAGAAATCTTCCCTATTTTTACTAGTTACTATTATATATTTCTTTTCGAAAATAAATATATGTAGTTTTGCTTTTTGGCAACATTTCTCATAACATTAATTTTTTGACATTTTGAGTTTTTGACATAATAAAATTTAATTTTAATAAAAACAATAAAATTTGAGATAGATAAAATTTTAATTCCAATAAAATCTGTAATAATCAATAATAATTAGACATTGAATTATAAGAAAATGTTAATAGTAATTTTATAATAATTATTTATGCGATACTAATACTAAGTGAAGTTAATTTAAAATGGGTAAAAATAAGATGATTGCTAAAAGTTGCCCGAAATGTGAAATGCAGGTTTGTCATATTTATTTTTTTAGAATAATAGTGTAAGCAGCATTGTATAATCAATTAATTTTTCTTTGTTTATGCAATAAATCTATGTTGCTAATAAGAAGAAAAGCTAGGTATATTAAATTAGTATCAGTATTACTCTATTGATAATCTCATATGTTCGATTTGCACTTAAATAATTCCATCGCCTCACTTGAATAGAAAGGTGAAATCTATCGAAGTATGTACTTAGTATCGTTTTACGTCTAATATAGTTAAAAATTAACGCAATTTTATCTAAAACTTTATTACTTATTAGTAATTACCTATTTGCGAGCTCAGAGGTTGCTCCAACTCGCATATGGCTTGTGAGATCCTACAGTTACAGCTTTCTCAATTAGTTATTTAAACCTAGAATGCATAATATCTTTTGAATATCAACATTTTATTTTACCATTTTGATGCCTGTTGTTCATTATTATAGTATTTTTAGTGTAATCTAATTTTGGCCTTATTGTAACTCTCCTTTGTGTACAATGTGCAATCTTAAGTAATACTGTAACGCTGTTTGATTACCAAATAAATAAAAATAAAAATAAAATAAAATAATATCATGCAATATTGTATGTTAAATTCAAGCTTGGTGATAAAATATTATAATTGTTCCTCTAGGCCTCTTTGCATTTAACTGACAAATCTATTGCTTAACTTATGTAATAATAAGTTTAACTTAGCACATTTTATTACTTTCTTTTACAACAACCACTTTTTCCATGTTACAGTTAAAAGGCAATATTAGAATGGCTTTATAAAACTGTCATCTAGTAAAATAATTATAAGTATCTAAGGTTCTAATTTTAGTATATTTTAACTCTCTTACTACAATATATTGGCAATGCCAATATCTAAACTAAAAATTCTCAAATCTTTGTAATGCTATACCTCAAACTAATAAATAAGATTGACAGAGTAGGTATAGCTTTAAAAAGAAGCCAAACCAAGTCATTATGCTTCATAAAATTCCCAATAATAGTTGTAAATTTATAAAAATTTCTTTAATGTTATGGAATGAATTAAGAACTAATTTTAAGTTGACATATACATGTAAGAATGCTAACGGATGTTTTTACAAACCAAATCAGACATATGCCTATAATAATTAGGATACCCACTAAGAAAGGCCTTCTTGAAAGGAGATAGAACTTCTATGGCATTGCCACCTGCTATTTATTTTTCTAATCTTATGGTGCGCACACAATAAAACTTGTAAATATGGGGACAAGACACATAAACTATTTCATGGAGCAGGGTTCTTAAAACCCCCTTTTTTAACGTTGGGAAATGCATCTAAGCACAAGGTGTGGGACTCACCGGCAAAGCCAGTACTACCCAATAAAACCCAACAAAATCTTCCCCCGGCTTAATGGGGCGTCGCAGGATCGCTTACGCATTCAACACACCGCCCACCGAAGAGGGCCACCTCCCACCAAAGTGGGCCATCTCCCTGTGCGTTTCTTGGGTTCCTAGAACCCCTAAAGTTCTCCGAAACACAGGGGTGAAACAACAACCAATCAAATAACTTCCCAATTGGGGAATGTTATTAAGAATTCTTTAAAAGACCTAATTTTATTATGTCCAGACTCAAACCCAAGACTCAGATTTTTGAGATTTGACATTGATCTACGCTAAATTGATCAAAGAATTGTAATTACTAATTGACATTATATTTAATAATTTGCAGGTTGCAGTAGCATCCAAGTCATGTAAATGTGGGCACACGTTTTTCGCGTCTCGCCGTGGGGCGGACACACTGCCAGCTACAGAGGATATTAAAAGACGAACCGGTAGAGTAAGGAGATCCCAACCCCAGTTCTATGATGCACAGCATTATCAAAAACAGAAGAGAAAGGTATGTTTTAATTATATTTGTTATGATCTTGCTACTATTATAAATGTGAATGTTTGTATGTGTGCATGTTTGTTAGTACTTCAAACAGTTGGACTGATTTGGATGAAAATTTAATAAACAGATAGATTATTTTTTAGAGTAACACATAGGTTACTGTATGTAATAAAATGTGCCGAACTGCATCTGTATGATATAAAAACCATAGACACCCATGTAAAGCGAAGTCGCTAATTCATCGCCTTAGTGCTTATTAGTTCAAACCATAAATTCTTGGTGTACTTTCCAGTAGAGAGATTCTTCTTCTATTTCAAAACCAAAGCGTTATTTCTAGTACGTATACATTATACATATAAAGATAAAATACATTTCGTCGGCTTTCTTAAGTAAATTCTTTTTCATCAATAGAATTGACATCCAAAAGTCAATCTCTTTCAGTAAATTGTTTGTTTAAAGTTAAACCACAGACGTAGAGACACGACTGAGCAAACTTTCATGAAATTGACATTCTCTAGAAAGAGAGAAAGCGAACGTGCGGCCAATACCTGTCTTTATTCCAAGTTGAATTTATAATTAATGGAATGTAAAAAAAAAATATAATATTATAACAATTCATTAAAAATTTTAAAATTATAATGAAATGCAAAATGGTTATAAATATCTTCGTTAATCGTATTTCAATTAATATAGAAGATTTTCTTAGATTTATGCGAATATTTGATATTTTAAATAAAACTATCTTTTCGGATTTTTTTACGAATTTATTTAGATTTTTGGTTTCCGATGTTTCGAATGCTTTACAGCAAGCATGGTCAAGGGAGAGACTAAGGTTTTAGATGTCTCAAAGGCATTATATAGTTGTTACAGACAGTCTACCCACAAAATAACAAAATGAATTCAAAAAAATTAAAAATGGCACCAAAGTACCTTGCAATATTTGTTAATAGCTACATAGCATTCGAAACGTCGGAAACCAAAAATCAAAATAAATCCGCAAAAAAAACCCGAAAAAATAGTTTTATTTGATACAGAAGACTTCTGGCCGCACATTCGTTTTGTCTCTGTCGCGCCTGTCCGCTATTTTTAGCTGGTGGCTGGCTGGTTTGGACAAATAAAGACTGAGTTGATGAGTTGTCGAAATAGCTATGAAAAATTAATTTGTGTTGTTTCAGACACCAAAAAAGAGAATTATATCAAAAACATGCAGTGATGACGAATACAAAGGCAAAGGGAAAATAGAAAGTGGTAACACATGTTTTTTTTTAATTTCTTAACTGAATTTGTCTGATTATTTTTTTTCGTTTTTTGTATTTTACTCGATTTTTCTTAATGTAGGGTTTTCCCATATAGAAAAAGAATATTATGTTGGGACATTAACATATAGCACCATCTAGCTATCCATGGTAAGCTACGAGGCTTGTGTTATAGATACCACATTTTCACAGTTGATACACTACACATATATAGCTTTAAATACATACATATTATAATTAATATAAACACCCATGACTGGAGTACAAACGTTCATGCTCTTCACCCAACGACTGCCCCCAACTCGAACCTGCGACTACTGGCACAGCAAGTACGGTCACTACATACTGAGCCAAATGTGTTGTCAAATGTGATGTGAGTCTCGTGGGACATTAGTCTATACTGCCCTTAATTTTACAGCAACAGCCAGGGCTAGAAGACGTCGTGCCCTAAGAAGGGCTCAAAGGGAACCTCAACAAAGCGAAAGAACTAGGGATCCCACACCTCAGCTACGACCAGCTCAGCTTGCCCGCTGTAAATTGATATTGTTAGAAATTAATAGGAAAATGCGAGCCGTCACATGGCAACCCCCGAATGATGGGTGATTGTTGAATCGATTTTAAATAAAATTTAGTCGAGTTTTCATATTGCAAACCTATTTTTGTTTGTTTTATGATTATATTTTTTTTTGTCTTTGAATTTTTTTAAATGAAAAGAAATATTAAATCGATTTTTTTGTTATTATATACGATTGATAAAAAACGATATTTTTTTTATTTTTAAATTTATATATTGTATAATACTGTTATATTGCTGGTGCTAAAGTGTTATTTCATAACCAAGTAGTACGATATTGACCTACGTAAAATAACTTGAAAAATTAAAAAAAAATGTTTAATTAAACCTTTATCAATTGAATACATCTTTATTTTATTATTTTATCGTCGTTTCCACAAATATTTTTTGGCACTATTAACTATTATTGGCACGCTGGATAAAATTTTTGCGAGTTATATATATTTTTGTTCTGTTACACCAAAGAAGTATAACTTCTTACGTGCGTACATAAGTACACATATTTTTTTAATTTTTAGTTTTAGCTTTTTTTTCAAACCTTTATGCTTGAAGTAGTCTAAATAGTAAAAAAGAGATTAAAAAAATGTTTGTTTTTATCTCACTCTGGTGTTACTTTATAGGCGCTGGCAATATAAGTATTAATTTAATTAATTTAACAAATTAATAGTAATTTTTTTGTCTTTGAATTTGATCTCGTTCCGTTTGACACTTAAATGACATTGACATTTGTTTTTTTTTATTATGATTTGTATGTAGTTTAATGAAATTGTGATGTAATGTAATTAAATTCTATTGTAAATAAATATAAATAAGTATAAATATTTTTATTGCTTTATTTCTTACCTAATATTAATTTAATAAATTAAAGAATTTTGATTAAAAGTAAAAAAAGAGATTTCCTTTGATTTTCACATGCGAAATATGAATAATTAGTAGGTATTGGGAACTAACGATAAGTCATTTATTGAAGTTATGCTTCTTTTGGCACGTTTGGAAAAAAATTTACGATGCGCGCGCACATCGACAGCCGAAAAGCGACATGATGAAGCTAGCAGCTTTCCTTTTACAAACAGAGAGTTGTGACATACGGATTGAAATCTTTAGCTATTTTTGTTCTGTTACGCCAAAGAAGTATAACTTCTTACGTGCGTAGTGCGTACATAAATACACCGCACTTTTTTTTATCGTCTGTAGAATACTTCAATAGTTTTTTCTGTGCTATTTTCAAGAAAATCATTTATAGTTATTAGTATTTTGAACGTTTTATAGGATCCTGTTGTAAAAACAAACATCGTACATATTATAATAAATGTGGAAGTTTTTGTTTTTATGTACATATTATATAATAGCTGCGTATGAGTGTCTCCGACGACTTCGGACTCGTGATAACACTGCTTTGTTATTATGTGTAACTACTGAGTGATAATAGTTCCTACTAGCGGCTCACCCTAGCTTCGCTCGGGTTCGTCGCTAGCTTGCTTACCAATACAAACTTTCATCCCCATTTTCACCTCCTTAGAGACAATAAAAACAAAAAAAAAACAAATAGAAATATATATATATATATATATATATATATATATATATATATTATAAACATATTTCTTCGAAAATATTTGATTAGGTATGTATAGTAAATGAAAACTACCAATCAGTTATTTTTTACTTTTTAGTGCTTTTGATTGAAGTCGGTTTTTATTTTTTTGTTAAAAAGTTTTTATTTTTCCCTTTTTAGTGTAGACAGTTGTAGCAAAGTAAGAATTCTAACGTATTAGGCTTGTCAAATCAAACAAAACAAGCACAAACTCAAAGTATCTACTATTAGCCGTTGGAGAGTTCCACCTATCCATCTTCTGGCCTTACCATCAGATCAGATCAACAATACCGAACCACTGTACTATCAACGGAAATAGAAATACTTGCAAAGTTTCAAGTCAATATGACAATTTGAAGTAGGTTAAATTCATCATTAGCTATTTTTCCACCCTTAGGGGTGGTATTTTTTTTTGAAATTTAAATGGGACCAATCTGGAAGTATACACTTTCAAACAACACAAAAATTGTCCAAATCGGTTAATAAATGACGGAGTTCTGAGGTAACAAACATAAAAAAAAAGAAAAAAAATACAGTTGAATTGAGAACCTCCTCCTTTTTGAAGTCGGTTGAAAAATAATAAAACGGTGGCGTTTGGGTAATCCTTATATTGCCACTTAAACATAAACTGAAAAAAATGACTCTTTCTGACATCTATCGGCGAATAATAATACTATTTTTTTTTATTGTAATCTGAATATCGGAAACGGCTCCAACGATTTTCATGAAATTTAGTACACGGGGTTTTTCGGGGGCGGTAAATCGATCTAGATTAGTCTTATGTCTGAGAAAACGCGTCGTTTCGAGTTTTCATGCAGTTTTCTTTTGCATTATTCCACGCAAATTATGGTCGGTAATTTGCACGCTCGGGTATAAGCATCGTGTTCAAGTGGCCAAAGTGCAAGATCAACAATCACAGTTATCCAGGTTCGAATCTCGGTCGCATACAAAGATTTTACTGTTGGTTTTTTTATATGTATTCAAGTTTTTAGTTTTTTTTTAAGAAAAAGAAAATTGTACTTTAGGCCAAAAACTCCGAGCAAAGGTCGGTAGCCCAGGTACTGGAATATATATATATATATATTATATATATATATATATATATATATATATATATATATATATATATATATACAAGAATTGCCCGTTTAAATAAGTTGTATATATTTTTGTAATCGCCTCTTAAATACCTGTATTTTATCCAACTTGATTAATTCGGACGAAAAATTTTTTTTCAACACACGTTGGCGTCTAAAATCAACCATTTTGATTTTTAATGATATATTACTATATATTTTATGACACTCACGATACCAAGATGAATCTAACGACGTACGAATCGTCAAAATCGGTTGCGCCGTTTAGTAGTTACGAGAGAACATAGGGTCGGACATACATAAATACATACATCCAGGTCAAACACATAACACTCCTTGCCTCACCGCAGTTTAACCAACCAAATCATGATTATTTTTACTTGGAAATTTTAACATTTATACAGGCTAATGATTTGGCTATAACATGTAAACAATGTTTGGAGATAAATTAGTCCAGTCAAAAGTCAGACTGATTTTATTAGCAGTACAATGAAGACGCTTATTCTTATCCTCTGCTCTCTGTATATACATTGCTCGTGAGTGTCAATCATTTTTTTACTTTGTGTATTTTAATTTATACATTTTTTTTGACCATCCTCACCGTTTTATTTAAAAACTAGCGACTCATCCTCGCTTGGCTTGGGTTAATCCCTAGGTTGATTCTCCATACAACTTTCATCCCGATTTTCACTCCTTTAAGGGATGTTTTCCGGGATAAAAAGTATCCTATGTCCTTCCTAGGGTTTTAAACTATCTTCCTATCAAATTTCATCTAAATCGGTTCAGTAGATCCAGAGATTACCCCCTACAATCTCACAAACTCACAAACTACCTCTTCATAATTTTAGTATAGATAACCAAGTTTTATCCAAATCTGTATAGTCAATGCAAAGTTACAAATTTTATGCTGGAAAGTAAACAGTAAATCTTAATAATAATATCTAATAAAAGTACTATAATAAAATTCTGAGTCGAATCTGTACATTAAACATTTTTTGAAATTTTTTATTGAAATAGTCATTAAGGAGAGTCCGAATCTATAGTTTTTAGAATTTTTGTCTGTCTGTCTGGGAACGTATCACAACAAAACCGCTGAGCAGATTTTCATGAAATTTGGTATGATGACTGCTGGTTATTCGGGTCGACATATAGGATACTTTTTATTGCGGGAAAATATCTCTTCTCTGAGAAATCTATATTAACTGCATGAACGAATTAGCATCGTTCATGATTAACTCTTAAAACGTACCTAGGGGCGAATCCGGGCGGAGCGAGGGTGAGTCGCTAAATCAAATATAAAATTAATTAAAAAAAAATTGGGAGATTATAATAACATATAGTACAACTCTAATAAGGTAATAAATATAGCATTTCTACAGGATGAAACCAAGATTTCATATTTGTTCCAGAGATTTACCATAGACTCTTAGACCAATCGGAATCCGTTTATTTTTAAGAGAAAAAAAATATATTGAAAACCTGAAGTTTTATGATTTTAAAATGTTGGCAGGTATATTAGGAATAGAAATACGTAAAATGCCCCACATGCCCATCTACCTCCGAGAAATGGGGGGACGCAAAGCGTTGATAAAGTTTTTTAGCCGACTTCCAAAAAGGAGGAGGTTCTGAATTCGTGGGAATCTTTTTTATGTATGATCACCGATTACTCGAACACGCCTGAATCAATTTGGATTTTTTTGTTTCAAAGGGTAGGTATACTTCCCAGGTGGTCCTATATAAATTGTATCGAAATCGGTCGAGCGGTTTTTTTTAAAAATCAACAATACATATATTTTTTTAAATAAATTGTTTAATCGAATATATTATTAAAAAAATTCTTCTTACAAATTATCTGCCTATTACGTCTACACTAAAAACGGAAAAATCTAAACTAAAAAAAAACCGACTTCCAGGCACTAAAATGTAAAAAATAACTAAATGGAGGTCTTCATTAGAATAGATATCTAATCAGATATTTTTCAAGTCGGTGCCAGCCTATAATATTTTAAGGTATGAACATCTAACAGGTAATAATATTACGTATCGAAATATATTAGATTTGCTTTGCATCGGCTGGCACCGACTTAAACTTAAAAACTACACAAGCAATGGTACTTTACGTGAATTCCAACTTTTATTATTTTTTCACGACTCATCAAATTGCAAAGTTTACGGCGACATTGTATAAAAAATAAGCGTCAACTTAAAAACTTAACGATACCATCTTTTTTGTATTTTCCCGAAAAATACATTGGTGTAATCAGTTTGTAAAAATTCGGTCAATAAAGTACACTTCTTTAATGATAAGTAAAAATTATCGATTTCTCCAATTTTAAAATTTTTAAGGGTGTTTTATAGGGCGACTATACAATGTTTTTATTTTTTCAAAAATAGAATTCAAGACAAAAAGAATGGGCCCTATTTGAAAATAGAACCACTTTTTTTAAATGTAAACGTCCACTTGAAGTTGGGAGTGATTTTCAGCCTCTCGAGACCATAAAACGTACTTTTCTCGGAAATGTCCAAACATTTTAATTTTAATTTTTTGTTATGTATTATACGTATTTCTAAGATTATATTCCCTTAGTTTCATGAAAATCAAAGGATTATTCTAGAAATTAAAAATAAAGAAGCATATATAAACGACTTACGGAAACATGTTGCTGATCATAAAATTATCTTATTTGCTGATGATAGTACTATAATTTTTGCTAACAATAACACAGTCGACCTAAAGAATGATATTAATAAAACCCTTGGAATTATTATGGATTGGTTGCATTGTAATAAGCTCATGATTAATCTGGATGAAACTAATTTAATATTTTTTAGACATAGGAAAAATATGCTGAATGCTTTGGATATAAATTTTGATGGTAAACAAATCAAACAAGTCGATGTAACAAAATTTTTAGGGCTCAATATTAATAGTAATTTGAATTGGAAAAAGCATATTGAGGAAATAAGCATAAAATTAGGACAATTTTCTTATGCGCTCCATATGTTGGCCAAAACAGTAAATGTTTCGGCTTTATTAACTGTATATCATGCTTATGCCGCTTCTTTGTTAAGATACTGCATTGTTTTTTGGAGTAATTCGGCAGATAGTGATGTAGCTTTTAAAGCACCAAAAAAATTTATCCGAGCAATATTTAAATTAAAAATGATTGAAAGTTGTAAACCATATTTTAAAAATTATAATATTATGACATTCCCAAGTATGTACATCTATGAGACCATTAATTATATTAAGAATAATTTATATTTATTTGAAAATTGTAGTAGTGTAAGACATAGGGCTATGCTTCGCCACCCGTGTTGTAAGACCAATATTTTCTCGAAGAGTGTGTTTTGTACTGAACCACTTTTATATAATCATTTGCCTGATATTTTAGAAATTCATGAAATTAATGTATTTAAACATAAATTGAAGAAATTTCTATTGGGAAAGACGTATTATTCAGTTAAAGACTATATGTTGGATAAGGTGTAATATATAATTTTAAGCAGGTATATAGGTATTGTAATTAACTAGCCAAAAAAGAATGATATAAGTTATAACATACATTACACAGGAAGTTAAACATAACACTGAATAATATGTATAATATATATGTTAACGTTTTTAATTTTAGGTATATTTTAATTATTGAAATATTGCATGCTATAAGGCTGAATTTGGCTGAACATTAAATATATTATTATCAAAATCTAAATGTATGTAGGTACTAACCCAAGTTCGCAATAAAGTGTTTGATTTGATTTGAAAGAAAAAGTTAAAAATCGACTTTTCTGCAAATATCTCGAAAACTTTGAGGTTATTGTTAAAGTGTTCTTAAAACGCCAGAAATTGAAAAAAACTATTTTTCAACACTGCGTCCTCCGATTTCTCGGGGGTAGCTGAGCATAGGGGGCATTCTACGAATTTCTATTCCTTATATATCTACTGACATTTTAAAATTTACTGTAGTTTTAATTGGTTCAATTACCAAGCTTTTTGAAAAAAATTAAATGTAGTTACTTATTAGTATTTTTTAAAATAAAGTAATGTTTGCTTTGAGCAAAACTTGCGTCAATATTTAAAGTACTTTTCTTAGACGTACCATCCATTTATTCTACCCTGTTGTTAGTTTGTGATAATACAATGATATTTTTGTTAGACTTCATGTTTATTCCTATGACACCGTCTATATTATTTCTTAATCTAAGCTGTAGTTGTTAAAAAACTCAAATTTTTCGGTAGAGTAACATATCAAACCCTTGGCTAAATAATTTTAACAAAAGGTACAAAAGGCCTTCCTGAAATACCTATTTAGACGTTGCTATAGATATTACCCTTTTCTTTATCCAACCAAATTTCTTTAGGTTTCTCAGGTTCAAACTTCTTGGAAGTCAGACGGACTTGCGACCAACTAAAAACTATGTGCCGAATTTTGCGAGGAGACGTTGATGCTCCGGATCTTGATGCTCAATTGTGTCGTCTTCATGCCCCAATTACTAATAACTTTCGCCCCCGAAAAAATAAATTTTTCGTTGTCCCATATTCTCGCACTGTTGCCCGAATCATGGCACCTATACCACCGTTCATTGGCATCATTCAACGCGCTCTTTGACGATAATGTTCAATGGGACCCATTCAATGACAAACGGTCAACTTTGGTTCTTCAGCTACTAAGATATACTGAGAATATTGAACAACCCTGATATTAATATTCTCAGAACCCAAGTAGTAGGTATTTAATATTGTTTCTAATGTTTTTTTTTCTTTTCTTTTATGTTTGTAATAATTTATAATGTATAATCTAGTTAGTGTAACTATGGCACCGCCATTCTAATTAGAAGTAAATAAATAAACGACGGACCTCTATATAATAGCTTCATTATCTCTCCAGATAGCAACTATCGTGGACATACGAAAATATTTACACATCATTAGTCTCTTGTTTCAAAGGTCATTTAGATATATACTAACGACTCACTCTCGCTCCGCTCGTGTTCGTCCCTAGTTACGTTTTCACGTTTAGTATAGATTTCTCAGAGATGAGATATTTTCCCGCGGTAAAAAGTATCCTATATGTTGACCCGGATAACCAGCTATCACCATACCAAATTTCATCAAAATCTGTCCAGTGGTTTTCTCGTGATGCGGTAACCGAGGCAATTACGAAATAATTGCGTTCGTTTGATCCCTTGCTGTATTGTTATTACTAAAACTATAATTATGCAATAATATGTAGGATATTTAAGGATTTATTCTATAAATCGTACACTTTAGAAACACGATTACTTGTAGTTTCTGCGATAGAAAAAAATACAAAATGATCTCTTAAAAACAAAATAAACCTTTAGTGCGGCGTAAATACTTCAAGGAAGTTCATCAGGTTTTTAATGATAACAAAACTATATGTTTTCTATAACGTAGGTATACACTTTACATTTTCAAGATGTGTATTTGTTTTAATAATACGAAGGAAATATCTAAATTCGCACGCGTTCCGTCTATCCTAGCCAACACCCCCCCCCCTACCCCCCTCTCCCCTCCTACTAAATAAAAAGGTCGTCCTACTAAAATACATAAAAAGCTCGGTGCCCTCATACAACAAATCCGCTTTCTATTTATGAAAACCGTATGAAAATCCGTACAGTAAGTGATGGGCCAAACACTGTGTTTTAAAATAACATAATACAAAAACTCAAGAAATAATTAGCGTCTTAAAAGTGTCCTCAAAAAGAAGCGCACAATTTGAAGTTATGCGCTATTTTTCAATCCCTTTTGTTAATCGCTTTCCGGATGACAAAATTAAAACGCACGTTGTTTCGTTTAAAAAAGTACTTTATCTATTATGCGTAAGTTTGAATTTGTCTTTTACAATTAAAGCTTCCGATTTTTGAATATTATTCTTTGGTTTGACTTAACGTCACATGTCAACGGCACTTTTTGAAGAGATATTTATTAGGAAATGTGTATCTATGTTTTACACAGGGTCATTTTTAATTTACTGAAAACCTTTTGGGAATCTACTATTTACATCATAACAACAACATCTGTAAGAAAAAAATATTCTTAAATTTTACAGAAATAAAAATATTTTTATTGCTCATTCTAAACGGTAATAGCCCAGCATTAGCAAAAGAAAGCGCGTGTCCGGTAGAGGGGGAGGGGTGGAGGAGGAGGCACTTACTCATTTAAACTTGACCAGATGCTAGAAGAACTACCGTTTAGAAGGGCAATAAAAATATTTTTATTTTGATATGAAAATAAAATTTTAAGAAATATTTATTTTCTTACAGATGTTGTTGTTATGATGTAAATAGTATATTCCCAAAAGGTTTTCAGTAAATTAAAAATGACCCTGTATGTGATGGCTTCATTAATCCTAATTTACAGATCAACATCTCTACCATATGACACCATTGTAGTCGGTCTGGGGTCTGCAGGAACTACAGCGGTGACTACTCTCGCTAAAGCTGGAAAGAGGGTCCTGGCTCTGGAAGCTCAAGGCAGGGTTGGAGGAAGAGTGAATACTGTTTCATTTCGTAATGGAGTGATTGAACTTGGTGGGGAATGGTCAGTGCTGGTTTTGTACTCTATTTCCGTTTCTAGTCTTCTGCAGACATCTACAGATAAATAAAATTGAAGTGCCTGTTTGTAATGTTAAAATAACAGATTTTTAGTAAATGCGTATTATTTTCTATACGGTATATATTGTATATACGATATTTATAAGAAAAATACAGATGTGTCTGCCATAATCTTCGGGTATATTGAAAATGAATCTGCCAAATGAACTGAATTATTTATTAAAAACACTAGCGATTTACATTGCTTTAGATTGCTTTCCCGTTTCACAATTCCACAATTTAGATTGCTTTCTCATACAAACTTTCATCCCCATTTTAATCCCTTTAAGGGATGATTTCCGGGATAAAAAGTATCCTATGTCTTTCCCAGGTTCTGAAACTACTTTCTTATTAATCATCTAAATCGGTTCAGTAGATCCAGAGATTAATTACCCCCTACAATCTCACAAACTTTATAATATTAGAATAGATTGAGATTAGAAATGAAAGAAAATGTCGAAGGCATAACGTTCAATAATATTTCAATAATAGTATTTGGTGCTCGCTTTGCTCAAGAATTTATAGCTAGTAAGTAGATAATTAGATATGTACCTATATATCTGTTTATCAAATACCAATTACGTCATATTACTCAGTCAATTTTTGTTTCCCAATAATAATTTGGAATCATTAAGTAAGACGACGACACGTTTGGCTCAGTTTTTAGTGACCTTACTTGCAATACTAGCAGACTACAGTTGGTCGCAGGTTTGAGTCCCGCTGGGAAGTATTAATTTGTGTGATGAGCGCGAATGTTTGTACTCCAGTCATGGGTGCTTATATTTATAATATGTATGTATTTAAAGTTATATGTGAAGTGTATTTATCTAAAGCCCATAAATTAATTATCTAGTCCATTTTTAAGAAATAATTTACTAATAGAATTCTCTTTCGGAATATTTTTAGGATTCAAGGTACGAATAACAGCCGGGTTTACGATGCTGCCGTCAAATATAACATCGGTGTTGTTCCTCAAGGTTTAAGACATGAAGCATTCATGTCAGATGGTTCAAGAGGAAATGATGGTCTTCTAGACGAGCTCATGCGATACTGTTTGGAAGTCCAGAATAACCCTCCCGAAGAACCAGAATCTATTGGTAGTCTTATAACTAGGAAGTAAGATTTTTATTGAGCATATTAAATAACAAATTTTGCACTCTAAAATTAAAATTAACATATATTGTAAGGTACTTTAGTGCCATTTTTGTACTTTTGAAAATCATTGTATAATTTTGTCGGTAGGCACTGTATGTAACAACTATATCATGACCTTTGAGACGTCTAAAACCTTAGTCTCACCTAGCTGCACCTCCTTCAGGGTAAATGAGGGTCTCAGTCGGTTGGGCTGACCACCCACACAGCACATGGTTCTTTCCTGTCGGACTCCTCAACGAGTCCTAGAGACTTATCCAGGGACACGTCCACATTAGTGGGCGGCGATAGAAACCATGATCAGGGGGCTTTGTCCTGAAACCATCTCCCCACTCCCCTTGCGGGGATGTGAGATGACCTGCTCGGTTGGTAAAACCTTAGTCACTCCCGTGACCATGTGCACTATAAAAAATTCGAAACGTCGGGAAACAAAATAAATCTGTGAAGAAATATGAAAAGATAGTTTTCTCCCTTCCAAACTGTGTTAGATATAGTATATATATACAAATATATATTTTTAGGCTTAAAGAATATCTTGAAGAAAAACACCCGGATGTGCTCAGAGACAAGGATTTCGTGGAGAATTTTATAGAATTCATGAGTCTTATTGTAAGTAACACAGAGGCAGCAAATGATTGGAACGATGTTAGTGCACAGTCGAGGTTTGCCGAAATAGGTGGATATCAGCATATATCATGGCACAGATACGGCTATGAGACCTTCTTTAAAATTTTACTGGTAAATATTTGAACTATAGCCATTGATATATAAAAACATAGATATACATTTCCTAAGAAATATCTCTTGAAAAAGTGGCGTCAACATGTGACGTTAAATCAAACCATAAATAAAAATCAAAAATCGAAAGTTCTAATTGTCTAATCACAAATTTGAACTTACGCATACCACATAAAGTAGGTACTTTTTTAAACGAAACAACGTGCGTTTTAATATTGTCATCAGAAAAGAAATGAACAAAAGAAATTTGAAAAAAGCGCATAATTTCGAATTAAGTATGACGTGCTTTTTTTGAAGAAGAAGAAGAGAGAGAGAGGAGTTGATTATAGTATTTTTGTTGTGACATCTTTTTTCACTTATATTGGTGTATGATTGCTGTTCTTTTCTTTTACTATGACTCGTTGGGTTAGTGGCGAGCATGTATGGCCTACATGCTCGCCACTAACCCAACGAGTCTCGCCAAGTATAGTTATTGGGTTTTTCTAGCAAGAAATTCACAGTCACAGCCCATAATTGGTTTGTTGATGGCATCGTACCCACGTGCCTCGAAGAGCATGTTTAATCATTGATCCAGTGTCTGATCTCTCACCGTTAGTTTCGATTATCGTCCTATTGTATTGTGAGAATATAAGGTATAGAGAGTGCACTACGCTACAATAACTTCTGCAAACATGGTTAGTCACAGCAAGATAAGCTGTCGTGACTCAAATCGATCAGGAGAACATGTGTTCTATTTTCTTACGCTATCCACTAAAAAAAAATATGGAATCAAAACCGTTGTTCGCAGAAAAGTCCATTTATTCCATTAAGAGAAGATACATATATCAAAGTTGTTATGATTACTTATTATTTACAGAACACTTACAACGACGGCCCAGGTTGGCCAACTGTGGATATAAAATTAAACAAGGAAGTCACTCTAATAAAATGGCCGAAAAATTCCACCGGAAATGTTGAAGTGGTGTGCAAAGATGGCGACGTGTTTACAGCCGATAACGTTATTGTTACAGTGTCACTTGGAGTATTGAAAGAAAGGTATATTTTTATGTATTTAGGTACTTGTTATGTAATTAGATGTATGAGTATGTTGATTAGTCATTCTATCTTGGGGAAATGGATGAACTGAATTGATGATATTCCGCATCTATATAATGAATGAACCTGACGCTTTCAGGTTCATTCATTATATAGATGCGGAATTGGAATGGGATGGAATTGGAAAAATGGAATGCATTGGTTGTTTTTAAACCGAAGTCGTTAGGACTTCCCTAAAAATAAATAGTTTAGGAACACATAAAAGACAAACATTCAAAAAAAAATCTTTTTTGCGCCAGGAACCTTCACATATATAAATAAATATGTAACGCCTTAGTATTTTATTAGGCTAGAAAATAGGTAAACCTTACATGATCCCCAATCTATTTCTCCAATCTTTGTTTATATCCAGATAATTTGTGGTAAAACTTGTACCAAAGATATATTCGCATTATAAAAAACAATACTTAATAGAAAGTATTATTAAAAAATTAAAGAACTGGTTTGTTTTTTTTTTTGTGGTCCTTTTCTTAAAACGGGTTCGTCTTCAGAACTGCTAATACTATAATATAATAATAATAATGATTTGCGAGACAATATTAAAGTATCTATATGTGTTTTTTAGGTATTCAAATCTCTTTTCGCCACCATTACCACAAGAAAAGATAACCGCTATAGAAAAAATGTCCATGGGAGTTATTAACAAAATTATATTGTGCTTCGACGAGGAGTGGTTGCCAAGAGGTAGATTTTATAACTTTTTGTGGAGAACAGAGGAAAAAATGCAAATCAGTCCAGAAGACTCTTGGGTCACAAAAATATTTTCGTGTAGCACGCCTATGGGGTCTAGAGAAGCGCTAACATGTTGGACGAGTAGTGATGTTGCTAAATTGGTATGTATTCTGTAGGTTGTAAAGACTGACCTTTGTCAAAATATTTTGATCAGCAATAAAAAAAGTTTGTCTTATCTAAACGTTTTTGGAATCATTAATTAGGACAGAAGATATTTCAAATAAAACTGTCTTTTTGGATTTTATCGTGTATTTATTTTGATTTTTGGTTCCTGATGTTTCGAAAGCTTTACAGTAATCAAGATTACGGGAGACTCTTACTCTCTCGTCAAAATAAATCCACGAAAAAATCCGAAAAGATAGTTTTTTTTAAATGTCAAGTGTTCGCGTAAATATAAGAAAGTATTAAAGTAAAGAAGATGCATCTAAAACGATCTCTATAATGGTAAATTATTGTAGAATCATTGAAATGTTTTCTTTTCTACAGACATCTGTTGTTTTTTTTTCAAATAAACGAATCGACTAAATTGCTTTTGTTGTACATAATATTATATTCTTCATTGAACAGACTATATTATAAATAATGGCAACATTATTTTATTAGTTTTTTTTTGAAGACAGATTTTTTTATGTTATAAATAACAAATTCTTAACTATTTAAAATACTAATATTTTTATGTTTCAGATCGAAACATTACCTGAAGATGTTGTTAAAACTAAAGTGATAGAAATCTTACGCAAATTTATGGGCGAAAGATACACTGTACCTGAACCAGTATCAATTATGAGGTGAGTAATTATTTTGTTTCATACCTCAAAACGTAAAATGAATGCGTCCGTTGCATTTTTGAAGTTATACTTCTTTTGGCACGTTTGGAAAAAAATATGAGAGTAAATTTTTTACGATGCGCGCGCACACCGACAGCCAAAAAGCGACATGATGAAGTTAGCTGCATTCCTTTTACAAACAGAGAGTTGTGACATACGGGACGAAATCTTTGGCTATTTTTGTTCTGTTGCGCCAAAAAGAGAAAATGAAGTATAACTTCTTACGTGCATACAGTAAGTCCACATTTTTGTTCATCGAAACACTCGTTTGAAGTTTTAAATTTTGTAAAGTTACGAGTATGTGTATAATGTATATTGTATATTGACTTAAAACAAATTTCGTAATAAACAGAAAGGTGTTTCGAGTTCCAATTTTCATTATAAAACTAGCAACTTACACTTGAGCTGTAGGTACTATGGTTTAGGAACGCATAAAATCAAACTTCCAAAGAAAAATTCTTTTTTGCGCCTAGAACCTTCACAGGCGTATACAAAACAACTCACCAGAGTGTTGTCACAATCAGATCAATGGTTTAGGAACGCATAATAAATTAAATTCAACCCAAGCCTCTACTAATATTATAAAGAGGAAAGATTTTTTGTTTGTTTATTTGTATCGAATAAACTCCGAAATTACTGGACCGATTAAGATAAAATTTGGTAAGAAGATAATTTTCATCCCGGAAATCATCCCTTTAGGAGGTGAAAATGGGGATGAAAGTAAAGGGAAACCCGAGCGAAGCGAGGGTGAGTCACTTTTATAAAACTAATTATTAACAGATAAATAATATATCTATTTTTATTTACAGATCAAAATGGTTCTCAAATCCCTTCACGCGAGGTAGCTATAGCTATGACAATTTGTCGGTGCACGAGTATCCGCACGCGCGGGCGACTCTCGGGGAACCCCTCGTCGACGAGGCGGGGGTTCCTAAGGTGTTATTCGCGGGGGAAGCGACAAGTTTAGATCATTACGCAACTGTCCACGGTGCAAGTGAGACCGGATATAGGGAAGCTCAAAGATTACTATCAGAAAACGGAAAGTAAATTAATAGAATATATTTTATTATTGTATAGTCTATAGAATATTATTAAAGTAGATATATGATGAGTATTTTTCTTTCTCGCCCGCAGACATTTTCACATTCGTTATTAATATATATACTCGTATATCTAAATAACTTATTAGCTCAAATTGTTCAATTCAGATTAAAAAAAAACAACTTTATATAATTTAATCGTCTATTTTTCCACTTATATTTTTTGATTAATTAAAACTAACATTCAAAGTTAGCCTATTTACATCAAGTAGGTACCTACTAGAAAACAAGTTGTCTTTGTGGAATTTAAAATATAATAACAATAATCTATAAAAAAATATTTTGCCCAAACATAGAATTTAAACATATAATAATATCACAATATAGTGAGAAAAAAATATTTATAAATAACTAGCGACTCAGCCGCGCTCCGCTCGGGCTCGTCCCTAGGTACGTTTTAATGGTTAGTATAGATTTCTCAAAAGTCAGATATGAGATATTTTCCCGGAGTAAATCCTACATGTTGACCCGGATAACCAGCTATCATCATACTAAATTTCATCAAAATCTGTCCACTGGTTTTCTTGTGATGACGTTACAGACATACAGATAAAAATCCAAAAAACTACAGATTCAGCCTCTGTATTATTAATGACTATTTCAATAAGATTTTCCTAAAAATATTTAATGTACAGATTCCATCCAGACTTTTATTATATTTATAGACTAGCGACTCCCGGGCTCGGGTTCGTCCCGCGCTTGATTCCCCATACAAATTTTCATCCCCATTTTCACCCCCTTAAGGAATGATTTCCGGGATAAAAAGTATCCTATGTCCTTCCCAGGGACTCAAAACATCTTCTTACCAAATTTCATCTAAATCTATTCAGTAGATCCAGAGATTACCCCCTACAATATATACAATCACAAACTTACGAACTCACAATCTCACAAATTCACAATTTCATGCGTGTCCCCGCGAGACTAAGTACCTACCTAGAAAGATAGTTTCATTTAATTAATATTTTGATAGCCGCTATGGCTGGTCTCTCTTATCTCTCTGTTAGTGTCATGATCTATAACACTGAAAAAGATATTAGATAAACTATAAAATACTAGCAACCCGAGCCGGCAGCCTCGATTGTCTCATAATGATGATGATGAGATATGTCTCACAGTCTCGAGTATCGTTACGAGCCGCTAAATCGATATCATCAATGATTACGACATCGAAATCATTCACGATTACAACTTAGCGGCATTATTCGATAAAATAATGATCGCTAAACTAAAAATATCGAGACTATTTTGATTTTTCAAACAACACCGTGACTTTGACGTGTATACTGTATAAAAACGCTTGAACTTGAGTCTATTAATTTTTTTTAAGTGAAATTTCTTTAGAACCGTTGTGATTTGAAACTCGATGAAACAGAAATGCGGCACGAGAAAGAGATAAATATAAAGGATCGAGCCGGTGAGGAAATGAGATAGAATACTTTGCCATGTTGCCATGTTAACCGTTGTTATTTGAGATAGAATACATTACACAGAAAGTGAAAAATAATAAAATTAATTACTGAATAATACATAATGTCTATTTATGTCAAATAACTTGTAAAATATCTTTTAAACTTAGTAAAAATATTATTAAAAAAATCCACAGTTCTCGTGTCTGCCACGACCTTACAGTACATTGAAAATGAACCTGCCAAATGAACTGAATTAAATTTTTAACATATTAATTACTAGCAGAACAACCGCTTTTGCCCGCGTTCAGACTTCAAAAAAGTAGATTTGCGAAAAAGAACTGCAAAAGACAGGCCAAATCTCAACAACAGGCTCCTCTCCGCTCCGCGTCTCTCATCTCCCTTTTCTTTTATTTTCCTGCAGTAAAAGATATCTTAAATATCCTAACCCGAGTAATAAGTTATCAGTACACAAAATTTAGTTAAAATCGGTGCAGTATTTTTTTCGTGAAACGCGCACACCCAAACAGACATACAGACAAACAGACAAAAATGTTCATAATCATTGTTTTGGGGTCTGTAGGACACAATACGTTACAGTCATTGTTTTGAAAAAATATTTCACGTATAAATTTCGTTTGGTTACTGTTTTACTATACGTACAAATTAGTTAGTTATTAGTTTAAATACATATTTATTTATTTACAAAGAATCACTTCGGTTCAAAAACAAAATCATACTCTAAAACATTTATTCACTGGCATTTTCGCGCACGCACTCTCCTCGCATAAACTCAGCGTCACAAAGGTACAACTTCTGAATAACCCATCAGTGATATGCACCTCCAATATTTATTGAAATGATCTCAGAAGTCATGTATCTAGGGGCATTTTTATTTTATTTTTTTCGATATCTAATTTCATTTCGAGATATGATTTCTTTTTCTGACCGAAACTGAGCGCAAAGTGACCGCATTTTTCACATTTTTTCGATTTAAAAAAAAGTCTTTGAGTATTTTCAAATATTTTTTATCGCATTTTGTAGCCCTCATTCAGACGCATCTTTTAACATCCCAATCAACACGTAGTTCCAAAATCCACGACACCAGGGCGATGTCGCACTTTCGCTGAAAATCGGGCCTATACTGAAGCAACCAAAAAAACATTTTCAATGTTAAAATAAACCTTACAATGATCCTACTCCTCTTTATTCACCTCATTCTCTCGTAGGTTACTTTTCTGAAGTTTCACTTTTTTTTTCACGCACCTTTTTTTCTATCCGCATTGTAGAATGCACGATTGACACCGTCGACACTAGTTTTGTTGAGATGGCTAGCATCAAAACAAATAACAAAAAAGATTATTATTTTTTAAATTTCAATACACAAACTGAAACTCGAATAATATTTTATTATAATATATAATATGAATATTAATATTTTCGATATAAACAAGTTATATATATATATATATATATTTTGCATAACATCAGTTCATTAGTACAATGAGAACTCTAATACAGATAGCTGTTTTAACCTTCGTGGTGTCTGTGGGCAATGCGTGAGTATTTATATTATTTTAATTGTAAGTGTAAGTACCTAGTGGTAAGTGTACGGTTACAGATCCGGAGGTCCTGGGTTCGAGTCCCAATTATAGTTTTTGGGGTTTTTTTTGTCAAAAATTCTCGGTAAACTGCCCAGAGTTGGGAAAAGGGCGGTGCTACGCTCTCGTGCTTCAAGGAGATCTCTCACTGGTCGTATCAAAGAATTTTACCAGTGTAAGGAGTACAAATTGATTTTATGTCTGCGCACTCACCGTAAATCGCTATAATATTACCTCCAGTCTAGTCTAGTCTCAGTGAGATTTGCGATCGCTAAAATCTCATAGGACATCATTTTTGCTTAAATTTTGACCATTTTCTAATATGAGGTGGAAGTAGTTAATATCGGCCGTATTTTTTTTACTTCTGTGTGAAGTTTAACCGATATCTTTGTCAATTATCCGATTTTCATATTTTTTTAAAATAAAAATCCTTCAATTTAAATAAAAATTGCCTGTAGGCGTGTTAAGATATGTTATCTTATGTAAATATTTTAAGTTCATAGGTGAACGATAACAATAATAATAATACAAGGCTAAGTGATAAATACATAATGTGTTGATTTGTAAAATAGATAAAAAGAACGAAAGAAACAGTTTTTTTTGTATAATTATATACTAATAGCGATTTATATCGGTGGGTGGTTACTTTTTAACTTGTTTTTTGAGTGGGACCCTAATTCTTTTTTATTATTCTAATTAAAGAAGCCTAAGTTACTCTTTATAATATCTGTCAGTGAAAGTCCCGTCAAAATCAGTACAGCTATTTTGTATATTACACACAGACAGTTCAATTTTATTTATCTCTGTAGATGTATAGATTAAACAAAATATTAGTCAAACAAACCCAAAAAAATTGAACAAACGCAAGTTTAGCTTACACAGCGAGAATTCCGTGCTACCTAAGTCTCAATTGTTGTTGTCTTAACACTTAACAGCCACATAAATAAATATAAAATTGACTATTTTTATTCTTTATATAACTCGAATCTTTATAAAAAGGCTGAAAATCAACCACAAAAACAGAAGCGAAACCAAATATTTAACTTTAGTTTCTAAACGTCTACCCCAACGTCAAACAACACATGTCACATGTAATGACAGATTAAATGTCAAAGTTATCAAACTCAAACATTTGTTTAGTTAAGCACATTTATCTATTAAAACTAATAAAATCTTATTAAACGGCAGTTAAAAGTGAATTATATAACGTATTACATCAATTGTGAATATTAATAGTGGTCAGATTAAGGTATTCAAGCTTTTTTTTTATTATATGGCATTGTTATGTTTAGAGTCTATAATAATTATATCGTAACATTTCGTTAGCTGTTGTTTGCCATACGATTAAATTCTGGATGAAATAGGTTTTAATGATTTTACTGAGAGAAAAGACTTTTTGAAGAAGATTAAATTATTTAATAATCTTATAATTATGAAATGTCTGCTTGTTTAGTAATTTTGTTTTTCCCTGTTATAAAGTCCATATTTTAATAATTATAAATAATTTAAAGCTTTTGAAAGATTCAGCTTTATTGGATATAATATTTTTTAAATTCATTTATTTATTTAATTTGCTGTTAGGGGTAATCTTTTTATGATTCAATAGTTGGAATAATGAATAAATCTCCATTACCTGTAATCTTTACTTATCTATAATTTATAAAAGCATAAGATAATATGAGATAGTAATTATAATAATTATTTTAGTGTTTTGAGTTTGGTACCTATATCCATAAAACCATTGAACCCATAAACAATCACATCTGTATGACTTTTTGGCATACTTAAAGTCTTTCTCTTTTTAAAGTTGTCAAAAATTAATGATTTATTTTATTACAATTCCTCCATCTATCTATGGGACATATTATAAGCTAAAAAAAGTCAATTTTCTCTCTGACTTTCTTCTGCCTTCATCTCCCAACTTCTCAATACTGAGAAATTTTATTGTATTATACAATAAATGACTGTAGTTGAATGCAAATTTTTTAGCATATGTTTTATACATAATGGAAATATGAGTATGTCTAATTGATAAAACATATCTTTAATCTATAAAGAGTCTATACAGATAAATAAAATTGAAGTGTCTGTGTGTAATGTCAAAATAACAGCTTTTTACTAAAAGCATTTGAAATTATGTGGTACTTATAAGAAAAACACAATTTTTATAATTTTTGTCTGTCTGTCTGTTTGTTCCAACAAAACTCTGAAACGTCTGAACTGATTTTGACGGCACTTTCACTGGCACATAGCTTATGATATAAGGAGTAACTTAGGCTACTTATATTTTAGAAAAAGAATTAGGGTTCTGCTATTATAAAAAATAAAATGCACCTAGGGATGCATCCGAGCGAAGCAAGGGTAAGTCACTAGTTCACTAATAAAACTGATATAAATCAGTGTACGATCATACATATTCATTATCATAATGAAATTTGAAGTAATCAGTGTTTATTAATAAATTTGGTTATTATATTTCATCTGTTGTAGTATTTCACAAGTAAGTAGGTTTTATCATTTTTTTCCTTTATTTTTAATTTCATGATTTCAAGCATTATATGAAATATATTTTAGTAACTGTTCTATTGCTAACCACTCATTTTGAAAATGATGAATCATTCTCAATGTGATAAACACTTGTTAATGTGGTGAATATGTAAAATATTGTAAATTTAGCTGGTTTTGTGAAGACCTGGTTATGGCCAGTTTGGTGGAAAATAGCTTTTCCCATTCACGTTGAGATAGCACGCACTAAACGAGCTGAATTATTATATTTTTATTATTAAAATTACCTTCCTCATTTGTATATATTATATGTATAATCTTTCTATTCCATACTAACCATTGAAACATACCTATGGACGAACCTGAGCGAAGCGGGGGTGAGTCGCTAGTAATAGTATAAAATACTAGCAACTCACCTTTGCTCTACTCAGATTCGTCCTTTGGTACGTTTTAACGGTTAGTATAGATTTCTCAGAGTTGTGATATTTTCTCGCAGTAAAATATATCCTATATGTTGACCCGGAAATTTTAACTCACTATCTATTACGGTTCATGAGGTACAGCCTGCTGACAGACGGACATCCTGACACCCATCGGGTACGGAACCCTAAAATGATATGTTTATATAAAACAGAGACGTCAAATGGTGATGAGACCAATGAGATAGCTGCGACTGAAATATGTTGCTATCCTACTCGTTACCTACCGCCAAATATAGAGGGAGATAGCATGTTAATATTTAAACAAATGAAAGGCATATATAGAATCGCCAAAAACTAAACAATAAAAATCTAAAAGGGCCTCGGGCGGGTCTGGTACAAAAATTTTCATTCAAATTATAATATAACCTTTCTAATGGCTTATAATGTAATAAAGACACATTAGTTATATCATTTGAATATTATAATGGCTTTATTCCGGTTTTATTCTTAATTATTATCGCAACGTGCATTAAATATGTTAACAAAAATTCGTCGTTTCAAGTTTATTTATAATAATGATTTTATATTAAGAAGCATAAAAAAGTGTAGGAGAAGTGTTTATTACAAGTTAAATGTGGATTTTTTTGGGATGAGGTAATTTTAAGTGTTATTTTACAAGTGAACTTAACGCCATACAGTTAAAATAAATAGCAGTGGCTCATTAAAACAGCTATATACAGGCTATGGGGTCTTGTGTTCGAGTTCCGGGTGAAGTAAAATGTGTTAGCCACGAAATTCTTAGAAGCAGTTCATAGTTAAGAAAACTTTTGACTAAAAAATAAAAACCGACTTCAAAAAAGCACTAAAATGTAAAAAATAACTGATTGGTAGTTTTCATTTACTATAGATAACTAATCAAATATTTTCGAAGTCGGTAATGCTTTGCTTTGTAACGGCTGGCACCGCTGGCGTCCCTAGGTACGTTTTAAATAGATAAGAATGGTTTTTGTGGCCTTTTTTGGTTTGGTTTGGTTTTTTGGTTCAGTAGGCCTTTTTAAAAAATTATAAAACTTCCTAGTACAACATACGAACGACTCTATTACATCTTATTATATTAGGCACGCACCACAGCCGCTCGGGCCGCGGGCGGACGGACGTTATCGCGAATATTGTTTTTTGGCAATTTTAAATTTGTGATATCTTCAAAAATATTAATGATAATTAATTTACTGTAAACAGCAAATTTTATTTACGTTAAATGCCCAACGTAACCGACTTATTTAATTATGAGGATAATTATTATATTTGTTAAAATAACTTAGATAGTATATATAACCTATAATTAAAAAAAAAGATTCCGATGAATTGAGAATCCTACTTTTTGGAAGTCGGTTAAAAATAAATTTCAATCAAATAAAACTGGTTACTGTGTGTTATTCGTAAGAAATAGACATATGCCACCGCGGATTTTAGAAACTACAATTCTCTTGTACATCATTTTTATGTATCTCTTAAGGTTTAGCCTACGTAAGCCATGTTTTATTTTTCGGTAACTTGGTTGCAAAATATTGTTATTTTTCTACCTACATAAAAAACTTATGAGTTTTATTATATATACAAACCTTCCGTGAAAAATTATCTAACTGATGATGATAATTGCATCAAAATCCATTGCGTGGTTTAGGAGGAGTTAGCGGATATACAGGCAGACAGACGCGAAAAGCGCCTTTGTTTTATACTGTAAAGAAAAAACCCGACTGTATAAAAGCTAACTAAAAATGAAAACAAGTTGACGAAGGAATATAGATTTACGAAGACGAATGTAACGACGTATAAATCATCGAAATCAGCTCACGCGTCTGGTCTCTAGAGTGCCGCATACAATGAAACATACATATACACATAGGCTGATAAACACATTACCCTCCATTGTGCGCGCAGTTGGATAAAAAGATAACATGGCTTAAAAAATATATTAATGATGGATATAATTAGCGCAAAACTTTACGTACTAGATTTACATTTTGTGCCCTAATCTTAAGTTCAATCCTAAACAATAAGATACCAGAAAATGCCTAATTTACACATTCTCAAAGCCATTATATAGGTTTGAAAGAGACCAATATATACAATTTTCGTATTTCTCTATTAGGTCCACCATGCCTGCTACGTATGATACGATAGTGGTAGGCCTGGGGTCAGCAGGTGCCACAGCAGCCTCTACTCTGGCCAAAGCCGGGAGGAGGGTCCTGGCTTTGGAGGCCCAAGACAGAATTGGGGGTAGAGTGAAGACTGTTCCATTTGGTGATGGTGTGGTGGAAGAAGGCGCAGAATGGTGAGATTCAACTCGTGATATAATTAATACTACTTTTAAAAATGCGAAAGTTTGTATGTTAGTTTCTTACTCCTTCCCGCGAAAAGGCTGGATAGATTCGAATGAAATTTAGTGAACAGATAAACTATAGCCAAGAGTAGAACTAGGAAACTAGGGACGCGCCCGAGCGAAACCAGAGTAAATTCTTAGTTCATTTACAACCATACAGGTTTTTTGCGTTTTTGATCGCGTGGTACGCCAGTAAAAAGTACTTAATCCGTAATATGTTCATCCAGTTTCACTCGAATCCATTAAAGTGCGAATAGGGAAGAATCTAACTTAGGATATTTCTTTTTTTATTCTACTAGAAAATATTTTTTATTGCAAAATATTTCAAATTTAGACTGAAACATATCTATTTTTAATTTATTTAATTACCCACAAAAAAAAATCATCTTCTCAGTGTAAAAGTGGCACAACGTTAAAAACGTTATGTTATTATAGAAGTTGGAAATTTATTTTATAAAGCAAAAACAATTGAATAACTAAATACAAACAAATTGTAGTTTTCATTTTAAATATTTTTGGACTTATGTCACTTTGACGCAAATTTTATTATTTTAAATAAGTCTTAATAATTGAGCTTAGATTTGCTTTTTTTTTAATTCGTGTCTAAATAAAATTTTAGGATCCATGGCACTGGTATGAGCAGAGTATACGAAACGGCGATCAAAAGTAACATATCCGTGGTACCTCAGGATTTAACATTCAAGGTGTACAAGTCGGATGGGTCAATGGCGAATGATAGTTTGATAAATGAATTGTTGGACTACTGCTTGGCAAGGATTGAGGATCCCCCTGAAAAACCCGAGGCTTTGGGCAAATTCATAACCAGGAGGTGAGTCTTATTCATGGGCGGCAGTAGAATTATTTCCAGGGGGGTGCATTTGCTTCTTCACATTAAACTATTAACTAATCTTAAAATGATTAACTTTATAATTTTTATTCATATTTTATTTAATATCTTTTTTCGCAGATATCTAAATTTAAACAGGGATTTTACTAATACAATTTTCTATATATTTCGACGACACGTTTAGCTTAGTTGTACCCTACTTGCTGTGTTAGCGGTCGTGGGTTCGAGTCCCGCTGGTTTTGTGTGATGAGCACGAATGTTTGTTCTCCAGTAATTGGTGTTTATATTTATAATATGTATTAAAGTTATATATGTGTAGTGTATCAACTATCTGGTAACCATAACTCAAGCCTCGTAGCTTACCATGGAACTAGATGGTGCTGTGTGCTAATGTCCCAACTTATTTATTTATTTAATATTTATATTTTTTCCAGTTTATTAGACTACCTAAAAGAAAACCATCCAGACGTCCTAAAAGATGAGGATTTTGTAAATGAATTTTTAGAGCTAATGAATCTCCTTATAAATAATTATGAAGCATCCGATGACTGGAATGACGTCAGCGCACAGACTGAATATAAAGAGTTGGATGGGCATCAACATATGAGCTGGCATAGATATGGTTATAAAACCTTTTTTGATATTTTATTGGTGAGTTTTCCTTATTTCATCTCAAAATAATAAATTGTCTTTTTTTTTCAAGTTATACTTCTTTTGGCATGTTTGGAAAAAATTATAAGAGTTAAATGTTTCTGATACGCACACACACCGACAGCCAAAAAGCGACTTGATGAAGTTAGCTGCATTCCTTTCACAAACAGAGAGTTGTGACATATGGGATGAAATTTATTTTAGCTATTTTTGTTCTGTTATGCCAAAGAAGTATGACTTCTTACGTGCGTATATAAGTACACACACACGTTTTTCTTTTCAATTTTGATAGTTAGTTTCTTTTATTGTAACTATTTTATATTTTGACTTCAGAATACTTACAATAACGGCCCAGGTTGGCCAACTTTAGACATAAAATTAAACAAGGAAGTCACTCTAATAAAATGGCCGAAAAACTCCACCGGAAATGTCGAAGTGGTGTGCAAAGATGGCGACGTGTATAGAGCTAATAATGTTATTGTTACCGTCTCACTTGGGGTTTTGAAAGAGAGGTAAGATATCTGCTCAAGCTAGTTATTTTATAAATAACTAGCGGCTCACCCTCGCTTCGCTCGGGTTCGTCGCTAGGTACGTTTTAAATAGATATAAAAAGAAAAAATCTTTCTTTCTCACATTTTAATTATATGTTTTAATACTTACCTATTCCGGACTAAGAGAAATCCAAAAATTAAAATATCATAAAAATTGGAACGCGGTCGAACGGGATAAAAAGTATCCTATGTCCTTCTCCTGGCTCTAAACTACCTCCCTGCCAATTTTCAGCTAAATCGGTTCAGCCGTTCTTGAGTTATAAGCGAAGTAACTAACACGACTTTCTTTTATATATATAGATTTTTACATTGTTTGGCAACGCCATATATTATTAAGAACAGAAAAAAAATGATTTTTGGCCAAGCACAATATTTTAAATAATTAAACTAAGGGCTCAATTAACATTAAGCTCAAATTGAACTAAAAATATCACTATATTTATATACCATTCGATAAAAAAATTAAGGCTAAGTACACCAAAATTAGATAATTTCCAGATATTCGACACTAATATCGCCACCCATACCACAGACAAAAAAGACAGCTATAGACAAACTGTCATTTGGAGTTATAGGCAAAATTATATTATCTTTCCCCCAAAGATGGTTGCGTAGCAACAGTTATTTGTTTTTTTATCGGTCCGAAGATAAAAATAACTTTAGCAATGATACATGGTTGACAAAATTGGAGGGAGTGACCAGTCCGAGTGGTTCCTCTAATACTGTCACATTATGGACTTCTGGGGATGTGACTAGATTGGTTAGTATTTACCGGGGAATTACCGGGATATATCGGGAATCTTAGGGATTGCATGAAATTGTACGGACACGGAGCATGCCCTAAATAGGGAATGGTATTGATGTATGAAATAAAAAAATGCCTTAAAACGCTTGAAGGTGATTAATTTTTTCGGCAATATGGTTGGTATAACAAAACGTTGTGTTATACAGATTAATTATCTGTATTTGCTATTTATTTTTCGTTACAGAAATTATTTTGTTTTTTTTAGGTCGGTGGTTTCTTTCGTACAAATTTTCAATTTAATTTTGATTTTAGTGATTTCGTAGAATCATCAATATTTATTCGTATACGTAAAAGTTATTAAAAACTTAGTAACTTGAACAACTGCCTAGAGTTTCGTCTTAAAATTTAAGAACGTTTTCTCTAAGTTTTTCACATATTTTCTGCGTTAATTTTTTGAAGACGCAGATTTGATTTTGATTTTGTTCAACCGTTTAGATTTTAGCTATTTAGATCTTAAAGGCAGTGGTAGCCCAGTGGTGTCGCACTCTCTTGGAAAACCAAGTGAAACTGAATCAAATCCCCGGTCTGATGTCTGATTTTTCATGTGCAAATCATTTCCAACATGGTCACCTTACGGCGAAGGAAAACATCGTGAGGAAACCTGCATGTCTGACAGAACCTAGGAAAGTTTTCGAAAGACATGCTCATTCTGCCCCCACACTTGGCCAGCATAGTGACTATGGCCTCCCTCTCGTATTGTAGGAAGGTCCACCTCCAACAGTGGAACGTTAAAAGGGGCTAAATACAATATATACAGATCTTACATTCGTTTATACATGTATTTATTTCGTTTTATTTTTCGTCTCTATCTTATTCAAGGAATTACAATGTAACCTCCTTTTTTACATATGTATTAGCATTGTCTATAGCTGTTTTTTTCATTATGTGAAAATTGGATTTTTTCAATGAAACTCAAAAAATTGAAAACAAAAATCAAAATTTTCGAATTGCAGACACTCAAAGCTTTTCTTACCGTCATTGCCGCAGGAAAAAGTAAAAATAATCGAAAAAATATCCATCGGTGTTATGGATAAAGTTATATTAAATTTTGAGAAGCAATGGTTGCCGAGTGGCAAATTTTTCGGTTTCTTTTGGAGGGCGGAAGAGAAGAAAAAAGTTAGTAAAGAAGATTATTGGACGACCAGGATTTTTGCGTGTAGCACCCCTATGGGTTCGAGGACGGCCATCACGTTTTGGACTAGCGGTGAAGTTGGAAAGTTGGTACGTTTTGTTTCTGTGAATTGTTTTTTTAATATATCAGTGCGTTAGTGTTAAAACGACCTAAGTCAAAATTTTATTTTTTTTACTGTACCCAAAATTTGAAAGCTTTGGTGTGACTTGTAATGTTTGCTTGCTTTTTTTCTCTTTGCACATATTATGTCTGTATGCATTTTTTTAATATTTTTTTGCATTTACCACTTCTGTGCTAACCGCTCGCAAACTGCATCGCACAAAATATTTATGGCGTAATCTAATTTCCAGAAAGGGATATGTTATCATTCTATCAGCTGACTATATATATTTTTTCATATACCGTGATATTTTTGACGATTGGCAATTAATAAAAATAACGCTTTTTAATACGCTTTCATTAGCTTCACCTATAACTAACATCATACAAAAACCACTCACGTGATCACCAAAATGTACAAAATATGTTTAGTGACTGACCGCTTTTGCATGATTTTTGGTATAAATATTCTGGCATGATCTAAACTCGAGTGTTCTGCGCTGCAGTGCGGATCCTAATTCTTGAATATATGATATATATTTTTAGAATAATTTAATCTTTTTCGAGCGACTTATAACTTTTGAGACATCAAAAACTTATATCTCTCGTTTAACTATGTATGTTTGCTGTACAGCATTCGAAAATAATATTTTTATTTAAAATGTTCTCAAATTCTTTCTTTTTTAATTAAATAAACGTAACAAGTTATTTTTTTAAAATTTGATGTTGATAACTCGTAGGTAGAAACGTTACCAGAAGACGTCGTGAAGAGGAAAGTGATGGGACTCTTGAGACAGTTTCTTGGCAAGGACCTGACCGTGCCAGAACCTACGGGCATGATTAGGTGAGTGAAAATCAATCGTACTATAATATATATTATATATATTTAAAAGTTTCTATACGTGTGCGTACATGCGTGCGTGTGTGTATGTCTTTAATTAATAACTGTAGCCTGTGTTACTCAGTCTATTTGTGTATTAAATTTCATACAAATACGTCCGTGCCTTTTCACGTGAATATTATAACTATACATATAATAAAATTCTAACTAAGTCGAATCTGTACATTCAATATTTTTTTGGAAAATTTTATTGAAATATTATAGATACAACGGCCGAATCTACAAATTTTAGAATTTTTGTTTGTCTGTCTGGGAACACATCACGCGAAAGCCACTGGACAAAATTTTATGAAATTCGCTAGTAAACATATAAAATTTCCCATTAATATTAGTAATGTAAGTAAATCAATTTTTTTATAATTTAGTCAAAATGTGGCTATAAATTGTTTTACATATATAAAAAATTGTATTTTAAATAAGTAAATGTAATTCTATTACAGATCAAAATGGTTTTCGAATCCATTCACACGCGGTAGCTATACTTATGACAATTTGTTGATGCACGAGTATCCGAACGCGCGGGCGACTCTCGGGGAACCCCTCGTCGACGAGGCGGGGGTTCCCAAGGTGTTATTCGCGGGAGAAGCCACAGATTTAATTCATTTCTCAACCGTACACGGCGCTAGTGACTCTGGGTACAGGGAAGCCATGAGATTGTTGCCATCTAGTAAAGTGTAAAAATATAAAAAAAACGTGTGTGTACTTATGTACGCACTTAAGAAGTTATACTTCTTTGGCGTAACAGAACGAAAAAAGCTAAATATTTCATCCCGTATATTACCACTCTCTGTTTGTAAATGGAATGCAGCTTACTTCGTCATGTCGCTTTTTGGCTGTCGGTGTGCACGTGCATCGTAAAAATTTTACTCTTATAATTTTTTCCAAGCGTGCCAAAAGAAGTATAACTTCAAAAATGTAATTTTATAAGTGAAAAATGGATGTGTTTTAAATTATTTTATAATATAACTAAAAAAATATTTATTTAGATATTTTTTATTTGATCTTATATTCTGACGGCTCTTTTTGAAATAGTGACGATTTATTTTGATAAACTATTTTTTTTAGAAAATATTTTTTGTATAGAAATATTTACTAGTACAAAATTTTATAAGCAATATTTAAAAATTTGTATATCAATCTATGTATATTTAATATAATAGAAAATAACATTTTTCATTTTTATATATTCGAATAAAAGTCATTTTTCAAAATAGTACGTGGTATTAGTGTTCCTAGAAATTGCCATAAATTGTTTTTTAAGCATTTAATTAAATATAATCTTCAAATCTATTGCATTTTCGTTGAAACAGATAATATATCGTGGGTGCAAAAGTAAAAATAGCTAAGTCCTAATCGTTAACATTTCATTTACAAAAAAAAAAACAAATATTTTATTTTTGCCATATAAATTTTACTTTCATTGAAAATCGATTTTTGCAAAAATATCTCTTAGTCAATTTTGCACTTGGACCCGCGATAAGTAAAATAAAAATATCTTATGGTAACACTGAAATTCTAATTTTTTAAGACATTTTTACATATTTCTGTAACGCTGCCAAATAAAGCTGCCAGAGTAAAATGACCTAATATTGGCATAAACAACATGCCGCCATTTTAATATTTTTTAAAGTAGCGGCGCATGACGTAACTGGTAAGTATAGATAGAACACATTTAAAGTAACAAAAAATATCTAAAATATAGTGCTTCAAAATGTCACGTTATCGAGATTTTGGAGAGAAAATCTATACATGAGAAGAATATCTATTATTTGAATACAAACTAACGTATGTACATATTTAATTATTTAATTTTACTTATTTTCATCGTATTCATATCGCGATAATAACCTCTAAGTATTACAAAAACTAAAATATTGTAATATTTTATTTCGTCTCAATGTTTTCTTTGCATTTATCCTA
This sequence comes from Brenthis ino, assembly GCA_921882275.1. NCBI lineage: Eukaryota > Metazoa > Arthropoda > Insecta > Lepidoptera > Nymphalidae > Brenthis > Brenthis ino. The sequence goes on from OV170229.1 coordinate 5,728,827, forward strand.
ACTTCATTGGGCGTCGCAAGTAAAGAAATATATAAAAAATGGTGTAATGTTGACAACACCACAAATTCTCTATCCTCTTCATATCGCTATCTTTAGCAATGCCAAACTTTAAAAAATAAATAAATATTTAATTTTTTTAGAAACAAAATTAAGTTTAAAATAATTATAACTATTAAATAAATATTGGTATTTTTTTACATATTTTTTTAAATACAGTTAGACCATTTTACTCTAGCAGCTCGACATTTTAACATTTTTAAATACATATATTATCTGTATATTATAAAATACTACATTCTTTTAATGAAAAATATTGACATCATAATAAATAAATAAATCAATACTTCCACAGTAAATTTCATTGCACTTCTTTCTAACATATATCCGTCTCACTCTAATTATTAAAAATTAAAAATAAGACTTAGGCCAATATTTATCTAACCAAAGAAATTTTTTTTTGAGACGAATATATTATAGAAACGATGCAATGATATATATTTTTAAGAAAATAATGAAAATGTAATCTTGTAAATGGTTTATGAGTAATCGAGTATAGAATATAATGGAATATTTAATTTGTCTTTTTTACAGCTTTTAATAAAACATTGAACAAATATTTTAGTTTTTTATTTATAATAATATGTATCTATACGCCTCCGTGGTTAGTTTCCGGGAAATCAATTGTTAACTGACTTGATAGCGTATCCGAGACCGTTCAAGCGTTAAAGTTATATATTCTGATATCCATAACACAGTCCTCGTAGTTTACCATGGAACTAGATGGCGCTGTGTGTTAATGTCCCAATATATTTATTTATTTTTTAATTATCTCTCTGAGATTAACTACGAGGTTGATAAGTCTGTCTTGAGGCAGGATGTAAATTATGTCCATTTTGATTTCTCGTCGGTCCTGCGCCTCAACTCTCACTAGTCATGTCTCGTGTCGCCCACCGGAATGTGAGTGAGAGTGTGTGTGTAAACATCAATAACAAATCCATGCAAATAACGCCATCTATTGATATTTATTTGAGCTATAGATTTACACTAGAACTACTCGGGTCTAATGCCCAGAGCGGCAAATTTTTAGGGGTGGCACAATTCGGAGGGTGGCAAAAAACGAAACGAAACGTCGAGAACCAAAAATCAAAATAAATCCGCGGAATCCGAAAAGATAGTTTTATTTAAAATGTCAAATATTCGCGTAAATCTAATAAAGTATTAAAATTACAGTAACTTTTCTCTTATACACTCAACTGCAAAGCAATAAAAAAAATAATTAAAATACACACTAAAGCCATGATATGTACAATATTAATACTTTATAATTTCTTAATAATAAATATCAATACTTTAACTGTAAAAATTCCTGAATTAAAGGAAAATTTTAAAAATAATGAACATTTAAAGTTTGAAAATGTGAAGAAAATTTGTAAAAACAATATAGATATATGTAAAAGTAATGATTCTACCGTGTGTGCGATGCGACTGTCTCATGGCAAAATAGAGTATCTAAATTTTAAAAATTCCTGTTTCCTGTTTATTAATAATATGTGTCATTATTATGAGAATGGTGAGTTTGCTTTGTGACTCTTAATTGACTCACTTTTATTACCTATAGATTTGCTCGCATATTTTGCTTTTTGTAACTATAGCTTCCTTTTTTTATAATGTTGGGAAATGCATTTACTAAGCGTAAATGCGCCTGTATACATACTGGTGGTTATGTGGGACTCACCGGCTAGAGAAGCCAGTACTACCCACTAAAACCCAAAACTTCCCCCGTCTTAATGGGGCGTCGCAGGATCGCTTACGCACTCAACTACGACGCACCGACGGCAGGTCTGCCGAAGCAGACAACGGTCCACTCTGCTATCAGAAAAATACCAGGAGCAACCCGCATGGTACACCGCCCACCGAGGTGGGCCGCCATCCAGTACGTTTCTTGGCTTTGCGCCCGACTGGATTGCTGGCAATCTGAATAATGAAAAAAGAATAAGTGTCTGGACACTAATAATATTAAAAGAGAATTCTTGAATATTTTTTCGAGTATCCCTGAAATGGCTGTAACAATTTAGATCAAATTTTGTATTTAGATAAGGTTGTGCTTTTTAAGTTTATCTATATAGGTGTTTTTTCTAAAAAAACGCAATTTTTTCCAAAAAATAAAACATTTTTTACAACTAATTCTAAACTTTAACAATACCAAAGCTCATACTCCTCCGAACGCACAATATTCTTAAAAAGGGTGTACGGTGTATCCCTTTGTAAGAATTCTCATTCGTTGAAGTTTTCTCTTCACCTATTATATGTAGATAATATTTTATCTAGAATATTCAATAGTGTCAGATGGTACATGTGAAAATTACTTCAAATCAAGAAGACATGTTTCAAAAGGACAAAATATTACAAAAACTACTCAATCTGTCGGTAAAACTAAATGTAAGTTATACTTTGCTAATTTTTATCCGTTTTTTATATTTAGACCGTTCAAAAAAGCAGAAAATATAAAATAAATATTTTTTTCTAAGATATTACGCGATATTATCGGCAATTGTAAATTTTGTATCTAGGGACGTGTAGGTATAATGGGATTGTGTATCTAGTACTTTTTTGATCGATGCAATCCTACATTATTTTTAAGTCTTTATATTTTAGTCACAACCAAAGCAATATTGCGTGAAGATAAAATGAGTACATTATACGAAGTGGATACAGCATTTGACTTCCACACGTGCCCCCTGTCCTGCCCCAACGTGTACAGCCCCGTGTGTGTTGGGGTTAACAGAGGGCATGGGCCTTATTATAAATTCTTTACATTTTCCAGTCATTGTGCTGCAGATTTGTATTATTGTAAAAATTGGAGAGGTAAGTTATTTTGTTTATTAATAATAATATCCTCTGAACCCTATTGAAAAACTCCAATATGATCTCATCAAAAGCGACAAAAGCCACATAGAAAGAAATAAATATGTATTGGTTTCTATTAAAACAGCTCAGAAGGGTTTTCCAGGAAGACAAGTATTTGGCAATTAACAATTATATTTCTCGCTTTTTCTGTATACTCATTTTACATTTATATTTTAATATTCCTAACTCATATATTCCGAACCACCGACTGCCCACTTGACATATCAAAAATCTATTGTCAAAATCTACGAACTGGCCCATAAAATAACTGAATGTTACATTAGAGTTTTTAAATAGGGATGTAAGACTAGCAATCGCATGTGCACTCTCTATTTCTGTTACTCGTAAATTCCGATTAGACGAACTTCAACATAACCGATGAGATATCGGACGTAGGACGGCTTTATATGGTCTCAAAGGCAATGAGGCATAACAATGCTCCTTACTAGGTAACTTTCCAATACCGTTGCTGAGTTTTTTTTTCACAGAAAATCCTACGACCATACTTAGCCCGACTCGGGTCTCGAACCTAGTTTCGTCTACATGTTAGGCATTAGATCAACGAGACAGGCTGATATTTTACGTTTACTTAAAATACTTATATTATAAAGAGACAGAGTTTGTTTGAACGCGCTAATCTCAGGTCTACTAGTTCGATTTGAAAAGTTCTTTTCGTATTATATAGCCCGTTTATTGAGGAAGGCTATAGGCTATATACCTATGCCACTACACAAGGGAGGAACATACATTATTGTAAAACTGATACTTATAATCGAACAAATTTAACGCGAATGAAACATTATACGAGTACGTAACCAATATGATTGAAATTACCGACAAGTGACTTCTAATTATTTCTCTTCTAAAAATTTACCGCGGTCTATCTCGTAACCATGGTTGCTGTAATAAGAAACGTCTGCAACCAAAAATCAAAGTAACCGCGAAAAGATCATGAACGAACCAAACATGTTAGGTAATACACACAGCACCCACCTATTCATAATTTACATAATTAAAAAAAGTACAATCAAGAATCAATCAAAGGAAGAAATACTTATTTACTTAATACTGATTTTGATGTCAGTTGTTAAACAAAGGTGCAATGGTTTTTTATATTATAATTTTATTAATAACAAGCATTCCCCGCGGCTCCGCCCGCGTTCAGATGACCAAAAACCAAATTCTTAGGTTTTACATATTAGTACACTCGTACATTCCAGCTTTTGTATTTTTTCTCAGAAATGAAACATTTTCTCGCGGTAAAAAATATCCTATATGTTGATCTGGATAACCAGCTATTACCATACCAAATTTCATCAAAATCAATCCAGTGGTTTTCCCGTGATGTGGTAATAGACAGACAGACAGACAGAGAGACAGACAAAAGTCTAAAAACTATAGATTCGGCCTCTGTATCGAAAATAAAGTCTATTTCAAAAAGATTTTCCAAAAAATATTTAATGTACAGATTCGACTTAGTTACAATTTTATTATATGTATAGATAAAAATAATAAAATGAAAATAAAATTAATATATATAATAAAAATAAATTTATTTTGTTAATATTATAACTTATATTAATATTTTTACAATATTATTTGTTAAAGAATTTAGTCCGCCGCCAGGGCAACAAGAAATGGTTAAAAGTTCGCCATTAAGTTGGTCCTATTGTGCAGCGAACAGGTGAGGCGTTTAAATTATCATTCTGATTATTAATGTAATTCCGATCGATTTCGGCCACAGCGGAAATCTCACTGAGACCACCCGACTGCAGGAGATATTATAGTGCAGACATAACTTGCACTCTCTATTCCTTTTACTCTCAAAGTCCGGTGGGACGATACTTAGATACGACCGGTGAGATTTAATGCGCAGGACCGACGGCTTTACGTGCTCTCCGAGGCACGTAGGTGAAACACCGCGAACTTCCCAGCTCCGACTACTGCTGAGAATACCTTAACAGAAAAACTAAGTGGGTATGTAAAAACTTGGCCCAACCCGGGTCTCGAACCCAGGACCTCCGGACCTCCAGCCGTACATGCTAGCCACTGAACCATCGAACCAGTTATGATTATTATAAAACCAGCGACTTGCCCTCGCTTTTTTTTTATTGTACGATAGGCTTGCGCTTGACTACAATCAGCGTTGGGAAGCACTGATGAGGTCTAGGTTGGAGCGCGCTTGTTTGTTTGTATGTTTGTATCAGTAGCCCATATGTTATACGAGTTCTTAGTCTGTGTACGACATCCAAACCTGTTCAGCCGTTTTACCGTGAAGGAGGAACAAACAAACGCACACGTACAAACTATCTCATTTCTTATTAGATAGTTATTCCGATTGTAGGTATATCCAATTTGCAAGATTTACTGAGATGACGACGTCAATGGGACATTATGGATGGCTCGCTGGAGACTTTAGGTAAGAGTATTACAATTTCTTTTATTAGTATGAGATTACTTGGTTAAGAAGAGAAGTAAACAATAAATAAATAAATAATGATCACAGATAAAAATAATTTCTAATTTTTTCAGTCCAACACACATTCTAGAGCCACATGAAAGAAGACCGGGCTATGGAAAATAAAATTAAATAGGCATTTCATGTATTTTTATTTAATTCACAATTACAATAAATACTCTTCGGGAGGGTTGAGGGTAAAAGCCATTCTTACGTAATCTATACAAAATACTAATATTATAAAAAAAGAAAGATTTGTATTTTTGTACGTTTATAACGAATAAATTCAAAAACTACTAGACCGATTTAGATGAAATTTGGTAAGATTATAGTTTGAGACCCTAGGAAGGACATAGGATATTTTTTATTCCGAAAATCATCCCTCAAGGGGGTGAAAATGGGGATGAAAGTTTGTATGGGGAATCAACCATGGGGAAAACCCGAGCGAAGCGAGAGCGAGTCGCTAATAAAAGTCGAAATGTGCGATTTCTAATAATATAGAGTTATAGATATTTGAGAGCTAAGCGTTAGCGAAAACAACAGTGAGATCTTTTTTTTCTTTTTTAATGTACAATTACATATTTATATTTTGAAAATGTTTATTATTTAAGTTTTCAAAATCTTTATTGTGTCTATTTTTACACATTTTGAAGCTTATAAATAAATTATGAATTTGGGTGCTACTGCACTAAAAAAAAAACTAATAAATAATAAAAAAAATAATAAAGAAAAATCAGTAATTTATTTTAAAAATAATTATAGTCCAAGGGCCGGCCAATAACAACAAAAAACGTGTGTGTGTACTTATGTACGCACGTAAGAAGTTATACTTCTCTGGCGTAACAGAACAAAATTAGCAAAAAACAGTTATCAGCTAACTTCATCATGTCGCTTTTTGGCTGTCGGTGTGCGCGCGCATCGTAAAAATTTTAATCTCATGATATCTTCCAAACGTGCCAAAAGAAGTATAACTTCAAAAATGTGTTTATTTCTTGTGATAAATACTTACTCAGTCGTTTTGATTGAAATGGCCGAATTGAAAAATGCATTTGGTTTGTAAACTGATGTTCTCCTTCTCCTTTACACTGAAAGGGATGGATTTGGATCAAATTTAATAAGTAGTTGAGTTTTAACAATTAAAAGCTTTTTTTATTTAACAATAACAATGAAATTCACATTATAAGTTATAAAAACCAAAAATACATTGTAATATAAAAATAATTTCTAATTTTTTTTTCTTTCCTTATATAGCAAACTCAAAACAGTTGTTAAATATTAGTAAATTAATTTTATCTATTCCATGGTAAGCTACGAGGCTTATGTTATGTATACCAGATAGTTGACACACTACATATATATAACTTTAACACTCATGACTGCAGTACAACATTCGTGCTCATCACACAAATTAATGGCCCCAGCGGGACTCGAACCCGCGACCGCAGACACAGCAAGTAGGGTCACTACAAACTGAGCCAAATGTGTCTTCGATTAAAACGGTAACGTAAATATGCGTATGCATATAGCATATGATGACATGATGTATTTAATACAGATTTAAAGATAGTGACCAAGTTCCCATGCAATTTTAATACAATAAAAAAATTATTACTTTTTGGTTCCATCATTTTTAATTATACAAATAATTAGATTTATGAACATCAATGTCATTCTCGTAATTAAAACTAAAAAGCTATAATAATAAGTAAGCCAATTGTGCAAATCGGTAGATTATTGAATTGCACGCTTTTCCGGATGTAATTAACCCATCATACCTTAATCTGATGGTTTCAAGATATTAAATATTTTGATCGGATGCCCTAGACGCGCGGTCTTATATATAGGACTTATATATGGTGGAGGTACTCAACAGAATGCAAGGTATCCCCCTTATGTTAATCTGCCGTGCTTTAGTAACTCCATAAATCCCCTCTTGGGCTACTATAACGTCACATGTATAATCCACTTTTTTAAGGGATATTTGTTAGGAAATATATATCTATGTTTTTATATATCTATGGCATAATTCCATGTGTTCTCAAAACCGATATATCTATAATATCCTCATTTACTTTTTGATTGGGATGATGGATCAGATGCAGAAGAATTCTTGGTTTGCTGTTCGAAGACCATTTGCAGATCGCACACTTAAAAATATCCATTTTTGACTTTTTATAGCGCTTATCCTGCTTTCCATGTTCCATTACTTTATGTACTGAGAGCAAATTTTTAGTACAAACTTTGTACGAACACTGATCACACTTTTTCAACACTTTTCTATGTGACACTAGAGACTCTTCAGAAAACACTTTTTCACAGGATTTACACTTCAATTTATTGTTTCCATTACACTTCTTCTTGTGACATGCCAGTGCTCTTCTATGTTTTGCTATATGGGGGCAGTTTGGACATTTTAAAGGATTGTCCGGTCGATGAATAAGCTCATGTTTCTTAAGATTTTTCTTTGACACATTTGTATGTGGGCAAAACGAGCATTTGTATGGTTTTATCCCTTGGTGAATGCGAACATGCTCCTCAAATAACACTTTATTACAAGTACTGTAATCGCACATTGAGCATTGAAAAGGATTTTCACCACGGTGGACTTTTGTTATATGTCGTGTTAGCTGCTCTTCATTTACTGCCGAATACCGATTACATTCTGGACATTTTAATCTTCTGAAAATTATATATTTTATTATAAGTAAATCAAATGTAAGAAAGTTTTTTATTTTATTTTATATTAACAATCAAATAAACTACTCAATAGCTATTGATAGATATAAATAATAAAATGATTATTCTTAAAAACAACCTCTAGCGAGGACACCATTTCTTTACTTCTTTTACTATTACCTCTGTAATAATACAACTTATGAGCTACATACCATTCATAATAAATGGGCAAAACAAAAATATCTAAAACATACCTCAAAAAATACCACCCATTTTCAGTATTTAATATACCTAATAACTCTTAGTGTTTGATGAACTGTATATATTTAGTAATAGGACCGCGTATCGACCCTTCACGCATAAAACCAAAATAGTGAACTTACTTGTTGGTAGTGCTCACAAACTCTTCTGTGTTAAAATCTTTTAATGAATTATCTGTAGGCACTTCTATAAAAACCCGTGCATCTGGATTGTCTTCCATTATTGATAATTATCTTCAAGCTAAATTTTTAATGTAGTTTAAGCAGAATTTTTTAAAATAAAATTAACAATTATGCTTACTAAATCATCTATGTTTATTATGTATGAACATTATTAATGTTTTCTCTAATATGCCTGTTATGTCATCCCAACAGCATTACAATTTAACTAAATTCGTTGCTATGTTCAAGCTGCTATTTGGACATAGTTACACGGCTTATCATGATTCAATATTCATGAACCACAGGGCACAGACAAAGAACAACAAGTTTAATATTTTTTGTTAAAATTCAATTTTTAACCTCAATTTTATGATATACTAATATTTATATATGTAGCAAATAGCAATATACTCTATGATATAATATGTCAAATGTCAATTGTCAATCAAACTAATATAGTTTTTATTTGTCATCCATGATTATAGTCCACTGCCTACAGATTATTTATAAAGTTTACAACTTTTAAATCTTACAATATAGAAAAAATTTAAAAAAATGTTAGAATTAAACCTTTTTCACCCACCTGATGTCGCAATCACTATGGCCCTAAGTATATTGTAGCTATATAGCGTAGAGGGTTTTTTTTTCGTTTAATTTAAAATTTAATTAAAATGACAAGTTTTGCAGTGCCAGGATGCAAAGAAAATGGATATCATTTGTTCCTAATAGACAAAAACTGAAGAAATTGTAGGCTAAAGCAAAAAGATGACCAAAATTGGCGCATTACAATCTTTATATTTGAAGCTTTGTGGACATCATTTTAAAGCAAGTGATTTCAAAATTCTTAAATCATCTATAGGTGAATATATTTTTTTGTACTTTGTTACGCATAAATTACATACTCACATACATACTCTACTTTACCCCCTTATAGGATTGAATTTCGAAAAATACTAAAATACATATTTATTTAATTGTATTGAAAAGCAATAATACCAAATTTAAAGTAATTCTAAGAAAGAGATATTATATGAAATTGCTTTAACCTCAGACTGAATATAGTAAATAAGCCATACGTGTGGCGCTCTCCTTTCGAAAAATCTTCCTAATTACTGTTCTCTTTGGTTGTATAATTATAGTTGATAGTCTGTGGCCATAGACAGCTGAGTGGCATGACATAATATCACACTGACAGTCTGACACAGCTGATGCAAAATTTTTACAAATATGAAGTAAATAACATAAATAAATATCTTTAAAAACGTGTACGTAAGCTTAAAACCAAATCTTCCGATAAAATAATGGAAACATGTATTTTTAAAACGTTTGGTACGGAATATACTACATGTTTATCCAAAAATATGCCTAATTTTAAGTAGTTAATAATGGCATACGTAAAAAGTGTAAGAACTGATACAGAGGAAAACAAAGCTGAATTTAAACGCACGAGCAGCCTCAATAAATACTTTTTATGTCACTACTGTAATAAAAAAATAACGACAAAACATGGAATGCGTAAACATGTACTTGTATGTCTTTCTGACCGCACTTGTAGCTGGTGCAAAATAGTGTTTAAAAATCGAGGTAATCTCGTGACACATGCTTTTTATATTCACGACGATAAAAAGTAAGTTTAGAATATTACAATGTTAGTGTTTTTACATTGGAGAAGTTTCCATTTTTTTATGTATTAATTATAAATAAAAATTTAAGTAAAATATAACAAGAATATGAAAGAATTATTAAAATATGTCAACAAATGAAAAAGTTACAAACCTAAGTTGCGCTAGTGGCTTGTAAGAATAATTCTGTGACGTCACACTACCTGAATTACCAACATTTAAATTAATTTCTCAGTCATTTATTGATAGATATCAATTTTTTTTCACTGATTTATTAGTTTTGATCTATATTATAATTCCATTGCACTAAATATAATATTAAAAACATCATGAAACTTTCCCATTATGCCAATAATAAGTTCAAAAAAGGTATACATATGTATTATGAAAATAGTAAATATTTATTTTTTCCAGCATAAAAAATCCAGACGTAAGAAACACTTGTATTATATGTGCAAAGCATTTTTCAAACAGTGCTGGTTTGAAATATCACATAAGGCGAGAACATTACAATTTAAAGGCTAAAATTCCACTGTCGATTAATAAAAGAGTAAACGAAGTATGGTTTGAAAAAGTGTTAAACTCTCAATCAGTAGTTGAAATTAAAAAAGTAAGTCATAATTTACTTTTAATAAGAAAATGCGAGGAGAATATTCCCGAATCAATACAGGAATGTGAAGAAATATTAGATTTAACTCAATTTTATCCAACGGGCAAAAGAAGCCACTTGATAACCTGTGATATATGTAACATGAAAGTGTTAAAACGCACCTTTAAAAAGCATTATGAGGAGAGACACAGCAAAGTAGAGAGACATCATTGCAAAGTCTGTAATATATCTTTTAAGAGGTCATACTTTTTTGCACGACATGAATGCAATAAGCCCAGGAGGCGTAAGCGACGAATGAACATTCATATCAGTAAAGTTGAAAGTCTAACACCTGTTTCTGTATGACATTGTCTGTTAGAAGTTATGTATCATTTTTTTTTAACTTTGAATTTAAATTATTTTAAAGCAATGAAATCATTCCCAATCAAAACATCACTTTAATTAACTTTAATTTAATGGGGGTCTTATTATTTATAAAATATAATTTAGCAATAATAGCTTAAGATTAATAATTAATTATTATACATCACTAAAGCATAATATAAAAGTGCTATTTACATACTTGTACAAACTAAAGTCTGTACATTATTTGAATTTAAATTTTATTTTCTTTTTAATAACACATAATAATCTGACCTTATTTATTATATTATTAATTACCAACATTTTTTAGAAACATCACACTTTAGCTTTACCTGCTATATTGTTTTTTAAATATTTTATTAATTTAACTTGTGTTGTAGCCTGCTAGAAGCATTTGAGACAAAAAATAGTCATAATTTTGAAGTTTTACTTCTTTTGGCACATTTGGAAAAAATATGAGAGTATAATTTTTACGATGCGCGCGCACACCGACAGCCGAAAAGTGACATGATGAAGCTAACTGCATTCCTTTTACAAACAGAGAGTTGTGACATATGGGATGAAATCTTTAGCTATTTTTGTTCTGTTACACCAAAGAAGTATAACTTCTTATGTGCATACATAAGTACACACACACGTTTTTTTTGATGTGGGATGTATTGTAGATAGACTAGACTGCACTGAAGTGATTTAAACTTAACGGCCTGTCCGCACTGCGATATTTCACCGCACGTTTTTATTCTCGCAATTCTGTAACACATTGAATCTTATAGGAGTATCCGCACTGGCGGTTAAAAATTCGCGCGGAAAAAAAATCTGTGATTTGATGCAAATTGAACGCGATGCGGCGCGGATTATTTCCGCGCGAATGTTTTGTACAGTATATAATATGTATGGCTATGGCCGCACTGCGAAATAAAATTCGCGCGTTTCGCTCAGTCGTGCACCGACGCTATTGGTTTATCGAATGATTTTGTAGTCATTCTGTAATATCCCAAAAACTTTTTACTGTATTTTCGCAACTCTTGATATTTAATGTAGAAAAACATCATTTTAGATTACTAAAATGTCTCAGTAGATATAGTAGATTTATCATTTTAGACGTTTGTCTCAGTCGGGAACTGCATCAAACTGACAAAAATCGTACGAAATTTTATTCGCAGTGTGTAATAAGTACAATTTCGATCACGGAATATAATACGCGAGAATAAAAATCGCGCGGTGATATATAGCAGTGCGAACAAGGCCTATGGAAATATTAGATAACCGCGCTAAATGCTCTTGATTGTCGCAGTGCCGAGTTTGCATCATTCGAGTTTTGAAAAATCGATTTTATTTCAGAGGTGACCCTTTTTTTTAACGTTGGGAAATGCATTTACGCACGCGGTGTGGGACTCACCGGCAAATCCAGTACTACCCACTAAAACCCAAAAAAACCTTCCCCTGTCTTAATTGGCGTTATTCAATCATCTCACAATCATCTGAATGTGTCATGTTAAAAAGTAGTCGTGTGCCTTAAATGTGATCATCGAGGACAGTGTGTTCAATTAAATAGGCCCTTAAAAACAACGCGTATTGTACAAACAAGGAAAAGAAATAGCCCTATTAAGCATACTCTAACTCTTTAAGTTGTTTAAAAACATCACATTGATGGCCTCAAAGATAAGGTGGACTTCTACAATATTTTGTATTACCGTTTTTTTTTTGTTATTTATTTAGCTATTAAATTTTTTTTTATTTAAGGCTAATCGAGGTATTTAATTATTGGCAGTGCGTAGATTCTCAACCGGCAAGTCATAGAACTATCGTCGACTGATCAAGGCATCACATGGTACCTAGGAATGTAAACAGTTATTGTTAGTTTCGTAAACAACCTCTAGGGAAATCTAATTGCCGAAAATAAATTCAATTGAAATGTTTGTTAATTATATATTATTTTTGAAGTGAAATTTCTTTAGAGTCGTGATTTGAAACTCGATGAAACATAAATGCGTCGCGACAAAGAGACAAACACAAAAATATGCAGGATTAAGCCGGCAAGAGAGTGAGATAGAATACGTTACACTTACAACACACAAGTGAAAAATAATAAAAATAATACTAAATAATATGTAATGTAATATACATTAAATAAAATGTAAAGTAACTATTAAACTTGGTAAAAATATTATAAAAAACTAAACCCTACAATAATTCTACTCCTGATATTCTATATTCATCTCATTCTCTCGTAGGTTACTTTTCTGAAGTTTCACTTCTGCTGTGCGTGAATTGCACTCACACACACACTTTTTTATTTTCCTATAGAACTTATATAGTTATTGAGATTCTGAATCACAACAACCCTTAACTATGTATTATAAGGCTATTTGCGCAATTAATACGCAAACATCTTTTGCATTCGTTTGGATTTGCATAGGCAAATACTAATATTTCTACAAAGTATATTTATCTATGTTCGCAAAGGAAGACTGTAAAGTGTTCGAAGCGTTGGAATAAAAAGTATATTATTATTATTTTTTCATTATTTAATAAAATATATTTAGGTATATCATACATTTAAAAAGACCATTTTTTGTAAATAAATATAGATATAAATGAATTGTCTGTAATATTTAGCTAACATATTTGTTGTACCTATAATGTTATTTAAATTAATTGTTTGTACATTTGTCCAATATTATTAATAAAATAAATGATACCTACTGATATATTTTTTCCTTTTTATGAACACCTAACACCATGCAGATTCTATAAATAACTACTTACCCAGATGATGGATTACGCTAGTGGCTAGCAAATGATATGTTAAATCTTTATATCAAAAGGAATTAAAAGAGACTGACTGAAGCTGAAAGATGAGAACAAGTTAACGAAAAATTCTAAGTTTTCTTTATATATACCCAATATATACAGGTCAAACATATACCCTCCTTTTGGTTTCGTTACACTCTGTTAAAAATATTTCTCGCCTCTAATACCGATAAAACTTTCAAAAGAATTACATTTCCCAAAAAAAACATTTCTTGTAAATTCAACACTTACAAAAGATCTACTCCCTTTCTAAAAAAATAATTTAGAAATATATTTTATAATTTAATTTAGAATGATAATCTTGATTTCCACGATTAATCTCCGTAGTGTTTTCTCCATTCTACGTGACATTGGCGAAGTAATTTGTGCTTTACTAGCGCGTTTTGAAGACATTAACAAGAGAATTGCATTGAAAAAAAAATTAACTTTGCATTGTGCTCTATTCTATATTGGTTCCATGTACAATATCTCGTAAATCCGTTGTTCCGTAGATGAAGAACAAAAAACAATACACTAAAATATGTAAAGAAAGATTCCTTTTCGAATTTCTGATTTCATAAATTTCTTCATCAATCTTTTCAGTTAGCTTTTTACGCAGTCGGATTTTTTATTTTTGCAAATTATTTTTTTATTTAATAGTAAATAAGAATTTTAGTAGAAATATTGGACATATAAAATTTAATTTATTAGCATTTTTCTTCATTATTATACAATGATTTGTTAGAAGTGACATCTGCGCAGGCAGAACTAAAGAAATTCGAAATAATATATTCCTTTAACCAATGTGTCATACAGCTAAAATAAAATCGATATTAACATAACATCGTTGAAAATGGCACCTCACTATGAAGTGTCAATCTTTAATGACAGAAAAATAATTGTATGTGTATTCCTATTCTGTATTCTTTAGGCGTTTGTTTACTACTGTATGATAAAAAAAATGAAATATATCGTTAATATTAAATGGAATAAAGTGTTCTAGTAATTATTTTAAAATGGAAATATGCCAAGCTTGCCTGAGAACGGGGGAGTATGTAAATCCCATGACAGCACAAGATCTAAAATATTACCGGTTATTTATAACAAAGGTATGTTTTTAATATTATGTACACTTTCCTGAAACGTCAATAAAAAATTTCGTATTATTTCATCAAATCAAAATAAATATCAAATATAGAACTATACTTAAAAAAGAAAACGGCATGTAAATACTTTTTCTACTCTTTATACTTTACTAGCTACTCACCCTAGCTAGTCAAAAATTAAAACAAATCTATCCCACGGGAACCGTACATTTTCCGGGATAAAAATTAAGCTATGTGCTATTCCAGACTATAATCTATCTCTGTGCTAAATTTCATCCGATCGTTCAGCCGTTTTGGAATGACACTAACAAACATTCATCCAAACTTTGACATTTATAATATTTATATTATGGCATAAAAAAAAATATTTTTATTCTTACTATAAATACTGAATTTATGTTATATTGTCAAAAAATATCCATACAAAGTTATGACTTAGATTCTTGTTTTCACAGGTTGAAGATCCTTTAAATATTATATACATATGCATATATTGTAGGAGTTTATTAAGAAAGATAGTGAAGTTTATAGAACAATGCCAGACTGCTGACCTTTGGTTTCAAGATGCTATAAATAAGGTATGATTATGATCTTTTAAAAAACATGTTTCTTTATGAACATAACTGACAATGGGGGAATTCATTTGTGTGATGAGCACGAATGTTTGTACTCTAGTCATGTGTGTTTATATTTATAATCTGTATTTATTTAAAGTTATATTATATGTGTAGTGTATCTGGTATCTATAACACAGGCCTCATAGCTTACCATGGAACTAGATGGTAGAATGTATGTTAATGTCCCAACATATTTCTTTATAAAACTATGTATATAATTTATTGAAGGAAAACTTGTTTAGGAATGACTGGGGGTAAGTCAATACATTGGTAAAATGAGTGTTGCGTATGTGAGAGTCAAATTTATTATATATATATATATATATATATATATATATATATTTACAAGAATTGCTTGTTTAAAGATATATTTAACAATAAAAAAATATATATTTATTATTCAGAGTTTTATCAAAACTATCATATTTATATTTGTTTTAAATTAATTGCAGTATCAGCACCAAAGGAGTTTTACTTCAACCACACGTAAAGATTGCATGCACTTATTTTTTTTTATTGATTCCAGGTTAACGAAACTCCCATAACGCTTAATAATTTATCTAAATCGTCTATTACATATAATTATTTGGGGCCACAAATGCAAATTGATGTTAAATTAGAAGATGTAAAATCTGATGTTTTAGATGAAGATGACATACCCTTAGTATTATTAAATGAAAATCATGATTACGATAATAGTAGCTATTTTGAATGTGAAGACAGATTGGTATGTACATTTGATATTTTTATATCTCTACATATAATAAAATTCTAACTTGAGTCAAATCTGTATGTTAAATATTTTTTGGGAAATCTCATTGAAATAGACATTATTATTGATACAGAGGCCGAATCAATAATTTTTAGAATTTTGGTCTGTCTGTCTATCTGTGACGGCATTACCGAAAAAGGACTGGAGGGATTTTGATGAAAATTGGTATGATGTTTGCTGGTTATCCGGGTGAACATATACGATACTTTCTACTGCTGGAAAATATCTCATATCTGACAAATCTATATCAAACGTCAAAACGTAATTAGTGGAAAACAAGAGCGGAGCGAGGATGAATTTCTAGTAAATAAATAAAATGATTATGTTTTTTAGGAAAGTCCGTCTAGCAAAGAAAGTATTGTGAAAGATGAATCCTTACAAATTGCACAGATAAAGAAAAGTGTAAGAAAAAAAACTAAAAAGAAAGTAGTCAAAGAAGGTTTTTCATCAAGAATGGTCACCGAAACAAATGAGTATACTGTTATTAAGCTCAAAAAGGAACAGGTTAGTTATTTTTAATTTTTCATTTTTGTGTTTTTTATGCTTTCAGCCTTTAAGAGATGATTTCCGGGATAAAAACTATCCCCCCTAGTATGGTCTCAAACTGTCTTCTCACCAAATTTCATCTGAATCGGTTAAGTAGATCCAGAGATTACTCCTACAACTACAACGTCAGAAACTCACAACCTCACAAACTAAACTTAACTCTTTATAATATTAGTATAGATTTATTTTTATTTATACTGTAAAAGAATGTGTGCCTTTTTTATTTTGTAAGACAAGTGGTAATCATGTTGGAAATGATTTGCATACAAAAATATTGGAAGTGCGAGACCCGAGTGAAGCGGGTACACTCGGTTTACCAAGCGAGCACGTTACCGTTACGTTTACGCGTTACTGGGCTATCACTGCCTCTTTTTATATGTGATAATATAATTCGTTGGCTTACTATTACAAGGTTCTATGTTAATTTTAATGAAGTTTAGTAATTTTTACATAGAACCTCGTTATTTTGTTATCGTAAAAAAAAACAACATAGAACTATGTAAAATTGAGTATTTTGTAGTTATAGTGCCGCTATCTAGTGGTTTGTTTTTGCAAAACTGTAGCTAATGACACATAGAACTTTGTAGCATTAATAACTAAATAAGTACTAAAATTGTAACATAGAACCTTGTAATAGTGAGCCAACGAATTATGTATAAATAGTGGAAATGTTTTTTGTCAAACTAAAAAATAAAAAATGATGGAATACATCATTTTTTATTGATAACAATTTAAGCTTGTCATAGTTCTAAACAAAAAAGAAAATCGTTTGACAAACAGAAGAAAATGTACTAAACTGTTTGTATATAGATTATGTATTTGTATATAGATTCAGAAGTACTTAGAAAAGGATAATAGGGATTATGCGTGTGATTTAAATAAAGGTGTTTTTTTTTAATCTTTATTGCTTATGAATTAAGCGTATATTAATATATTTTAATGTACATACTTTCTTTATGATTAAGAGAATAATTATTAAGTGCAAATATAGGTGGGGAATTCAAAGTAGTAGAAACGCACGCCATTGGTCAGACCTAGTGTGACGTCAGAGTATATCATAACAGAGCGATGTCGCGTGCGCAAGTGATGGCGGCCGATTAGAATCTCCGTATCCGTATGATATTTGAAAAATAAATATAAATAATATACAAAATTTCAGTTTTTTTGGATCTGGATATTTTTTTTACATTTACGTAACGCTGTAGCTATTGTAGGAAAAAAAATCATGCATATTCTCTATTGAATGAAGTATATTTTAGTGGTTTTTTTTTATGTTTTATTGTTGTTATTTCTTTTTAGATTTTAGAAGAAATGCAGCAATATGCGAACAGTGAGAGATATAAAATGTTACCATATAAATGTGAAAAGTGTGTGAAGGGATTTAATTTTGAGGATGTATTGCAAAGTCATATGGAAAAGCATTCTGTGGTAAGTGTTAAAGTTGAAAACTAACAATTCTATCTAATTTTGCTCAGACAGGATGAACCTTTTTAAAAAAGAGAATTTTCTCAGTTTCGATAATATTGGTTTGGTATTTTATCTGTATATGTATCTGTATAAATATTATAAATGTGAAAGTTTGTGAGTATGTATGGATGTTTGTTACTCTTTCACGCCAGAACGGCTGAACGGATCTGGATGAAATTTGGCACAGAGATAGATTATAGTCTGACACTATACATAGACTGATTATTTGACTGATTGATTGACCATACACAGACAGATTTATCCCGGAAAAATGTACGTTTCCCTTGGGATAGGTTTGTTTTGTTTTCCTATCGGCGAACCCGAGGGTTATATAAATTAAAAAATACCCGTAATAAATTAAATAAAAAATTTAATCTATGTATTTACATAGAAGCAAATAAAATTGAAGTAGGTATCTGTTCATACTATCAAAATAACTGCATATTACTAAATGCATATGGAAGTAATATGGTACTTATAAAAAAATACAATTTTTAAAAATTTTGCCCGTCTGTTTGTTCCGGCTCTTCAAAACGGCTAGACCGATTTTGACAGCACTTTTACTGACAGATAGCAGCTGATGTTATATGGAGTAACTTAGGTCACTTTTGTTTTAAAAAAAGAATTAGGATTCTGCTCAAAATATTAAAACATACCAAATCGCTAGTAAAATTAAATATTCAAAGTGGGTTTTAAGTTAGTATCACTTTGTATAGAAAGAGATTTTATCAACCGACTTCTTCAAAAAGGAGGAGGTTCTCAACTCAGCTGCATTTTTTTAATTTAATGCTTTCATTTTGTTCTAGAAAAATGGACCTTTCCAATGCGAGCTATGCGAACAATACTGCCCAAGCAAAGTGTCTTTGAGGGGGCACATGAAGTCCCATTCTTCTAGGTATGACCCTTTTTTACCATTAAGTTCTGTGTACAGACAGACAGCATCTACTCACAAAATTAAAAATTATTTATAACAACTATATAATACCTTCGAGACATCTAATACCTCAGTCTCTCCCGTGACCATGTGCGCTGTAAAGCATTTGAAACGTCGGGAATCAAAAATCTAAATAAATCCGCAAAAAATCCCGAAAACATGTTTTTTTAAATGTCAAATATTCGCGTAAATCTAAGAAAGTATAACCCTTAAGATGTTTTTTTTGAAGTGAAACTTCTTTAGAATCGTTGTGATTCGAAACTCGATGAAACGAAAATGCGACACTAGAAAGAGACAAACACATACATATATAGGATTAAGCCGGTGAGAGAATGGGATAGAATATATTGGCATGTTGCCATGGCAACCGTTGTTATTGTCTGACAAATATATAATATTATATTCTTTCCGTATATGATATTCTATAAATATACGATTGTAATATACCTAATATGCCTTATTTAATTATAGATTTGTTTCAATTTAATTGCGATATTTGCCAAAGAAGTTTTATTTCAACGGCGCGTAAAGGTTACACGCACCTATTTTTTTCCAGATATAAATGCAAACTCTGTAATATAATACGGCTTTCACGTCAACACATTCTCGAGCACTACTCGCTCGAGCACGCGGCGGCGCCCGCCGTGTACTCGTGTCCTACCTGCGAGTATACCACTAAGTGAGTCTGCTTTGTTTCAGTGAAAAACAAAACTTACCTATCCCACGGGAACCGTACACTTTCCGGGATAAAAAGTAACCTATGTGCTATTCCAGACTATAATCTATCTCTGTGCCAAATTTCATTTAGATCCGTTCAGCAGTTGTGGCGTGATTGAGTAACAAACATCCATCCATCCAAACTTTCGCATTTATAATATTTATAGGATTATAATATTGTTCACATTATGGGACTAGATAGTAAATGCGGCTTTGCCCGCGTTCAAATTTCCGATTGGTACCAACCTTCACAGAATCATTCACTGGGATAATCTGAAGATTGCCTGCAAATTTCATCAAAATCACTCCAGCCGTATACACATCGATTTTTATATATACATATATAGAAGCCTCGCCCCAAATGTGTTTTTTGGTCTTCAGAGACGAAATTTTTTTGGTGATTCTTATAATTTTTTCCAAACGTGCCAATAGAAGTATAACTTTAAAAAAGCTTGAAAAATAATATTTAATAAAAAAATGTTTAATTTTAGTTCGCTAATGAATTTGTGCCATTTTTTTTTATTTGCAGCAAACGTACAGCGATGCAACGACACGTGCGAGTGCATTCTTCTAACGAACCTCTAAAATGTCACATATGTGGGAAGTATTACAAAAGTAAGGACTCCCTACGGATTCATATTATGTAAGTTATAAGAATTTGATTGATTTTCGCTCGCACTAAAACTACAAAGAAAAAGTTCTAAAATGGGTTTCATTCAAATTTTTATCCCCTATTTTACCCACTTATGGGATGAATTTCGAAAAATACTAAAACACGTATTTATTAAATTTTATTAAAGAGCATTAATACCAAGATTCAAGTAATTCTGATCATAAATATTTTTTTGGATCGTATTATAAAGTGTATTCCCGTGGGAATGAGACAATCTTCTGCGGCAAAAAGTAGCCTTTGTCACTCTCCAGCCTTCCAACTATCTCCACACAAAAATCACGCTAATCCGTCTCTCCGTTTCGACGTGAAAGAAGGACAAACAAACAAACTCACTTTCACATTTATAATATAAGTATGTATAACGTCCAGGCGGCACGACGACAAGAAGCTGCACCAGTGCTCGGCGTGCTCGAGCTCGTTCGTGTACGCGGCGCAGCTGCGGCGCCACGCGCTCGCCGTGCACGTGCGCGCCGACTTCTACTGCGTCGAGTGCGACGTCGTCTTCAAGTCCAGGGTGAGTTGGGGGACAATCCGGCACTTAGATATACACACTCAGACACTGATACTCTCAGACACTTAAACACTAATTTAGTAGTACAAAAAGTTATTGTTTTTAAATTCGAAAATAATAGTAATTATAGGAGGCCCACTACCGAACCGGGCTTAAAAGTTGCATGATGGATAGAAGTTTAAAATACAAAATTTTCAAAAAAATCGAAGGATACAGAGTTTTTAAAAACACGATTGCAAAATTTAAAATTCATAAATCTCGATTAAAAACATTTTATTTTTTTAAAGGTCATCCAAAAACAAATACTTTGAAAAAAAAAATTGATTTCGACCATTATTTAGAATGATAGGAGCAAAAAAACTTCGTTTTTTTTTGAACCAGTGATCAAAATTTACCAGGAAGCCTCTTTTGAGGGGTACTAAAAAAACCAAAATACTAAAAAAATCAAAAATAAAAATGTTTGAAATCCGTTTCGTGTCCGTTTCCGTGTCCGTTTTGGCGTGAAATGCCCCATATAATATATAAATTTATTTCGTGTATCTCGAAAACGGTTCTAACGATTTGGATCAAATTTTGTATTCAGATAAAGTTTTGTTTTTTAAGTTTAACTATATCTAATAGGTGTCTTTTTTTTAAAAAAACGCAGTTTTTTTACAAAAAGAAAAAACATCTCATACAAAAGTTCTCTTAAAACTGTCACCGATTGTGTTTAGGTAATTGTTCTAGTTGAAATAAATATACAAAAATGTAAATTAAACCTTAAATGCAATGCTAAAAGTTGTTTTCACAAAAAAATATTTATATTAAAAGCGAGCTCAAATGTTCCTATCAAATGAGCGCTCATTCGGTGAGTAATGATCATAAAAACTACCAAACGGATTTTCATACCGTTTTGACTAATGGACGGAGTGATTTATAAGGAAGCTTTAGGTGTATAATTTAATAAGGTTTTGTGTATATAGGCTGAAATATATACACATGGAATTATGCCAACTGTGAGCTTTACTGGCTTGCATCATGTACACCAATAGAGTTATGTGAGAACAATGTACATATTATGGGATTACATAATACCTAGGGACCCACCCGAGCGGAGCCAGGGTAAGTCGCTAGTATGTACTAGATCATGAATATGAGATGTCATAAGAGTATAATAATCCCGACCTATTCCGGCCACGGCGGCCAATCTCATTGAGACTAGCGCCATCCGCAGGGGATATTATAGTGCAGCGTGTGTGAGAGAGATACGCAATTGTACTCTCTATTCCTGTCACTCTCATACTCCGGTGGGACGACTGCTCGACACGACCGGTGAGAGTGTCGGCGCAGGACCGACGGCTTTACGTGAGAGCCGAGGCACGGGGGTGACACACCGCCAACTTCCCTACTCCGGGCTGTTACTGAGGCTTACTATAGTAAGACTCAGTAACTAAACTTGGCCCGACCCGGGACTCGAACCCAGGACCACCGAGGCAGTTTTCATAATAATGCCTGGTTGTTTGTATACACCATATCAATTTCAAAATTTTAATTTCGTTGCAGGATAATTTGAAACGTCACTTACAACGTGCAAAGAAACATCGGGATTCATCTGCGTACAAGTAGGTATCCACTCCACTGTAGCATAGAGCATACCAAATAAAATTATTTCTTTTAATAATTAAGCAAAATTAGTAAAAGAAATAAAAAAAAAAATATCTATATAATATTTTAGGCTTAAAAATAAAAGGAAAGTGAAATAATTACTTTTAAAACCAAATATCTTTAACTTTACTGGCTATTGAAAAGACCATCACTAGGTTTGTTCTGTGTATTCATAGATGGCGCTGTTTACATCGAGGTTATGAGTCACTAAATATTTTTATTAAATGCGTAATAAATGTTGCTGTATTTTTTATAAGAATATGTAATAGGCAATCACGTCAGAGCGACTGAACGGATCTGGATAAAATTTGGCACCGAGATAGATTATAGTCTGGATTAACACATAGGCTTTTTATCCCAGAAAAATGTACAATTCCCGTGGGATAGATTTGTTTATAATTAACATAATATGTTTTAAATGACTATTCAACTAACACAGACACCAATGCACACAATGCGAGCAGCGCTTCGTATCTTCGTCGTCGCTGGCGTCGCACGGCGCGCGCGCGCACGGCGGCGCGCGGCCCGAGGCGTGCGCGCACTGCGGCCGCCGCTACTGCAGCCGCGACGCGCTGCGCTGGCACGCCCGCAGTGCGCACGCGCCGCGCGCGCCGCGCGTGCCCTGCGCGCTCTGCGGGAGGACCTTCTCGGTGAGTGCCGCCCCGGTAGCTGGTAGCTTACTGTATAGTGTACCTTGTGTGAGAGAGCCTTGTAGTATGTATGTGTGTAAGTCTCTCTGGTAACAATTTAATATACGACCTGATGTTATTAGAAAGTATTATAAATAATAATGAATGAATAAATAATAATAATATCCGAAAACACTTCTATTATAAAATGTTATTAAATATTCGCGTAAATCTAAGAAAGTATCAAATAACTATTTATTTACTTCACCAAATCTATACGTACAAAATTGTAACAGAGTCGAATCTGTACATAAAATATTTTTTGGATAATCTTATTGAAATAGATTTTAGTATCGATACAGAGGCCGAATCTATAGTTTTAAGATTTTTTATCTGTCTATCTGTTACCGCATTACGGAAATACCACTGGAGGGATTTTGATAAAATTTTGTATAACGATAGCTGGTTATCCGGGCCAACATATAGGATACTTTTTATTGCGGGGAAATATCTACAAATATAACAGAACAAAAATAAAAAAAAATGTTTTTTTCTTATAAGTACCGTCTATAATTTCATATGCATTTAGTAAAACGATGTTATTTCGACATTACAAATAGACACTCCAATTTTATTTACCTGTGTAGATTACATTTATTATGTTTGCCAGCGTAAATACGTGCTGCGTGTACACATGCGGACGCACACGGGCGAGCGGCCGCACGCGTGCCACTGCGGCGCTGCCTTCACGCAGGCCTCCGCCTTGAGGGCTCATGTCGCGGCCAAACACAAGTGTAATATTGTTTTCAAATTAATTATTGTATTTAAATAAATAAATATGTTGGAAGTTGGGACATTAACACACAGCGCCATCTAGTTCCATGGTAGGCTACGAGGCCTTTGTTATGGATAACAGATGATTGATACACTACGCATATGTATATAACTTTAAATACTTACATGTTATAAATATAAACATCCATGACTGGAGTACAAACATTCGTGGTCATCATACAAATAATTGCCAGCGGGACTCGAACCCGCGACCACTGGCACAGCAAGTACGGTCACTACAAACTAAGCCAAACGTGTCGTCAAACGATATGCATACGAGTTTTCTTTTGGCATGTGTGTTAATAGTGGAACTTTTCATTTTGATCATTTTTCATTTTTGACAAGTTCTAAAGAATTTAGTTAGTGAAAAGATCGATTTTTAATTATTATTTTATTTTTTTACAGAACCAAGTAAGATGACGCTCCGCTACATGCCCTCTGTTATGTCTACATAAATCCATCATATAACAAGTCTGATTAATGTTTATTGACATAGCTGTAAAATAATTAATGCTCAATGTTTTTTTAAATATACGAAATATGAAATATGTTATTTTATTTTTAATATTTATTATTTTAATGATATATTTTATTTTCTTATAATCTCATTTGATTTTAAATAGTAAAAATGGCCAATTAAATGAATATGTATGTAAAGTTGTAAATTTATCACTATTTGCAGAAGATTTATTTAGATTTTTGATTCCCGACGGCTTGAATGCTTTACAGCAATCATGGTCTCTTGATTTATTTTGATTGCTGTAAAGCATTCGAAACGTTGGGAACCAAAAATCAAAATAAATCCGCGAAAAAATCTGAAAAGATAGTTTGATTTAAAATCTTAAATTATTAACTCAGATTAAAACGTAATCAGGGTACCATTTTTGCGCTAATAGATTTGATATTATTATTTATATTTTGCTTCGTTTCATAATCTGATTTTGCCAACTCTTCTGCTAATTGCTTAATTATTCTTTCCAAAATAGTTTGTACGTCCTGGCGGTTGCCTTCCTTCCATTCCTCCATCTGCTTTTCAATTTCCCGCCATTTGTTCTTATTTTGAATATTATTCATCTGTTTGTTTATTATATCAATTAAATGCAGTAACGCTACTGTTTTCCGAGCCACGTCTTTGTCTACAACGTCCATTATAAATATGGGCTTATTTCTATTTATTAAAACATTTCTAAATATTAAAAACATGGCCTTTGTCACGAATGAATCCCACGATTCGATTTCTGTCATCGATTTACTTAATTTTGACTCGGCTTGAATATCGATTATTTTTGAAAAATCACTAGTTTTCACGATTTCTGTTAACGCATCAGACGCTTGTTTGATTTTTGAATCGTCAGCGTGTAATATTGTTGTTAGTATATTAATAATAAATTGAATGTAATCGTCGTTCGTGCGACACACGCCTAATTTTGTGCAAGCATGAATGTACTCTATTTCACTTTGTTTATTTAATTCCTTTTGAAATAAATACCCTTTGCCCAGATGACGGTTCACGGTTTCATCTTTACTTAGGTAGTTTAAACATCTTTGCATCATTTTATTTGCTGTGTCTATTGTATTTAATATAACTTTGTGTGTTGCTAAATTCGTTCTTAAGCCATACTCTTCGTTTTGTTTTAAAAAAATATTAAATCTATCCTCAAAATCATTTTGCAACTTGTTAATTTTACGCTGTATTTGCAAACTATCTGTCATTTTCTTGAAATTCTCAAAAATTTTCAGTGATTGTTTAAAAATGTGTATAGTATAATTATGTATTTTTGTATCATCCTTAACCTTGGACTGTCTTAATCTTGTTTTAATGTTTAACTTATCTTCTTTATGTTTCTGCTCTGACTTTTTGTATTTTTTGCTATGTTTTTTCTTCTTTTCGATCTGTTCATTGGTTGATACACTATCTTCAGAATATATTGGTGTGCTACGACTGTTATTACCACTTTTGGTATATTTAGAAAAAACATTTTCTTTATTCATAGTATCGGGAAATTTATTGCGTAAAGTATTCTCGCTATCATATGACAAGTTTTCATTATTTAAGGTTTGTTTGTATCGAAGTTCATTTTCTGATTTATTTTGTTTATCTTTTCTTAGTTTTTTTTCTTTCGATACATACAGGAGTTTTGTCAAATTACTATTTTTAGTAGTAAGTTCCAGATGCCTCAGAGGTGATACTTTATATTTATAGCTCCATTTTGGACCTAAATCTATAATGCCTTGTATTTCTAGATCTATGCCTAAAATTAGGTCCGCATAACCTGTAGTATAAATATACCGAAAAATTAAGCTTAATGTGCGTTTTTTTATTAATTCAAAATCAGAAGTTTTAAAATTTTTCAATAATTTCAAAGAAAAAAGTAATGATAACAAATAGAAGTGTATACTCACTAAAAATAAGAGGAATTCCATATAAAATCATTGCCCACTACTTATACAATTGTACTAAAATATCTTTTATGTGTTTTTTACGAGCACCTGATGTAGTTCTATAATATTACAGTGTTATAAAATTTCACAACACTTAAAATTTTTTGCAAAATGTAATACAAAATAACAAAATGTATTTTCGTTTGTGATACATAAATGTCTTCAATTGGAAATAAATATTTGTGATAATTGACTGTTATTTTAACCATACTTATTCGTATGAAATGACAAAAAAATTTACTCATCATCCTCCTGAATCCCGCACATTTCCCAAATTACTTAGAGTTTGCTCAGTAAGTCCTCCTTTTCTACTTTCCCCAATTACTAGTTGCCTCATTATTCTCTCCTTTCTCTTCCATGTCCTGTCCCACGCAATCTATCCATCTTTTCTTCGGTCTTCCTTTACCTCTCCATCCATTCCATTTCCACTCTTTTCGTCACACAAAATGTTACAAAATTTACTATATAAAATTTAATTGCATTGTTAGAGCTGGCACGAAATAAAAAAACTTTGACACATAATAATGAACTCATGAAATCTGTCTGTACGTATGCGTATATGCTTATATAATTCCGCATCCGTGTTTGTGCGTTTATGTGTGTGGGTGCGCGCGTGCGCGCGCTTTATTAAATTTTAAAGAACGATCGTGTGCTCCTGTCGTAAGTAGTGAACAATGGGCATGGCCTTGAAAAAGCCAAATATGATGTCGAACGAAATCGAATAGTCCATTTACATTCTAATAACCAAAAACTATTATTGATAGAAGATTATAGCACAAAATTATGAACCATTAATAACATTTATACTAAATTTTATTTACGATTAATGGACTGCATAACGATTTAAAAGTAAAACGTTTATAGATAGAATAATATTATGTTATGTTCTTTGCTCTGCAGCATGTAGGCGTGTAATTTGAGTATAGTTTATTTCACCAATGTCGTGTAGAATAATTAATAAATTAATTAAAAATATAGTTCACATGCTCGTAAGTTTTTTGGCATACTTGTCATAATTTTGTCATAGTCGATTGTTTCAACTTTCAATATCAATATCTAAACGATTCGATCCAAATCGATTCAAACTCTTTATAGTCTATGACATATTTATAATGTACAACTTAATCTGTTTCTGTGCTCACTTCACATTTTGTAATTGTTGAAATTTGGTTGTACGTTGAATGTTTGGATTATAAACAGTGAATTGACGAGACAAAAGTTACAAGAAGACATTGTTTTAAGCGTAATAGGTGATAATAATCTTATTCTGAATACTAGGCAAGTAATATTTATTTTTTAATAGCTATAATCTAAATATGTACAGCTGTAACCTATAATGCTTGAACTTAACTGCCGCTATTTTTCAAGAAGTAGTAAAAGAATCTTATTTTACATTGCATTTTATAGAGAACCTTATATTAATAATTATTAAAATTTGCAACATAATGTAGGTAGCGCTATTTTATTTTGGCACGAAAGATGCGATACAATTTGTTTAGGACATTATTATGTCATTTTTTTCTAAATTTGTCAAAATTTTTGCGATATTTGCGATTGTTCTGATAAATGTTAGAGTGTTTTAAATAAGTGTTTAAAAAAAAAACTGTTTGTTTTTACAAAGTCTCAAATTTGTAGAATATCTTAATGTCTTAAAATTACCCTCCAGTGTTCAATTCATTACATTATTTTTACAAAATTACTAATTAACAGATAAAAACCCCAAGAAAGTTTATCGACATTATCTAATCACACTAAATATTCAATAATTTAATCCAATTTTTGTTATGGACCATTTTGTAAATAAACACGTCGATTAACATTGTTTTGCAAATTGTGACGCAATTTTATATAGCGCGTGTCGTCATCAAAATAGAAAAACCTATTGCATAAAAATGTATGTCATTAAATGTTTTCTTTATTTATAATAAAATGCTATTAAAATCTTCTAAAACTAAGGAGAACTAATTTACTAAGAGACATTTATACAAGTTCAATTCAATTTTGATGTTAATGGCCTCAAAGCATTTTAATTTTTTTAGGCTTATAGGTAATGTATTGTGGTAAGCTTCACTTAACATTTAGTGTTTTTTTGTTTCAATCGGTTTATAAATTAAAAAGTTATGTTAATTTAAATAATCACCTAGGGACAAATCCGAGCAAAGCAACAGTGAGTCGCTAGTATAAAAATATAATCCCAAATTTTTAGCCTCCTTACATTATTATTTTGTATATTCATGAAAGGAATATGTTTTTGTCTACCAAGGTCACTAGTTTTCTATACATAATTATAATAAAGTTCTGAGTCAAATCTGTACATTAAATTTTTTTTTGGAAAATCTTGAAATAGTTATTAATATTGTATATTGAACTCGTTTTCCGCACTTAGACTCGCATCTGGCTAGTTGTATATTGCGAATCCTGGCTAGTTCTGCCAGACTAGGTCTGTCCAAAATGACAGAAGCTTCCTGGGAGCTTCATAGGCTTCGCTGAGCGACCTCACCAGTCCAATAGTTATTAATAAAGTGGCCGAATCTATAATTTTTAGAATTTTTGTCTGTCTGCCTGGGTCCACATCACGAGAAAACCTCTGTACAGATTTTGATGAAATTTGGTATGATAGCTGGTTAACCGGGTCAACATATAGGATACTTTTTACTGTGGGAAAATATATCATCTCTGAGAAATCTATACTAAACATTAAAACGTAATTAGGGACGAATCCGAGCAGAGCAAGGGCAAGTCGCTAGTTATATAATAAATTCAAATATAGACAACGACTAATACAAAATGTAATTAATATATTGATACAAACATGTATCAACACGATCAGTATTGCACAATATTTTGCAGTGTTGCCAACACGGTGTCAGGTTTTGGGGCTAAATGGAGTTCTAAAAAGGGCTAGATGGGGGCTAGATTTGGCCACGGAGGAGCTCCGTGACTTGGCCAAAAAAATTAAAATAGGAAAAGTTCGTTTTTCTATATAAAATAAGTAATTTTTTAATAATCGTTTACTTAATATTAACCAAAAAATTAAAAAAATCAACTTTTTTAATTAAAAATACACCTTAAAACTCAATCTCCTTGTTGCGATGTGTTGCATCACAATTAAACACTGAACAAGACACCATGGCTCGTAATTATAAAATTGAATATTTTAATACAAAAATTTACAAAACTAATTTTGAACAAAACTGATCGGGCCTCTTAGCCGCGAAAAACACGGCACACTGTCACCTTGTGTCGCTATCTCTTTTTCACTCGCGGCAGTGAATGCTGATTAAAACCTTTCGCTCGCACACTTCAGCTGTCTGTGTGAGCGAGCGAAAAGCGAGCGAAACGCATACTAGGTCTGTGCTACCACCTATCAGTGTTTCTACGATTTATGTAAGAGGAATAGAGACAGGTAGTCTGACTTGACGTGACGTTGTGTGTTGCCTGATTAGCTTAAGTGCGTTTATAATGCTTTGTTATGTTTAAATTTCTTTTTCATTGTATCGCATGATTTTTTAAAAATTTGTACTGTGTGCCAGAATAAAGTTTTCTTACACGGTTTCGGGGCTAGAAATAGGGCTAGGGGCTAAATCATCATTTTAAGGGCTGAATAAGCCAAAAAAGGGCTAGATCTAGCCCCAAAAGGGCTAAGTTGACATCACTGATATTTTGATATACAATGACAATGTTAGATATGACGTCACAACCTGCTACGACGAATATAGCAGGTTCGATTTTAAAATGGCTAATTATTCGTACTTACATAACATGGGTTTTCCTAAACTATGTTATTTGTATTAGAAGGAAACTTTCGTCTATAATAAAAATTAAATATAAGAAACGACATCTAATCTTGAGCTCTTATAAGTAGTTTATAATTTATGTATTATGTATGTAGGTATAATTGCTTAGCTTAAACTTTTTATAGGCTAATATCACGTGATATGACTCTTATGTAAAGAGGAGTACATATAATTTTTTAGGTTTATGTGAATGTTTATCATTGAACTAAAGCTATTTTTTAGCCGAATGCGCGACGCAAAGGATGGTAATGTGTTTATCAGTGTATGTATGTACTGAAGTATCTTAATCCCTCCAAGACCGCGGACACCCTGGCGTTACAGTGAATAATAGATTTCTTAGAAATTTAATTAATTTCTTAGAAATTACCTGGAGGTGTTAAATTTGAAATGTTTTTATCAAACAAAAAAACGCGAAAATAGTTATTATAAATAGTTTTATATAAAAGCGCAGTAGTTATACATATACAATATACATACATACATATGTATGTATGTATTAAATAGTTTCGTGAGCGGGGCCGCTGGCAGGGCTAGTATTAACACGAGTTCTTACCGTCTTTGACAGCTTAGACTGCCACCATGTTTTACTAAGGCAAAAAATTACATTATTTTTGTGTGAAAGCCACGCAAATACTAAACGCATTTAAATTTAAATCTATACTAATATTATAAAGAAAAATCATTTTTTTTGTTTGTTTGTACTAAATAAGCTCTGAAAATACTTAACCGATTTAGATGAAATTTGGTAAGAAGATAGTTTGAGACCCTGGAAAGGACATAGGAATAATTTTTATCCCGGAAACTATCTCTTAAGGGGGCGAAAATGGGGATGAAAGTTTGTATAGGGAATCTAATAATCTACTCTTTGTTTCAGTTACAACATGTTGGCATGAAATAATTGAGCTAATTCAAGAGCTACCGAAATAGAGCGAACATGTTCCAAAAACAAACTTTTGGTTCCACCAACACTGGTTTTGGTAAGTTATATTTTTGTCTTATTTTGTTGATTTCCTTTACCGACCAATCTACCTCGTATCTTCTCCATTCCACGTGATATTGGCGAAGTAATTTATGCTCAACTGACACGCATTGAAGACAACAAGAGAATTGAAATGATTTGCTTAATCGAAATAATACCAACCATATTCTAAGTTTGAAGTAGCGATTTACTTCCTAGGTATGTTTTGATTTTTTTAAGCGGAAGCTTAATTCTTTTTCTATAATAAAAGTAGCCTTAGTTACTCCATATTACATTAACTATCTGCCAGTGAAAGTCCCATCAAAATCGGTCCAGCAGTTTCGGAGATGTTGTTATTTTGGCATTGCAAACAGACACATCAATTTCATTTATCTGTATAGATAATGATATGGTATTATAGAAATGAATAAGAAATAAATTAAAATATGTTAATATATGCATATATGAATGAATTTCATCCAAATCGTTCCAGCAGTTTCAGCATGAATGAGTAACAAAGATACATACATACAAAATTTCTCATTTATAACAGTAGATAGTTTGATATCTCCCATATAGGTTCTAATGAAAACTAATATAGGATTATGTGGTTTACATTTGAATAGGTTCATTAAATACAAGCACGACTTCACCGTTTGGTGGCTTCAAACTGAACACCGGCACGAGCGCCTTCGGAGCGGCCCCGGCCTTTGGTGCTAATGCTAACCCTCAACCGGCTACAGGTGGTGGTAAGTTGTATATCCTACTTTGAAAAGAAGAAGGTACTTTTGTACCACTATATATAAAAACATAGATACATATAACACATATCTCTTCAGAAAGTTCCGAAAAATTCTTCTTATATTCTTTAATTCTTCGAAAAATAACATTCAAAATAATTGTCTAAACACAAATTCGAACTTAAGCACATCACATGAAGTACTTTTTTTAACAACATCAACATGCTTTTATTTTTGTCATCTGAGAAGATTTGAAAAAAGTGCATAATTTCGAATTGTGTGCATCTTTTGATACGCTAATTGTGTATTTTGTGTTTTTGTATATCAATGTATGGTACGTATGCCAGATCCACACGTTTGCCATTTGCCATACTTTAAATCTCTACAAACACACAAAGGTGTGGATGTATCATAAAATATAAACACTTACCGCAAGTTTCCTTTGATTTGATCAAAACACTAGTGCTTGCACACATACTCAGGTCAAACCAAACGTCCTCTCCACATGTTTGAATTTGTGATGGCCTGTCGAGGTTCGGAAAGTGTGGATCCGGCATTAGATTTGCTTTATAGTTAAACATAGTCGCGGGAAAGACTAAAGTTTTTGACATCTCACAAGTTAAAGTTATTAAAGTTGTGTACTCGCAAAATATTACATAATAAGGTAAAAAATAAATAAATGGTACCATGGTACTTTATAATATTTAAAAAAGGAAAAATTTATAATAGTAATATATGTATTTAAAATGTCAAATATTTGCGTAAATTTTAAAAAACTGTTAAATTTACATATAATTATTTTGATAGGCCTATTCGGTTCACCAAACACTTCGGGCGGTCTTTTCGGTTCCAACCCAACAACATCTACATTTGGCCAGTCGAGCGGTTTCGGGTTTGGGGCCAGTACATCGTCGGGGGGTCTCTTCAACAATAGCAGCGGTGGAGGGTTATTTGGCAACAACCAGAATAATACCGCCTTTGGTGCTAAGCCAGCTAGTAAGTTTTTTATAATATCTATATGGAGCATTCTACACTAAATCGGACGGTTTTAAAAATTGTTATTTTTGATTATTGCTTCCTGGTAAATTTTGAGATTTTTTTGATTAGTGCTTTAAAACTTCAAAAATATCGAAATTTCAAAAAAACCGCTCTTTTTGGTTTTTTGCTCCTAACTTTTTTAATAGTGGTCGAAGTTTAATTATTTTTTTTTCAAAATTTTTTGGTTTTGGATTACATTTACTTAAAAAAATATAAAAAATAAATATTTAAAATGTTTTCATCGAGACTGAATTTGAATTTGAATTTTAAGTTTTGAATCGTGTTTTTTTTAAACTTTGTGTATCCTTCAATTTTTTATGAAAATTTTCTATTAAAACTTCTATCCATCATGCAACTTTTAAGCCCAGTCCGATAGTTCCATAATTACTGTTTTTCCCGATATTTTAATTTTTTTTCCATTTTTAAAATTCGAAAAAAAAAAACATCAAAATGGTGGCTGATTGTTAATGACAGCTTCCATCAAGAAACGTTCAAACTGCTTACTTTTCTAGATCTGACTTACAATTTTTTCTATTTCACCAGCCGGTTTCGGGTTTGCCGGCACAACCAACACGGCGACCACCGGCGGCTTGTTCGGCTCGGCGCCCTCCACCTCCACGGGACTGTTCGGTCAGCAGAACAACACCATCTCGTCCGGTGGACTGTTCGGTGGGACCTCTGGTATGTTACATTAGCTAAGTGCATAACAGTATGTAGCCTTAGTGCTTATTTGTTCAAACCACCAATACTTCTTGTAATTTACAGTAGACAGATTTTTTTCTTGTATTTTAAATACAAAGATTGATTTCTAAGATTTATATACAATATACATACATAGAATATATAGATAAAATACTTTCTGGCTTTTTTTTTTTAAATTCTAGATGGACAAAAACTATAGATTCAGCTTCTGTATCGATAATAATGACTATTTCAGTAAAATTTTCCAAAAAATATTTAATGTACAGATTCAACTGAATTAGAATTTTATTATATGTATAGATAGATGGTATAAATAATATTTTCTATCAGGTGGTTTCGGCCAAACCCAGGCGACAGGCACCGCCCACGTGAAGTACAACCCGGTGGTGGGCACAGATGTGGTGGTGAAGAGTGGGACCTCCCAGAATATGAACATCAAACATCATTGCATCACATGTATGAAGGTGAGCTGATATTGTTTAACTTATTTAGTTGGTCTAGTAGCTAGCGTGTATGTCTACATATCTGGAGGTCCTGGGTTCGAGTCTGGGCTTGGGTCCAGCTTAGTTTTGAGTATTTTGGTTAAGGGGTTAATCCATTAATTACGTGAGCTGTTTTACTTTCAATTTAAACTCCTACTTTCTTTTGGCGAGATTAAGTGAGATTTGATGGCTTTCCCCTCGCGTGATATTTACGCTATAGTTATTAAAGGGCTACATTTTTTTTATAAAGATGAAAATAATACTATGTTCAGGTATTTTTTCTGTGGCCAAAGTAGGGCATTCCAAAAGAAATGAGAGAAATGTGTAATATATATTTTCTTTTAAAATTGATCTGAGATTTGTAATTATGCCCTCAGTTTAAGGGAGATTTAATGAGATTTTATTATACTGAAGAATTATATTTTAGATTTTATTATAGGCCTTTTTAAGACCTACAATTTCCTAGTTCACTGTTTTGATGTATCTCTTAAGGTTTAGCCAGCGGTAGACAACTGCATGTCTAAGGACGACTCAAAAGAATCAGTTGTTTTGTTTTCCCGTGGGAATGAAAAAAAATCCTGTAGTAAAAGGTATCCTAAATGTTGACCCCGAGTAACAAGTTATCGCTACACAAAATTTAGCTAAAATCCGTTCAGAACTTTTTGCGTGAAACGCGCACATCGATTTCTCTTCTCATTCGTTACTGTTTTATTATATGTATAGATGATAAAAATAATAATTCATTTCCAGGAATATGAAGGAAAATCCTTAGAAGAACTTCGTCTGGAAGATTATTTGGCTGGTAGGAAAGGTCAGACGTCCGGGGGGATGTTTGGTTTCCAGCAGCCCGCTGAGAATAAACCATTGTTTGGTGGCAGCAGTGAGTCGCTTATATTATTATAAGTTCGACGACATGTTTGGCTCAGTTTGTAATGATAATACTTGTTGTGCCAGCGGTCTTGGGTTCGAGTCCCGCTGGGGGCATTCATTTGTATGATGAGCATGAATGTTTGTTCTCCAGTCATGGGTGTTTAATGTTCATATTTATAACTAGCGACTCACCCTCGCTTCGCTCGGGTTCGTCCCTAGCTTGATTCCCCATACAAACTTTTATCCCCATTTTTACCCCCTTAAGGGATGACTTCCGGAATAAAAAGTATCCTATGTCCTTCCCAGGGCCTCAAAGTATATTCTTACAAAATTTCATTTAAATTGGTTCAGTAGATCCACAAATTACCCCTTACAACCTCACAAACTTTACCTCTTTATAATATTAGTATAGATATGTAATAGAATTTAAATTTATATATGTGTAGTGTATCAACTATCTCGTATCCATAACACTATGATGAATATGAAAGTTTGTGTGGGGAATCAACATAGAGAGGTACCCGAGCAAAGCAAGGGTGAGTCGCTAGTAAAATATTACTCATAATATCTCACAAGATAGATTGATAGATAGATAAATACTTTATTGCACATACAAAAGAAGATTACAGATGATGAAAAAAGAAATAATGAAGAGGCTTACAAAGGCAGTCTTATTTCTATGAGCAATCTCTTATAGACAACTTTTGGTGAATGGATTAGTGGAACCGTAGACGGGACGGTACAGTTGATACTAAATGCAACAATGATAAACTACGTTTTCGAGCATAAATACATACATAAGACAAAAATATATACATGTTTAATACACAAGATGGCGAGCGAGTTTATTTTAATTATAATAGATAATATGTATTTTTGTTCCAGCGTTCGGTCAGCCGGCGACCACGAGTACTCCCACCTTGTTTGGGGGCAACATCGGTTCTACGCCCGCCTTCGGACAGACGAGTTAGTTGTTTATATTACGCTTTTTATAATTCAATTATCTTGTTAATAAATATTTTTTATATGTATGTATATGAATATTTTTATCATCAGATACATTTTCGTTCGGGAGCAACACACAATCTAACACCAACACCACAGGTCTCTTCGGTGCGAATAAACCTGCCTTCGGTACTACCTCCACTACTGGTGAGTGTTGCATGTACAGTTAAAGAATGAATGGAATAAAGGGATTGAAAATGGCGACTCGTTAAGCCTGTAGTTTTTAAAAATAGTTAATTAAAAAAAAACGTGATTTTTTTTTTCGGGAATTCTAAGTGGTTTTATCTGGTTTAAATAAATGATTTGGTTTCTGATAACTGTGCAATTTCAAATGTTTTGGTCTTTACATAAACCCTAGAACCCGACTGCAGTGCCACTGACGTGGTCCAGTTGTGGATCTAAACCTTCCAGGCCACTCAACACCACATAAAAATTCATCAAAATCAGTCCAGTCGACATACACACGTACAGAAGAATTACATGCATATATAAAGATGGTTTTTATATTGCACCTTTAAAAAAAAAAAAACTAAATTTCGGCGTGTGGCTAATCTATATAAATAAAAATGAATGACTATTTATATCTGTTTAATAAAAAAAATATTCGATATTTTTTAATCAAAAGTAACTATTATTTATGTAATACTTATCATTTTAGGCACAGGACTGTTCGGTGCGACCACGACTCAAGCGCCGACTTTCGGTTCTACGAACACCTTCGGTTTTGGCGCCAACACACAAAATCAGGTAATTTTTATATTTTTTTGCACCACACATAATCGAATATGTGACCCATATTGTAGGGAGTAATGTGTACGTACAAGTTATTGTAATCTGCGTTTTCTTATCTATATATTCATACTGGCCGCGGCTTCGCTCGCGCTAAAACTGCAAAAAGAAAAAACTATTTGCCTTTATGCTATTAGTAATAATGTATGGAAGTCTGCCTGATTTGTTGACATTTACGATTGTTGCTCCGCTGCCTTGAGTAGTAGCATAAAAATATATATAGTCTATAGCCTCAATAAATTGGCTATCTAATGCGAAAAGATTTTTTTAAATCTGATTAGTAGTTCCTGAGATTGGCGCGTTCAAACAAACAAACAAATTCTGTCTCTTTATATTATTAGTATATCGATTATGAGAAAAAAATCTTTAAAATTAACAAATATCGTAAGGTATGTACTTTGGTGCCATTTGTGTATTTTTAAAATCTCAGTCTGTCCCGCGACCATGATCGCTGTAAAGCATTCGAATCGCCGGGAACTAAAAATCGGAATAAATATGCGAAAAAATCCGGAAAGATATTTTTTTATAGTTTTAGAAATGCAAACACATAGCTATTATGTACGGCATTCGTGAAAACAAATCAAATGAGCCCAAACTCGAAAAACTCAGAAACTCGGTTTCACTGGTTAGGTTTGAAGAGTTCCACCACCTACCCCATCTGCAGCTCCATCATCAGATCAGCTCGATACCATCAAATTGTATTGCCATTACTGTTTTCACGGCCTGATTTACTAACAATTTTGATTTATTTAGATTTTTAATACTTTAGTATAAAAAAAACGGAATATTTTATTTTTAAAATTATAAAGTAGTAGTCCAGGAGATATTTCGGTTTTTTCGCGGATTTATTTGGATAATGCGAACAGATAGTTTCATTTATAATGTCAAATATTCGCGTAAATCTTAAAAATTATTAATTCAGATTCCGATTTTGCATACGGTACGGTATCGGTTTTTCCAAAAGGATTTTGCTTTTCTATGTATGTGTACAGTGTATGTGAGTTTTGTTAAAGAAGTGCTCATTAAAGAAGAAAGAAGGAGGAGGTTTTTATATGTAAGACATGTTAGTTATCTTTCAAATTTTTTTTTTCGTTTCCTTCGTAGAGCTGTAACATTTCGTACAATGTTCTCTTCGAGTCCGGATGCACATGGAATTTTGGGAAAGATTTAGAAAATTCAGAAACCGTTAAATATTTGGAAAATAAAACATTTTCGGAAAAGAAATCATTTCCGGAAAATAATTTCCGATTATTCCAAGAATCAATGTTCGGACCAGAGAGACCCTTCCAACCGAAGAAATGGTCGGAAATTTCCAGCAACTTTTCGAAAGCGTTTGAACAAACTAAATGTGATAAGGAAAATGCGAAAATACGTAAAGACAAACTGATATTGGAAGCAGCGACAGCTAAAGCGGCCATTGATGTACAATTGGCAAAGGATTTGGCTGAAATAGACAAAAACGTCGTTCAAACTGTACACGTTAAAAACTGTAATGTTAAAGAGAAAATGGATTGAAACTTTTAAATCTGAATTTTTTTCTCTATTACAACATATCGTCGTCTCAGCCCAAATATGCCCACTGCTGGACATAGGCCTCCCACAAAGATTTCTACGATACCCGGTCTCGTGCCATCCGCATCCAGCTACTTTGACCACGTCGTCGGTCGGTCTTGTGGGAGTTTCGTCCCGAACGACCGACTAGATTTTTAAAAGATAAGATTTTTCCCGCAGTAAAAAGTATCCTATATGTTGACCCGGATAACCAGTTATCACCATACCAAATTTCATCAAAATCCCTCCAGTGGTTTTTCTGTGATGCGGTAACAGACAGAAAGACAGACAAAAATTCTAAAAACTATACATTCGGTCTCTGTATCGATAATAATGTTTATTTCAATAAGAATTTCAAAAAAATATTTAATGTACAGATTCGAGTCAGTTAGAATTTTATTATATGTTATATATGTAGATCTTTAAAAGATCACATGCGTACAAGAACAGACCTTATTCTTACATGTATAAGGTTTGCAATCCCTTAACATGGCGGTCATTGCATCTGTGTGAGCGCGACGCAATATATTTACGCGGGCGCGATAGAGATAGGTGATAGCGGGTTAATGTACTAAATTCTTCCTGCATCGCGACCGGACTTTAGTAACACTTATATCCCACGAAGATAGCTTAGACTAAGATTATGTCTATACAAAAATCTCCTGACTCTGCCTTTCCGTCCTTTGATTAGTTACTGAGCAAAAGGGAGACAAACTAACAAAACTAAAGAAAATATATAAATAGCTAAAGATTCCATCCCGTATGTCACAACTCTCTGTTTGTAAAAGGAATGCAGCTAACTTCATCTAATACGCATCGTAAAAATTTTACTCTTATATTTTTTTCCAAACGTCCCTAAAGGAGTTCGAAAAATCATGAAATAAAATATGAGGAACTTACATGCCATATTTATTTTGTAGCATTTATTCTCACTGTTATTTAGTGAGTGATATTTCTCTTATAAATAAATATTATGAGAAATATTTATTAATTTTGCCATTTTTTTGTATTATTATTAAGGAAATTTAATCTCAATTTTTTTTTATATAGAAATAAATATATTTTAATATAATTGAATTGAATTATGGATCATGTATTTTTTAAATCATTTTTTTAATAGAAGATTTATTGACATTGTATGTAAATATTGCTTTATTTGTGTTATTTTTTATGTTAATGACATTTTTTTAAAGATTTTTATTTTTAAGATTAAAAGTATGTTATATTTGCTGTGGAAATGATGATGTCACTGCCTTTTTAAATATATTCTAAATATTAAATTTTTCAATAAAAAGATATTTGTTATTATTTTCTACTTAATTTGTTATATTATAAAATATACCCAAAACTAAATGAAAAAGTTGTTTAGTTAATTTTCTTGCAAATTACTTTAAAAAGGTACTTAGGTCTTTTAAATCACCCAACAAATAGTATTCCACCCTAAATGGTGGAATACTTTTAAATTGCTCAAAAAAAGTTCCGCCCGAAAGGGTGGAATTTTTCCTAAAACGTATATATGACAATCCTCGAGATATTATAGCATGTTTCTAAAAGAATAATTATTAAAACTTTCAGTGGTCGAAATTCATGTAATTCATCAACATATTATATGAATAGAATTTACACATCTATATATAAAAGACTAGTGACTCACCAACGCTATGCTCGGGTTCGTCCTTAGGTTGCTTCTCCATACAAACTTTCATCCCCATTTTCACCCCCTTAAGGGATGATTTCCGGGATAAAACTATCCTATGTCCATCCCGGGGCCTCAAACTACCTTCTTACTAAATTTTATCTAAATCGGTTCAGTAGTTTCGGAGCCTATTCGGTACAAACAAACTAACAAATCTTTCGCCTTTATGATATTAGTATAGAAAAATATCAGTTTTTTAAGTTTTTTACTATTATCACTAAAGCTCGTCAATTTAAAAAAAAATCGTTTGACAAACAGAGAAGAAAAAGGTACTGAAAGGTACTGTTTTGTTTTTACCTATTTATATGTACAATAGTTGATATCGCGGATTGTATAAAGTCTATTTATACATAATATAAAATTGTAACTAAGCCGAATCTGTACATTAAATATTTTTTGGAAAATCTTATTGAAATAATCATTATTACCGATACAGAGGACGTATCTATAGTTTTTAGAATATTTGTCTCTCTGTCTGTCTGTGACCGCATCACGGAAAAACGACTTGGGGATATTTTGATGAAATTGATATGGTAAGAGCTGGTTATCCGGATCAACATATAGGATACTTTTTACCGCGGGAAAAAAACTTATATCTGGGAAATCTTTGCTAAACGTATATAAATTATATATTTTCAAGAATTATATATATAAATAATACAAACAGATATTAATATAAATAAAAACTAAATATTTATTCACATACTTAATAGTATCTACTTGTGAAACATACGCAGAGTACGATTAATCTAATCTAATACATATATAAAATTGTCGTGTCACAGTGTTTGTAACAAAACTCCTCTGAAACGGCTTGGCCGATTCTTATGAAATTTTGTGTGTATATTATTCAATAGGTCTGAGAATAGGACGTAAAAGTATTTTTCATACTCTTAAGGGATAAAGGTGGTCCACCCCAAAAAAAAAAAATTTTTTTGGACAAAGTTTTTAATTAAATTTTTTTATGATTCGGCAAAAAGAAAAATACATACAAACCTTAATTTTCCGGGATAGTATATAGTCTATAGAATTCCTCAATAAACGGGCTATCTAATGCAAAAAGAATTTTCTAATCGGATTAATATTTTTCGAGATTAGCGCGTTCAATCAAACAAATCAACGCAAATTTTGCCTTTTTATAATATTAGTGTAGACTATAGATGTACCTAACTAAGACGGTCGTTTTAATAAAACTATCCCGTTTTCAGACCGGTATTTTTGACTTTGGCGAAAAAACAACAGCCTCGCACGGTGCGCCATCGAGCCCGAGTGGGAATGAGAAATCGGCGATAGGTTCGAAATCTGCGCAAGCGTACTCTATCAATAAATGGCAGGAATTTTCCAAAAATTTCTCTAAAACTTTAGCAAATGTTGCAACGAATGTGACCAAAAATGATACAGATTATAGCAGTGCTCGGGATAAGTTGATATTAGAAGCGGCCGCAGCGAAAGCTGCCATTGATGCCAAATTGTCTATGGATTTACTTATTTTGGATATGAAGTACAAAGGTTTTAAAAAGTTACAGAAAAGGGATGTTTGGTAATTGGTTTTTTTTTGGTTGTCGGTGTAAAAGTGGCATAACTTTAAGACGGTTTTGAAACTGAATAAGACATATTTTTGTAATTGTGTGCATTTATAAAATTAATACGTGCTATAACGCTATATATATATATATATATATATATAATATGTATCGTTGTCTAGTGATTATCTTAATATATAAAATTCTCACGATGTTGGTCCGAGATGAATTCCGAAACTACTTACATATTTGATTTTATCGTATTTTTTTTAAATATGCGGGTTGTTCCAACTTGAAAGATAGAATAGTTTTTATCCTGGTTACTTTTTTTTGTATTGGAAAAATTGAGAAATTAATTATTGATATTAACTTACGAAGTTATAAGTTGCCTCAGCAACGCGTGACCGGGTCTGCTAGTTTTATAGAAATTAATATATAAGGCATTATCGAATATGTAAATTAGGCCAGTTTTGCCTTGAATGCATTTTGATTATAAATATGGGTATTCTAAATATGGATAGTTAATTTCGACCAAAAATAAAGAAATCGTTATTGAAATACTTAAAATATTTTACTATAGAATATATTTTTAATATTAGGTAATAAATAACTTATACAGATTATAAATATATTAAAATAAGTATGTATGCTTAAGTCACATGAATGATTTATGTCAATCAAGTACATTCGTTTAGAATAGATTGATTATAAGGTCTTACTAGCGGTTCACCCTCGCTTTGCTCGGGTTCGCCTCTAGAAATAAAAACGAATCTCCTACGGGATCCGTTCATGTTTACGAGATAAAAAGTAGGCTATGTGCTATTCCAGACTATAATCTATCTCTGTGCCACATTTCATCCAAATCGGTTCAGCCGTTTTGTCGTGATAGAGTAACGAACATCCAAACATCTATCAAAACTTTCACATTTATAATATTAGTAGCATTTTACCGACTAATCTCCCTCGTGTCATCTCCATTCTACATGACATTGGCGAAGTAATCTGTGCTCAACTGGCACGCTTTGAAGACATTCACAAGAGAATTGAAATATTTTTTATATTCTATCTGAAATTGTTAAAGTTAGTGTCTAGCCATCTTTATATATACATATATAATTCTTAATCTATACTGATATTATAAAGAGGTAAAGTTTGTGAGTTTTTTTACGTTGTACGGGGTAATCTCTGGATCTACTAAACCTATTTAGATGAAATTTGGTAAAAAGATAGTTTTGAGACCCTGGGAAGGACATAGGATACTTTTTATCCCGGAAATCATCCCTTAAGTGGGTAAAAACTGGGATAAAAGTTTATATGGGGTATAAACAAAATAACGGAACCGATTTTAACTTAATTTTCAAATTTATCTTAATTTTCGATTGACAACAACTTAGAGTACGCCTTGTTTGTCATCAAACTTAGTTTATCGCTAATCAGATTCGGCTTCTATTAAAAAAATAATTAAGTTTAATTTATTTAACATTAATAATAACCACGGTCTACTTCAAAGTGCTTAGAGTGTATTAGAGAAGAGGCTGTTGAATATATGTGTCTTTTTTTGTTAATTTAAGAAGGAAAGCTGTTGTTTTTAATTTAAAATATATTTTTATACAGACTATAAAATATAATAGTTGTATGTGATTGGCTGTGCCATATAATGTTTATTTTTGTTTTTCTTGGGAAAAATAAAATATAAAGCTATTTGCTCAAGTGTTTCATTTTTTACCTTTT
Organism: Brenthis ino; assembly: GCA_921882275.1. Lineage (NCBI taxonomy): Eukaryota > Metazoa > Arthropoda > Insecta > Lepidoptera > Nymphalidae > Brenthis > Brenthis ino. The sequence continues at coordinate 5,772,452 of OV170229.1, forward strand.
TTTTGTGTTATTTATGAGCATTTTTAGTTCATCGCAATAACAAGAAATAGTGTAAGAGTATTTATGTTTAAACAAGAAAAAGTATGTATGTGTCAGCTCCGATGCACGACTGGAGTTTACTACAGAATGCAGAATACAAGAAATAGAATGTTTTATAAGTTAAAATTATAATTTTATTATTAAAATTAAATTAATAGTATTATATATAAATAATTATAATATAGTTAATATATCTATTATTAACTATAATAAAAATATTAAAATCATGTTTTTTTTTCGTTTTCTTCTCAGCAAACCCTTTCATTTGATATCCATATTATAGGGGGTGCATAAAAAACAGTTCGCCATCTTTGAGAGTCCGCCATATTAAATTTACGATGACGTAAAAAGTTACGCTTTTATTAAATTCACTCATAAAATTTCCATATAGGGGCCATAGATGAAAATCGATTATTAAGGAGTAAACTCCAATATATTCTTGCAAATTCTTACAAATTCAAATACTTGTTTATTGAATTAGCATCGCATATTTTAAGGTTTTATTTAATTAGCTATGCGTCATTGAAAATCACCTTAAGTAGTGAGGTAAAGTACAGGATAAAATGTGCAGTTTTGGTGAAAAAAGTAGTTTGTATATTATAAACTAAATGAGCGAAAAAAATACTTTACACACTACACTCACTCACTTCATATCCATGAGATTTAAAAAAAACTTTTTTAATAAAAAAAATTCAATATCTTCTATACAAAGCTTGTCCTGACAATAACAAACACAAAAAAAAAAAGAATTATCCAATTTGGTGCAGTCGATCGGAAGTTATGCGCGTACATACATTTCGGTGATTCATTTTTATTTATATAAGATTTCGCTACTTTTGAAGTTAAAAAATAAAAAATACTGTTAACTGCGCAAACTCTTAACGAATGTGCCTTAATCCCTTCACGACCGCGGACACGCCGGCGTTACAGTTAACAATAGATTTCTTAGAAATTTAATTAATTTCATAGAAATTTACCTGGAGGTGATATATTTATAAGATAATTGGTTGACTACATTGGACAAAATAGGATAATATAAAATGCAAAAACGTACTTAAAATTACCCTTGGTATGGTATGGTATGTTCGGGCTGTTTTCCGCAACTCGACGACTATGCGCCTATTTTGCGTGTTATATTACCCTTATTAAAATTACCCTTAATTTTTTATCTATTTACGTCAAAGTTAGAAAAACTTTAATCCATACTAATATTATAAATGTGAAAGTGTGTTTGTTTGTCCTTCTTTCATGTCAAAAAGAGTGACGGATTGGCGTGGTTTTTTATGTGGAGATAGTTGGAGGGCTGGAGAGTGACATAGGGTACTTTTTATCGCGGGAGATTATCTCATTCCCACGGGAATACGCGTTATAACACAAACCAAAAAAATATTTATGATCATAATTACTTGAAAATTGGTATTAATGGTCTTTAATACAAATAAATAAATAAATACGTGTTTTATCATTTTTCGAAATTCATTCCATAAAAATAGGGGATGAAAGTTTGTTTGAAACCTACCTTTTCAGAGGTTTTTAGTAGTTTCAACGCGAGCGAAGCTGTGTGTTCTGCTAGTTTCAAATATTGTAATAATTTGGTATAATTTTCCAAATTAAGCCACTTCTTCATTAGCAATATGATTTCATTTAATTTATTTTTAAATACCACTAAAAATTTCTCTTTTAATTAAATATTTATTTTATATAAAAAAATATATAAAATGGACTAAAATTTTAATGTTTTATTTCGATTTGGGTCACTTTTGCACTGACAGACAGATTGATGGTTTCCATAATTTCCAGAACACCGGTGGGCTGTTCGGTGCTAAGCCAGCAACCTCGGCATTCGGCACGACCCCAGCTAGCACGGGCTTCGGGGGCTTCGGCAGCGGAGGCCTATTCGGGGCGAAGCCTCAACAGACTACTGCACCTACCTTTGGTTCTACTGCGCCCAGTGAGTATTTGTTTTCTGAAAAGGAAAAGTGAAACTTTGTTGGTTTGACAAATTCATTGTTATAATTTAAGAAGTATTACTAATCTATTTTTAATATTATAAGGAGGAAAGATTTGTTTCTTTGTTTGTTTGTACCGAATGAGCTCCAAAACTACTAACCCGATTTAAATAAAATTTAGTATGAAGATAGTTTGAGACTGGGAAGGAAGGACATAGGATAGTTTTTATCCTGAAAATAATCTTTTAAGGGGGTGAAAATGGGGAGATGAAAGTTTGTATGCTAGGCTAGAACTACCTACTAAAACCTAACTGAACCTCCCTACCTATGGATCTGGATCTATGAATTTTTAGGCTGTAGATAAAAAAAATTTTTTTGGTTCTCAGCATTTGGAGCAACAACCGGTTTTGGTACGAACACAACCGGTTCCGGCCTGTTTGGTGGTGGGACCTTCGGTAAACCGGCAACCACACAACCGTCTTTTGGTTTCAATGCACAACCAACCTTAGGTGAGTGGTTTATGTGTATATTAAAATTATATATTTATTATTCCCAATGGAGAATGTCAGCATATAAAATTTAAGCAGCATTTACTACGACGATATAATAATTAAAAATGTATGTGGTATTTGTTTGAGGTATTTGTTGTTTTATTATAAAAAAATAATCATTATGATTTGAATTAAAATTATTGCCTCGGTATATTTTCGTGATTTCATTTAGATTTTTGCTTTCCAACGTTTTGAATGTTTTACAGTAAACAAGGTCACGGGAACAAGTGATGTACTCAGTTCAGGTGTTAGTCCCTGTTTCCCAATTCCAAAACTTCCTGCCTAGGTTATTAAATAGTCTGTGTTGAGTACCTAACATAGATAACTTGTTTCCAGGTACAGGTCTAGGCACGGGTCTGGGTACGTCGTTCCAGGCGAAGCCGGCCGCGCCCGCCTTCGGGTCTCTCGGCGCGGGCTCGCTGTTCTCTCAGCCGGCACAGAATAATACATTCAGGACTGGTGAGTCTGACTGTAGATACAGAGGTCTGGTCTAGGTTCGGGTCTCGCGTCGGGATATTCTGCGGTGAAGCCACAAGGCGGTTATGTGTTTGTTTTGGGTATACATTATACGTTCTATACTGAGTTCTACTACATGTATGTATGTCTCTGACTGCGTAATACTATGTGACTTCGTGCACTCGTTCTCACCTTTTTTAAGCTCATTTTTTTAATGGTAATGTGTTTTTTTTAATCAGTATGTGACGTTGCTTGCTTGTATAGCTGCCAAAAAATCGTATTGGAACATGTATTATTTTATCATGTGCATCTGTCTGTATGTCAGACATTTTACTAGAGAGGACAATATTGTAGCTATATTACTGAAATTTGCTAAGTAGGTAGGTGTCTCATGTGAAATGCAAGACATTTTTTGTAGTCAGAATATGACAAAATATATGGATGGTACATTATGCATGTAACAGGGGTGTTTTTTTTGAGTTAGCATAAATGTGTGGGTTTTGGCTCTAGGTCTTTAAATTGACATACATGTTTATAATGGACTGTATAAATGCTATATTTTCGTATAAAGACTAAATGTTATAAAATATAAAATAAAATAATTATGTAATCTGCACTAATCTATACTAATAATAATATTGTAAAGAGGAAGGGTTTTAATTTTGATATGTTTTTACCGAATAAACTCAACAACTGTTGGACTGATTTATATGAAATGTGGTAAAAGATAGTTTGAGACCCTGGGAAGGACATAGGGTATTATTTATTTTGGAAATCATTTCTTAAGGGGGTGAAAATGTTGATGAAAAATGTAGACATCTGCATGTCTCAGAGAACCTAACTGTTGTAACATGTATTGCATGTGGAGTCTAGTAATCATTTGGTCAGCCTCGTGTTTTAAAATTTATCGAAAGAGTTTTTATTTAATACCGAATTATTGATTTAAATATCAATTCTATTGGTATTAAAAAAACGTTTTTTATATAAAAAAACCGAATACATGTACTTTATCTATATATATATATATATATATGTATATATATATATATGTATATATATATATGTATATATATATATAAATCTTAGAAATATAGCACAATTACAAAGATGTATTAAACGGTAGCAAAGCTATATGTACGTATCTAGAGACGCTCCTGAGAGAACCAAGGGTCAATGAATAGCTTGTAAATAAATCTATACTAATATTATAAATGTGAAAATTTATGAGTATGGATGTATGGATGTTTGTTACTCTTTCACGACAGAACTACTAAACGGATCTAGATGAAATTTGGCACAGAGATAGATTATAGTCTGGAATAACACATAGGCTACTTTTTATCCCAGAAAAATGTACGTTTCCTGTGGAGTAAATTTGCTTTTGATTTTCTAGAGAGTAAATAATATTTATATTTTTAATCTTCTAAACAGGTTTAGACTCAGGTCTGGGTGGAGGCGGTCTGTTTGGCAACACGTCGGCACTTGGCGGCGGGTCTCTTGGTGGTCTCGGGCAGATGAATGCCAATAACGCTAGCTTTACCGGGTGAGTGCTTGTTTATTTATTTATTTAATTAGGATCACCAACATGTATACAGTAATATAACAAAAATACACGATTATTCAAAGGAGGTCTAAATCAAACTGTTATCCCACTTATAGGTAACCACGACATGCATAAACAGTTACACGGAGCATTTAAAATATTAAAAATTAACAGTATTGGTATTATTAGTATATGGGCAATGACCTATACTAATATTATAAAGAAACAAAGTTTGTTTGTTGCTTTGTTTGCTTGAACGCACTAATCTCAGGAACTACTAATCCGATTTGAAAATTCTTTTTGCCTTATATAGCCCGTTTATTGAGAAAGGCTATAGGCTATATCATCATGCTACTGTCCAAGGGAGCGGAGCAGTAATCACTAATGTGAACAAATCGGGCAGACTTCCATACATCATTGTAAAACTGATGTTTATATCGGAAGTTTAAACGCGGGCCAAGCCGCGGGTACTGCTAGTTAATAATATTGATTGGTAGATAGAGACAAACGGATAGTTGTTTGGCCGGATACCGGATATTCGGCGAGATGTAAAGCCGGATACACGTAAGTGTCCGGATAGCCGGGTACATGTCACGTTGTATGTTGCGATAAGTATTTGTTACCGGAAGAATTTAGGCGTGTTCGGGTGTCATCGTGAATTTTGTACTTGCTCAATCACTTTGCGAGCCCTATAGTTGGTAGTCGGTGAGATTGTACCTTTCGGTATCTCGACTTGACAGTTTTGTGTTTTTTGCCTCATGTATATTTTTTTCTTGCAGTTTTAATGAAAAGAAAAAAAAAACGTAGTTTTTAAATATCAGTATTCGGTCGGATCAGATCTAAATAATCTATACGTATAATAAAATTGCATTGTTTTTGACTAGATACGAACCCGAAACGTAGCAATGGTGAGTTGCTAGTATTTTATAAAGATATAGTAATATGTATATCAAATGTTTCTCTACAGCAATCTGTCCGGTGCTTCAGCGGGCGGCAACGTGCACGAGCAGATCCTGACGTTGGCGGCGCGACCCTACGGAGACACGCCTCTCTTCAAGGACCTGGTGCCTGATGCCTGTGAGTTAGACGAAAAAATAAAAAAAAATGTCCTGTTGAGTTTCGCCAGTTGTTTTCAGGATTGAGGCTTTTTTTTTCTAAACTAGTGTTAGACTCATGTTTAGTCAAAAACTATAAATAATTTAACGCTGAATAAAACATTTAAACTTAAATTTGAGTTTTAAAAGAAACTATCTTGTTGGATTTTTTCGTGGGATTTTTGGTTTCCGGCGTGTCGAATTATTTACAGCGCAAATAGCCGCGGGAGAGACTAAGGTTTTGGACTTCTCAAAGGTCTGAACGTTCGAAAAGTTGAGAATCAAAAATCAAAATAAATACGTGAAAAAAACCTAACAGTTTCATTTAAAATGTCAAATATTCGCGTAAAATAGTATACTTACATAATATTAATTGTACTTATATGTAATCTCGTGTACGTGTTGCGGTGCAGCGTCCTCGACGGAGGACATCCTGAAGGCGACGAACCCGGCGGCGGTGCGCGCCGTGCTCGACGCCGGCGCCTACCGCGTGGCCTCGCCGCCCGCGCGCCTCGCGCTGCGCCCGCGCCCGCTGGCCTCGGCCGGGGACAAGGTACCCACTTGAAGTTGACATACTAAATAATAGAAATAAGTCACGCAGCGTTGCAAAAGAAAATTTCTGAAGAAGTCGCTCGGTAAAATCTAAGGTACTCTACTTAAAAACTTAAAAAAAATCTTGAGCTATCAGCGATCTTTAAATATTAAAATATCGACTTGAAAATTTCAGAATCCTAATCATTTTTATAGTAGAAAATAGAAATAGAAAATTAAAATTGATTTTCAACGATTTTGGAAATTTTTAAAAATTTTGAGCGTCCTTATAAAATTTATTTTTGAACTAATCTTTAGAGAGGGTTCTTAAAAAATGATAAAGTAACATATTTTCGTAAGATACTCGAAAAAAAATTTTTTTTCAAACATCCTAATATACATATATGTATATACAATGTAACTCTGGTTGGCTAATAAAAATATCTTATCCAGAAGTCCCTATTCGACGGTCTGGAGGAGTACGACGCGAGCCTGGAGTGCAAGCTGAGCCTGAAGCCCAGCCGCAAGCGCCTCGTGCTGCGCCCGCGGGACCTCTCGCCCGCCGACAACGTGGACGACAATAACAGGTATAAATAATAATATGTACAGATTACAGATAAATAATATTAAAATGTCTGTTTCTAATGTCAAAATAATAGGTTTTTACTGATTTTTTTTGTCTGTTTGTTTTGGCTAACCTCCGAAAGAGCTGGATTAATTTTGACGGGGCTTCCACTGGCAGATAGCTAATGTTATAAGGAGTAACTTGGCTACTTTTATTTATGAAAAAAAAATGGTTCGCGTAAAAAATTTAAAACCCATGGAATTGTATACAAAAAATTGGCTAGTATTTAATAACATAGGATTCTTTTTTTATGTCTTGATCGCAGTTTTTATTATTCATCAAGTTTGCTCTCGGTCCGCTCGAAATCGGCCGTTGTTATATTGTAAATTACAAGCAACGCCATCTTTTGGTTAATTTTACTGCCCAAGTGTCTTATCTGTGTACTAAATGTAATCAAATCCGTTTAGTTGTTTAAATGTGAAGTAAGAACAAACATACACACACACAAATACTTTATTTTTACCTTTAACAATGACATATTTTTTTTATGATATTGATACTAACTAATCAGACAGATGTGTAGCAAAATTCCTATCCTGTCCAAATTAATTTGTTTCTTATTCTTATGTTGAAACAAAATCGTTTGTTCAATATTTCCTATATTTCCAAATATTTTTTTCATTTTCTTCCCCATAAACTTGCTTGTCCCGTGACGCTTATTCCCTGAGACACAAGGCTTTAATTGATGACTCTGTTCAGGGGATTTAACGGAATTAATATATACTAAGTTTTTTTTATTTTCAGATCGCTAGAAGATTCACGTCAAGAAGCGACGAACACGCAAGAGGACAGACAGACGGAGAGAAACGATTTTGTGTCCTTGAGAGATGAGAATAGAGCAGTAAAAGATGTCAACAATGTCAATAGTAAGTTGTTTGTTTTATGGACTTTTTTTTAATTTGGTTTTAGACTTTTTTTAATTTATTTTCTACCCGACTGCGGTGAAGGCCGAAAGACGGTTATGTGTTTGACCTGTATGTATATATGTATGTATGTTCCCGGGTAATTACTAAACGGCTCAATCGATTTTAATGATTCGTACGTAGTTATATTCGTCTTGATAATACAAAATAGGAGTGTCATAGGATATACAAATATCATTATAAGTCAAAATGGCGCATCTGAGTTGTCAATTTGTGTGTCATGAAAAACATACAAAACATATACATACTCGTATACGTAGTCGGTTTTTTTTAATTTAATCAGCTTACACCGTTGTATCACCACAAAATGTGTATTTTTTTTTAATTTAAAACATAAAATAAATAGTTTCTCTGTATTCTCGCATTTATCGCGTATATTTATTTTCTTTATTTTTGTATGTATTTTTCCATTTTTCATATATGGACTTATGGTTTGCTTCATGGAAGAGATCTTTTAGAGATAAGTCCGTCTTTACCCACGAGACTATGTATTTTGTGTTTTACTTTTTTTAATACAGAAGGGAAAGAAGATATACATTTTGGTGTTTTAAACATCATCATATTCGGTTTATCATTTACTTAAAATAATGTCACATGTTATGCTCATTGCTCATGTTGCGTTGCGACACGTTTGGCTCAGTTTCTAATGATGCTACTTGCTGTACCAGCGGTTGCGGGTTCGAAACCCGCTGGGGGCATTCGTTTGTGTGATGAGCACGTATGTTTGTACTCCAGTCATGGGTGTTTAGCTGCTTGCACTTGACCAGCGTGGTGGACTATGGCCTGATTCCCCGTCATGTTAATTGACGACCTACGCCCAGCAGTGGGACGTTAAAAATGGCTAAAGATAATTAAAAAAAAAAGTAGAGACTGCAAGTAATTTTCCTTTTGTTTTTTTTTTCAGATGTTGATTCAAACTCTGACAGACATGGCAATTGGTAAGTTGAAAAGATAAGTAATGTCTTCTATCCCGTGGGATGTTTCATTTTCCGGGATAAGTATATCCGCAGTTTTCCTATATTGGTTGTGATTTACGATTTAATATTACTATTTACGTTTTAATGTTTACTATAGATTACTCAGAGATGAGATATTTTTCCGCAGTAAAAAGTATCCTATATGCTAACCCGGATAACCAGCTATAATCATACCAAATTTCATCAATATCCTTCCAGTGGTTTTTCCACGATGCGGTCACAGACAGACAGACAAAAATTCTAAAAACTATAGATTCGACCTCTGTATCGATAATAATGCCTATTTCAATACGATTTTCCAAAAAATAATCAATGTACAGTCGGCTTAGTTATAATTTTATTATATGTATAGATATGTATATTCATATATTACCTACATTAAAGCTATCATTCCAGGCCCACCTCTTCCAAGCAGTCGTGGTCGGAGAAAGAGAAGTCTATGGATGGGGAGTCAACTCCGAGACTATATCCTGATTTAGGTGAGTTATTTATTGTATACTAATAGCTCAGTCCCTATATTCCATGGGTTTTAGTTTTTTTGATCAGAACCCTATATATTTTTTTCTAAAATAAATGTAGCCTAAGTTGCTCTAAGTAAGTTATTTTGAATTTTGAAAAACTCCTTATAACATCAGCTATCTGCCAGTAAAGGTCACGTCAAAATCAGTCCAGCTGTTTCGGAGATTAGCCGGAACAAACAGATAGTATATTGTATGATATTGTGAATAAAATATATTTATAAAAAATAGACATATATATATATAGATCTATTCATATAAAAATACATATGTACATGTAGAAAAAGTGAGTAAAAGGATATTATAGACTTAGACGCTTAGTAAGTATAACATATAAAAAAGAAAAAAAAATATTTAGTCATATTGAGGACTTCCTCCTTTTTTTAAATTCGGTTAAAAATATTCATTTAAATATTACATACTAGTACTAATAATAAGTAATACATGTGTTGTTTATTGTTTCAGACACAGAATTATCAGCGCAGATATCGGAGAGACGGAGACGGGCGAGTTGGTAGGGCCCATGTTATTATTATTATCTGTCTGTGTTATTTTTATTTTATCTATACTAATATTATAAAGAGGTATAGTTTGTGAGTTTGTGAGGTTATAGGGGGTAATCTCTGGATCTGCTGAACCGATTTAGATGAAATTTGGTAACAAGATAGTTTAAGACCCTGGAAAAGACATAGGATAGTTTTCGTCCCGGAAATCATCCTTAAAGGGGGTTAAAATGGGGATGAAAGTTTGTATTGGGAAACAAGATAGGGACGAACCCGAGCGAAGCGAGGGTGAGTTGCTAGTAATATAATAATAATCTAGTGGGAGGGGAGTCACCGTCCACCAAATATTCAAATTCAGACTATTGAGGACCGGACGTCATCTAAATCGGTTCAGTAAATCCAGAGATTACCCCCTACAACGTCACAAACTCCAAACTATACCTCTTTAAAATATTAGTGTAGATAGGGAATTGCTCAACGTTATTACCGGAAAATGCTTAGATACTATGAAAATTATAAAAAAATACTTATTTTTTCTATTATTATTATTGGCAAAAGGTAGTGATAGCCCAGCGATATTGCCATCGTAGCTTGGGAAACTAAGCGAAGTAGGTTGCTGGTTCAATTCCTGGGTCTCGCTCTGATATATTCATGTGCGAATCATTTCCAACATGATCACCACGTTGTCTTACGGTGAAGGAGAGCATCGTGAGGAAACCTACATGTCTGAGAGAACCTAGCGAGTTGTCTGCAGACATGCTCAGTCCGCCCGCACTTGGCCAGCTCGGGGGACTGTGGCCTGATCAATCAAAATATACTTTATTCAAATAGACTTTTACAAGCTCTTTTGAATCGTCTATTGTACATTTTAAATTAAAATTAAATGTCAGTGTAGTCAGTCCGTTAGGTAGCTACCACTGGCTCGGAATGCAGTGGAGTCCCCCGAGTATTGAAGGAAGGCCCGCCACCACCAGTGGGACGTTAAAACGCGCTGAATACATGTATGTGAAATTGTTTCCAGGTTGACAACAAAGCCTCTACGAAAGCCCCTGGATTCGAACCCCGACTCGGTAGAGAACTCAGTGCGTGAGTTAGGCGTCCGTACGCACCGGCTGTCGGAAGATAAGGAGAATATAGACACTCTGTCAGGTAAATATTATATAAATTATTTTTTATATTTATATTTTATACTAATATTATAAAGAGGTAAAGTTTGTGTATCTGCTTTGTGTGTATCTACTAAACCGATTTAGATGAAATTTGCTAAGAAGATATTTTGAGACCCTGGGCACATTAGTCGTTGTGAATCAATAAAATTTTGACAATTTCACTAAAAAGCGCCGTTAAATTTGAAAAACGTTTTGATTGATCAGATTTTTTGACATTTTAAACTATAATATCTTTAGTGAATTTATAATTTCATGACTTTACAATATCCCTGCTATATATGTATATATATAAATAAAGGTGGTAACACAGACCTACATTTCTGCTGCCACCGCTGGGGGCGGCCCGGCTGCTCCAAGTGCGAGTGCGAGAAGATCGCCCATCAAATACATGGCGTTTATGGTTTATGTCGATTGATATATATTATGTACCACTAGCTTGGTCAGTGGAGTAACGGCCTAACTCAAAACTTTGAGATTTTAACTACCGCATTTGTTAGTAATATTAGCTTAAGGTCTGTTTTTTTTTAATGAAATTTACGTCTATATTTTTTTATTAAGTAAATTTGTTGGATAATTGATGTCTGTCTGTGATCTTTATTTATAAATAAAAAAATATATATGTGTACTTTTATTTTTGGTTAAGCCGTTTTTACACTGTATTTTATTAGTATGGTATTATGCAAAAGATATTGATAGTTAATAAATATTTTCATTTTATTTGATGTAATATTGAGTATATGTAAATGTTGTTTAGATATAGTTACAGTAAATAGCTACAGTAAATAGCTATGTTAGTATCGATTTATGTATTTATATAAGGGCCCCACCACACTATAATGCCGATCACAGTTCACGTTCTTGGTCCTATATCGTTGTGGTAAAGTATTTCTACACAAAAAACGTTGCTGGAGCGTGATTCGACCGGAACTTGAGTCTTACTGATAGTGTGAAATATGAATGTACTCATTATTTCTTGTATACCAATACTTTACCAGACCGATATCTAACCGATATTGAACCATGATCGACACTATAGTGTGGATCGGCTCTAAAATATATAGTCATAATTATTATTTGGAGCTAATCATTACTTCGCCCACAGTGTCCGAGGACGAGAGTGCGGCGGGCGCGCGCGCGCCGCCGCACCCCGCCGGCGTCAAGCTCACGCGCCCCGGCTACTACACCATACCGTCGCTGGAGGAGATCACCAGTGAGTTGTGACGCTTTTATACTGAATATATACAGCCCTTTTTAATGTCTCACTAGTGGGCGTGGGCCTCCCTTCTATACGAGGGGGATCAGGCCATAGCCACACCGGCCGAGTCCGGAAGGACTGAGCATGTTTTTCAAAAACTTGCTAGGTTCTTTCAGGCGTGGAAGTTTCCACACGATGTTCTCCTTCACCGTAAGACAAGTGAAGATCATGTTGGAAATGATTCGCACATGAGAATATCAGAGGTGCGAGACTCGGGATTTGAATCCGCTTCATTCGGTCTATTTACTTATTGTATATTTTATTATATTATTTACTTATTCGTCGAAAATATTAACATCTTTTAATATATTTTTTTATTCAATTTAATTTTAATCACTAATGCCTAAAATACTTAGTTCTATAACACGCTATTGCAATAGTATTTTATATTTACTATTATAATACCAATATTTTCAGACTACCTACGTCCGGACGGGTCCTGCGTCGTGCCGCACCTCACGATCGGGCGCAAGAACTACGGCAATGTGTTCTTTGACTGCGAGATTGACGTCGCTGGGATGGACTTAGATGCTTTGGGTGAGTTAAATAAAGAATATTAATATATTAAAAAAATATATAAAAAGAAAATAATTCAAATCCCATTCAATTCTCTTGTTAATGACTTCAAGCTGTGCCAATTGGGCACAGATTACTTGGCCAATGTCATGTAGAATGGAGAAGACACGAGGTAAATTGGTTGGTGTAATAAAAACTTAATTCAATACTATAAAAATATTACAATATGGAATATGCGTGTCCTTTTGTTATTTTTTATCAATAGCTAACATCGTTATATATTTATATCTTTGTAGAAAAAAATATCTAGCTCCAAAACAAAAAAAAATAGTATAAAAAAATATCACACCAATACAGATACGCTCGGCTTTCCATGCGATGTACTCACAGACATGGCGACTTTAGTGTGTAGCGATAACATCGCATCGCTCTGTTGTAATATACTCTGACGCCATATTTGGTCTGACCAATGGCGTGCGTTTCTACTACTTCGAATTTTCCACATATATTTGCACTTTTTAATAATTATTATTTACTTAATCAATTAATTATTAGAAAAAAGAAATTACGTTAAAAATATTAACATATACTTAATTCAAACGCAATAAAGATTATAAAAAAATGTATTTCACCTTTATTTAAATCACACGCTTATTCCCTATTGTTTAGTGAACGTCACGTGACTGATTATATATTGATATTGAAATGATTATTTTCCTCATATAAACTTCCACCCCTCTTTTCATCCACTTAAAGGATGTTTGCGGGATAAAAACTATCCTGTGTCTTTCCCAGGGGTTCAAACTATGGATTTTCATTTACTAAATAACAAAGTAATATATGTATACAATACTTATTATTCTTATTTCCAGTCCACTTCCTGAACAAAGAGGTGATAATCTACCCGGACGACGAGAACAAGCCGCCGGTGGGCGCGGGCCTCAACCGCCGCGCCGTGGTCACGCTGGAGCGCGTGTGGCCGCGCGACAAGACGGAGCGGCGGCCCGTCACCGAGCCTGATAGGTGAGTTTGTTACGAGTAGTTAGGGGACGTACATTGATTGTGGGAGCTGTTTTTATCATAATTTGAACCCGCGACCCCATCCCCCGCTTGGTGAGATTTAATGAGATTTTATGAGACCCACCCTCTTCACGTGCAATTTAAGCTAAAGATATTAAAGTAATACAACATTCAGGTATTCTCGAAATAAATGTATTTTTATTTTATAATAGCTGTTTTTCAGTGGGCAAAATGGGATACTTACAAAGGAAACAAAAGATATTTTTTTTATTATCTTTATAAAATATATGTTCTTTTAAAGTTAACGTGAGATTTTCAATTTTGCCCCCCTCAGTTAAAGTGAGTTTTAATGAGATTTTACTAACCCCCTGAAATCTGGTCTGAATGTCGGTGAATTATAATTAAATACACACTGACGCACAATTACAATAATTAGTGTCAAGGAATAACAGACGCACATAAATAATTTTGCATATATGATATTAGTTGGAATAATTTCAAAGAAGATAATAAATTATATTTAAATAAAAAACATAAATTAAAAAAAACCTAATAAGCAATTTTCGTAACAATACAATATTATGTTCCAGATTATTGAAAATGGACTACGAGGGCAAATTGCGTCGTATCTGCGACAAATACGACACCAAGTTCATCGAGTACCGTCCACTGACTGGTAGCTGGGTGTTCAGGGTCAGTGTGTTCTGTCTTCTATACAGATAAATAAAATTGAAGTGTCTGTGTGTAATGTCAAAATAACAGCTTTTTTATATATAGCATATGAAATTATATATGGTACTTATAAGGAAAAAACATTTTTTTTACTTTATTCCTTAAATATTTTTAATATTATTTATCTATATCTACTAGCGACTCACCCTCACTTCGCTTGGGTTCATCCCTAGGTTGCTTCCTCATATAAACCTTCATCCCATTTTCACCACCTTAAGGGATGTTTTCCGGGATAAAAACTATCCTATGTCCTTCTCAGGGGCTCAAACTATCATCTTACCAAACTTCATCTAAATCGGTTCACTAGTTTCGGTACAAACGAAATAAACAAACAAAAAAATAAATCTTTCCTTTTTGTATTATTAGTGTAGACTAACAATGTAAATGTGTTTGCAAACAGGTGGAGCATTTTAGTAAATATGGACTGTCCGATTCTGATGAGGAAGATGACACGCCAGACGTGCTGAAGAGACAAATCGTCAACCAAAGTATACAGAAGTCGGCTGCACCGGGTAAGTTTTTTTTTTATTTAATAATAATTATAATATATACATAATTATGTGTACTATTTTAAATTAAACTGTAGTTTTGGATATTTTCGCGTATTTATTTTTAATTTTGGTTCCTGACGTTTCGAACCTGTGACCATGATTGCTGTAAAGCATTCAAAACGTCGGGATAAGTAAATATACTTATATTAACCGACTTTCGAAAAGGGGGAGGTTCTCACTTCGTTGGAATCTTTTTTTTTATGTATGTTCACCGATTACTCGAAGACGCCTGAGCCGATTTGGATTTTTTTTTGGTTCAACTTCCCAGGTGGTCCTATATAAATTTTATCGAAATCGGTCAAGCTTATTTTTTTAAAATCAACAAATAAATATTTTTTTTAAATAAATTACTTAATCGAACATGTTATTAAATACTTTCTTCTAACAAATTACCTGCTTATTACATCTACACTAAAAATGGACAAATAAAACTTAAAAAAAACCGACTTCCAGGCACTAAAATCTAAAAAATAACTAAATAGGGGTTTTCATTTAGAATAGATACCTAATCAGATGTTTTCAAAGTTGGTGCCAGCCGACAATATTTTAAGATATGAATATCTAATAGGTAAATATGTGTTTTACGTATATATTAGATTTGCTTTGCATCGGCTGGCACCGACTTCGAAAATATAGATGATAAGGTATCTATTCTAAATGAAAACCCCCGTTTAGTTATTTTTTACATTTTAGGGCCTGGAAGTCGGTTTTTATTTTGTTTTAAAAAGTTTGTATTTAAAATGTCAAATATTCGCGTAAATCTAAGTATTATATACATATATATACCAGTGTTTGCATGTGTTGATAGTGTGTTGTTAAAAGGCTATGTCGTCGTCTCAGTGCTTATTTGTCCAAACGACCAATTTACCGAAAGAGTTTTTAATACAGAATCATTGACTTTTAAATGTCAATTCTATTAATATTAAATACACGTTTTACTTTAAAAAAGCTTTAATGATGTATTTTACCTGTTTTGTTTGATTGGAATATATTTTTTATTACATCGTTTTTTTTTGTTTTAGTACAAAAACCCCTAATCGCGACTCCAACATCAACCCCTCTTGGGAGTTTGTCAGGAGTCGCAGTCAACGGTTCTGGACCTATGCTGGGGGGTCTCGGGGGTCTTGGAGGTCTGGGGGCCGTTGGTGGTATGGGGGGTCTTGGGGGTGTCGGGGGGTCACCATGCGGAGAGCTGTTCAATATGCAACAAAGCTCATTAAATCTCCTAAGCGGGTCTAAAGGTAATGAAAATGTTATATATACGTTTTAACGTTTAGTATAGATTTCTCAGAAATGAGATTTTTTCCCGCAGTAAAATGTATTCTATATGTTGACCCGGATAACTAGCTATCATTATACCAAATTTTATCAAAATTTATCTAGTGTATTTTTTTTTTTTTTTTTTTTTAAATCTTTATTTTATTTTTAAAGAGGGTTTGTTCATAAATTGAACATGCCACCCTCATTGGAGCAACTTCAAAAAACTCACCGACGCTTTACAGCTATTTTATAAATCTTATATAATACTCTAGCTTCCTTTGATTCAGGACGACCTAAAATACAATTGCATGCACCTAATTCAAATAAATTTATATTGCTCAATAATTCTAATCTTTCGACCTCATTTCGGACACATTCCACTAGGACATGGTAAACATTCTAGTGTATTTTCATAGTTCGACTACAGGCATATTTTGTTGACACGCGCTATTATTATTAGTTTTGTTTTTAAATTATTATGTTGGATTCTTAGAAGTGGATTTTAACTCATTTTTACTTGGATTAGTTGACATCATTAACCAATAATCCAAAGGCATAACTTCTTTAAAAAAAAACCTTATTTAAGCCCTGAAAACCTGATACATTTTCAAATAACTGTAAAATTATATTTTTAGTTGCTTTGACTTTAATAAAATAGTGAGTGACGTCACACACAGGTCGCTATCGCCTTCGTGTGCGAATCCAACTCGCACTTGACCGTTTTTTGTTTTGTTTAAAATAATTGTTTTTTTCTTCTTTTAGTATTCGATATGGACACGACAGACGACAACGCGGACGCGCCGAGCTTATATCAAGAACATAGAGGTAAATATATTTGTATTAGATTCATTTTTCTGATGTATTCAGCCCTTTTTAACGTCCCACTGCTAGGCACGGGCCTCCCTTCAATACGAAAGAGATCAAGCCATAGTCCACCACGCTGGCCAAGTGCGGGTTGGCGGACTTCACATATCTTTCGAAAACTTGCTAAGATCCCTCGGACATGCAGGTTTCTTCACGATGTTTTCCTTCACCGTAAGGCAAGTGGTAATCATGCTAGAAATGATTCGTACATGAAAATATCAGAGGTGCGAGACCCGGGATTTGAACCCGCATTACTCGGTTTCCCAAGCGAGCGCGTTACCACTGGGCTACCACTGCCTTTGTTTTTCTGATAATCTATACTAATATTACAAAGAGGCAGAGTTTATTTCTTTGAACGCGCCAATCTCAGGTCTACTAATCCGATTTGAAAACTTCTTTTTGCATTATATAGCCCGTTTATTAAGGAAGACTATAGGCTATATATCATCATGCTACTAACCAAGGGAGCGGGGCAGTCATATAATATATAATCTATCTATTCCATATTAACCGTTAAAACATACCTAGTGATGAAGTCGAGCGAAGCGAGGGCGAGTCGCTAGTTAATTTACTTATATAAAAGTGAAACTTTAGGACGGTTTGTTTGTTGTGTGTTGAACGATTGATTTCGCTATATTTTTTGATGTTTGTATTAATTCGAAAAATGGTCTAAAAAATTTGGTAATTTAGGATAATCTGACACTGCTTTTTCTTTAGCAATTGTAATAGATATTCATTTGTAACCATGTAATTAAATGGTGAAAGTCGATTTTAACATAATTATGTGATCAATAGCGGCTCACCCTCACTTCGCTGGGGTTCGATTCTAGAAAAACACAACAAATCTATCCCACGGGAACCGTACATTTTTCTGGGATAAAAGTAACCTATGTGTTATTCTGATGTATGGGCTATATTATTGTGAAGTTTCATTAAAATCTATTCAGCAGTTTTTGCGTGAAAGAGCAACATACATCCATACATCCTCACAAACATTCTCATTTATAATGCTATTTTCCAGACTATTATAATCTATCCTGTGCCAAATTTCATCCAGAACCGTTCAGCCGTTCTGGCGTGAAAGAGTAATAAACATCCATACATCCATACTCACAAATTTTCGTATTTATAATATCATAATAGGATTTGTATTTATAAAGTACATAATATAATTGTTCGCTTTCAGCATTCGGCGTGAAAAGTCCGACAAGCGAGCTGGCGCGCCTCGAGCACCGCCAGAGCCACCACGTGCAGGTGATGAAGGCGTCCCTCTACAACGACACCGGTGGGTATGCCGCGGGATTTGGTATTTTTTTGGCTTTAGTACATAAACACCACTGACTTTTGTCCATGCTTAAAACTTCAAATGGTAGCCATGACAGCTTATCTAACCAATATACTTCTTAATTCTCAAATTTCAATGCGAGGTTATTTAGAATATATTGATTTTATAAATTAAAAAAATAAGCCATAGACATAAATCTGTGGTGTTTGTAGACGCACTTAATAATAAAAAAAAAATAGTGTATATAAATAAAAGGTCCACCGATAAAAACAAAATAATAATATATGTTATCAATATGTAATTAATAAAATAAACAGAAATGGATGACGACATATCAGTATCGACGGGAGATCAGCTCGTGCCCCACGCGAGTGTCGCAGCCCCCCTGCCGCCGGAGGCTGCGCCCGCGGGGCGGGAGGACCTCGAGATGGTGCCCGTGATGCTGACTGAAGGTGATTGTGATGGTGTTTTATATGTACAAGCCATCGATCAAAAAAGTACTAGATACACAATCCCATGCAAAAGTTCTCTCAAAACTGTCACCGATTGTGTTTAGGTAATTGTTCTAGTTGAAATAAATATACAACAATGTAAATTGAACCTTAAATGTAATGCTTAAAGTTCTTTTCATAATAAAATATTAAGAGCGCGCATTCGGTGAGGAGATTTTTTTGTCGTTGATTGTGTGTGTCCAGTATTTTTTTGGTCAATGGTGCAAACTTTTATTTAACTTGCAATGTTTGTATATATGTTTGTTCGGGTCAAACCTTGCAACTGAATTTGAAATTTGATTTTGATTTGAGCTGAAGTTTTGCTGAGCTGGTTAGATAAATGGCGTCATTCTAAATCCAATATCGCGGACTCCCAAACATAGCGGACTATGTTTTTTTATGCACTCCCATCAATCTCGCGACGAGCTTTTATATCATTATATTGTGGAATGTAATAAATTGATGGCTTTGATTTAATTTGAAGTTTATTTTTTTTATTTTTTAAGCACTTGTGTACAGAATGTTCTTTTATTTAATTTTGTGAATTTAATGAATTTTTATTGATTATTATTTTACCTTAGATGGCGTTATATGTGAAAGTTTTAAGACGAAATAAGTTTTTTTGCAGAAGCAATAATGCGCCCGCTATACATCCAGCCGCACACCATCGTACTGCAGTTTCATAAGAAAGTGCCGCCGTTCAAACAAACCATAGCAGGTGAGTCTTTTTATTAAATATTCGTCTAGTGAAAAATAAATACAATATAAATACGACAATAAAAATAAATACAATATAAATACAATAATAAAGTTTTTCCGTTATAAACAGTAACCTATGTGTTATTCCATACTATAATCTATCTCTGTGCTAAATTTCATCCAGATCCGTTCAGCCGTTCTGGCGTGAAAGAGTAACAAACATCCATCCATCCAAACTTTCCCATTTTTAATATTAAGGGGATTTAATTTATATAGAGATAAGCTATATTACTCTATACGTACATACAGATAAATAAAATTGAATTGTCTATGTGTAATGTCAAAATAACAGCTTTTTACTAAAATCAAAAAAATTATTATTATACAAGCCCTTAATAAATAGATTTAAGTGTCTTTATAAACAAACGAACAACCGTCGTTTTTTGGTTGTGCGTGGCGCTTGTACTCTCTTTAATGTCATCATTGAAAAAGTAATGTTGTATTCCATAGTTGAAATAAATATTTGATCATAATATAAAAATTCTTACTCAATTATATTGAAATATAGCTGTAATCCAATAAAAAACACTTTTAATTTTTTTTACTGCATGTTTGTCTGTTTGTTCCGGTTAATCTGTTTTGAATGTTTTAGTATAATAACGAATATATAATATAAATAATAACTCTCGATCTGAATTTATGAGTAAAATATATAACTTTTTTAGTGAATTATACTGCTGATATGTCTCATATGTACGTATTTATTAGTAATTACACTTTTATTATTATTCTTATTAAACAAAGATATGTATTATGAATTAAATTACAATCTCCTATTTTTATTACGTTATTAATATTTTTTACTTCATTGAATTGTAAATAACTTTTATTAGTTTGACTTTTATATGTTAAAAGTATTGTTAATATTTTTTTAATAATGACGTTTTGTTTATATTGTTTTATTGCATGATGTGGTAGATAACTTGTAAAAAAAATGTATTTAGCTCTAACTTTTTAAATGTAATAACAAATGAATGAATGTAACTTTTGTTGGTTATCCTAATAAAAATAAATAAATGTATCCCGCAGGTCGCCTAAACGCAGCGTGCCTGGCGGACATGAGCGTGAGCCGCGCGCGGCACTCGCGCGCCGGCTTCGGCCCGGGCGGCGCGCTCGTGTTCGTGTCCACGTACAACTGTGTCAATGATTTGCCTAAGAGTAAGTTGTCTCTCACACTTGGCATGACAGAATTGGATAATGAGTCTGTGTATCAATGTTTTGGCTGTTAGTTTTGTTACCTCTTACGCTTGGCATAAATGATTAATAGTATGTTTGGCTAACAGTGAGCTTAGTTACCTCACGCTTCAGGTTTAAGATCATTTATTTCTCAAAAGAATATTACTATTCAATTACATGAGTAATCACATTAGCTAAAACTTAACACTTCAATAGGTACATCGAAAATTCACAGGCAAGACAAGTAACAAGTAGATTGAAAAATGTATACGCTTGGCATGAATTATAAATAATCTGTATCAGTGATATGGCTAATCGTGAGTTTAGTCGCCTCTCACCCTTGGCATGAATGATAAGAAATGTGTGTCAATGATTTTAATTTGATGAAGGTATTAAGTTGAAATTAATATTAAATACTCAGGTCTACAATCCCTAGAAGTTGTAAAAAAATCGAACTTCTGAGTCAACGCAATCAAAATATACGGCCGTTTATGCCGTATATGTTGACACTCGCGAGGGAATAAAAACCTATGGGGTACTTCCCGTTTACGTAGAATCATGAAATTTGGCAATAAGCAATGTTTTTTAAAGCAATTTATAGCACAAGTAAAGAAAAAAAATCGAAAACAGTAAATTTGTAGCAACATCACAAAAGGTCACACTCGCGCTTGACCCATTTTATTTGAATTTGTTTTTGTATTTATACCATTAGTTTTAATACATTCATAGATTTAAAATAATTTCGAATGTTTTCGGTTTTTTTAGTGAATTTATTTTGATTTTTGGTACCATACGTTTCGAATGCTTTACAGTGCACATGGTCACTGGATAAACTAAAGTTTTAGACGTAAAACGTCATTATATAGTTGTTACAGACGTTTTATTTAATAACATTATCCTTATTATTATATTCTCCTTTCCAGCTGCAAATCTGAGTGAGTTGGGGCATTACGTGCGAGGCCGCTCGGAGGACGACTGGAGCGAGTCTGTGGTAACCCGTATGTGTATAGGTCGTACGGGGGATAGCACTCAGGTACATTGTTAAAATTAATTTATATATACATTCATATATTGACTGAACAAAATTTATCTGCCCGAAAACAGATGGTGTAGGTCGTTGATATACAAAAACTCAAGATGCACAATATGGAATATTTGTAATTTTTTTTTATACAATAGCTTACATCGTTATATGATTGTGAAAAAATATTCAGCTCATAAAAAAACTAAAATTTAGTATAAAAAATATTAAAAATATACCGATACACGTACTTTAAACGCTCTCCATTCCTTGCGCTCGGCGTGACGTCACAGGGTGATGTACACACAGACACCGCTCTGTTGTGATATACTCTGACGTCACACTCGGACGGACCGATGGCGTGCGTTTCTACTACTTTGAATTCCCCACCTATATTTGCACTTTTTAATAATTATTTTCTTAATCCCTCTACGTGCGCGGACACGCCGGCGTTACAGTTAACAATAGATTTCTTAGAAATTTAATTAATTTCTTAGAAATTTACCTGGAGGTGTTAATATATAATAAATAACATTAAAAAATATTAATAAAAATAAAATAAAAAATAAAATCTTTTTTGGACACGTTTTAAAGATTACAATTTACAAAATTATGTTCGATAATGACTACATTAGTTAAAACTGTGTCGTAGTCATTACCGCCCACCTCCAGATTAAAAAAAAATACACATTATGTTCCAATATAAGATTTAAAAGTCAAATTAATTTAAGATATTAGTTATGATATGATGTATAGTATAAGTAGATTGACGGTATGTGCGTGTGTGTGTGTGTGTGTATGAGTGTGTGTGGTGTGTGTGTTGTGTGGTGTGTGTGCATGTGTGTCAGCCATATAAAATGTACCTATTTTAGTAAGCTGTAATTATATTTTTGCATACATGTAAGGTTTGGGGATATATACTAAGAACTTTATTTTGTTATATAAATTTGGGGAAAAGAAATCATAATGCTGTTTAGCCAAAGCCGATGTAATACGAATTGTTTTGCAAACTAAATCTGATCTGTGTTTATTAGAGATCATGTGGTAATCAAAAGGGGTTTGTGAGTGCTTACGTAGTATGGTTTGGAGTAAAAACAATTTTCTAACAGAAAGTACTTTAGAAATTTTATACAGTTCGACAGTTGGGAAATATATAGGTTTAAAGTTCATTGCTTTGAGTATAGATCTTTGAGCCCTTTCTAAACGCAATAATTTACTTTTATCAGTGCCTCCCCAGGCAGTGATGCAATATGATAAGATCGATTGTACGAGGGCATAATACACGTTCTTAAGTGTTGACAAGTCAACAATGTTTCTAAGTCTTTTAGAGACAAATATTAGTTTCCGAAGTCTATTGCAGGTAACTTTAATGTGTTCGTGCCATGAAAGGGTGCTATCAATGTATATGCCTAAATACTTGGTTTGATTGGTATTATTAATACTTCTGCAATTACAAGCGATATCTCTAGTGCAACTTGGATTATGAATAAAAATTTTAACGGGGGGAGACGGAAGAGAAATACTGCTAGGAGCAAAGGTTATTAACTCGTTTTAACTAAATTTAAAGTTAAACTATTTTTGCGTAACCATTTATTGACAGCAGATAATGCAGATTCAGCGTATATTGTAACTTCAGCCCAATTTTTCCCGTTAACAAGAAGAATTGTATCATCGGCATATGAGATTATTTTACAATTTTGTAAATTCAGTTTGGACAATTCATTTACATAAATGAGAAAAAGAGTTGGCCCAAGGACACTGCCTTGAGGTACTCCAAAATCTATATTTTCCTCTGCACTCATAACACCTTCGATAACAACGCATTGTGAACGATTTTCGAGGTAGCTCTTAAAAATATCATTTGCAACTCCTCGTACACCCACCTGGTGTAATTTTTGAAGAAGGTTAGGAATGGAAACAGTGTCAAATGCTTTTGTTAGATCCAAAAATATACCAATAGTTTTTTCTTTCTTAGTGAAATTTTTTACTATAGAATTTGTTAAGTCCAAAACAGCATCTTCTGTAGATTTACCACTCCTAAAGCCATATTGGTTAGCCGCAATGATATTATGTTTATTTAAATACTTAACGAGTCTAGTATTTAAAAGTTTTTCGAATATTTTGGATAATAATTTAGCCTTAATTCAAAAGCAATAAAGAAAACAAATATTTTACTTTAAATCACACGGATATTCCCTATTGCTGTCACAAAAGTGTCTTCAAAAAGTAAGTATTAAAAAAATTAATTCCTTCCAGAACATTCTATCGCGTCAGCTCGAGAGCCTTCTGGAGTTTTCCACGGCGGTGCAGACGCAAGGCGCGTGCGACAGACTTGTCGTGCGACAGTCGCCGGGCGAGCGCCGCGCGCTGCTGCGCCGGCTGCTGGACGACGCGCGCGACGCCGGGGGTGACACTAGTGTAGGTTTTTGTTTAATATTTCAAAATGTTGCTTGTAACAAATAATTGTCTCACAGTATGTAATGTCAAAATAACAGCTTTTACTGAATGCATATGGAATTATACACGGTACTAGCGACTCGCTCGGGATCGTCCCCAGTTACGTTTTAACGTTTAACTCAGAGAAAAGATATTTTCTCGCAGTAAAAAGTATCCTATATGTTGATCTGGAAAACAACCTATCATTATACTAAATTTCATCAAAATCCCTCCAGTGGTTTGGTCTGGTCACAACCAAATTTTAAAAACTATAGATCCGGCCTCTGTACCGATAATTATGACTATTTCAATAAGATTTTCAAAAAAATATTTAATGTACAGATTTGACTCAGAATTTTATTATATGTATATAATCATTATCTACAGTTTGGTGTGTCCGGTGAATATTGTCTGCAAGTGTGGAAGCTGTGCGACGCTCTGTGGGGAGCCGACCTCGATAATGACGGTGAGTGTTGCCATCGATAGATAGAATTGGTTGATATAATAGGAAATAATTGAAAAAAAATATCCAGCACCGAAAAATAAAAATTTGATGTTAAAAAAATCTTTAAAAACATTATAGCGATACGAATACTTTAAACGCAATAAAGATCATAAAAAAATAATATTTCACCTTTATTTAAATCACACGCGTATACCCAATTGTCAATAGTTGGAATCGTATGTTTTGGTTTAAGTTTTTGTGTTTGTGTTGGTTTAGATGGATGATACCAAAATATATACAAAATAATGTTAGTAAAGAAAAATGCAATGTGCATTCTGATATTGATCTTATACGTGTTTTTATTGATTGATGAAGATACATTGTTTTTACAAACAGACACTAAGACAACTTATTTTCATTTTTATAATATTAGTATGTATATATATAGAAATAAAACATATTGTCAGTGATAGCCCATTGGTGACCCGTTCGCTGGGGAAATCGAGTGAAGCAGGTTCAAATCTCGAGTCTCGTACCTGTGATATTCTCATGTGCGAATTATTTCTAACATGATCACCACTTGTCTTACGGTGAATGAGAATATCGTGAGGAAACCTGCATTCTGAGTCATAGCAAGTCAAAAGACATGCTCAGTCCCCCGAGTGTTGCAGGGAGGCCCATCCCCAGCAGTGGGACGTTAAAAAGGGGCTGTATACAATATATGTTTTGTTCTGCAGGTGTGCCAGGGACGGACGAACAGTCAATTGTGAACAGACACAATCGTCTATTGGAGTGGTTCAAAGACGCGGTGTCGCAAATAACAGATAAGAAGCTCGCAGAGCCGCGTGAAGCTGAGAAAGAAGACGGTAGGTGTTTAGTTTATATATAAGCATATTTATTTACTTAAAAAAAATCTAAAAATCATTGTTTTGGGTTCTATTGCGTTAATAAAGACCCGCTAATAATAGTTTTTCTCAAATATCTTCTATGAGACAGCGATCAGTTACACTTTTATTATATGTATAGACTAGCATTGCCCGCGGCTCCGCCCGCGTTCAGATGACCAAAAACCAAATTCTTAGGTTTTACGTATTAGTATACTCTTACATTGCAGTTTTTGTATTTTTTCTCAGAAATGAGATATTTTCCCGCGGTAAAAAGTATCCTACATGTTGACCCGGATAACCAGCTATCACCATATCAAATTTCATCAAAATCCCTCCAGTGTTTTTTCTGTGATGTGGTAACAGACAGACAGACAAAAATTCTAAAAACTATAGATTCGGTCTCTATTGATAATAATGACTATTTCAATAAGTTCTTTCAAAAAATATTTAATGTCCAGATTCGACTCAGAATTTTATTATATGTATAGATGTTACTTGACAAATATCTTCTTCTGTTCCAGAGAAAGACTTCCACAGCGCTCGAGTGCTCACACTTTTGCTCGGTGGGAGGGTTGTGGAGGCTTGCAAGCTGTGCCGGGACAGCGGGGATCTCAACATGGCGGCGCTCCTCGCGCAGTGTGCTGGTGAGGAGAACGGGGGAGTGGGAGTGAGGGAGGGGAGTGAGATGGGGGAGAGAGAGAGAGAGATATTTTTGTTTTCGTTTGCTTTTGCTATGTATTAAATTTCATCGCAATCCGGCCAGTTGTTCCGACGTCAAGCAATAACAGACTTGACGACACATTTGGCTCAGTTTGTAGTGATCCTGCTTGTTGTGTCAGTAGTTGCGGGTTCGAGTCCCGCTGGGGGCTTTCATTTGTGTGTTGAGCACGAATGTTTGTACTCCAGTCAGGGTGTTTATATTTATAATATGTATGTATTTAAAGTTATATATGTATGTAAAGCTTCTTAGCTTACCATGAAACTAGATGGTGCTGTGTGTTAATGTACCAACATATTTATTTATTATTTATTTATACACAAACTCTCCCATTTATAATACTAACATATATTTATAGGTGATCCAGCCTTTAAATCCCTGATATACCGGCAAATGAACACGTGGCGGGAATGTGGAGCCCTGTCGCTCATGGCGGAAAATCGCATCGGAGCTCTAAACCTCCTGTCTACTGCGGGCAAAGCCCCGAACGCACATTGGCTACAGACTCTACACGCTGTGGCTAGGTGAGTGCTTATAATAGTTTTTATAATAGGGTTCATAATAGGGCTCTTAATAGGGTTTGTTATAGGGTTCATAGTAGGATTCGCAATAGGGTTCATAATAGGGCTTATAACAAGGTTTATAATAGGGCGCATAATGGGGCTTATAATGCACCGAAGTCTTGCGGGAAAAGCCCCAAACGTACAATGACTACAGAGTCTAGATGCTGTGACTAGATTAGTGCTTATAATAGGATAGATTATATGCATGTTTTTTTTTTATTTATTCTCGTTATCTCCAAAAGATATCTTCTGGTAATCCTCGAGCATTAAAAAAAAAAGCATAAGTTTTTAGCATCGATCAAAAAAGTACCAGATACACAATCAGCTACAAAAAAATATCCTTACTGAATGAGCGCTCATTTGAACATTTGAGCTCGCTTTCATTTTTTTTTTGTGAAAACAACTTTAAGCATTTAAGGTTCAATTTACATTGTTGTATTTTAATATCAACCAGAATAATTACCTAAACACATTTGGTGACAGTTTTAAGAGAACTTTTGCATGGGATTGTGTATTCAGTACTTTTTTGATGGAAGGTTTTTAATTAAAAATCATTAATTTTAGGTACACAACACCACAAATCCCCACGCTGGAGCAAATAATAAGAACGTACGAAAGCTACTTCAGCTCCTCGGATGAGGAGGTGGATCTGACGACGCTCCCTGATGATGAGATGGGCATGCAGTTCCCGACGCCACCCTACCTTGAAGAGTATAGTTGGACCATGGTTAGTGTTTTTATGGGGTTAGGTTAAGTTAGCTAGCTTACTTAACTAACCCCAATTTAGAGGGTTTATGGTTTTTACTAAAAAAATTGGTAGTAACTGATTGGTTAGATGATAGGTCTAAATAGAAATTTATTTAAATTAATAATTTAATTTGTTGATGATCTTTTAGTTTATGTGGAAATGTTATAGGAAAAGTATTGTCAGTTATTGTTGAATTTTCCAATTTTCTGTGGTTTTGTTTCTAGTTGTTTGTTTTAAACATTAATCGATCATTCCAGAACGGCAAGTACCGTCGTGTGCTGGACCTCCGCTACGAGCTGCTACGGGCTCGGGCCTTCCACGCCCGCCCGCGGCTCTCGCCCGCTTGCTACACGCCGGACCCCTTCGATCACGCTCTCAGGTGAATATCCAGCACGCTTAACACGCTCAACACTGCTAGAATTACACGAGTTTTTGAAATTTTAAACTTTTATCTTTTTCAATGCCCGTGACTATTTTTTGACGATTCTCAAACGTAGCTCAAATTTCCTCAACATGCTTTTTTAAGCTACAGTCTACAGCTACAATCATGCTTTCTTAAGCTACAGTCTACAGCTACAATCATTAACAATTTCCTAACTATAACAAAGTTTCCCAATTTCGAAAAAAAAACACTCGGACAGCCATAGTCATATTTTGAAAAGTACGTCCTCAAACAAGTGCAGTTATTTTTTATATTATTCCTTTTTAACCGACTTCCAAAAAGGAGGAGGTTCTCAATTCGTCGGAATCTTTTTTGTCGTTGCCAGCCGACAATATTTTAAGATATGAATATCTAATAGGTAATATGTATTTTACGTATCGAAATATATTAGATTTGTTTTGCATCGGCTGGCACCGATTTCGAAAATATCTGATTAGGTATCTATTCTAAATGATGACCTCCGTTTAGTAATTTTTTACATTTTAGTGTCTGGAAGTTGTTTTTTATTTTTTTTTAAATAAGAGATACTTTTATATAAGATCTTGGTCTAACTGATGTGTATCTTCTTCTCCACAGCTTCATGCTGGGATGCTGGCTGGGCGCGCCGTCGCCGGCCAGCATCACGGGCGCGGCGGAGCAGCTGTGCGCGCGCGGCGACTGGCACCTGGCGCTGCAGGTGCTCGCCTACCACCCCGACGACCTCGTGTGAGTGTGCTTGTTTGTGGTCCAGTATACGCCATACCACCTGCATGTATACTGCATAGGTGGTTATGTGGGACTCACCGGCAAGCCATTACTACCCACTAAAACCCAACAAAACCTTCCCCCGTCTTAATGGGGCATCGCAGAATCACTTACGCATTCAACTACGACGCCCCGACGGCAAATATTTTTCTGATATAATTTTGATTATAAATCATAATCATTTTTTGTTTAAGGTATTTCCTAATTATAATACCGTTATTAGTTTTACACAAAAATCTAATAACTCAAAACAGCGCCATCTATTGAAATAAATTAAAACTACTATTTCCAACACAGCCGCGGGCACCTGATGCGCGAGGTGGTGTCGCGGCACGCGCCGGCGCGCGCGCAGTCGCCGGGCGCGCAGCGGCGCCTGGCGCTGGCGCGGCGCCTGCGCGTGCCCGAGGCGTGGCTGCTGGCTGCGCAGGCGCACAGGGCCAAGTACGAGGTGGGTGCTTCACGTTTTGTTTTTTTATGAAGTTAGAATTTCTTTTGGCACGTTTGGAGAAAATTATGAGTGTAAAATTTTTACGATGCGCGCGCACATCGCCAGCCGAAAAGCGACATGATGAAGTTAGCTGCATTCCTTTTACAAACAGAGTTGTGACGTACGGGATGAAATCTTTAGTTATTTCTGTTTTGTTTCGCCAAAGAAGTATAACTTCTTACGTGCGTACAGAAGTACACACACACTTTTTTTATTTTTAAAGTAAACTAACGGCGTGTATCAAGACACTAGATTCTATTCTCTGAAATTAATTTGAAATCTTATTAATTTCTCTAAACAACATTACCCATAATACTTTCTTAGAAATACTCACATATTTGACGTTTTAAATAACACTCGTTAACCTTTTCCAATCAAATCTAAATTAATTAAAAAAAACATTTATATGAAATGTCAAATAATGTTATAACTTTTTTAGTAAAAATGCTTCTTTTATCTATTCCAGCACAAGCCAGCGCTAGAAGTGGAATATTTGGTTGGCGCAGAACAATGGAATGAAGCACATAAGGTTCTATTGGACGAGCTGTTGCCTGAAGCGGTGTTGTCTGGTGAGACTTTAGTGCTGAATTCATTTAAAATAAAACTACCTATTCATACTTTTTCGAGACTGTGATGTCCGTAACAATTATATAATGACCTTGCATCTAAAATCTCAGTCTCTCCCGTGGCCATGATTCCTGTAAAGCATTCGAAACGTCGGGAACCAAAAATCAAAATAAACCCCCGAAAAAATCCGAAACGTCCATAAGCTTGAATGGTTTAGGAACGCATATAAGACAAACGTCCAAATATTTTTTGGATCAAAAATTTTCGCAGGGGTATATAAAATGACCACCAGAGTTTTGTCACAATCGGTCAATGGTTTACGAATGCATATAGGACAAACATACGAACATTCATTTTTATTTATACAGATAGATATGGGTTAGTTAATAATTTTATATATATTTGGAAATGAAATTAAAAATAAATCCTCTATAAAAAAAACTAAAATATAAATTTGACTCAAAAAAAATTACAACGAGTTATTAGTTAGCTATTTCTTCGATTTTTTTCATTTTTTTTTTATTTTTATATATTTTATTTTATTGTCAATGTCTCTGTTCCGCAGACAACATGCAGAGCATCAAGCACACGCTGGAGGCGCTGAGCGCGGCGGCGGCGCGCCAGCGCGTGGACGGCTGGGAGCGCGGCGGGCAGGCGCTCTACCACTACCTGCACGTCTGCGACGAGGTACACTACGAAACACACATGTTCTATCCCCTAGAATTTTTTTATGATAAAAACTAACCTATGTCGTTCTTCAAGGTTCCATCTGTCTGTATATCGAAATTCATCAAAATTGGTTTAGTAGTTTAGGTGTGAAAACGTAACAGACAGACAGAGTTACCTTTTTTGTCTTCTTGATTTTGTTTATAATTTCATGGGTTTTAATATTTTTTTGCGTGGAACTCTCAATTTTTTTTCTAACATAAAAGTAGCTTAAGTTGTGCCTTGTAACACCAGCTATCTACCAGTGAAAGTCCCGTCAAAATCGCTGCCGATATTTTGGTGATTAGCCAAAACAGACAAAAAAATATTAAAAATTGCTCATATGAATTTAGTAGTTATTTCGACTTCGAAATTACACACAGACACTTCAATTTTATTTATCTGTATAATAATATATCGGTGTGACGTGTAACAGATCCGCGGGCTGGTGGTGGCGGCGCCGCGCGGCGCGCCCGCGCTGGCGGCGCGGCTGGAGGCGCTGCGCCCCGCGCTGGCCGCCGCCTGCCGCGCGCTGCGGGGGCTCACCGCCACGTGAGTGCACGCTCTCCCACTCTCTCTCTCTCTCTCTCTCTCCCTCTCTCCCTCTCACACAAACATACACACGCACGCACACACTGCTGGGCGCGGGCCTCCCTTTAATACGAGGGGGGCTAGGCCACCGTCCCCCACGCCAGCCAAGTGCGGGCGGACTGAGCATGCTGCAGACAACTCGCTAGGTTCTCTCAGACATGTAGGTTTCCTCACGATGTTCTCCTTCACCGTAAGGCAAGTGGTAATCATGTCAGAAATGATTTGCACATGAAAATATCAGAAGTGCGAGACCCAGGATTTGAACCCGCTCTCACTCGGTCTCCCAAGCGAGCGCGTCACCACTGGGCTACCACTGCTTTAACATACTGCTAACATATTCAATATACTATATTATGTAGATGTTACTTTTATATGTAGTGTGATTTTTTTTCAACTTTATTTCCATATTACCTTGCACTTTTTTGCTCTGTTAACGACAATCTTTCTCACTCTTCTAGGTTGACTGGAAGAGATTTCTTTTAGAGATAAGTCCATTTCTGCCTCCAATTTTCTCTTAATATTTGTAATTTTTGTTTTTGAAGTTATATTTTTTTGGCACGTTTGGAAAAAAATATGAGTTTCATGATGCGCGCGCACACCGACATTCAAAAAGCGACATGATGAAGTTAGCTGCACCCCTTTTACAATACAGAGAGTTGTGACATACGGGATGAAATTTTTAGCTATTTTTGTTCTGTTAGACCAAAGAAGTATAACTTTATTCGTACGTTTTTTTTAATGTGAAATAAAGGATATACGAGTCCGGTAAATCCGCAGGTCGCCGGTGTCGGCGCGCGTGGCGGCGGCGCGCGCGGAGATGGGCGCGCGGCTGCTGCAGCTGGCGCTGGCGGGCGGCGAGCCGCCGCCGCACCTGGCCGCGCTGCTGCGCGCGCTGCGCCTGCCGCCCGACTGCGCCGCGCGCGCGCAGGACAAGGTACACACACGCTCCCCATCCTCCTCTTACCTTTTTTTTAACGTTGGCAAATGCATTATTAAATAAAACTATCTTTTCGGATTATTTCGCGGATTTATTTTGATTTTTGGTTCCCGAGTTGTTATAGACAGCTTTAAGACATGTAACACCTCAGTCTCTCCCGTGACCATGGATGCTGTAAAGCATTCGAAACGTCGGGAACCAAAAATCAAAATAAATCCGCGAAATAATCCGAAAAGATAGTTTTATTTAATAATGTCAAACATTCGCGTAAATCTAAGAAAGTATTATGTGAACCAGTACGGACTGGAAACCGCAAACAAGATACGCCGGTTAGAAGATCTAAAGACAAAGCGCGCAAGATTATTAACATCGTTAACTTTCTTGAA
Organism: Brenthis ino; assembly: GCA_921882275.1. Taxonomy (NCBI): domain Eukaryota; kingdom Metazoa; phylum Arthropoda; class Insecta; order Lepidoptera; family Nymphalidae; genus Brenthis; species Brenthis ino. Next base: position 5,804,916 of record OV170229.1, read on the forward strand.
GAGATGTCGTGATCATCGTCTCATTCCTACGTGTGTAAAAATATCTTCCAAAAAGAACATACGAGGAAGCGCTAAGATCGTAAACCAGGCAAGTTTTAAGTTGTTACGGACAGTGATTCGACAAAATCGCCGCGATGGTGCAATTTTCATTTTGTTGATTGTGGGTAGGCTGTCTGTAACAACTATATCTTTAAGACATGTAACACCTCAGTCTCTCCCGTGACCATGGATGCTGTAAAGCATTCGAAACGTCGGGAACCAAAAATCAAAATAAATCCGCGAAATAATCCGAAAAGATAGTTTTATTTAATAATGTCAAACATTCGCGTAAATCTAAGAAAGTATTATGTTGGCAAATGCATTTAGGCACGAGGTGTGGAACTCACCGGCCAAGCCAGAACTACCCACTAAAACCCAACAAAACCTTCCCCGTCTTAATGGGACGTCGCAGGATTGCTAACGCGCTCGACTACGACGCCCCGACGACAAACAACCATATGGCACGCCGCCCACAGAGGCGGGCCGGGCGTTGGGAGAGAGGGGGGCGAGGACCTCTCCTTACATAACGGCGCCACCGATCTATATTTAGAAAGAAGGTTCTTCACTCAATAGCGTTTTTATCCTCCTTTTCTCTACCTTCAAACTTCCTCCCCTCCACCAACAACCCCCGTCAGTCAACCAGACCATATCATGTTGCAGATTTATTGTAGAAATACGAAGTTCTGGGTACGATTCCCGGGTCGAGAGATTGTTCTGTCGAAAAAATCAGAGTGACAAATTAGCGTAAATTTTTGTGTAGATCTGGTTGGAGGATTGGAGACTGACATAAGTTACTTTTTATTGCGGGAGATTATCTCATTCCCACGGGAAAACACGTTATAATACAATCCACAACAACTCATCATATCTACATATATATGTAAAATATAGTCTATCTATTCCATACTAACATAAATTATGTTTTTCCCTCACAGATAACGACAGATTTAGCGGAGCAAGCCTCCGAGCTGTGCCTCGAGTCGTCCCAGAGCTCCCCTATCTCCTCACACCGGACAGCCGTCAAGAGTTAAAATGTACTAAGAATCTACACTTTAGAGTATACTAGGCACCAGGGTAAGTATAATTTTGACGTCATAAAAAAGATGGCCGCAACTACGTCAAAATATATTTTGAGATATTTCAAGTTTTGTCTTTGTCAAATCTCTTTTGTTCATCGCTATTCGGATGACAAAATTAAAACGCACGTTGTTTCGTTTAAAAAAGTACTTTATGTGGTGTTCGTAAGTTTGAATTTGTGTTTGAATTGTTTAGACAATTAGAACTGTCGAGTTTTGAATGTTATCCAACGCCACTTTTTGAGGAGATATTTGTTAGGAAACTTTGCAGGTAATTACAATTTCTAAAAAAAAAATAATCAAAAAAATATTTTTCACATCTCAGTAGAAATACGTGATAATTCCTTCTAGAAAGATCTTTAAAGTAACCGTTCTTAACATTTTTATATATTTGACTCGATTACATAAATATCGATATTTGTAATTTGTTTAAGGGATATATAGATTCTTAGATGTACGCGAATATGTGACATTCTAAATAAAACTATCTTTACGCGGATTTATTTTAATTTTTTGTTCCCGACGTAACGAATGCTTTACAGCAATCATGGTCACTGGATTGCTGTAAAGCATTCGAAACGTCGGGAACAAAAAATCAAAATAAATCCTAGAAAAGATCCGAAAATATAGTTTTATTTAAAATGGCATAAGTCACTTTGTGAATTCTTTTTATATAGCCAAATGTAGTATTTTTTGGTGGAATTAATTTTATTTGTGTTTTGATTGTTGTATGTAGATAATATTATAAATGTACGTATGTTTATATAAATATATGTATGTATATTTTTTCGTAGTTGGATCGTTTTTACACTGAGAGTTTTAATTAAAGTTTTTTTTAATGAAATTAACTTGATAATATATACATATATTTATATTGTATATGAACATTTATTACGTTACTGGATTTAACTATTAAAATGCAAATATTTTTTGTAACAAAATGAGTAAATTACATATGACTGAGTTAGGTTTGCTTTGATTTTTTTTGAGTTATTTTTTTAATAGTGAAGTGGTTGGTAGAGAGAAAGAGAGAGAGAGAAGGAGAGAGAGAATAGAGGCATACCATTGTCGTGTAATGTCATACATTTAATATTTTATATTTATACAAATTAAATAATACATATTTTTTTTCAAACTTATGCGTACGTCGCTAAATATTTTTGTTAAGTTTATCCTATTTTACGTAACATTTGTGTAGTAATTTGTTTATTTAACTGGCAATTTTAAAAGCCATACATCAAAAAGATTTAACTTTTTGTAAATAATAAATATCCCACTGAAAAAAAAGATAATACACCGGTATAAATAGTAGGTTATGTCATTCTTATAAATAAGTAACTTTAAACTCATGTCTACTCAGTCGGAAGTCGCGGGTTCGGTTTCCGCTTTAAGAACCTTAGTATGTCTCATGTATACGTATGTATGTTTGTATGTATGAGGTCTGGTTGAGACAAAACTTAGTGCCTGTAAAAGTACACGCGATTAGAGTTACATCACAAGGCTCTCTCTCTCTGTCTATTACGTCGAAGTTTCTAGAGGAATTGATATTAAATATATTGATCATAATGTTCAAAATAAACAAGTAAAAGTGACACTTTACTATCTGTCATTTGTTCATTTTCTTTTGTTTTTCTTTATAGCCTATGAAATGTATATTTTTTATCGAATTGAGCTCTAGTAAAATATTGTATAGTCATTTTTTTATCGATTCATAATATCGATATAAAATATTAAGCCAAAAAAACGAGTTAAGTAAATTTAAATAATCAATGAATCGAAGAATGTGTCCAATTATAATTTAATTTTTATTATATCTGTCTCATTTGAAACGGTCATATTTTATTTTAAGCCAAAACGACTAATTATAATTAAAAATAATTATTTTTGTCATGTTTCGTAATTAAACGTATAAATGCAAAATAGATCCAACCAAAAAAAAAATAATTTTGAGAAAATATGAGTTTTAGTAAAATTGGTTCGATATACCAATTACAATAACAAAATCGTAGTTTTTTTTTAATTCCTCTTAAATATTGGGTATTCTATCTACTTTCTGTATAGAAGTTGATATGTCGGTGCTATTTATGACAGTAACTCAACAAACGGTTTTCGTTGACTGGCTGAATCCATTTTGCATAACTACGTCCAATTGTCATTAGTGTTAATTAATTATAAAATTATTATCGTGAGGGACTCATAGATAATTAACGATATCAAAATATTTTACTCTATGGTTTCCTAGAGTTCCTAATATTTAGGTGCATTCACACGAGTAAATTAAGTCATTTAGTACAAGCTTATAAAAACCCTTTTTTCTATTTTGTAATTAAAAAAATATATATGATAAAGCTTTTTTTCTTAAAAACTCGTCTTAATGCACCCATAACTTATTTGCCAATCTATTATACTCGATTAATTATGATCTGTCTCTGTCTATCTCCATATGAGTGAGTGAGACAGCGATAACAAATAATGTTCAAAACTAACGTGTGGCTAAATACAGTTTATTGTAACTTTGCCTGTACCCTTTAATTTAAGAGTAATATGCGAATTTAAAGTATGTTCTGTCTCTTTCTTTCGTCATATGGAGTGAGCGAGATGTATACTTTATATAGCTTTGTAATAGTTTTTAGAATTACTATGTTGTTTTAATTGAAGAAGTAAAATTGAAGAAAGATACATTTTTTTTTAGAAAACTCACTATTTAATATATTATGTTATTATTGTAATGAAATAAAATGATATTAAAAAAATTTCTTATTCTAAAGTGAATTCGAATTTCTAAAGCTTTTTGATCAAAATCAATAATAAAAATGTTAAATGGCTACAAAGCAAAAGTGTTCTAAAACTTCAAGTTGAATTGAAAAAAATGTACATATTGGGGAGAAAAAAAATTATCTATGGAATTATTCATTTTTTTTTGGTTTTGTCAATTTTTGTGTTGTTAGTTTTAAATATTTTGTAAAAATATTGTCAAAATCAATCAGTTTTAGATATTTCATAGCATATTATGTATTATTTTATAAGTTTAAGTGACATGAGAATTAGTTTCCAATTAATATAAATTGTAATGTATAGATTAAGGTAAATTAAGGGTTTTGTTTAGTTTTTAAGGTAAAATGCTGTTTAGAAACTATTTTTTTTTTCAAGTCGGTACGAAGGTAAAAATCATTAAGTCTTAATGAGAAATATAAAATATTATTAATAATTTTTTAGTTTTTTAGATTTTTTACTTGTCTCAGAAGTAAGGAAAGTGAGTTTTTGTAGAAAACTGACTTAGTGACTTTTGCCTTTGGCCCGAATGTCGCAAATAACATATTTGTCAAAATGCTAGTTGATAGATTAATAAGAGTAATTGTAATAAAGTATTTTTGAATTCATATTGTTTTTTATTTACTATTAATTTGAGTGTAGCCAAATTAGGGGCTTTCCTACTTTACTTACTAAAGGGTATGTTACACGCCGCTAGTTTATTCGAAGACATCATTTACGCCTTCATACAACCTCTGTGGTGTTCGTCTACGCAGGTGCCAGGCAGGCAGGAAAAATATGATGACGAATATATATGGATTGACGTTTGGGCGGGACGTATAATTTTCTGTTGTGTATATAAATTTTATTAATTTCGGTGAATATAACGATTATAACAGGAAAAGTGTTTCATTATTTCACAGGTGCTTTAGGGGTTGGATTTTGAAAACATTGCACCGGGGTAGGGGAGGGGAGGGGGGGGGTATTGTTTAGGAGATTTTTAGGGTTTTTTTTAAATTAATAGCATGACTTAAATATAAATAACGTTTTATAAAGTTTCTTTTAAAGACTTGGAAAAATCATATAATATCTTTAAATATCATTTCCCTCATTTATACTTTTTTATTATTATTTTCTAAGTTACTATCAAATTAATTATTATTATTAAATAGTTATATATAATTATTACTATAATAACCATAAATAAGTTTTTACACTACTTGTAATCATTTAAAATAAAAATATAGCACTAGTTAAAAACCTACATTTTTCAAATTGACAGTTAGAGGGTTTTTGAAATTACTCATAAGGGGTTCAATTGTTGGCATCACTGATTAATTTTTAGTCCTACTAATATTATAAATGCGAAAGTTTGTGAGGATGTATGAATGTATAGGTGTATGGATGTTTGTTACTCTTTCACACAAAAAGTACTGAACGGATTTTAATGAAACTACAATAATACAGTTCATACGTCAGAATAACACATAGGTTACTTCTTATCCCGGAAAAATGTACGGTTCCCGTGGGATAGGTTTGTTTTTCTAGAGGTGAACCCGAGCGAAGCGAGAGTGAGCCGCTAGTTTCAACACTAGTTGATTATAATATAGTAAAAAGTAAAGGTAGGCATTAAAACTTTACAAGAGACATTAATTCAAATAAATGTCAATAGATGGCGTTAAATATATCGATTGTTTTATTGAAGTTTGTGAAATAAAAATAATAAATTCCAAAATAGTATATTCTGGTTTTGAAGCTGAAAATAAAAAAAATGACAAATTACGATTTTAAATCATATGTGATAAATTGATCTTTTTGAGATTTTACACTTTATTAGTATTTTTTGATGGTTTTACACTTTATTCGTTCATTATTACGGAAAAATTCTATAAAATTTGTTTCATTGAATGCAAAATAATTTACACAGTACATACTTGTTAAAAATAAAACAAATCGACCAACGCTATCTATCGGCTGTATCAGAAAACAAAATGATCCCAAAGAATAGCCTGAATTTATTCTGGTCATGTCTTTAGCACTAGATGCATCTTTTTGGGATTTATTTTTTATTCTTTATTAACTTGACTAATAACAAATGGATACATATAACGCCATCTATTGACATTTATTTGAACTAATTTATCTTTGCTCCTGACGAATCCATGCTAGGAATCTTCCTATTAGGGAAAACCATATAAGAATATGAAGTAATTCCTGAGATCAGTTCGAACAAACTAATTCAGCGCCCACCATGCGCTATGACACATGTTTAAGTTTTGTAATATGCGGGTAGCGAACTTGCTCTCAACATAGAAATTACTTAAAAGTCACCCTTAAGACTGTATTCGTATTCAGCCCTTTTTAACGTCCCACTGCTGGGGGTGGGCCTCCCTTTAGTACGAGGGGGATCAGGCCATAGTCCACCTGGCCAAGTGCGGGTTGGATTATTTTATATTTTAATATATATATATGTATGTATATATATATATATATGTATGTATATATATTCATACAATCACTTCAGTTGTTCTATAGAATTTGTATGTTACATACAAACAAAATTATTTCTCAATAATTACCTTGGATGACATTATACTATACTGGTACAGATTTTTTTTTTATAATATTTGCGAGCAAACGAGAGGTCTCCTGATGTTAAGAGATTACCGCCGCCCATGAACATTTGTAGCACCAGAGGCACCACTAATGCGTTGCCGGCTTTTCAGGACTTTATTGGTCCGCCCCTTGAATAACCCCATGTTTCATACAATTCATGTGTTTCATACAAGTTCTTAGTACGAGGCAAAGAAATCAGATAATTCGGACTATTTTAGTTTGCTTAAATATACAATAAATAGTGTTAAAATGTTTAAAACTATTTTATTTCATAAATATGTACATACGTATGTGTTGAAATATCTAAAATATTCATTCATTTAACTTTTTTTTTTAATTCAGTCACTTATAAAGTTAGTTTAAAACAAGCATTAATAACAAATCGCTACATGCATATGACGCCATCTATTGACTTTTATTTGAACAATCTTTGTTCCCGCTCACAATGAAAACAAGTAATTAATAAAATTCTAAGTAATTCAATCGAATTCATAATTGATCAGAATTTAACTTTCTAATGTATTTTCGGGTACATTTTTCTTCTTCTTCTTCATAGGTTTTTCTAGAACTGTCATAGCTTTAACAATGGCTTCGCTAAAGTCTTGCAATTTTGTATTCGACTTGGTGTTCAGACTAGACCTGCATATTTCCTTGATACTTCTCCTATCCAGAAGATGCGCTAAGGGATTCACATTCACTAATTTAGTTCCATTCGGTAAAAGTACATTACCTGGTTTATTTTCAACCTTTTTTTCTTCCAAAATGTCGTCGATTTTGACTATTTTATAAAATGGCGCTTGTGGTGCTAAATGACCAATCCTAACATTATTGTATTTTAACAAATCCTTGATAACTATAGTCTTTTTCAAATATTTCACATTTTTAACTTCAGTTTCTTCTAACATTATCTCGTGGCCCACTTCTGGTATAGCATCTACTTTACTTTGATCATCAAAATTGTTATAATTTAAGTCGGCTGTAGAGATTTCATTGTTCAAATTCAAAGATGTTGGAGTCAAGTCACTATGGACGAGTTTAATCGACACATTGTATTCTTCTGTGCTTTCTTCTGTAAACTTTGTTGGCATTTTTAATTTTGGACGATCAGTCACAGATTGCTCTGGAGTGAATTTAGTTAGTTTTATGAATGGTTTAGTGCGTACAGTAGATACTGGTTTAATAGTGAGATTGTTGGTAATATTTGCTTTGTTTTCGTTGATTTCTGGACTGAAGTTTTCTAAGAACTTCTTTACAGACAACTTATTCTCTACTCTAGTAATTGCTGCTTGCGATGCTGTCATCACTATTGGCACTTTTGTCATAGTTTTAGCAAATTTCTCCGAAGCATAGCTCTCAGGGTGCGCTTTTTTGCGTTCGTCCATAATTTTTTTCAGTGTTTCGGTTAGCTTGGAACTAGAATGTTCTGATTTCATGTGTATATTCAGATCTTCTTTAGTTTTGAAGTTTTTAAAGCATTTGATACATGTTTTTCGCTGATTTTTCTTATGTAAGCTCATGTGACGGTGATAGTTTTGATAGGTATAACAGTTTCTGTTACATTTTATACACATAAATGTTTTTCGATAATTTTTCCTTGGCACCTTATTATATACTCGTTTATCTTTTTTACCTAATATTTGTGCTAACGGCACATCTGAGTCGTCAGATGAACTATCATTTTCTAGTTTTGATTTCTTTTTAGGTGGTTTGCTTTCAGCACTTTTATTTTTACGTTTTTTTACTTCTACCAACAAGGTATTGTCAGCATGGTCTTGGGTACCTACCAAATTAATTATTTCAATTTCTTTTTCATTCGTTTTCCTACATTCTATTTTTGTTTGAATTGAATCTTTGCTAACAGTTTCATTTTTTTTTTCTTCAATTTTATCTTTGTCTTCTAAATATAACGGGTTTTTATCTGTTCTTTCAAGAGAACATTCCGTGGCATCATCTATTATTTCATCATCCAACATTATTTGTTTATGTTGCTCATCTTTTTCAATTAGTTTACTAGAAGAATCATTTGGCATAGCTTCATTTCCTAAAGTTTCCACATCAGTAGTTTCAATTTTTTTTTCCAAATTGACATTCTTATTTAAAGTTCCTTCATTCCTATCGGACTTTTTATCAGTAAAATAAACATGAAAATTATCATCAAACTCAACAAACCCTACACTTTTGTGGTTCAATTTTATATGTAATGTAAATCTTTTTCTTATTCTAAATTTTTCATTGCATATTTTGCATGTATATGGCTGTATGTCCTTGTGCCTCGTATAAAAATGGCCAAATAATAATTTTGGATGTTTGAAAATTATATTACAATAAATACAATTATATTTGTATAAGTGAATATTATGTTGATGTGTTCGTTCAATGTGCTTTCGGAGAGCAGTCATTCCAATAAAAGGTTTTCGACAATATTTGCAAGTTATAAACGACACAGATATATTCTGAGAATGTACAGTTATATGCTGTGTTAATTCACTCACTGAACTGAAAGTAAGTGGACATTTGCGACATTTTATAGTGTTACAAGCTTTTAAATGTGATTTTATCTCTGTAAAGGAATAGTATTTGCTACACTTCACACATTGTTTTTGTGTTTTAGATGAACTTTTATTTTCTTTACGCCAAATATGGTTTTTGCAGTGTTTCCTGAGTTTAGACTTCTTGGCAAATACATCACAACATTCCTCACAAGTTAGCGACCGACAGTTCTTTGTTTTTAAATGATATATATATGTAGATGTTTCAGGAGTGGATCTTCCACAAGCAGTACAGACAAATAATAAATGGTGTTGAGTGGCTTCAAAATATTTATATATATTCATATTAATAAATGATGATAGTGCAGCAAAACAGTGTTGTAACATAAACCCATCTTCATTATCTTTATGATTTACATATTCATGATTTTGTAAGTCTTCTTTACTTTGAAAAATAGTGTCACACTGAGAACATGACAGCTTAGGGAAATATTTAACACTTTTATGTCTCTTTTCATGTTCAATTAAGGCATCTTGATCTAGATATACTCTAACACAGTATTTACAACTTTTTAATGTATTTAGATGTACATCTCTTATATGTAAAGCATAACTGTCAATATCAGCGAAGATTGTAGAACAAATCTTGCAAAATCGATTTTGATTTGTTTTTGTTAAATGATATTGAGTAATGTGTAATTTTAAATCATCAATATCAAGAAATTCTGCGTTACAAACGCCGCAAATGGTGTCGTTATCTAGATCGTCTAGAAATTCCGCCATATCGCCACTTATTTACGTAAATTTATCTTAATAACACGTATAAAGTTAAGGGAATATTATTTCCATATAAATATTCACATTTTCCATTAACTTGCGGCACATTTGGCAAAGTTATTTCATTTACAAACACGAAATCAGTACGAGTCGAGTAAACAAGAAATCAAATGTCACTTAACAATTTGACAGTTGACATATATTTTCAGTATTGCTCGCCATAAAATAAATCGGCAATAAATATAAGTATATATATATATATATATATATATATATATATATATATATATATATATATATATATATATATATAGATAAAATGTTATTCTCAACTGGCACGCTTTGAAGTCACTAATGTACAGATTTGACTCAATTTTATTATATGTATAGATTTAAAATATAAAATTTTCTTTAACAATCTTTAATCTGTGACAGTTGTCTATCTTATGTCATATTGTCTCTTCCTATCTATCATGTCATCACAGGACTGTCACCCAATGCCCGTACTTTTATAGGCGGTTTACACTGCCATGCACAAAATCAAGACTTACAGGTAATTATTCTAAGTAATTACTCAATTTCCTATATTCCTATTATATAGAAACTTATTTTAGACACTTTTTACTAATTGCACCATCATTATAACCTTACTTTGTGTGTACGCTCTTTTTGTCTTTGTAGGGATAAATAACATGACAGTGTACAAAATGTGTGCATTTTCTGATGTTTTTTAAGATATTTCAACATATTAAATGTTTAAGTATAAAATTTAACAAGATATTATTGATCAAAAGTACAAAACAAGAACAATTATTAGTTATACTAAGTACTTAATTACTCGAGAAGTTATTCACGTCTAGTAGTTTCTTACGATATCATCGTACGATCTATCTAACGCGTCTTTAATGTTGTGTGTTATTTTAAAATATAATAATGTGTATTTTAAATTAAATGTAATATAACTTTATTGCTCTTAATTTGTATTTATAAAAAACATCTTTGAGTCGGTGGAGAATTGAGATTGTATGCCATAGAGTTATACTTAATTTTTAACAGTAATAATGATTAAATTTATTTGAGTTCTAGCAATGCCAATAATATATACAAATATGATACATATAGAACTTATGTTTTGTATATTTGTTCTGAAGCCATAATTTTTTTATATCTGTGCTCTAAATTTTTACTTCAATAGTCTATTTTTACTACCTTAACCTAAATAATTGTACATAAATAAATATAATATCTTCCAAATAACCTATAATATTGGAGTCAAGATAAGCAATAATATAAACAAAATCATTACATTAAATTAATAGTATTCATAATCTGTTTTGCCCTGAAATCTTGAGCCAAATAACAACTATATATTACTTAAAATTTTTAATAGACATAAAACAAAGTGATTGTTATATGCTTAATGCCTATGGAGTTATAGGATGCATTGAATGAACTCCAGTTTTTTCGCCTTACCCTTTACTTATCCATCTTATACAGACACACATTATGCCATAATACACTCTTTAATTCTGAAACAGAATAAATAGCACAGTAATTTATATAACATTATGTAGATAAAACTTGAAAAACAAATATCTACTAATAAATATATTATATAATTAGCTAGCGACTCACCCTCGCTTTGCTCAGATTTATCCCTTGGCATATTTTGACGCTTAGTGTGGAATAGATAGACTATATACATAGGTACAATGAATTTTATATCTCTTACTTGAGAAATAATTCATTTCCATTATAAACTTCTCCTTTAAGTGATGGGATAAAAATCTTCCTATCCTATATTTATCCCAGGGACTTAAACTATCTTTATATCAAATTTCATCTAAATTAGATCAGCAAATTAAGTATGAAAAGGTAACAGACAGACAGACAGTTATTTTTGCATCTATGATATTAGTATGGATGGACTGCCAATATAAAAATTGAGATTGAGAGGAATAGAGTTGTTGTATGTGCACTGTAATATCTTAGTGTCACAAAAATTAATTGTAATAGCTAAAATGATCTAGGAGAAATGAAAAATATCACAATATAGTCATTTCAATTCTCTTGTGAATGTCTTCAAAGCGTGCCAGTTGAGCACAGATTACTTCGCCAATGTCATGTAGAATGGAGAATATATGAAGGAGATTGGTTTTTAGAAAACTATCACACATCAATATCATAAATATAATCAACAAAATCGCTGTCATAATAAGGATTTATTTACACATAATATATAACTTTAAATGCATAAATATTATAAAATATAAACACCCATGACTAGAGTAAAAACATTTGTGCTCATCACATATAGGAATGCAGGCTAGCAGGATTTGAATCCGTGACCCCTGGTACAGCAAGTAGTTGTAGGTCACTACAAACTGAGTAAAATGTGTCATTACACACAGTGTATTCTTTCTTTGTTAGTTGTTAAGTACATTATTATATAATACAATACATTATCAAAGATGTCTTCTACTCATTGTTTATTTATTTACTTGACATTTGCTGATTCATTCATCTGTTTTCCTTTAAATAGACTTTTTCTAAATTCATTGTAGGTTAAGTTATTCTACATTGTTGTGTGAGTTTTTTTTAGTTTTATTATATTTATTTACAATAAAGTAAATATTGATGTATATACATAATATATGTATATTACATGTAAGTTATGTATGTCCCAAGCTATGGTAGAAAATTATAAATAGTGGCTTCAACACCTGCAATCTATATTATTATTATTAATTATTAATATATATAAAGAGGCAGTTTGTTTGTTTGAACGCTTTTGGCGTTGGTCTCAAAAACGCAACCAAGGCTCAAAAAATTTGAGTGAAATTTAGAGTGGTGTATGTTATTATCAGATATTTTTTACATACCTTAAATAAATAAAACATAAGAACTAATGGAGCATGAATTATATATTAAATTAGTATATTTTTATAGTTTGTAGGGTTCCATACCCCAACGGACCCTATTACATAGCCTCTGCTGTCCTTCTGGCAGTCTGTGGGCTGTATCTCATGAACTGGAATAGGTAGTGAATTGAAATTTGAGTTGTATTTCTATTGCCGATGGAACAACAAATAATAAAAAAGTATTTAGAAAGTACATAGTGTTATATCTTTTACGAATTATATATACATTACACATATAGATAGCAAAAATCACCTCTTTGGTGTAGTTATGTCAAGTGACCTAAAAATAATAATTAAAACTTTTTTAATTTCCAGATCTTGAAATGCGGTGATAGTCTTCAGATCAAACCAGTTCAAACAAAAATTCGATACAACCTCTTCCAGGCAAAAACGCACAAATTCCAAAACATCGTACGGGCAAAACTGCATCACGCCAATCAATATTGGCTCAGGCTTATTATTCTCGGCTCAACGAGATAGGTCTTCCATAAATCATTGTACAGAACGTTTTTTAAAACTTTATCAAAATGTCTGAATCTAAAGAAACTGTTGAAGATATATGTAAACGCGTCTCCGAACTAACTGTTCTTTCATTCAGAAAGGTGGATGATGTTAAGAGATTGGCAAACCACTTTAAAAATGTGATTAACCATCCAATAACTCAGCAAAACTCCATTGTTTTACGCTATCTAAGGGACATGGATGCAACTCATCGCAAGATCTTTTTGACGAAACGGGAAGGTGTTGAAGTTGAATATATATTTACAACTGAAAAGAAGAGTAACATTCAAAGACAGCGATTCAATAGCTTACCCGTTAGTGAGGTGCCAGAGCTGTTGAAAACCGAATTTTCAATAGCTGAAACCGCGAAACAGGTGCACATTTGCACGGATTGTAATGTAGAAATCGAGTTAAATGAAGAAGAGCCGTTGATGGAGTCGCTTCAGAAACATTTCAACTTAGAAGTGCATTTGCCCAAGTTGAAAAGAGATAGTATTGATGTTGCTGAGCCAATAAATCTGCCAAAAATGTCCAGACGACTTTCCGCTATGGAGAGCGGAGATGGAGTTAATATTGAGCATATCCTGCAACTGGTCAAACCGATGGAGAAATTGGATAAAATGTTTTCTGGGAAACTCGAGGCTTCTTTGATCAGGCACTTGCCAGATAACTCTGAAGCTAGCATTGACGCTGCCGTTAAGTTCTACCAAACTACATACGACAAACTATGTCAGGAAATTGCGTTTAAGGATTTCTCCACTCAAACCGGTTCAGTGGCACCAATAATCATGAGCATTAAAGATAATGTCAACCAAAACTTCGCGGCAGATGCGAATAAGAACTTCGATAACGAGGAGACCGAGCAGGCTCCAGAGAGACCCGTTAAAAATCAAATCAAGAAATACCGTTATTACGGTCCAATCGAGAATTCTATTGTTAAGTTGTTGATGAATCACAAGCTGTTGACGTTAGTTGACGACCGTACAGGGAAATTAGCATTTTTTTGTATGGCATGCGAATATTATACACTAAGATTTCGTTACGATAGTGTATTGAATCACGTGTTCAGTGAGACACACATACATAACCTCGCATGCATATTACAATCAGACAATCACATCCCATTTTCCATGGAGAATTCATCCATTGAAAAAATTAAAGACATGAATAACAAGTTCCTTTACAACCACGGTATTATAAGCGATACCAATAGCCTTAATTGTTCTTTGTGCAAAATATTTATCGAAACCAATGATAATGTGATCATGCATATTTTGGACGAAAACCATCTTGGACGATTGTCCGATAAACTGTATCGCAAGATGAAAAATACTGACGGATCCGTGCCAGATGAATGGGGACCAAAGAGCCTGGATTGGGCAAAATTCCTAGCCAGCGTTGGCAAACCTTTGAATAACCGCGACCACGTGGTTATAGAAAATTTTATCAGACCTTCCGGCAAGATTGCCAACTACTGCTCTTGTTGCGACATGACTCTAAAAGGTCCGAGACAAGTGCTCTTCAATCATATCCGTCAAAAAAAGCATCTGCGTAATGCTGCACCTCACAAATTGGATTTGCTATATAAAAACCATTGTCGCCCAGCCGAATATTTTGCGAGTTTCGGGAATTATTACGTGTGTTCCATGTGTCCAACTTACGTGGCTTTACCATCTTTTGCCGCTATCGTAGAGCATTTCGATAGCACTTTGCATGTCGAAACCATTTGCAAATTGATTCGTTCGGCGCTCTATCCAGATGTTGATCAGAATTTGTTGGATATGCACAAAATATCCCAATCTGATGGCGTAAAATGCGAATTTTGTGACGAATCTTTCGCAGATATTGGGGAAGCCATAAAGCATATCTTATCTAGCATCGAACATCAGAATCTAGTGCTGGATAGCAAATTAAAAGCTAACAAAGGTGATATTATAAGTGTATACATGCACGGTAACTATATATTGCACTCTGAAGGTGCTACTTTTACATGTGTTCCTTGCAAAAGTGTCTTCAACTCCATACGTTCTTTGCTAACTCATTTGGTTTTCGCCGGCCATTTTGAGAAGAAACCGACGTCGGAGAACATATTCCGTTTTTATTTGGAATTAAAGCATAATATTAATATGTTGTCGAGGAACAAATACGTATATTATGATTTCGGTAAATTGAAGTGTGGTGTATGTGAGAGTGATGTGGATGATGGGGAAAACGCGAAACGTCACGTGGTATCGCCTCGGCATAGAGAAAACATGGGGGCCAGTTATGTTAATGTTAGTATGGATGTGTCGGCTTTGGATTAAGGTAATTATCTAAGGGTCTCCTTATACTTAACTAGCTTATGTCCACGGGTTCGGTCGCGTGATGTTAATCCAAAATACATGTTATGTTTTTTTCAAATTTCTGAAGAGAAGAGACTGAAGAGTCTATTAATTTGTTATAATGTGAAGATGTAACAAACATACATTCATAAATTATAGTTTTGCCTGAAAAATGTTCAAAGAAAGGTTTTGAAAGGGGCCTTACCCTTTTTTGGTTTGACCTACAGTTTTATTTCGATCAGTTTAACCGATGTGATATTTAAAACTTGTGCTAGTCACGCATGTAGTTTAATATATTTTAAATTACTGTTTTTTAAGTTTTCGCGGATTTTTTTTTCCGTCGCTTCAATGATTCGCTGCAAAAATGGTTACGGGAAGGATTAAAGTTTTTGACATCTCAAAAACATCTATATATGTCTATGACAAGCATTCGAGACGCCGGAGAAAAAAAAACAAAATTAAACCGCGAAAAAACTGTTTTTTTTTTTTTTTGTAAAAATGTCAAATAATTGTGTTAATCCAAGAATCCTACTAAATAACGCGAAAGTTTGTGAGTAGTAGTGAGTAGGATAGTGTGATAATCGTCGATCAAAGTAGTACTAGATACACAATCCGGTGCAAAAGTTCTCTTAAAACTGTTACCAATTGTGCTTAGGTAATTGTTCTAGTTAAAATAAATATACAATAACGTAAATTGAACCTTAAAAGCAATGCTTAAAGTTTTTTGTTTTAAGTTTTCACAAAAAAATTTTTATTAAAAACGCGCTCAAAAATATTCAAATGAGCGCTCATTCGGTGACGACATTTTTCGTCGCTGATTGTGTATATGTGATTTTTTTTTTGAAATTTTTTATTGAAATAGTCATTATTTTATAGTTTTTAGAATTTTTCTCTGTCAGTTTGGGAATGCATCACGAGAAAACTACTAGACCGATTTTGATGAAATTTGGTATGATGATAGCTGGTTATCCGGGTTAACATATAGGATACTTTTTACTGCGGTAAAATATCTTGTCTCTGAGAAATCTATACTAAATATCAATTATTAATAATTGTCGTTAAAAATGAAGGATGTATTTAATTTCAATGACTTTAGTCTTATAATACTTTCTTAGATTTACGCGAATATTTAACATTTTAAATGAATCTTTTCGGATTTTTTCGCGGATTTATTTTGATGTTTGGTTCCCGACTTTTCGAATGCTTACGGTGCACATGGTCACAGAAAAGACTTAAGGTTTTAGACGTCTCAAAGGTCAATATTTAGTTGTTGCAGACAGGACCTACCCACAAAATTGCGTACTTTTTAAGTGAGACTGTCGAGTAAAAGAAAAAATAAAAAAAAAACCCAGCAAAAATAATATACCTAATATGTGTATTCTTTTTATTAGAAATCATATTTTTAAATATTTATTCTGTTTTCTTTCCAGTTATGTATGTATGTTACGTCGACCGGCTTTTCTCGTGCGCACGAGTTGTTACAGTTTCCGAAATCGGAAGACATTTTACAATATTGAATTTAATAAATGAAATAATTTTATAATTTGACTATTGTTTTATTTTTGGTACCTGTCCTTTATCTATATAAAAGAAACTTGTGTGTGTGTACTTATGTACGTACGTAAGAAGTTATACTTCTTTGGCGTAACAGAACAAAAATAGCTAAAGATTTCATCTCGTATGTTATAACTTTCTGTTTGTAAAAGAAATGATAAATTAATAAAATAAAGCACAATATTACAATCATATATTTATAGAATATCATTTAAGCTAACAGTTGTCAACTAACTTCGTCATGTCGCTTTTTGGCTGTCGGTGTGCGCGCGCATTGTAAAAATTTTACGCATATTTTTTTCCAAACGTGCCAAAAGAAGTATAACTTTAAAAAATATTTTAGTGCGTGTAATAAAATTAATGTATACACGCGCAAGAAATTACACTTCTGTACGTTATCGGTGATTTTAAAATATTTTTTTAACAATATTCATATGATATATTTTTTTTTATAATTCATCTGTTTTTATTTAATTTATTCTTTGAAATATTCATATAAAAGTTTTAATTGACTATGTATTCACTTCCGTAACGCCCACAACCGTTTCTGTTACAAAAATCGTAACGCAAATACTTTTTTCCTCTCATGGCGCGTTTAAAGAACTTTCACTTCAAAAATGTATTAAGAATAATTTATTTCTTGTATTATAATATTGTAAGGTTTAAATGGACGTAAAATTGTTATAGGCAAACTATACAAAAAGTAACTAAACAATTATATATTATTAGCGACTCACCCTCCCTTCGCTCGGGTTCGTCCCTTGGTTGATTCCCCATACAAACTCATTCCTATTTTCACCCCTTTAAGGGATGATTTCCGGGATAAAAAGTATTCTATGTCCTTCCCAAGGTCTCAAACTATTTTCTTACCAAATTTCATCTAAATCGGTTTAGTAGATCCAGAGATTACCCCCTACAACGCCACAAACTTTACCTCTTTATAATATTAGTACAGAAGTATAGATAGATGAAGTCCGCCAAAAAAAAGTGCTGATGTCAAAAATAGTGTGTAATTCTGCTTAAGCTACAATTTCAGATTTTGCCATATAAATAGTTTAGTATTTTTTTAAAAAAGGTAAATATTATACAATATATCTCGTTCTTTTACTTTTTTTGATAAATAAAATGTATGAATAATATAATATACACCTACAGATAAATAAAATTGAAGTGTCTGTCTGTAATATCAAAATAGCAGCTTTTTATTAATAGAGCAAGATCCCAGGGCCGCCAGGCGTCACGTATTTTCTGACGAACGAAATGTGGACGATTGGGTAGTGTTAGTAGGTATATACTAAGATCGCATGCCTACCTGCTATATATTTATACACACAAACGCGACCCAGGGTCACCAAAAATTTGCTCTAGGTTCGAGGCAAATTTTTCATTTTAATTAAATTTTAAAAATAAAATCAAATGCACGATATAAAGTTTTTTAATATACTGAGGATCATAGTGATCGCGACATCTGGCGAGAGCAATGGCAAAATTCTTCCAATTGACCAACCATTTATTGATTTTAAAGCATCTAAATTTAGAGTTAATTAAAAATTGATCCTGTTTTAGGGCTAACATAAAGGGTTTTTAGGGTATTACGTCCAAAAGTATAAAACGATACACTAATAATTTTACGATATCCGTCTGTCTGTATGTTAATACCATTTTACTTGAAGACTATTAGTGCTACATTGAAAGGTGTTTTTTATAAACCGCTAGACATTTTCATAGTCAAATAACAATAAATAAATTAACTGAATACATATTCTATATAAAATCAAGCCTGAACTGTAAACGGTTTTTTTAAATATGTCGGGACATTAATACACACCACCATCTAGTTCCATGATAAGCTACTAGGCTTGTGTTATGGATACCAGGTAGTTGATACACTACACATATATAACTTTAAATATATATATATATATATATATATATATATATATATATATATATATATATATATATATATATTTAAATAAAAACATTAGAGTAGGTAGGTAGGGGAAAGGTGTACGAGATGATCCGTTGAGGTAAGATGATCCTTTTAAATTACACAGAAACTAATAATGACACCTAGATGTTTCCTTTGGTAAAACATAGCTCCCGATGGCCCTTCGCATCAGTCAATTCGTAATGGCGGCATGAGTGACGAGTAAAGTTTAACGACATACCTAAAACAAAAATTGTGTGACGTAGATCTAAGGTAAGATTGATTTTAAATCTACGTTACTTTTATTCTAGACTGTCAAATGCAATGTTTATTGTATTAGTAGGTGTCAAAAATGTTGTATTTTGTTTTTATAATGGCATAATAACTCAAATAGAAAGCATTTAGGTTATATTCGAATAAAGGATAAAGAAATGTAGCCATGCCATCCTGATGTTTCTCTAAGGCTTTGTCCGTATCCTCTTGCTTCCAAGTATCGTACCTTCTCTTCGCCATATTTAAGTATAACCTGATAAAAAATTATATAAACTTTATATTAAACAAATTTCTTAAGTCGTACCAATACGAGTAGAAATTTTGTACAGGTACGACTTAAGCGGCGGTGTTTTCTAAATTTAAAAATAAAAGTAATGACATAACCTAAGAAAGTTCTAATGTTTGAGTATTCGAAAAGATTACCAGATAAGTATCACAAACACATGTTAACAAAGAAAAAAGGTAAGGATCTCATTCCTGCCATAAAAAGCTTACAAATGAGTCAATAATGTTAATGAAAACTGTGCAAAAACTTACTTTTTCAATATTTTTACTTCACGAAGCCGGCCGGTCGTCCACTTGTTTCTGTTTGGTCCCTCGACTAAGAAGTTCAGATTAGCAACACTATATGGCGCAATTTATAATTACGACACAAGATATTACCGGGGTACGACTTAGGCCGTGGTACGACTTGAGCAACCTTACCCTAGTTGGGGCAAGATGATTAGCTTGTTGGTGTACGTGATGATCCGTGCGGATCATCTTGCACCTAACACATTGTTTATTTTACTGACTTTTACTTATCTATTACACAGAAGTATTTTTTTATTGTTTTAGAATATGCTGCGTAATTATATAACAAAAACGAATCGTGGCGTGTGGTTGGAAGATTCTATGATTAAAGCACTGGATGTTGTAAAACGTAAAGTAAGAAAAGGTAAAGAAGTATCCAATAAGAGGAAGACAACTTCTTATATCCTCGAGTCTGAGTCATCTGAAGAAGAAGAAGATACAGAATGTCTATTTTGCTCGGAAACATTTTCCAAGGATAACATGGGTGAATTATGGATAAAATGTTGTGAGTGTCAAAAATGAGGTCATCTTGTGCAGGGATAGATAGTGATGAATTTATTTGTGATTTGTGTGTAAGAACACCAGGAAAAAAGCGTTTAGAATTTTAACTAAACTAACCTACTAAGCTAAAAAGTTTTTTGAGATGAAGAACTTTTGACTTAATTTTGTCCTAAGTGCTAATTTTTAAAAGATTTTATAGTTTGATGTTGAATAGGGAGAGATTTATTAATTAATTTGTTAAAAATGCTTAATATTATGAACTATCGATCTTACGCTGTGATGATTGTTATCCGTAATTTAGAGACTGATTTATTATTAAAATACTTGCTTAGTTTAATTTAAACTTTTTAAGATTTAAGTTTATATAAGATTATTTTGATCTCAAAGTTTAGTAATACCTAAGATTACATAAATTAACAAATTTGTAACATGAATAAGTGTTTTTTTTAATTAATTTTACCAAAACCCTCAAAGTTCCCAAAGTAGGGGCAAGACGATTCTTAGGATCGTCTTGTCCCTACCCTGAGGATCATCTTGGATACCGGGGTGTCCAAGATGATGCTTTTGCAAAGATTTAAAAATAGTGAAATATAACAATGAAAACGTTTTTTATTGTTTGTTTTGATTTTGAAAACCGGTAGATCGATAAATTTGCTATCATAAACTGCTTTTAGATCTATTTTAAATTAAATGTTATTGAAATTACAAGCATTCTCCCTTAGGGGAATCATCTCGTACACCTTTCCCTACAAACATTCGTGCTCATCACGCAAATGAGTACCCCCAGGGACTCGAACCCGCGACCGCTGGCACAGCAAGTGGGATCGCTATAAACTGAACTGAGAGGAACATTTTAAATGTGAAAGTGTGTTTGTTTGTTTGTCCTTCTTTCACGTCAAAACAGAGTAACGGATTGACGAGATTTTGTGTGAGGACATAGGTGGAGAGCAGCTAGAGAGTGACATAGGATACTTTTTATGGCGGGAGATAACTTAATTCCCACGGGAAAACACGTTATAATACCATCCAAAAAAATTATTATAATCAGAATTACTTGAAACTTGGTATATATCCTCTTCAATAAAAATAAATAAATACATGTCTTTTTCAAAATTCATCATATAAGGGGGTAAAATAGGGGATGAAAGTTCGTATGAAACTAACTTTTTAGTGATTTTTTTTTGTAGTTTTTGCGCGAGCGAAGCCGCGGGTTCTGCTAGTAATACATAAAATAATAATCTGAATGAAACTCCAAATAATGACAATAAATAGGTATAGGTTACTTTAATATTGTATTTGAAAGTGTTCTGTAATTTTAGTAAAGCAGTCATCCAAGTAGTGTGGTGTAATTCTTATATGTGAATCAATAATTATTATACGTTTGAAGTAAGTATACACTGGTGATTTTTACTAAAATATCAAGTAATATTTTTAAAGTGAATAAAAAGTGAGTTTATTTTAGTAAGGGACAAGCACCGCCCTCTCTCCATTCCCTTTTGATTGGTCGATAATATCTTCCAATAAGAAGTCAAACATTAATTTAATAATGTTTAAGAATAATCTAGAACGGTCAATAGCATCGTTTCTCAAATTGGGGGTCGAATTAAGAATAAAAGGGGTTAGAATGTGTTTATATAATCTGACACAAAACATATTTAAGTAACTAGAGAACTTCCTTGGTTTCACATGTTTTTTATTATTAGGTAAGTATGTGTTAAAATAAAGCATTGTTAGCCTAGTGGTAGTGCGCTCGCTTGGGAAACTAAGGCCTAAGGGAAACGGGTTCAAATCCCGGGTCTTGTATCTCTGATATATTCATATACAAATCATTAGTTTTCGACAGACATGTAAAGTCCGTTAACCCGCACTTGGTCAGCGTGGTGGACTATGGCCTGATCCCCCTCGTATTGAAGGGAGGCCCACCCCCAGCTGTGGGATGTTTTTATGGGCTGTATTATGTATAGGTACATTTAACATTAATTATTCAAATGATCGGGTATTATACCCATAAGGGGTTGAAGTTATGACGTAGATATTTGATATTTGTTTAGGTAGGTATATAACGTTTTTGTCATTTGTTTTATTAAATGTGTCAAAGGGGTTAAATTTTGACTGGCACTTGATTATCCATATCAATTTTGGATGCCTTTGAATGGTGATATGTTATCTATATACCTATACCTACCTACTAAATGTTTTATATGGTCGGTATTTCCAATCAATTATTTTATAGTGTGACTATTTGATTTATATTTTTAAAATTGTAATAATTATAATGATAACAGCAAGCTAAGATAAGCAAAAATTAAATAAATAATATTCCATATTCAATTATAAAACTAAATAAAATTATAAAAATGTTTAAAGCTATAAAATATTGTAAGGTACTTGGTGCAATTTTTCATTTTTATTAATTGTGGGTAGGCTGTCTGTAATAACTATACCTTAGAGACATCTAACACCTCAGTCTCTCCCGTGACCATGATTGCTGTAAAGCATTCGAAATGTCGGGAACCACAAATCCGAAAAGATAGTTTTAATTAAAATGTCAAATATTCGCGTAAATCTAAGAAAGTATTTTTGAAGTGAATCTTCTTTAGGATCGTTGTGATGTGAAACTCGATGAAACGAAAATGCGACACGAGAAAGAAACAAACACATAAACATACAGGATTAAGACGGCGAGAGAATGAGAGAGAATACATCACACAGGAAGTGAAAAAGAATACTGAATAATATAGTATGTAATATATGTTAAATAAAATGTAAAATAACTTTTAAACTTGATAAAAAAAAACTAAACTTAATACTTAAAAAATGAATACTTATTCATTACTGTAGGATGAATGTGCATAAATTAAATAAAAGTTATTATGACTAAGTAATTGTTGCCATGGTAACCGTTGTTATTGTCTGACAAATGATATACAATAGTATATTCTTTCCATATACGATATTCTATAAATATATCAATGTAATATGCCTAATATAGGTAGGTACCTTATTTAATTACTAGCGACTCACGTCCCTAGCTTGCTTCACCATACAAACTTTCATCCCCATTTTCACCCCCTTAAGGGATGATTTCCGGGATAAAAAGTATCCTATGTCCTTCCCAGGATCTCAAACTATTATCTTACCAAATTTCATCTAAATCGGTTCAGTAGATCCAGAGATTACCCCCTACAACGTCACAAACTCACAATCTCACAAACTTTACCTCTTTATAATATTAGTACAGATTTTGTAAATATTAGTATTGTTTTTGTTTTTTACTAGTGACGAACCCGAGCGAAGCATGGGTGAGTTGCTAGTGTAGATAATATTTTCTGAATGAATCATGTAATTTCATCATTTCTAGTGAACTACCTACTTAATTTATCGCTATCGTTAGGGCGGAGCCTTAGGGTAAGACATTACCTACTACAGGAACTCGATTAAACAGTAATTTAGAATAAATTAAAATAAACGATATGTTAGGTATTATAAAAAAATAAGAATATTGACTTTAAAGTTACTTAAAAGGTAGGTATCTAATATTAGATATATCATTATCTGTAATCATTTATTCTTAGTTAGTGTCATCAAACAAATGGAAGGTAGAAACTATTATTTTAAACTAGCAACTCAACCTCGCATCACTTCGGATTCGTGCCTAGACTAAGACAAATCTATCCCACCGTACATTTTTGTAGAATAAAAAGTAACCTATGGGATATACCTAATCTATGTCTGTGCCAAATTTCATCCAGAGCCGTTCTGGCGTGAAAGAGTAACAAACATCCATACATATATACTCACAAATTTTCGTATTTATAATATTAGTATAAATGGATTAAGGATAATGTTACCTTTTTGGGATAATATATCTGTCTCTTTCTCGCAAGCCCCGCCCCTTAAGGGGCGTATCCGTTCCTGTAGGACCCTAGTCCCTACCTCAGTATTAAATGTGAAATGAACGACATCAGACGTATCGTTACTAAAATAATAAATTAAAAATATAAAATTAAAAAAAAACATATTTAGTCTGTGGTATAAAAAAAGGCTGATTTTGTAAAAGTGATTTTGTTCTATAGTGATATTATAATTATGTGATGTGTTTTGTTTATTGATTTTTCATCAATTAATTTTGGTAAGTATTTATATTATATACTAACCCAAAAGTCGACGTGGTGTCCTTTCAATTTTGTTTATCCTCTTCGATGTCATACCAATCTTATAAAACTAGCATTTTCAGTTTTTGCCAAGCTCCGCACGGGTTCGTCCCTACTTACGTTTTAACACTTAGTATGTATGTGAGATGTAGTATGTTCCCGCAGTAAAAAGTATCCTATATGTTGACCCGGATGACCAGCTATCATCATACCAAATTTCATCAAAATCCCCCCTGTAGTTTTTGTGTGATGCGGTTACAGGCAGACAGACAGACGAAAATTGTAAAAACTATAGATTCGGCCTCTGTATCGATAATAAATAATAATGTCTATTTCAATAAAATTTTCCAAAAAATATTTAATGTACAGATTCGGCTTGGTTACAATTTTATTATATGTATAGATTTTTATACTTTTGAGTCGTCACCAAAACAAAAAATGCTAAAACACGTATTTATTTCATTATATTGAAGACCATTAATATCAAGTTTCAAGTAATTCTGGTCATAAATATTTATTTGAATTGTATTATGATGTGTTTCCGCGTGATAATGAGATAATTTCCCGCGGTAAAAAGTAAAAGAAGGACAGACAAACAAACAAACAAACACACTTTCACTTTTATAATATTAGTACCTATTGATTGTTCATATAAAAATACTAAAATCGCGATATGTATACGTATACGCGAATGAATAAAAAATGGGAGGTTGCGGTAGGAGGGTGAAAAATACTTTACGACCCATTCTCATACCTACCAAATATGCAAAAAAAATCATTAAAATCGGTCGAGCCGTTTCGGAGGAGTGCGACCACAAACACCGTGACACGAGATATTTATACCTATACCTACTAGCGACTCACCCTCGCTTCGCTCGGGTTCGTCCCTAGCTTGATTCCCCATACAAACTTTCATCTAAATTTCCACCCCCTTAAGGGATGATTTCCTAGATCCAGAGATTACCCCCCATAACGTCACAAACTCACAAACTTTACCTCTTTATAATATTAGTATAGATATGCATTATGTATGTATTTAAAGTTATATATGTATAGTGTATCAACTATCTGGTATCCATAACACAAGCCTTCGTAGCTTACCATGGAACTAGACGCTGTTGTGTGTTAATGTCTCAAAATATTATATTTTTTTTTATATAGGTACCTAATGGCCAAAATTTCAGCCCTCACTCGGGACATATTATAATTTTATATGTATTTTATTAGCAGTACCCGCGGCTTCACCCGCGTTCAAACTACCGAACTTCACAGGATCATCCGCTGGGCTAAGTGAAGATTGCCTGAAAATTTCATCAAATTTCGCTCCAGCCGTTTTGGAGTCCATAGGGAACATACATACATACATACATACATCGATTTTTGTTATATGTATAGATATGTATTTTTTTATCGTTGGGAAAAGGATTTTCGCATACTATACATATATACAGGTTATGTGGGACTCATTGTCTAGAAAAGCCGAAGTAGCTTTTTTAGCCAACCAAAAAACCTAACCCATAAAAACAACTAATTTAAATCTTTAGAAAAGCACCAAGATTAGTATTTTGAAGGTCAGATAGAGTCAGAGTGTAAATAGTATCACACTTGGGAATTGAAGAGATGTTTTGTATTCAACATAAAATGTATACACGTGCTTGCCACGTTTCTATTGTATAGTAAGAGTCCTTACACAAGGACGAAGGAAACGCGCGGTCTCGAAATGTTTAAAAAAAGGATTTGTATATTTAAAAATTGAATAAAAATATAGAAAAATCGAGCGTTTATAATATATTATATTTTTTAATATGGTTTTTTTAGTTAATTATAAGTTCAAAGTGTAGGTAAGGTAACCTTCGTTCCATAACTTTTGTTTCACCTCAATCATTCAAAATAATCAGTAGGTAGTATTATATAATCCTTAAATTAAACTAAAATATTTCAGTACATATTTTTCTTTTAGATCTCTAGGAATAAAATAAAAAAAAACTAAAACGCGCTCATCTCCATATTTTGAATATCTCTCTGTTTGAAGATTTAGACTTAATAATAATTAATATAATGATATTAATATTTATTGAATAATAAAACTCACAAAACACTAATCCACATTACATACAAAAACAAACATATATATATTGTTATATAGAATAATCTTAGTTTTTAAAGCTCAGTTTTACTTAGGCTGTGTCGACACAAAAGATATGTTAGCCTCTGTTGCCGTACTACAAGACCTGTATTACGGCATCCAGCGTCTTTCCCCCAATTACCTCTTTTTATCAATTATCATAAGCCATATTTTGATACAAAGCGAGTTTCTTTACCGCTATAATAACTCATAAAATTAAAATAAATAACGACATTTAAAAATTAGATGATATTTACTCTGTAATCTATTTTTTTTAATTTTTTTTCATTATCTCCAAAATTTAAAACAAAATATCTTTTCATATTTACCCTAGTCTTAATATTTTTTTCATTAGCAATTTTTGTATTATACTTATTTCGTGTATCTCGGAAACGGCTGTAACGATTTGGATCAAATTTGGTATTTAGATAAAGTTTTCCTTTTTAAGTTTATCTATGTAGTTTTTTTTGGGAAAAACTTTTTTTTGTATCACCCGAAAAAACTATAATTTTACAAAAAAAAAACGCTGAGTGACATAATATTCTATGTCATTTCCACAATTATAAGATTTACATAAGATGAATATCTTTAACACAAATGAACAGGTTGGAATAAATGATTCTATGGAATAAATTATGATAGTGTACATCACATATTTGATTATTGCATTTTTAGTTGGTTCGATTACCGACTCAGGTAAGCTTATAATATGAATACAGTTGATCAAAAAGAAACTTATATCATCAATATTTAAGGTTCTTTTCCTCCACATCCCGTTCACCTTATTTGTATGCATACGAACACTCTAATGATATTACTCTTCTTATAAAGAAGTTAGGTGTTTTCAAATTTTAACATAATTGATATTTAAAAATAAAAATTAAAGAGTGCATGTATGAATGTGTATACGCGCAAGAAGTGAAACTTCTGTAGGTTATCGGTATTTTTTATGAAATACAATTTTTATTTTAAATAATTCTGTTAGGAGAGATACAAAAAAAATTTTTATCGATTTAAAAAGGAAAAAAATCTTTTATTATTCACATTGGTGGTACCTACAGGCGGTGTTAGGATAAAAATTTATTTTCAATCAAATGTTGGAATGATTCAATAAAATTAATAATAATACAGAGATTCAATTATTTTTTTTGAAAATAAAAAATATTGTACAAAAAAAATATTTTTTTGCTCGACTTGGCGGGGGCACTGCCGTGCCCCCCGATTTTCTTAAACTATTTTACAATACTCATTTGATATGAGTATAGCAAAAAAGTATTGTTCATTTAAGAATAAATGAAGGAAGTATTTTCTTTTACGAATATCTATTTTTATTTAATTTATTTTTTGAAACATTTATATAATTGTTTAAATATTGTTTAATTGACTATTTATTCACTTCCGTAACAACCGTTTCCGTTATAATAATCGTAACGACAATCCTTTTTCTCTCTCTTATGGCGCGCTTAAATAAGTTTTACTTCAAAATTCTTATCGGAATTTGTCGCGGATTTATTTAGATTTTTGGTTTCCGACGTTTCGAATGCTTTACAGCGCACATGGACACGGGAGAGACTAAGGTTTTACAATACGTTTCAAAAGTTACTATATTATAGACGAAATCTATCCCCAAAATGCGTGTTTCGGGAACAGCGCGTCAAAACGTTCAGTATGTAGAGACCTTTACAATTGTTTATATTATGTTACGGATGTTAATATAATAAAATTTGTTGCCCATCAACCTTGTGATTGTAGAAATATAATAAAATTATAATAAACTGACTTTGCTCAAACTATCCAAAACTAAAAGGCTTATAGCTTTCTGAAAAAAATCACGCCGAAATGTTGGTTCGTTGTTATTGAAAGAAAATAACCTAACATCTTCCTTGTTTATGGTATAGACTAAATGATACATATTTCCAGAATGGTTCTAAATTCTAATCTAATCGATATTTTACCCGACTGCGGCCATTATCAAAGGAGGATTATGTGTTTGACCTGTATGTATGTATGTGAGTATATCTGATCCTATATTCCTTCGTAATTACTAAACTACTTAATCGATTTTAATGGTTCATACGTCATTAGATTAGTTTTGATATCATGAGCCTTTGATATTCTGGCGCCAATTTGGTGTTTTAAAAAAGTTTTTCTCGTCCAAGCCAGCAAGTCCAGTCCAAGCATAGAATATGCGACTTGTCGAGTGGGGTGCGGTATCAAAATGAAGGTGATTACGAAAATATATACAACAAATATACAGAGTAGAACAAATCGATGGGACATGGAAGAAAAGTACCTTAAATGTTGAAGTTATCAAAATTTATTCAAAGGAAACATTTCTTTATTTTTAAAAATAATAATAACTGCATTTTTTTTAAATAAAAAAAAACCTTACCTGATCAAATAAAAATGCAAAAAAAAAACACCGTCACTATTTTATCGAATTAATCGATAGGGCTTATTCCCATAAAATCATAAAATCTCTTGAACAAACACTGCGTCTTAGCATTGAAGAAAACGATGAAATCTTACAAATTATACATATCGACTCGACTCAAACATCGTGGAACAAACGCACAGGACATTTATTTATTTATTTATTAACACTAACAAGAACATAATAATATAATTACAATAAATAATAAATTCTAAGTGCTGTCTTAATTACAGGTGTTACACACATTTCATAAAAGATAGACGCAAATACAAGTAGTGAATTAAAATAAATACAAAAATTATGGGAATATTATATAAATTAAATTGTATATAAATTGAATCAGAAATTAATATTATATGATAATTTAAAACATGCATCATTTTATAATTATACAATCGTTAAACATAACAAAATAAACTCATTAATTTATTGTTCAATGTTGAAACTGACTAAAACTTAGCACTTAAATTATATTAGAAATAAAAAATATACCTTTTGACTATAAATTACAATTATTCGATGAGAATAAATAAAATAAATTACGTTTAAATATCGAGAGATTGAAGAAAAATGTCTTAAACACATATAATATTAAGTTTCACTCAAATGAAACTATTTTATTAAAAAAAAAAATAAGTTTAACTGCATTTAATTTTTTTTTAAAGACGTGACCTGAACCGGTAATGGAACCAACTGAATATACTTGCTAAAAGGTACACCGTCACTATTTTATCGAATTATTGGATAGAGTCTATGGAGTATGGTAAGGATGAAATGTCTTGAAAGATAATTGTATGTTACAATGAATGAAAACGACGAAATTTACAAAGAGCACATATTAATCCTAACTAACATCACAACCTAAGATTATTATCCACGAAGTATTTATAATTTTTTTTTGTCTGTCTGTCTGTATGTCTGTCTGTCTGTGACCGTATCACGGAAAAACTACTGGAGGGATTTTGATGAAATTTGGTATGATGATAGCTGGGTGTCCGGATCAACATATAGGATACTTTTACTGCGGAAAAATATCTCATCTCTGACAAATCTATACTAACCGTTAAAACGTTCCTAGGGACGAATCCGTGCGGAGCGAGGGTGAGTTGCTAGTTTTATTTATAAAAAATATTTTTTCATATAGACATTATCGGTCAGAGTTAGCTCTGCCACTTGCCAGTAGAAAGTCTGCTCCCTGGCAAAGCATTAGAACTCAAGTGGATAGATAATGGTACATTACTGCATCTCAAAAATAACTTTGAACTTTGAAGCTGTACTTGAGATTTAAGTAACTTACTATTTTTAACCGAATTTTCAGGATAGAATATTTTTTGTGTCTGTTTGTTTATATGGAATCGCTAGTTTTGAACTTATTTGTATGTTTTTTTATATAAATAAATAAATAAAAAATATTTAATTAAACAAAAACATGCGTGTGTACTTATGTAGGTATGTAAAAATTTATACTTCTTTGGCGTAACAGAGCGAAAATAGCTAAAGATTTCATCCCGTATGTCACAACTCTCTGTCTGTAAAAGGAATGATAAATTAATAAAATAATTAAATAAGGCATATTAGGCATATTACACTCATATATTTATAGAATATCGTATACGGAAAGAGTATAATATTATATATCATTTGTCAGACAATAACAACGGTTTCCATGGCAACAGATAGTTATCAGCTAACTTCATCATGTCGCTTTTTGGCTGTCGGTGTGCGCGCGCATTGTAAAAATTTTACTCTCATATTTTTTTCGAAACGTGCCAAAAGAAGTATAACTTCAAAAAACTTTTATTGTAACTGGGCGAACAATTATAGTTGAATTAAAATTTGATGGGTGCTTATCTTTTCATACTAAATAGCGGGGA
Source organism: Brenthis ino (assembly GCA_921882275.1). Classification (NCBI taxonomy): domain Eukaryota; kingdom Metazoa; phylum Arthropoda; class Insecta; order Lepidoptera; family Nymphalidae; genus Brenthis; species Brenthis ino. Next base: position 5,835,825 of record OV170229.1, read on the forward strand.
TGTTATAAATACGAAATTTCGGATTCTGGATACGGGTACGGATATATGAATAACATACCGGTTTCAGATACGGTTACGTATATGAAATTATTTCGGATTATCCGATAGTTTCGGATAGTTTCAGGTTTTTAAATAATTGTAAAAGAATAAATAGCTATGTAATGAATTGACTTTATTTGTAGGTTGTCATTTACTAAAATATGACTAATTAATATAGCTAATAGTAGGGGAGCCCAAGAGGGGATTTTCTGTAGTTACTCGAGCGCGGCAGATTGACATAAAAGAGGTTACCTTGCACTCTATTCAGTACTTTCACCACAATATAAGTCTTCTATATAAAGGGGCGCGTCTAGGGAAGCCGATTAAAATATTTAAAAAATGTTTTGATAAGGTAAAAATACTTGAAACCGTCAGATTAAGGTGTGGTAGGCTAGTCACATCCTGAAAAGTGTCCAATTTAATAATCTGCCGATTTGCACAAGCCTAAGAGGCAAAAATCATCATAATCTTTATAGTCGATTTTTGCCTCTTCGGCTTGTGCAAATCGGCAGATTATTGAATTGGACACTTTTCAGGATGTGGCTAGCCTACCACACCTTAATCTGACGGTTTCAAGTATTTCTACCTTGTCAAAACTTTTTTTAAATATTTTAATCGGCTTCCCTAGACGCGCCCCTTTATATAGAAGACTTATATTGTGGTGAAAGTACTGAATAGAGTGCAAGGTAACCTCTTTTATGTTAATCTGCCGCGCTCGAGTAACTACAGAAAATCCCCTCTTGGGCTCCCCTACTATAAGCAAAAGAAATAACAAAACTAAAAAGTCGGTTCGGCCGGACTAAAACCTGACATAACGTGTCTCATTTCGACTACGTCCCTATCCGAAATTATTCGAAACTTTAATACCAGATTCGGTTACGGTTTCGGTAACATTTTTATTTCAGATATCCGATAGTTTCTATTACGTCTTACGGTTACAGAGCTCCATAACATCCCTAGTCCCTACTATATGATAACATCCAAAGTAAAAAAAATACTTTTTTAATTTGCGAGAGGACATCATATACAAATATAAAAGTGCAAAGATTTACGTAGCACAAGAAAATAGGTATAAATTATAGAAAAGCTTAATATTTTTTTAGGTTTTAACACATATTTTTTGTTGTTTTAGGTAAAATGTCGAGTTATGGGAGTACTTCACCATCAGACGAAGGCTTCGACCGATACGAGCCACCCTTCTACTGTCCACCTTCACATCAAGGTGCAAAAATAAAAATTAACTTTTTGTCGGTATATATTTTCCTACTAGCCGTTTAAAATGGCATAGTTATTAAATGGTAGTGTGCTTGGTTGGAAAATTAAGTGATGCGGGTTCAAACCCCGGGTGTCTCACCTGATATTCTCATCGGCGAATCATTTTCAACATGAATATCACGTTACGGTGAAGAAAAACATCGTGAGGAAATCTGCATGTCTGAGAGAACCTAGTAAGTTTTCAAATGACATGAGAATTCCGCCAACCTGTACTTGGCCAGCGTGGTGGGCTATGGCTTGATCTCCCTAACATTGTGGGGAGGCCCACCCCAAGCAGTGGGACGTTAAAAAGGGCTGAACGAAGTGAGATGAGAGTGACTGTTTCCGTAACTAACGACAGCAGTATACAGTATATTACTTAATAGTAACAGTTCTAATTTCTTTTTCATCTTCGCGGATACTTGAATTATATATTTGCCTAGCGATTTGCCCTTGCATCGTTCAGAACATCAAAACAGATAGACAGACAAAAAAATAAGAACTGTTTTTTTTTCTTATAAGTACTGTATATAATTTCATATGTATTTAGTAAAAAGCTGTTATTTTGACATTACACACAGACACTACAATTTTATTTATTTAATATGTATAGATGTAGATAATATGGGAGAAGTTATATGAGCAACTTGTCGATAGGGAACTATCGCACCGCCAATACATTTATTTATGTATGTAACAGGTAGTCCATTGGACGGTGGAGTGTATTGGCCGGCGGGCGAGGGTCACGAGTTCGATGCTCAGGACATGTATCACGACACCAACAACTACATAGGCAGAAATTATGGTAAGGTGATAAAATCTAGCTTAAGTTACTCCTAATAACATCAACTATCTGCCCGTGACAGTCCCATCGAAATCAGTCCATCCGTTTCGGAGATTAGCCGGAACAAACAGACAGATAGATAAACAAGAAGATGGACAGTCAAAATATTAAAAATTGTGTTTTTCGTATAAGTACCTTAAACAATTTCATATGCATTTAGAAAAAAGCTGTTATTTTAACATTACAAATAGACATTTAATTTTATTTATCATTTAATTTTATTTATCTGTATAGATTATGAGTTATGTTAAAACGAGAAGATCCCACACACTAGGCGACTGCGACCAAGACCATAGTACTAGTGATCATGTGACATGGTCTTGTGTATGGCTGGAGGTCCAGGGGTTCTGGGTTCGAGTCTTAGGTAGAGTCGAGTATAGCTATTGGGATTTTCTGTCAAGATATCCTCAGTAATAGCTCGGAATTGAAGGAGAAATTGGCGGTGTTTCACTTTTGCGTCTGATTTCGCACCGCTCGTTATGACTGGTCATCCCACCGGAGATTGGAAATGGAAGGAATATAGTTATCATACTGCATTTATGTTTTGCGCTCACATACCTACTTGTGTTTTTGTAAGATATTTGAGATATGGCCACCGTGGCTGAAATACGCCATAACTGTACTTGTCCGACCTGTAACTCGAACCCAGGACCTTCGGATCTGCAGCCATAATTGCTAGCTACTAGACCACCAAAATCATATACATATAATAAAATTGTATCTAAGCCGAATCTGTACATTAAATATTTTTTGGAAAATCTTATTCATTTTACAACGATACACATTACTATCGATACAGAGGCCGAAACTATAGTTTTAAAAATGTTTGTCTGTCTATGACCTTATCACGGAAAAACCACTGCAGGGTTTTTGATGAAATTTGGTATGATGACAGCTGGTTATCAGGGTCAACATATAGGATACTTTTTACTGCGGGAAAATATCTCATCTCTGAGAAATCTATACTAAACGTTAAAACGTAACTAGGGGCGAACCCGAGCGGAGTGAAGGTGTGTCGCTAGTAAATAAATATAAGTTGATCATTGATAGCTACGGTCGTGGTCGTCTAGTGAATAGGAGCTTTATAATTTATATGCTTATTATAATAACTTCCACTTGTACAAATACAGGTGTTGATTAACATAATAGGCTTTTGTAAATAATAAAAAAAAAACAATTTCTTTATTTCAGCTTGTTTTTGCGCTCAGTTCTTTTGGAATTTACACATTTTGATGATACATACTTTTACCATAAAATAAAGAATTTATTTCAGAAGTTTTATGTGTAGGTATGCATGCCACTGGCAGATGTATTAATAATATACCAGCGACTTACCCTCGTTACGTTTTAACGTTTAGCTTAGAGATGAGATATTTTCCCGGAGCAAAAAGTATCCTATATGTTGACCCGGTAACCAGCTATCATCATAGCAAATTTCATCAAAATCTGTCCTGTGCTTTTGTCTTGATGCGTTCCCAGACAGATAGACAGACAGACAAACATTCTAAAAACTATAGATTCGGCCTCTATCGATAATAATGACTATTTTAATAAGATTTTGCAAAAATATTGAATGTACAGATTAACTCAGTTTAAATTTTATTATTTGTATAGATTTACAATTGATTTGAAATCCAAGCCATGGTTAACGTAGAAATAAACATTTAAAATCATCCCCTATTTATCGCCTTGAGGGATGTTTTTTTCTTCTCGAAAGCAGAAATAATTTTATGAAGAAAATATTGTGAGTAAATCTCGGAGTTTCAAAGCGAGTAAATCACGTGTATAACAATTAATGTAACCAATCGAAGACTCCCAATTGTCACATAATGAATACGATTGGTAGACTGTATGTTTGTTACTCCTTTTTACCGCAACGACTGGACCGATTTGGATGAAAAGTACAGATATAGGCTATAGAATACGATTTGTACTAATAGATAGGCTACTGTTAGTAATAATATTCGCCCAAAGGTGGCGCTATGTGTGCTATAAACACTAAATGCACCAATGAAAGTACCCGAATAAAGCGAGGGTTGCTAGTAATGAATATTTTGTTACAGGTTATGAAGAAATGCAAATATCAACAAATGAAACCTACGAAGCATACCACAGTAACGTGATGCATCACAGCTATACACAAAATAATCCAGGTAATATTGTACTTATTATGTATACTAATATTATATAGCAAAAAACAAAATAATAATAATAATCTGACAAATTTCGGTCACTGCAGCGAATCTCACTGAAACTAGCTAGCTATAGGAGATATAGTGCAGCGTGCGTACGCGCAGACACAAGTGTACTATCTATTTCTGTCACTCTCATACTCTGGTGGGACGACTGCTCGACACCGGTGAGAGTTAAGGCGCAGGACCGACGGCTTTACGTGCTCTCCGAGGCACGGGGTTGAAACACCACCAACTTCCCAACTCCGGGCTGTTACTGAGAATATTTAGCAGAAAAACTCAGTGATTAAATAGTAACAGCGGAACGGGAATCAACGGTAGACTGCCCGTATTAGCAATCTCTGTCCTTGCCAAATTTTATCGAAATCTGTTAAGAGGTTTAAGCGTGTAAATAACAGATTGACTATCATATCTTTTTTTTCTATTTTATACATTCCATATTATAAAGACGTAAAGCTTGTAAGTTTGTTTGTAGAAAGTGATCTCTGGAACTACTGAACCGATTTAGATGACATTCGGTAAGAAGATAGTTTGAGACATTTAGTCGCTAGTCTAGATAAAGAAATGCTAGTAGGTACAATTAGTATCTATACTAATATTATAAAGAGGCAGAGTTTGTTTGTTTGTTTGTTTGTTTGTTTGTTTGTTTGTTTGTTTGTTTGTTTGTTTGTTTGAACGCGCTAATCTCAGAAACTATTGATCTGATTTGAAAAATTCTTTTTGCCTTCCCGTTTATTGAGGAAGAATATATACTGTATATCATATAATATATAATTAATCGATCTATTTCATAGTTACTGTTAAAACTAGTGACGAGCCCGAGCGAACCGAGGGTGAATCACTAGTAGGTATTTATGACAGTATGTATATATATATATATACATACTGTCATACATACCTACATATATATATATATACATATATATATATATATATATATATATATATATATATATATATATATATATATTATATATATATATATATATATATATATATGTGTGTAACACGTTTGTCCCCAGGCTTAGATTGCGATATGCAAACTTTGCCCCGGTACGATCGACCGCCACCCTCTTTTGTAAGGGTGGTCAAGAGAAGAACGACAGCAAATAAGAAGGAAAGACGTCGAACTCAAAGTATTAACACTGCATTCACTGATCTAAGAGAATGTATACCGAATGTGCCGCCAGATACAAAATTGTCTAAGGTGAGTTCTATATATCAATATGTATTGTATTCAGCCCTTTTTAACATCCCACTGCTGGGGGTGGGCCTCCCTTCAATACAAGGGGGATCAGGCCATAGTCCACCACGCTGGCCAAGAGAGGGTTGGGTTGGTTGGGTTATATTAATATACGGACAATATACGGACTTTTTATTATAAATATGAAATTTTGTATGTGTGTATATTTCTTACTCCATCACGCTGTAACGGCTGGACAGATTTGGATGAAATTAAGTACACAGATAGGTTTTTATGGTTTTTGTGTTTTTTTGTTGATAGATTACCTGGGTTAGTACATAAGCTACTCTCAAAAAAAAAAAATTATTTAGTACCGTATTTATTTTCATATGCATTCAGTAAAAAGCTGTTATTTTAACATTACAAACAGACACTTCAATTTTATTTATCTGTATAGATTTACGTTTAAGCGTAATAAACAATTGAACTGACGATCTGTTCTTTTAAAATGGCTTATAAATTAAAAACTTATTCGTATCTTATCAGGATTTATAGTAAGAATTCTGTAAGATTTCTTCGTTGAATCCCAAATCTGGGACTTTGCGCGTATCACAAGTCGACCCAAAAATAGAACCAATTTTTACGGTTTTCTAATAGTCATTAACTATCTATTTTTTTTTAATATTAGAGAATCCGCCATAAAACACAGGTATTATTCGGTAAAAAGTAATGTAACCTAGGTATATTGTTTTTATTTTTATATTAGTGACTAGCATTGCCCGCGGCTCCGCCCGCGTTCAGATGACTAAAAAGCAAATTCTTAGGAAATTAAAATCAAATTCTAGCAAATTATTCTTACATATAAGTTTACTCTTACTATGCAGTTTTTGTATTTTTCCTCAGAAATGAGATATTTTCCCGCGGTAAAAAGTACTCTATATGTTGATCCGGATAACCAGCTATCACCATACCAAATTTCATCAAAATCCCTCCAGTGGTTTTTGTGTGATGCGGTAACAGACAGACAGACAGACAGACAGACAGACAGACAGACAAAAATTCTAAAAACTATAGATTCGGACTCTGTATCGATAATAATGTCTATTGCAATTAGATTTTCCAAAAAAAAAAATTAATGTACCTACTGATGCAACTCAATTACAATTTTATTATACGAGTATGTATAGACTTCACTTTCCTTCAAGGAAGGTTTAGGAAGCGAGTTAAAATCCCGGGTCTAGCTCTGATATTTTCATATGTGAATCATTTCCAACATGATCACCACTTGTCTTACGGCGAAGGAAAACATCGTGAGAAAATCTGCATGTCTGAGAGAACCTGGCGGTTGTCTGCAGACATGCTCAGTCTGCCCGCACTTGGCCAGCGTGTTGGGCTATGGCCTGATTCCCATCGTATTGAAGGGAGGCCCACCCCCCGCAGTGGGACGTTAAAAAGGGCTGAATATAATACCTTCGCTCTTTCGGATATGTCTCTGAATTCCTAACAGTAGCCTATGTGTTATTCCAGATCATAGTCTGTGTAATAAATTTCATCAAAATCAGTCCAGGCTTTATAGCGTGAAGGAATAACAAACATACAAACTTTCGCATTTATGATAATATACTTTGTCCGATAGTTTTAAAGTTACATCTCTTTTACTTAAGACGGACGGATAGAATACATGAGCTTAGTAAAAACTTTTTTATATATTCTGTGGACTACAAAAGTTTAAAAAAGCAAATTTACTAATTAGTTATTTTAGTTAAAATAAAACTATGTTTTTGGATTTTTTTTGCGGATTTATTTTGATAATAATATATATGTAGTTTTATGTTTTGATAGTATAGCCGAAAAGATAGTTTTATTTAATACTACAGTCAAAATCGCCCCGCTCGGAATATTTGTATAGATTTCTCAGGGATGAGATATTTTCCCGCAGTAAAAAGTATCCTATATGTTGACCCGGATAACTAGTTATCATTATACCAAATTTCATCAAAATCTGTGTAGTAGTTTTCTCGTGACGCTGTCACAGACAGACAGACAGACAAAAATTATGAAGACTATAAATTCGGCCTCTGTATAGATAATAATGACTAAGTATTTTAATAAGTTTTTCCACAAACTTTTAATGTACAAATTCGACTCAGTTAGAATTTTATTATATGTAGGTATAGATGTCAAATATTCGCGTAAATCTAAGAAAGAATTAGTTATTTTAGTGTCAGGTTATTTTAACAGTAATAAACAAACATATATCTGTCTCACTCTAACCTATGTAATTGTCAGATGGTGCGACCGAGATCGCAGAGCATCAATACCGCGTTCTCTAAACTAAGAGATCGCATTCCAAGCGTTCTTCCTGACACTAAGATGACTAAGGTTCGTGAGATTAATTACATTTAAATTCTAACTAATATTATTAATGTGAAAGTCTATTTGTTTGTCCATCTACTTACTGAATCAATAGCTTTTAGCCCGCGACTTTACTCGTGTAGTTTATGTATAATTCCTCTGCTTCTAAGAGCCGTAGTGTGATGTTCAGCTTTTAACCTTCATAAAAGTAACTAACTCTGTCTGTATGTCTGTTAGGTTTCCACACCTAAACCGCTGAGCCAATTTTGATAAATTTTGGTATAAAGGTAGGTGGAACCTTGAAGGACATAGAGAATTTTTGTCCTGAATATTAAACCTGAAAGGGGTGAAATAGGTGTTGAACTTTTGTATGAGAAACCTAACTACAACCTGACTAAACTACCTAAAAGTACACTAATGATAACTATTTTTTTATTTATTTAAAACATGTGACGCTCACGAGCGAAGCGAGTTTTAGTCGCTAGTCTTACTAATGTTATAAATGTGAAAGTTTAGATGGATGTTTGGATGTTTGTTACACAATAACACCAGAACGGCTGAAAGGACCTGTTTAAAGTCACAGAGATAAGTTTTAGTTTGAAATAGCATATAGGATACTTTTTATCTCGGATAGGATAATTTTTTTTTATTTGTTTTTTAGAGGCAAAACCCGAGCGAAGCAAGTATGAGCCTCTAGTAGGCTATAAAATGCTTAAAGAATTTTTGAAATGTGACTTTTAGTATCAGTTTTAGTTAAAAAAACAAACAATCTTTACATAAAACAAAGCGATTGTTCTGATTTTTCAAACAACTTCAAAAAGGAGGAGGTTCTCAATTCGACTGTATTTTTTTTTTTTATGTTTGTTACCTCAGAACTCCGTCATTTATTAACCGATTTGGACAATTTTTGTGTTGTTTGAAAGTGCTTACTTCCAGATTGGTCCCATTTAAATTTCAAAAAAGAAATACCACCCCTAAGGGTGGAAAAATTGCTAATGATGAATTTAACCTACTTCTAATTGTCATATAGACTTGAAACTTTGCAAGTGTTTCTATTTCCGTTGATAGTACAGTGGTTCGGTATTGTTGACCTGATCTGATGGTAAGGCCAGAAGGTGGATAGGTGGAACTCTTCGACGGCTATTAGTAGATACTTTGAGTTTGGGCTTATTTTGTTTGATTTGACAAGCCTAACACGTTAGAATTCTTACTTTGCTACTACTGTCTTCACTAAAAAGGGAAAAATAAAAACTTTTTAACAAAAAAATAAAAACCGACTTCAAACAAAAGCACTAAAAAGTAAAAAATAACTGATTGGTAGTTTTCATTTACTATACATACCTAATGAAATATTTTCGAAGTCGGTGTGCTTTGGCTAAGTAATTAAAGCCTACCTATTAAATACATACTAATCAAATATTTTTGAAATCGGTGCCAGCCCATACAAAGCAAAGCACACCGACTTCGAAAATATTTGATTAGGTATGTATAGTAAATGAAAACTACCAATCAGTTATTTTTTACTTTTTATTGCTTTTGTTTGAAGTCCGTTTTTCGCCTATCACTACATAGTATAAAACAAAGAAGCTTTCTCTGTCCCTAAATCCCTATGTATACTTAAATCTTAAAAACTACGCAACGGATTTTGATGCGGTTGTTTTTAATAGATAGAGTGATTTAAGAGGAAGGTTTATATGTATAATACATGCATATTATAGTACAGAAACGCCGAGAAATTCAAAGATTTGTATTTCTTATTAACCGTTAAAATGCATCTAGGTTAGTTTAGGCTAGTTTATTTTATATTTTTATACTTTTGAGTCGTCACCTTAGTATCTCCCGTGACTATATTCGCTTTAAAGCATTCAAAACATCGAGACACAAATTTAAAATAACACCGCGAAAAGAAATAAAGAAATAGTTGTAAAATGTCAAAAAATCGCGTACAACAGTATAATTTCTTTACTCCTAAAACATTAGTAGAACATGAAAAAGTATAGATTATCCACATATTCTAGTGGTAACGCGCTCGCTTGGGAAGCCGAGTGAAGTGGGTTTAAATCCCGGTTCTCGCACCTCTGATAATTTCATGTGCGAATCATTTCTAACATGATTACCACTTGCCGTACGGTGAAGGAAAACATCGTGAGGAAACCTGCATGTCTGAGAAAACCTAGCAAGTTTTCGAAAGACATGTGAAGTCCACCAATCCGCACTTGGCCAGCGTGGTGGACTATGGCCTGATTCTCCTCGTACTGAAGGGAGACCCGTGCCCAGCAGTGGGACGTTAAAAAAGGGCTGAATATACAAAAACATATGTACCGAGGCTTATATAACATTTTCTCCACAGATAAAAACTCTCCGTCTGGCAACTTCGTACATATCGTATCTCCTGAAGGTGTTGGAGACGGATGGAGAGCCAGCAGGAGGGTTCAGGGCTGAGCTTCATCACACGCCGCCTAGACGGAGAAATGCTGAACATAATTCACAGGTAAATAAATATTATTTTTAAAGTTTTTCTTTTGGCGCGTTATAAAAAAATATTATGCGAGTAATTTTACGATTCGACAGATTTAGACTACAGTATGAAGTTAGTCGTTATTGGCTACAGTGTTAAATTAGTCCTGGTATCTGTCTGTAATCAAATCTTGCCTTAGATATTTTTTTTATTAAAGGTTTTTGCGCGGAACCCTTTTTCTCTAAAATAAAATTAAGCCTAATTTACTCTTTATAACGTAAGCTATCTAGCGGTGAAAGTCCCGTCAAAATAGGTTTATATAGCATTTCGGAGATTAACCGGAGCAAACAGACAGACATACAGACAAAAATTTTAAAAATTGTTTTTTTTTCTTAGAAGTATCGTATATAATTTCATATGCATTTAGTAAAAAGCTTTTATTTTGTCATTACAAACAGACACTTCAATTTGGTTTTGATTAGATTAATATATATCTACATATGGAAAGCTAAGCAAAGCCAGTGGTAAAAGCTAGTTATAGTTCCATAAAATCAAGCAAAACCACAGCAATAAGTTATATTATAACAGTGCATAGATTTATTTCAATACCACTTGAGATCTTTCTCAAGAGAATGCATGTGTTTCAAGTACGGAGGCGCCGGACAGACGGACGGGTTATCTATGTTACTTTATATATATTTAAATTATAAATTTGAATATTTGTCTATTGATTACCCTATTATCTAAACTACTACTATTATGAGGAAAGATTTGTATTTTTCTATTTTTGTATGTTCGTAACGAAAAAACTCAAAAACTACTGGATCGATTAAGATGAAATTTAGTAAGAAGATAGTTTGAGACTCTGGGAACATAGGCATAAAAGTTTGTATGAGAAATGAACCTATTTTTCATTTTTCATAATTTGAATACAACTTTGCATATCAGTTACATGAGATATTTATCTACTGAATGTATCGTAAAATTAGTATGGATTCAAAATTTATTATAGGTAGTTATGTATGTATGTTTGTATAATCAAATATTTCTCTCTAACTTTATCCCAACATTTTATAGGGCCATGTGTTTCTGTTATTAGATTAGATGTAATAAAGAGCCATCTGGTTTGTGGCCAGATAAAAGATCCGTATTAAATTAACATTATTAAATATACTTTAGGTGTAGTGGTGTAACGTACAAAATATGTAACCTGTTCGATTCTCGGTAAATATAGGAGAAATAAGGAAATATGTTGGTTTTTTTGTTTGTTAGCCATTTGATCTTTGGAGCTAATAATCTGATTGGATTATTTTTTTTGTATTTAATCTTATAATATTAGATGAGCAATTCTTGTATATTTATATAAAGAAACATCATCCAAATTCGTTTAGCAGTTCGCTAGATTAGCGTAAACGTATGTATGTACTCGTATATAGAGACAAATGTTCGCCGGCTACTTTCATTTATATTTAACTGGCGACTCACCCTCGGCTTGCTCGGGTTCGTCCCTAGCTACGTTTTAACTAGTAAAACTCAAACCTTAGTCTTTCCCGTTACCATGATTGCTGTAAAGCATTCGAAAAGTCGGGAACCAAAAATTAAAATAAATCAGAAAAGATAGATTTATTTAAAATGTCAAATATTCGCGTAATCTAAGACTGAAAAAAATCATTTTATTAGACTATTATTTACTAGCGACTCACTCTCGCTTCACTTCATGTGACAAAATCATCCCACGGGAACCACTCATTTTTCCGGGATGATATGTAGCTTATAACCTTCCTCAATAAACAGACTATCTAATGTAAAAAGAATTTTTCAAATCGGATTAGTAGTTCCTGAGATTATCGCTTTCAAACAAACTAACAAACTCTGCCTCTTTATAATATTAGTATAGACTAATGACACACCCTTGCTTCGCTCGGGTTCGTCCATTCCTTCCTAGGTCCTTTTAATTTTTTTGAGCGGAACCCTAATACTTTTACTGAAATAAAAGTAGCCTAAGTTACTCCTTATAACATCAACTACCTGCCAGTGAAAGTCTCGTCAAAATCGCCCCAGCCGTTTCGGAGATTAGTCAGAACAAACAGACAGACAGACAAAATTTTAAAATTGTGTTTTTCTTATAAATACCGTATATAATTCCATATTATGCATTTAGTAAAAAGCTGTTATTTTGACATTACAAACAGACACTTCATTTTTATTTATCTGTATAGATTATGTCGTGCGCAAGCGAAGTCGCGGGTGAAAAATAGTTTTTCATAAACACATTATTTTTAGTAGAACCAAACATAATTTATCAGGATATAGGTCAATTTTTTACCTGTTTGTTTATATTTCGTATAAACAAGTCTTTACAATTTCCTGTTAATGGCCATCTGGTTTTTTTAAGGCACGCGATAAAAATGTGCGCGTCTAGCGACTGGACCCAGACTCTTTTCTGCTAATGTTTTATTTATATAACTTTAGTTAATTATACAATTAAAAGTTACCTAGTGTTTAACTATCTATATTAAATTTTGAATTCATACTAATTTGACGACACGTTTGGCTCAGTTCGTAGTGACCCTACTTGCTGTGCCAGCGGTAGCGGGTTCGAGTCCCGCTGCATTAATTTGTGTGATGAACACGAATGTTTGTTTTTACACCAGTCATGGGTATTTATATTTATAATATGTATGTATTTAACTGCCGCGGTGGTGTAGCGGCTAGCATGTATGGCTGCAAACCCGGAGGTCTTAGGTTCGAGTCCCGAGTCGGTCCAAGTTCAGTTATTGAGTGTTTCTGTATAGTAAGACAAAAATTCTAAAAACTATAGATTCGGACTCTGTATCGATAATAATGTCTATTTCAATAAGATTTTCCAAAAAATATTTAATGTACAGATCCGACTTAGTTACAATTTTATTATATGTATAGATTCGGAGTTCTTACAGTTTTCAATTGGGTTGTAGCCATTCACCCATCAATTAACATACGTACTTTATATGACCTGTCACAACAAGACTCCCCATACATTGTGTATGGCGACATCAACATGTGACGTCACTCTTTTCCAAACTCAACTATTTTCTGATTTCAAAGCATCTAAAAATTTTATTCCATTAAAAATTTATATTTTTTTAGCTTTCTTGAGCTTATATAATATTATATTGAAAATCACCTACAGATCTATCCCACGGGAACCGTTCATTTTTCCGGGATAAAAAGTAACTTGTTGTTTGATCGGCAATATATCAGCATGCCAAATTTTACTAAATTATTTGCATAAGTTGTTGCGTACTAAGCTATATAAGTTATTATAGTTTTTTAACTATCCCACGGGAACTATTTAATTTTCAGGGATGAAAAGTATCTAAGATGTTGCCCGGGGACATAAGGTACCACCATGCAAAATTTCATTTAAATCGGTCCAATACATTCGGAGATTAGCCCGTACAAACAGACAGGGAAACAAAAAATTAGAAAAAAATCTAGATTAGTTCTATTAGTCTTCTTACATCTCCCTGACTCGGTTTTTAGCATTTTTTGTCTATGTACAGACATTCGACCTCTACAGTTTTATTATAGTATAGATTTGGAAAATAAGCAAAATCGAATGCAAAGCTTCCTCTTATTGATTAGAACAAGAGATCAACTGTCTTTTTTCGAGCTTTTACCTCACATGTTGTTAATAATGTAAACGATATTCCTAAAAACGGTTCGTTTCGACATTTTTTTTACTCTACAAGTTTTTTGTTTCAACTTTAAATAGCTGTGAAATTGATATTTAAATTTTTACTTTGTTACATGTTAAATGTTCTAATGGGATATCGCAGTGCTATTATAAATACGAAATTTGTATGTGTGTATGCTTCTTACTCTTTCACACTGAAAGGGCTGGACTTTTAAACAAAAGTTTTATACGTTTGGCGGTCTTTTTCGAACACATTACCTTACATCTATACTAATATTATAAAGAGGTAAAGTTTGTCAGTTTGTAACGTTGTAGGCTTTGTTTGTTTTGTTTTGTTGGTTTTGGAAGGTTGTAGGGTTGTAGTAATCTCTGGATCTACTGAACCGATTTAGATGAAATTTGGTAAGAAAATAGTATGAGACCCTGGAAAGGACATAGGATACTTTTTATCCCGGAAATCATTCCTTAAGGGGTTGAAAATGAGGATGAACGTTAGTATGGGGAATCAAGCTAGGGACGAACCCGAGCGAAGCGAGGGTGACTCGCTAGTCCAGATATAAATAGGTAAATTGAAGTAGTCAATTGATCGTATCGTTTTCCGGAACGAACCAAGTATCAAAATGTAGATAATTCTATAACAAATTTCATGATATAGGATTGTCATACCAAAATATCTCCAGACTAGAGGTTTTTTTAGTAAAAAATAGCTAGGAGCAAATTTTTGGTGAGCTTCCCTCTGGGGCGTGTTTGTTTATATGTTTTATGGTTTAAAAAATATATTTCGCCTGGAAAAACTGGGGTTTCGACGACGTAGATCGAGATCTTAGAGACTATATTACCTTCTTTTTAAATATTTACCATTTTAATTAAATATTGTTTTTTTTTCAGAATAATGCATCTGAGAAAAAAGGTAAAGGACGAACTGGCTGGCCCCAACATGTTTGGGCTCTAGAATTGAAAAGTGAACAGAACCTGCAAACATAGCATGTATTATATAAATTAATAATTTCATAGCTTAAGTATATAAATAATACATATAATAAAATTATTACATAATAGCTGTATATTTAATATTTTAAATTTCTGAAAATCATCGATCAAAAAAGTATTTACTAGATACACAATCCCATGCAAAAGTTCTCTTATAATCTGTCACCAGTTCAGGAAACAATTCTAGTTTAAATACTATACAACAATGTAAATTGAACCTTAAATGCAATGCTTAAAGTTGTTTTCACAAAAAAATAAATTAAAAGTGCGTTCAAATGTTCCGGACTACCAATGCTCTCTCACACGCTGGACTATACATAATATCTCCTGCAGTTGGCTAGTCTCAGTGAGATTGGCCGCCATCATCACTATATATATATATATATATATATATATATATATATATGTCGATGGGTCAAATTAATTAGTAATCGTGGATTAAACAAAACTTATGGTTGAGGCTGCTTGTAGAAAAAAATGGCATGTAATCTTTACGCGCGGTTGAAGTAAAACTTTTTTGGCAAATATCGTAATTAAATTAAAACAAACCTATAATTAAATAAGGCATATTGGGTATATTACAATCATATATTTATAGAATATCATATACGGAAAGAATATAATATTATATATTTGTCAGACAATAATAACGGTTACCATGGCAACATACCAATATATTCTATCTCATTCTCTCGCCGGCCCAATCCTATGTATTTATGTGTTTGTCTCTTTTTAGTGTCGCATTTCCGTTTCATCGAGTTTTAAATTACAATGATTCTAAAGAAGTTTCACTTCAAAAATCGCAAAAAATTGTATATAATTTTAAAGAACCCATATTATGTATATACATATAAATTTAATTTAGTGATATATTTTTAGTATAAGTTCATGTTTTAACTAAAAAAATTAAGTCAATGGTTCTCAAACTTTGTTGTCATAATAAAATTATTAATTTATTTTGATTATATTTTAGTTTTAAATAATAGCTTTAGTCGAATTCTCAATAATGGTCTAAAGTTTGAGAAGGATGAGTTAAAATAAAATTTTTAGTTGCTGTTTGTATGTTGTTTGACCGACTTGTTCCGTTTGTTTAGTTTAATGAATAATTTGAATTTGAGAAAATATTTTGTCCCTAACTGTAAAATTACTTTCATAGCAATAAAAATATATAAAAAAACTAATTTCTCACTCTCATATTATTTTAAAAAAATATTTAAGCCATGAATTCTTTACAATCGGCAAAGATACAAAAAACACACACCTTTTCAAAGTCGGTTAATTATTTTTTTATTTACATAAATTGAGAACCAATTCTGTATAGTTTTATATCTCTACTAGTCTGAATATGTACTTTTAATTAGAATTAAGTAAAATTGATTTTAAAGCCAAATAAATAATGTGCCAAAGAAATAAATTATGTTTTAAGGTTTAAGATTGTTTTCTTTACACAAACAAACAGACACGTATTTTACAGTCATTATATTATAATAGCTTACTAGAGACGTCCTTTTATCTATGTATGTATTCAGCCCTTTTTAACGTCCCACTGCTGGGCACGAGCCTCCCTTCAATACGAGGGGGATCAGGCCATAGTCCACCACGCTGGCCAAGTGCGGATTGGCGGACTTCACATGTCTTTCGAAAACTTGCTAGGTTCTCTCAGACATGCAGGTTTCCTTACGATGTTTTCCTTCACCGTAAGGCAAGTGGTAATCATGTTAGAAATAATTCGCACATGAAAATATCAGAGGTGCGAGACCCGGGATTTGAACCCGCTTCACTCGGTTTCCCAAGCAAGCGCGTTACCACTGGGCTACCACTGCCTTATCTATAGGTACATATAATAAAATTCGAACTGACCCGAATCTGTACATTAAATATTTCTTGGAAAATCTTATTGAAATAGTCATTATACAGCGGCCGAATCTATAGTTTTTTAGAATTTTTGTCTGTCTGGGAACTCATCACGAGAAAATTACTAGACAGATTTTGATTAAATTTGGTATGATGATAGCTTGTTATCCGGGTCCCCATATATGATATTTTTTACTGCGGGAAAATAACTCATGTCTGAGAAATATATATTCAACGTTAAAACGTAACTAGGGACGAACCCGAGCGGAGCGAGGATGAGTCTCTAGTAATTTCAATAAATATGTTTAAAATACTAACCTTTTCCCGCGGCTCTACACACGTAGATCAATTTTATGTATTGCTATATCTAATAAAAATTATAAGTTATATGTTTTCATCAATATCTGCTCAGTAGTTTTTGCGTGAAAGTGTAACAAAAATCCATACATCCATCCTCACAAACTTTCGTATCTGCACCTGTTAAAAAAATGGAGAAGGCCTTTACCCTACAGAGGGGTTTTCATTCAAATAAATACCTAAATAAAATTATAAATAAAATATCAAATAAACAAAGAGAAAATAAATGAATAATTAAATAATAGCAATCTAAATTAATATTTTACCTTCTTTTAAATCTATACTAATATAATAAGGAGGTAGAGTTTGTGAATTATGAGTTTGTAAGTTTGTGATGTTGTAGGGGGTAATCTCTGGATCTACTGAACCGATTTAGATGAAATTTGGTAAGAAGATAGTTTGAGACCCTAGGAAGGACATGGGATACTTTTTATCCCGAAAATCATATCTTAAGGGGGCGAAAATGGGGACAAAAGTTTGTATGGGGAATCAACCTAGGGACGAACACGAGCGAAGCGAGGGTGGGGTTAGTCGCTATACAAAAGAAAGTAACTAGTAATTAATAAAGTTTTTTTAAAATTGATTTATTTATAATAATAACAGCTAAAATAATATAAATAATATTGCTATATTTAATTATGATAATATATTTTTTTAAATGTTTAGAAATAAAAATCAATAAATATTGTAAGGTACTTTGGTGCCATTTTTGAAATCATTTTTGTAAAATAGTGGGTAGGCACTGTCTGTAACAAGTATGTGTTTAAGACGTCTATAACCTTTGTCTCTCCCGTGACCATGATTGCTGTAAAGCATTCGAAACGTCAGGAACCAAAAATCATAATAAATCTGCGAAATAATCCGAAAAGATAGTTTTATTTAAATATAATCTATTTCTGTGCCAAATTTCATCTAGATCCGTTCAGCCGTTCTGGCGTGAAAGAGTAACAAACATCCATACTCACAAACTGTCACTGAAAAGAATTTATTTATATACTAGTGATTTACCCACGCTTCGCTCGGGTGTGTCCCTAGGTACGTGCACATAACATTGCTACGGTTTAATAGGAAGATCTTTTTAAGAGGAACAATTCTGTAATACTTTGTTTTCATATTAACTTTATTATTTTACGCGGCGCACGCCAATAAAGCTCCCAGTCGGCATGAATTTTTCCGACATCTTCAACAATCATCGTCATATTTTAGCCAATTTACACAAAACCTTAGTAAATTATACGCTTAAAACCTAAACAATGTGAACAACGTGAATTATACATTTAAATTTGTTGAAAACCGTGTGAAAATCCGTTCGGTAGTTTTGGAGTTTATCGCGTTCGGACAGACAGACAGACAAGGCGGAGGACTTTATTTTACAATATATTATGTACGTATGCAGTGTTTTTAAAAAGTGACTGCTTCCAATTTTGTTTAACCCCCGGCGCAAAAACGATAGATAGTGTTATAAGTTTATCGTGTCTGTCTGTAGCATCGTAGCTCCTGAACGGATGAACCGATTTTGATTTTGCTTTTTTTTATTTGAAAGGTGAATTAGTCGGGAGTGTTCTTAGCTATGCTTGATGAATCTTGGTCCAAGATGGCCGCCGCCACAAAATGGCGGATTACATATTTTTCACAACTCCCTCAATATGGGTATCAAATGAAAGAGCTTTGAC
Source organism: Brenthis ino (assembly GCA_921882275.1). Taxonomy (NCBI): domain Eukaryota; kingdom Metazoa; phylum Arthropoda; class Insecta; order Lepidoptera; family Nymphalidae; genus Brenthis; species Brenthis ino. The sequence goes on from OV170229.1 coordinate 5,854,703, forward strand.
TAGTAGAATACTATGATAAATTTCAAATCCAAGATGGCCGCCACCACAAAATGGCGAATTACATGTCGGGTTTTTTTTTATTTTTAATTTAATTTAGTTATATTTTATTGATAACATTAAAGACCTTAAGACTTAACAACAAAAAGATAATAGGTTGACAAACAGAGAAGAATAATGTATTGAACTATTTAGTCTTTGCCTATTTATAAATAGATTTTTTGGCAGAGTGCATGCCTAAGTTTTTTTTTAAAACAGTGCATGTTTTTTGTTAAATCTATTTCGAGTTTACAGGTTGTACAGTTTATCGGTAGTTTCCGTTGTAGGGGCCATGTGCTCGGGAGCGTGTGCTGAGTAGGGTGACCAGCCATCCTGACATAAATTATATATTTTTTTTCAATCAATATTTATTGATCCTCGCGTCGCTCGGGTAATCGAAATGCCCTTGGTACTTTTTAATGTTTTTGAGCAGGATCCTAATTCTTTTTCTAAAATAAAAGTAGCCTAAGTTACTCCTTATAACATCAGCTATCTACCAGTGGAAGTCACGCCAAAACCAGCCGTTTCGGAGATTAATCAGAACAAACAGACAGACAATATTTTTTTTCAATTGTGCTTTTCAGTCACTTTAATTTTATTTATATGTGTAGATAAAGGAAATTCATTGAAATTATAAATAATTATATACAGAAGTAAATGTACACTTAATTATTACCGCACAAGTATATATGTATGTACATATCCGCGTGGAATTCTAGCAAGAATGCTACCCGCATTCCCAAGCAGGAAACCGATTAAAGAATGGCGAAGATTAAATGGAATCGAATAGCTTTTATTACAAGTTTTTTTTTATTATTATTAACTTATAATATTCGTATGTAAGTAAATTGTCCCTTTCAAATTTTGCAAACTAGTTCTCAAAAACTTCTTGGTATCAAACTGAGCTGAAATTTTATTTACTTATGTCATTTTGGAGACAGTGAAATAATATGGTACCATCGAGGTGATCTGATGGAGCCGGTATGTGGGGACTGGGAATCCCTAATGGGATATGGTAAAACAGCCGAATTTGAGATGTGTTTATTTTTATTTTACATTCTTCTAATAAAATTTTGTTTTGAAAAATTTACTTTTACTTTTAATTTATTTAATATGTATTTATTTGTGAAAAAGAAAGTTTTGCGGTCAGTACTGCTCTATTATAATTGCCATTTGATGAATCACGTCTGCAACTGTAACATATTGAAATATTTGTTTAGCGGTTCACTTCAAAACTTCACTTGGATTTTGAAAATATTTTTATAGATGATTTTTTACATAAGGCATGTATTTTATATAAGTTTACCAGACCGATATCGGACCGAGAACGTTTTGCGATCGGTTGGTGCCGTTCTATATGTTTGTAGGTCTTTATTGATACAAAAGAAAACTAAAATTTTTATGTACCTACAATTTCTTAACAATTGCCATTTTCCTCCTTTTCCCGCCTAATCTAAAAGTACAGACACACGAGTTTGTTAAAAATACCGCTATAATTTGTTTTATGGCTCAATTTGAAAGCGATACATTCACCTTTGATGTTTACAGATAATCAATAGCTAATCAGAATTTAGAGAATATAAAAAGAAGACTGATTTGTTGGAAAAAAACAACTTATAAACATTGTAGTACTATAATATAATCAATATTTTTAGAGATGTCAAATAGGGAATAAAAAATAATTTTATAGGCAGATGTCCTCCTGACCAATTTAGGTCTCGGCGGCCAATCTTACTGAGACTAGACAGATGCGCAGGAGATATTATAGTGTAGCGCGTGTACGCACAGACACAACGTGCACTCTCTATTCCTGTCACTCTCAAATTCTGATGGGACGATAATTCGACACGAACGGTAAGAGATCAGGTGCAGGACCTACGCTCTACGTGCTTTCCAAGCACGGGAGTGAAACACCACCAACTTCACAACTTCGGGCTGTTACTAAGACTTTCTTAACAGAAAGACTTAATAGCTAAATTTGGCACGGGAACTGAATCCAAAACCTCCAGATCTTCAGTCGTACATGCTAGCCATTAAACCATAGATGCAGTTCCATCATTAGACCATATATAATAATTATTATATAATAAGTTTTGAGACGTCAAAAACTTACTCTCCCGTGACTTTGTTTGCTGTAAAGCATTCGAAACGTCGGAAACGAAAAATCAAAGTAAATCTGCGACAAAAAACCTAAAAGATAGTTTTATTTAAAATGTCAAATATTCGCGTAAGTCTAAGAAATTATTATAGGAAATTTTCGAAGTTAAAATATAATAGGTGCTTTTGACCAGTAATTCTTGAATAGTTTTTTATTAATAGGTATTGGACCTTCAGCACAATTTCTAACCAAATCGTCACGTTTTTTTTTAAATAGTAAACAAATATTAATAGAACACTCATTACTGTGATAAATTAACACATTCAGTATTTTTTAACGTCGTACTGCTGGGCACGGACCTCTAATACTCGGGGCATCAGGCCATAGTCCACCACGCTGGCCAAGTGCGGGCGGACTGAACTTTCGACAACTTGCTAGGTTCTCTCAGATACTTAGGTTTCCTCACGATGTTTTCCTTCACCGTAAGAGTGGTAATGTCATGTCGGAAAAGATTCACACATGAAAATATGAGAAGTGCGAGACCCGGGATTTGAACCCGCTTCACTCGGTCTCCCAAGCGAGCGCGTCACCACTGGGTGATAAATTAAATGTTAATAAATAAAAATAGCTAACACATTTTATTATAAGTCTATGTAACAAAAAATAATAATTAATGAAGCTTATTATACTTAACTCTGTTTCAAGGGGAAGAGAATTAATGTTTAAAAAATAAAAATAAAATAGCATTAGACTAGTATAGTATTAGTATTATTGATATTTTCTTCTCGACAATTATAAATTAACGAGTAATACTTTAATATATATAAATATTTTTTATCCTTTAAAGAAAGTACCTACAGCAAAATCAAGATTAAAGTTGCATAAACAGCAAATCACGCTACTATTTTTGACTTGGACATATTTGGCTGGCTTTATAATTGGAAACATGCGTGTTTTTTTTAATTTATACAACAGCTAACATCTTCACATAATTGTAAAAAAATATCTAGCTCCAAAAAACTAAAATTTAGTATATTTTTTTTTAATTATCACACCGAAACGGATACTTTAACGCCCGTCATTTCGCGCGCTTGGTGTGACGTCACAGTGTGATATACATACTACAGAAAAATGACGACTCAATTTGTAACAACAAAATCGCTAATCGCTCTATTATGATATACTCTGACGTTATATTCAGTCTGACCAGTGCTTTTCAACTACTTTGAGTTTCCCACCTAAATATATTTGCACTTTTTAATAATTATTTTCTCAATCAAAAAGAAATTAGGTTAAAAAATATTGATATAGCCTTAATTCAATAACAATAATCTATAAAAAAATATCCGGACAAGTGCGAGTCGGACTCGCCCACCGAGGGCTCCGTACAAATTGTAGGAAATCGTTTAACTTTAATTTTCAACTTTTTTTATTTTTTAGATTTTTTTTTTGGTTAAAAGCAAGGTCTTGTAGCACAAGTACAGGAAAAATTCCGAAAAATAAAAATAATTAAGGTTTTTGGTACTTACAAGTTTTCGCGAAAATCTTGCCCATATCTTTTTATCGTGTTGACTCAGGACCTTGATTTTTATACACCTAATAGGGACTATAGACCTCAGTATCTGGTATAAATTTCAACTTGCTGGGTCCACCCGTTCCCGTAAAATCGGTGGTGACACACGGACAGACAGACACACGGACAGACAGACACACGGACAGACGGACAAGAGAGTGATCTTATAAGGGTTCCTTTTTTACCCTTTGAGGTACGGCACCCTAAAAATATTTCACCTTTATTTAAATTATACGCATATTCCGTATTCTTTAGTCTGAGGTACATTAGATAGTCTCACAGTTAGACTGCGCCATTACTGTGGGACGTAATAATAATATTTATTCAGCAGTTTTAAATACTTTACATGCAAATCTTTATTACTATTAGCGTATCATCCATATAGACCACTAGCGACTCACCCTCGCTACTTGATTTGACTTGATTCCCCATACAAACTTTTTTCCCCATACAAACCCATTTTCACCCCCTTAAGGGATGATCACCGGGATAAAAAGTATTCTATGTCCTTCCCAGGGTCTCAAACTATCTGCCCCCTCAACGTGTGTTCACCTTGTCGTGGTGGGGGGGGGCTCAGTAGTGCCCGACAATACAGCTGGGAGCGAAGCCAAGAAACGCACAGTGAGGTGGCCTGCTTCGGTGGGCGGTGGGAGGTGGCCCTCTTTGGAGGCCGGTGTACCATGCGGGTTGCTCCTGGTACTTCTCTGATAGCAGAGTGGACCTTTGGAGCAACCCCGTGGTTATTGTCTGCTTACGTTGTGGTCTGCTTCGGCAGACCTGCCGTCGGGGCGTCGTAGTTGAATGCGTAAGCGATCCTGCGACGCCCCATTAAGACGGGGGAAGGTTTTGTTAGGTTTTAGTGGGTAGTACTGGCTTTGCCGGTGCCACACCTCGTGCGTAAATGCATTTCCCAACGTTAAAAAAAAAAGGGTCTCAAACTATCTTCTTACCAAATTTCATCTAAATCGGTTCTGTAGATCCAGAGATTACCCCCTACAACGTCACAACTCACACCTCTTTATAATATTAGTATAGATAGCCTAAAACTTGACTTGGAATTTTAATAAAAAAATTGCATTTTATATTAGGCTGTTGCTATTCATACTTAAAATAAGGACGAATAATAAATAAAGGAGGCTGTTGCTATTCGTCCGATAATCGGATAATTTAAAATCCCAACGATTTTTAAGTGTAAGAGTTTTTAAGTTTAAAAAAATATGTTAAGGTTCTTTATGCAAAATAAAAACTTAAAAAAACCGACTTCCAAGGCACTAAAATGTAAAAAATAACTAAACTGGGGTTTTCATTTAGAATAGATACCTAATCAGATATTTTCGAAGTCGGTGCCAGCCGATGCAAAGCAAATCTAATATATTTCAATACGTAAAATACATATTTACCTATTAGATATTCGTATCTTTAAATATTGTCGGCTGGCACTGGTCTCTGAGAAATGTATACTAAGCGTCAAAACGTAACTAGGAACGAACCCGAGCGGAGCGAGGGTGAGTCGCTAGTACTTTATATAAAATCGAAACTATTTTACAACGTCCCGTTGCAGGGCATCCAAGGCTCCTTAAGCGAAGAGTAGTCTTTCACTATGCCAGCCAAATATGATGAATATGATCTCATGTAATCTGCCAGACACCAGTTTCCAGAACAGACCAGTTCCCTAGTTATTCACAGAATTAATACATTCAGACTTTTGATAGATTTTTTTCATAGAACACTATGGATACATGGATAATATTAGCCTCGATGGAATTTTAATTTAGAATGTTCAACGTCTTTGGTTTTAGTGTTATTTGAAAAAATAATTTTAATATTACGGAACTTACAAGTCTACAACTGAGTAAACATCACTGACAATCAATTAATCAATTACGTACTAACTCATATTTGTACTTTAAAATTCATTGTTATTTTAAAACTAATATATGGTCTCGGATTCTTTCATCATTTTATTTATAAAGATAATTAAAATTAGCTTAATTTGTAATTATGTAATCATATTTGAAGTCGATTTTAACTATTTTTACCTGACGGCGTCGAAGCCCTAAGAAGGGGTATTTGTTTATCCTGTATGTAGATAGATATGTATGTAGGTCCGACCCTAAGTTCTTTCTTAATTACGAAACGGCGCAAAAGATTCCGTTAGATTTGTATTTTAGATAAAAATGAAAAACAAAAATGACGATCCTTAGGTGCCAATTTGTGTCTCGAAAAAATGTATTCGTCTAAATCAATGGAGTCGGATATCAAAATACAGGGTTTTTAAGAGCCGATTACAAAAATATATACAAGTGACTGCATAATATTATGTTCCTTCGTCAACTTTGCTTTTTACCCCATCGGTTTTTAGAAATGTTTCGATGGATGTTTGTTACTCAATCAAGCCAGAACGGGTGAACGAATCTGGGTGAATTTTGACATAGAGATAGATTATAGACTGGAACAGGACATAAGCTACTTTGATAGGTAACTCTGCAATTTTAGATGAAAGTATGGCTGAGATAAATCTATTTTGTCCCGCGGTTAAAGAAAATTTGGTATTTTATGCACAGGTGCTTCCATTTTCAACCATTCTTCGTGATAAAGCTCTAACTGACCTGCTTGTCAATATTCTTTCATATCATTGTTTTTTATTGTAATTATGTCCACCTCTGGTAATTCCTTCGAGAATTTCCACGGCCTGCAATACTTCCACGAGCGGGTCGCGAGCCTCTTTTGAAATTACTCTGAGTATTGGTTATTTATAGAGTATTGAGGAAGGTGATTATTATAACAAATTTCACCCCGCGACGGAGGATTGTTACAAGAATTTAAGGGCATAGTACTTTGATTGCTTTGTTCATAGCAATTAAATTGAGTTCCACCCGATGGAATTTCGAATATTCTGCCCACGATCGAGTGATTTATTTGGATTACCCTTGTTTGCGAAGGTATACTCGTTACTCCAACGCCAAAAACTCCACGGCCAAAAAGCTTTGCGTACTCCACCAGAATTTTTTATGGCTAAAGAGAATGCTTTGGAATCAGCTAATCGTGTCGTTGGTGGTGGTATTTTATTCAGAGATGTTTTACTAAGGGGTCGCGAAGTTGGCTTTTGATTGTTTCACTTGCCTGTAATTGCGCTGGCTACCCTATCTTTCAAACCGGAATACAACAATGTAATCATTGTTGCTTGGCGGGAGAAATAGATAAGGGGGTGGTATCCATCCAGTCGGACTCCTTAAGCTTGACAGAGTCCTACCAGTGACAGTTTCAGTTTCAGCGTATCATCAGACCATGAGGTGCTTGTAACAAAATATAGGTGCTGGTAACAAAATATACAAAATAAATAAATATATAAATTTTATAAACTTTTTCAAATTCTTGTCCAAGGCCAAAAGATACGGAATTAATTTATTAGCTTATTTAAACAGCAGTTTTTACAATTATTGATTGCCCATTTTTCAATTCTTTTGTTTGTCTCTAATTCTAATATAAACGCGAGGGGACGAATGGTTTGGCATAACGCAGTCGTCTGCCGAAATGACAACTGCCATAGTCCTGGTATTGGCGGTAAGTTTATTTTAATTTTCATACTTACACCTAATATGACCAAATGTGATTTCTGCGATTCCCTATCGATTTTATTACTCAAAATTTACTCTATAATACGTTTGAGAGTCTACTTTTTATTTCTATGGCTTTTTTTGCGGTCCTATATTTGTTTTTTATTTCAACGTTTCGAATGCTTTTGAAAGTCTGTGTATATAACAGTGCTATGGTACGTCGTGACACCTTAACCCTTTGACGACCAAGGGACAATGGTGTCCCAAGAAGTAAATCTACCCTCAAGAAAATTGTGAGAATCTTTACAGGTTCAATTTGTTCTTTATGCATTCTGGAAGGTATCTTTAATATCATTTAGTGTTGGTTAAAACCTCAGTTGTTTTTATCATTCCGAAAAATTATTGCTTTGTGAAGATTTATGAAACTTTACAGAAGCTATTTTTGTAGTCTTGTAAATCCATTCCATCAACATAATCTTCGTTGTACGAGCGAGAAAATCTCCTGAAATAAGTATGCTCCTTCCTTTATTTTAATATGAAATGCGAAGATATATTTATTTACCTACTATGAGTTTCAACGGCATATTATGTGAAGTAGATAAATAATAAAGTGGTTTACTTATTGATCAACATAGTTCCTCCCAGTCCCTTTGAAAAAGGTACGTAAAGTGTTAAAAAAGTTGATTTTGAGCGTCATCAACTTCAAGTACAAAAAAAAATATGTCAATCACGCCAGAACGGCTGAACGGATATGGATGAAATTTGGCACAGAGATAGATTATAGTCTTGAATAGTACATAGGCTACCTTTCATCCCGGAAAAATATACGATCCCGTGGGATAGATTTGTTTATGTTTTGCATGTAGCTACATATATACTTAGAGTTGGGGTGATATTCAAGTGAAGTTTACATTCTGAAGTTTATTTTCAGTCATTTCGGTTGCTCAGTCATGTACACATAGTACATACATGTACATATATAGTTGTCATTTCCATATATAATATTAATTCTAAGCTTACTGCCGACTTTCTGTCATAATTTGATATAGATGTACGTGTTTATTATTTATATATTGAGCCCTTTTTTAAAGTTTCACTGCTTCTTACGGGCCTCCCTTTACTACAAGGGGGATACTTCCCTCCTTAGAGGTTCTCTCAGACATACAGGTAACTCGTACATCCTTACAATGTTTTCATTTACCGTAAGACAAGTGGTAATCATGTTGGGCGAACAGGAGCTCTGAACAGTTCAGAGCGGTTGCGTAACTTATTCGTATAGCCGATTCAAAATGATTTTTTGATCTTTGATTCCAGAGCAATCAATAAATACTCAGTCCTTGCTAAGCAAAATACGGTTTTTTAAAGTAAAGAAGCGTTCGACAAGATTATTAAATATTTCTTTTGTTAAAAGTAGAGTACTTGGTCATAAAGTGTAAGTGCGATGTATGGATCTAGCACTTATACATATTTATATGTGTTTTTTTCTTTTCAGGCTCTAGCTGCAGTTAACGGCCTGCCTCGGTTATGTAAGTATATTTAATATTGAAAGAAAATCAACTCTATGCCAATTAATTTTACCAGGGAAGTGTTTTTTGTGATATAAACCTAAGTTTAAGAACTGGACCTTTTTTTACAAGCTTTTATTTAACTTGTAATTTTAAATAAAATTGTCTTTTCAAATTTTTTCGCGGATTTATTTAGATTTTTGGTTTCCGACATTTCGAATGTTTTAATTGAACTGCTGACATTAAAATATATGCTCGAAATTAAAAAAAAACCGAAACGATAGTTTTATTTAAAATGTAATAATTTTTTGACGTTACCAGCGGCTTATATAAAAGAATGAATGATAAATAAATAAACAAAATAAAATACTACTATAAAAAGTGAAATTTATAATAATACTAGCATTGCCCGCGGCTCCGCTCGCGTTCAGATGACCAAAAACCAAATTCTTAAGTTTTACATATTAGTATACTCTTACATTTCAGTTTTTGTATTTTTTCTCAGAAATGGGTCATTTTCCCGCGGTAAAAAGTATCCTATATTTTGGCCCGGATAACCAGCTATCATCAAAACAAATTTCATCAAAATTCGGCCTCTGTATCGATAATAATGTTTATTTCAATAAGATTTTCCAAAAAATATTTAATGTACAGATTCTTCTTAGTTACAATTTTATTATATGTATAGATTATTAGGTAGTTTAAAAAATTATTATTATATTAAAATATTAAATTATATTAAAAATTAATTATAATTATATATCTGAGGGTCGTAACCTCCAGTCGAAGTCGTTATTCCAAAGTGACTTCACATTCCCAAACTTACTTTCAACCATTTTGATTTTTCAGTAGTATAAATGGTTAACATTTCTATAATATGACATACCTATTACTAAGCATAATAGAAGCCTGAAATTTTTATGACCTTTTCTGTTATAATTTGATATTGATATATGTTAGAATGTAACTTATTCGGAGATTCAAAGTGTACTTGTATTCTAAAGTAATGCAGCAATGATGACTGCTCTGTCTTTACTGTAAAGAAGCATTTGATAAGAATATTTATTTTATTCAATCATTTATTTCAGGCAATATTTACAAAAGGATCTTAAATATGTAAACAGAGGCCCATAGCATATATACCTTAAAACTAACATAATAATATATTAATTATAAAACTTAAAAACTATGAAACATGAATATGAAACATTTTTTTTTGCCAAAAGTAAAACTTTGTCATAAAGCAAAGTGATCTATGAATCTCGCCTCGAGAGGCTGAATTTGCGACATAGCCTTTTTATTATAAAAAGAATATATGTAGATGAAAAATTTAAAGACGACTTGAGTACCTTCTTTTTAAACCCAGTCAAACAAACGACAAGTTTGTCAATTGATATAGAATAATATCCTTGACATACTGATTTTTTTTTGTTCCTTCAACTCTAAGGAAGTAAGATTTATCTTGATCTTTAATGTTTGGTTAATAATGGTTAGACAGATAAATAACTTTGGAATTTTTGCTTTCAGATGCTCCAATACGTCCACCAAACAAAGGATGTGGATGCAGCACTTCCCCTGTAGGACATCCAGGACCTAAACCCAGTTCAAGCCCGCCATTATTGCTCTTTTTATTAACAGCGCAAGATTTAGAAAATCAAGGACTGAATGATTATCCCATTAGTTATTATATAAGTCAAAATTATAGAGATGGAGACCATATATCAAGCAGTTCAAGTAATGGGAGGTCTAGCGGCCGGTCAAATTCAGACGGTAGTAGCTCCTCTTCTAGCAGTGACAGCAGCGCAGGAGCTGGTAGTCAGTCTAGACCAGTAGGTCAACCAGGATCACCCTCAGCAGGCAGTTGGGGTACCGGATGCTCAGGCGGCCAATCAAGCTCAAGTAGCACTGGCTCCTCTTCTAACAGTGGCAGCAATGCAGGTGCTGGCAGTCAATCTGGATCATCAAGTCAACCAGGACCATCTGTTCAACCAGGATCATCCTCAGCAGGCAGTTGGGGTACTGGAAGCTCAGGCGGCCAATCAAGTTCAAGCGGCACTGGCTCCTCTTCTAATAGTGGCAGCAATGCAGGTGCTGGCAGTCAATCTGGCTCATCAGGTCAACCAGGGCCGTCTGGTCAACCAGGACCATCTGGACAACCAGGACCATCTGGTCAACCAGGATCATCAGGTCAACCAGGACCATCAGGTCAACCCGGATCATCAGGTCAACCAGGATCATCAGGTCAACCAGGATCATCAGGTCAACCAGGATCATCAGGTCAACCAGGACCATCAGGTCAACTAGGACCATTAGGTCAACTAGGATCATCAGGTCAACCAGGATCACCCTCAGCAGGCAGTTGGGGTACCGGAAACTCAGGTGGCCAATCAAGTTCAAGCGGCACTGGCTCCTCTTCTAATAGTGGCAGCAATGCAGGTGCTGGCAGTCAATCTAGCTCATCAGGTCAACCAGGGCCGTCTGGTCAACCAGGACTATCTGGTCAACCAGGACCATCAGGTCAACCAGGACCATCAGGTCAACCAGGACCATCAGGTCAACTAGGACCATCAGGTCAACCAGGATCATCAGGTCAACCAGTATCACCCTCAGCAGGCAGTTGGGGTACCGGAAGCTCAAGTGGCCAATCAAGTTCAAGCGACACTGGCTCCTCTTCTAATAGTGGCAGCAATGCAGGTGCTGGCAGTCAATCTGGATCATCAGGTCAACCAGGACCATCAAGTCAACCAGGATCATCAGGTCACCCAGGATCATCAGGTCAACCAGGATCATCAGGTCACCCAGGATCATCAGGTCAACCAGGATCATCAGGTCAACCAGGATCATCAGGTCAAACAGGATCATCAGGTCAACCAGAATCATCAGGTCAACCAGGACCATCAGGTCAACCAGGATCATCAGGTCAACCAGGATCACCAGGTCACCCAGGATCATCAGGTCAACCAGGATCATCCGGTCAACCAGGACCTTCTGGTCAATCAGGATCATCAGGTCAACCAGGACCATCAGGTCAACCAGGATCATCAGGTCAACCAGGATCATCAGGTCAACCAGGATCATCAGGTCAAACAGGATCATCAGGTCAACCAGGATCATCAGGTCAACCAGGACCATCAGGTCAACCAGGATCATCAGGTCAACCAGGATCATCAGGTCAACCAGGATCATCAGGTCAAACAGGATCATCAGGTCAACCAGGATCATCAGGTCAACCAGGACCATCAGGTCAACCAGGATCATCAGGTCAACCAGGATCATCAGGTCAAACAGGATCATCAGGTCAACCAGGATCATCAGGTCACCCAGGATCATCAGGTCAACCAGGACCATCAGGTCATCCAGGATCATCAGGTCAACCAGGATCATCAGGTCAACCAGGATCATCAGGTCAAACAGGATCATCAGGTCAACCAGGATCATCAGGTCAACCAGGACCATCAGGTCAACCAGGATCATCAGGTCAACCAGGTTCATCAGGTCACCCAGGATCATCAGGTCAACCAGAATCATCAGGTCAACCAGGATCATCAGGTCAACCAGGATCACCCTCAGCAGGCAGTTGGGGTACCGGAAACTCAGGTGGCCAATCAAGTTCAAGCGGCACTGGCTCCTCTTCTAATAGTGGCAGCAATTCAGGTGCTGGCAGTCAATCTAGCTCATCAGGTCAACCAGGACCATCAGGTCAACCAGGACCATCAGGTCAAACAGGATCATCAGGTCAACCAGGACCATCTGGTCAATCAGGATCATCAGGTCAACCAGGACCATCAGGTCAACCAGGATCATCAGGTCAACCAGGATCATCAGGTCACCCAGGATCATCAGGTCAACCAGGATCATCAGGTCAACCAGGATCATCAGGTCAAACAGGATCATCAGGTCAACCAGGATCATCAGGTCAACCAGGATCACCCTCAGCAGGCAGTTGGGGTACCGGAAGCTCAAGTGGCCAATCAAGTTCAAGCGGTACTGGCTCCTCTTCTAACAGTGGCAGCAATGCAGGTGCTGGCAGTCAATCTGGCCCATCAGGTCAACCAGGGCCGTCTGGTCAACCAGGACCATCTGGACAACCAGGACCATCTGGTCAACCAGGACCATCAGGTAAACCAGGATCATCAGGTCAACCAGGATCATCAGGTCAACCAGGATCATCAGGTCAAACAGGATCATCAGGTCAACCAGGATCATCAGGTCAACCAGGACCATCAGGTCAACCAGGATCATCAGGTCAACCAGGATCATCAGGTCAACCAGGATCATCAGGTCAAACAGGATCATCAGGTCAACCAGGATCATCAGGTCAACCAGGACCATCAGGTCAACCAGGATCATCAGGTCAACCAGGATCACCCTCAGCAGGCAGTTGGGGTACCGGAAACTCAGGTGGCCAATCAAGTTCAAGCGGCACTGGCTCCTCTTCTAATAGTGGCAGCAATTCAGGTGCTGGCAGTCAATCTAGCTCATCAGGTCAACCAGGACCATCAGGTCAACCAGGACCATCAGGTCAAACAGGATCATCAGGTCAACCAGGACCATCTGGTCAATCAGGATCATCAGGTCAACCAGGACCATCAGGTCAACCAGGATCATCAGGTCAACCAGGATCATCAGGTCACCCAGGATCATCAGGTCAACCAGGATCATCAGGTCAACCAGGATCATCAGGTCAAACAGGATCATCAGGTCAACCAGGATCATCAGGTCAACCAGGATCACCCTCAGCAGGCAGTTGGGGTACCGGAAGCTCAAGTGGCCAATCAAGTTCAAGCGGTACTGGCTCCTCTTCTAACAGTGGCAGCAATGCAGGTGCTGGCAGTCAATCTGGCCCATCAGGTCAACCAGGGCCGTCTGGTCAACCAGGACCATCTGGACAACCAGGACCATCTGGTCAACCAGGACCATCAGGTCAACCAGGATCATCAGGTCAACCAGGATCATCAGATCAATCAGGATCATCAGGTCAACCAGGATCACCCTCAGCAGGCAGTTGGGGTACCGGAAACTCAGGTGGCCAATCAAGTTCAAGCGGCAATGGCTCCTCTTCTAATAGTGGCAGCAATGCAGGTGCTGGCAGTCAATCTGGTTCATCAGGTCAACCAGGATTATCCTCAACAGGCAGTTGGGGTACCGGAAGCTCAGGCGGCCATTCAAGTTCAAGCGGGACTGGCTCCTCTTCTAACAAGGGCAGCCACGCAGAAGCGAGTAATCAATTAGGAGAGCTTGGTCATGGTGAACACCTTAAACACCATCTGAAACATAATCACGAAGCCATTCCTTTGCACCACTTGAAACATCTACCTGGAAGCCTTCCTATACATGATTTGAAAAATATTCCCGTTTCCACTTCTGGACACCAATTAGGACACATCTTAAAACACCTTCCTATTGGCCGTCCCAATACATTTCCTTCCCATCGTCACGGAAAGGGTGGATCGCAAAAAGAAGGAAAAGAGTCAGGTTCAAAGAGCAGTGGCAGCAACGCAGGAAATGGTAGTCAATCTGGACCAGTAGGTACACCAGGATCACCCCCATTAGGTAGTTGGGATTCAGGAAACTCAGGCAGCAGGGGTACTGGAAGCTCAGGTAGCCACTCAAGCTCGCACGGCAGTGGGTCCACTTCTAACAGTGGCAGCAACGCAGGAGCTAGTAGTCAAGCAGGATCATCAGGTCATCAAGGAGGCTCGTCAGGCAGTAGCGGTACGGGAAGCTCAAGTAGCCATTCAGGCTCGAAGGGCGGCGGCTCCCACTCTAGCAGTGGCAGCAACGCAGGAGCTGGCAGTCAAGCAGGATCATCAGGTTATCAAGGAGGTTTGTCAGGCAGTCATGGTACTGGAAGCACAGGTAGCCATTCAGGCTCGAAGGGCGATGGCTCCCATTCTAACAGTGGCAGCAACGCAGGAGCTGGTAGTCAAGCAGGATCATCAGGTCATCAAGGAGGTTCGTCAGGCAGTAGCGGTACTGGAAGCTCAGGTAGCCATTCAGGCTCGAAGGGCGGCGGCTCCCACTCTAGCAGTGGCAGCAACGCAGGAGCTGGTAGTCAAACAGGATCATCAGGTCATCAAGGAGGCTCGTCAGGCAGTAGCGGTACTGGAAGCTCAAGTAGCCATTCAGGCTCGAAGGGCGGCGGCTCCCACTCTAGCAGTGGCAGCAACGCAGGAGCTGGTAGTCAAACAGGATCATCAGGTCATCAAGGAGGCTCGTCAGGCAGTAGCGGTACTGGAAGCTCAAGTAGCCATTCAGGCTCGAAGGGCGGCGGCTCCCACTCTAGCAGTGGCAGCAACGCAGGAGCTGGCAGTCAAACAGGATCATTAGGTCATCAAGGAGGCTCGTCAGGCAGTCATGGTACTGGAAGCACAGGTAGCCACTCAGGCTCGAAGGGCGATGGCTCCCATTCTAACAGTGACAGCAACGCAGGAGCTGGTAGTCAAGCAGGATCATCAGGTCATCAAGGAGGCTCGTCAGGCAGTAGCGGTACTGGAAACTCAGGTAGCCATTCAGGCTCGAAGGGCGGCGGCTCCCACTCTAGCAGTGGCAGCAACGCAGGAGCTGGTAGTCAAGCAGGATCATCAGGTCATCAAGGAGGTTCGTCAGGCAGTAGCGGTACTGGAAGCTCAGGTAGCCATTCTGGCTCGAAGGGCGGCGGCTCCCACTCTAGCAGTGGCAGCAACGCAGGAGCTGGTAGTCAAACAGGATCATCAGGTCATCAAGGAGGCTCGTCAGGCAGTAGCGGTACTGGAAGCTCAAGTAGCCATTCAGGCTCGAAGGGCGGCGGCTCCCACTCTAGCAGTGGCAGCAACGCCGGAGCTGGTAGTCAAACAGGATCATCAGGTCATCAAGGAGGCTCGTCAGGCAGTAGCGGTACTGGAAGCTCAAGTAGCCATTCAGGCTCGAAGGGCGGCGGCTCCCACTCTAGCAGTGGCAGCAACGCAGGAGCTGGCAGTCAAACAGGATCATTAGGTCATCAAGGAGGCTCGTCAGGCAGTCATGGTACTGGAAGCACAGGTAGCCACTCAGGCTCGAAGGGCGATGGCTCCCATTCTAACAGTGGCAGCAACGCAGGAGCTGGTAGTCAAGCAGGATCATCAGGTCATCAAGGAGGCTCGTCAGGCAGTAGCGGTACTGGAAACTCAGGTAGCCATTCAGGCTCGAAGGGCGGCGGCTCCCACTCTAGCAGTGGCAGCAACGCAGGAGCTGGCAGTCAAGCAGGATCATCAGGTCATCAAGGAGGCTCGTCAGGCAGTCATGGTACTGGAAGCACAGGTAGCCACTCAGGCTTGAAGGGCGATGGCTCCCACTCTAACAGTGGCAGCAACGCAGGAGCTGGCAGTCAAGCAGGATTATCAGGTCATCAAGGAGGCTCGTCAGGCAGTAGCGGTACTGGAAGCTCAGGTAGCCATTCTGGCTCGAAGGGCGGCGGCTCCCACTCTAGCAGTGGCAGCAACGCAGGAGCTGGTAGTCAAGCAGGATCATCAGGTCATCAAGGAGGCTCGTCAGGCAGTAGCGGTACTGGAAGCTCAAGTAGCCATTCAGGCTCGAAGGGCGGCGGCTCCCACTCTAGCAGTGGCAGCAACGCAGGAGCTGGCAGTCAAACAGGATCATTAGGTCATCAAGGAGGCTCGTCAGGCAGTCATGGTACTGGAAGCACAGGTAGCCACTCAGGCTCGAAAGGCGATGGCTCCCATTCTAACAGTGGCAGCAACGCAGGAGCTGGTAGTCAAGCAGGATCATCAGGTCATCAAGGAGGCTCGTCAGGCAGTAGCGGTACTGGAAACTCAGGTAGCCATTCAGGCTCGAAGGGCGGCGGCTCCCACTCTAGCAGTGGCAGCAACGCAGGAGCTGGCAGTCAAGCAGGATCATCAGGTCATCAAGGAGGCTCGTCAGGCAGTCATGGTACTGGAAGCACAGGTAGCCACTCAGGCTTGAAGGGCGATGGCTCCCACTCTAACAGTGGCAGCAACGCAGGAGCTGGCAGTCAAGCAGGATTATCAGGGCATCAAGGAGGCTCGTCAGGCAGTAGCGGTACTGGAAGCTCAGGTAGCCATTCTGGCTCGAAGGGCGGCGGCTCCCACTCTAGCAGTGGCAGCAACGCAGGAGCTGGTAGTCAAACAGGATCATCAGGTCATCAAGGAGGCTCGTCAGGCAGTAGCGGTACTGGAAGCTCAAGTAGCCATTCAGGCTCGAAGGGCGGCGGCTCCCACTCTAGCAGTGGCAGCAACGCAGGAGCTGGCAGTCAAATAGGATCATTAGGTCATCAAGGAGGCTCGTCAGGCAGTCATGGTACTGGAAGCACAGGTAGCCACTCAGGCTCGAAAGGCGATGGCTCCCATTCTAACAGTGGCAGCAACGCAGGAGCTGGTAGTCAAGCAGGATCATCAGGTCATCAAGGAGGCTCGTCAGGCAGTAGCGGTACTGGAAACTCAGGTAGCCATTCAGGCTCGAAGGGCGGCGGCTCCCACTCTAGCAGTGGCAGCAACGCAGGAGCTGGCAGTCAAGCAGGATCATCAGGTCATCAAGGAGGCTCGTCAGGCAGTCATGGTATTGGAAGCACAGGTAGCCACTCAGGCTTGAAGGGCGATGGCTCCCACTCTAACAGTGGCAGCAACGCAGGAGCTGGCAGTCAAGCAGGATTATCAGGTCATCAAGGAGGCTCGTCAGGCAGTAGCGGTACTGGAAGCTCAGGTAGCCATTCTGGCTCGAAGGGCGGCGGCTCCCACTCTAGCAGTGGCAGCAACGCAGGAGCTGGCAGTCAAGCAGGATCATCAGGTCATCAAGGAGGCTCGTCAGGCAGTCATGGTACTGGAATCACAGGTAGCCACTCAGGCTTGAAGGGCGATGGCTCCCACTCTAACAGTGGAAGCAACGCAGGAGCTGGTAGTCAAGCAGGATCATCAAGTCATCAAGGAGGCTCGTCAGGCAATAGTGGTACTGGAAGCTCAGGTAGCCAATCAGGCTCGAATGGCGGCGGCTCCCACTTTAACAGTGGCAGCAACGCTGGAGCTGGTAGTAAAGCAGGATCAGGTCAACAAGGAGGCTCGTCAAGCAGTAGCGGTACTGGAAGCTCAGGTAGCCAATTAAGCTCAAACGGTGGTGGCTCCTCTTCTAAAAGCGATAGCAGTACAGGAGCTGCGTCTTCAAATAACAATAATTATGAATCAAATACCAGTTCAAGTTATTCAGGAAGCGAGAATAATTCGCAAAGCGAGTACTATGAATCTTCTTCTGATTAGAAAAAACACTTACCTAGTGTTTTTTTTATTCCTACGTTTATATAACCCATAATTTACAGGACTATTTCGACACTTTCGTCTAGAAGCCAATTTAATATACATGTAAGATTTAGTAGTTTACAATTAATTGGTTATTTAACGAATATGTTTTGAAATATTGTACTAAATCTGAATATACTTACAATATATAATTTCACGATAATAGTTTTTGTTATTTTTCCTCCTTTTTAATCCACTTTTGTTTACTTTCCACAACGTGCCTCTTTGGGTTTGAATGGAACAAGATTTTCTCCATGGGCTTCTTAAAGTGAAGGGCATTCACTATGCCGGCCAAATATTATCATTAAATCTGTCTGATACTAGTTTCCAGACTAGACCAGACCAGTTGGCTAATTATTCTACGAATTAAGACATTCAGACTTGAAAGAATTTTTGATGTGAAACATCTATTAGCGCGCCTTGGCAGTAAACCAACTCGTGGTGTAATAGCAAACAGTGGCATCTCGTTGTCATGCCATCATGCCGCTTCTACTTATTCTCTATTAAAAACACTTAAATATGTTCTATTCTATTTATAAATATATTTAAATTCTGTAATTATAATTATAATTAAAAAAAAACAAGAAAAATAATGTTTTTTTTCTTTATTTTACTCCATATTTCGTTATAGGTTTTTATTAATTATGAATTCTAATATTAATATAGATGTTTCACATCTGCTGGCGTGACGGTCAACTTTTTTAATAGAACACCTGCATGGTCAATATGAGCCTCGTTGGAATTTGAATTTAGGACCTTCAACGTTATACGAGTAGATGCCAGAATTATTTAAAAAAAGGCTTTATTATTATTAAGACACTTATGAGTCTACAACTGAGTAAACATCACTGAGAATCAATTAATCAATTACGTGCCAACTCATGTGTACTTTAAAAGACATTGTTAATTTAAAACTAATATACGCTCTCGGATTCCTTCATCATCTATACATATAATAAAATTGTAACTAAGTCGAATCTGTACATTAAATATTTTTTGGAAAATCTGATTGAAATAGACATCATTATCATCATCGATACAGAATCCGAATCTATAGTTTTTAGAATTTTTGTCTGTCTGTTACCGCATCACGAGAAAACTACTGGACAGATTTTGATGAAATTTGGTATGATGATAGCTGGTTATCCGGGTCAACATATAGGATACTTTTTACCGCGGGAAAATATCTAATTTCTGAGATAAAATACAAAAACTGCATTGTAAGAGTATACTAATATGTAAAACCTAAGTGTTTGGTTTTTGGTCATCTGAACGCGGGCGAAGCCGCGGGCAATGCTAGTTTATTATAAAGATGAATAATAATTTGCGATGAATGCAGTGGGGCCCTCATGTTGAGATGCTAGCGAGTAGATTCAGTTCTGCAGCGTTGGCGGTAAAAAAGTAAGACTTCTTACTGATGTAGATACAGCTCGCATATTTTAGTTATTTTCATAGTATTATGGCCTATGGTATTGTACTAATGGGAAATGCTTCTGCTATTAATACGATTTTTGACCTGCAGAAAAGAGCTATACGTTCAATTTATAGCTAGGGTCCTAGAGTGTCATTAAGAGATAAGTTTAAAGAAATAAAAATATTGACTGTTGCTTCTCAATTCGTGTACGAATGTTGATTGTTATGTATGTCCGTAAAAATATAAAAGAATTTTACAAGAATTGTGACACGCGTGACATTAATATTAGCAACAAATACAAACTTGTAATGCCTGTGACTCGTCTTTTGTGGTTCTCTCAGACCTCCTTTCGTCTCCTTCCTTCATCGTTAAGACAAGTGGTAATGATGTTGGAAAATGATTTGCATATATTTGCATATATTTGCATATATCAGAGGTGTGAGACCCGGGATTTGAACTCGCTTTACTCCGTTTCACAAGCGAGCGCGTTAGCACTCCACCACTGTCAATTTATTTCTTATCGATATAAAATTCGGATCATGTAATAATTTTAAAAGCATCGAGTTGATCTGATAGAGCAAGAAGGTAGATAGTGGAACTCCTCAATGGCTACCTGAGAATATGCATTACGAACACTTTGTCTAGTTTATTTAAATGTAAATAGATGGCGTTATATTTATCAATTTCTTACAGATGCTTGTGTAAAATTAATAAAAAGAAATAGTAGAGCTAAAAAAGGAATACTCTGGTTTTGAAAAATACTCTTTTATTAGTAGTGTAGCTATACCTTAAATATTTTCGTGAACATAAATTGAAAAATTTTTATAGCTTTCTGGTAAGCGCCATCTGTCGTCTGTAAATTTTAACCCCTAGAGCCAGAAAGTCTATTAAGGAAATCTTAACTACATAATATAGGTACTATGTTACTAATAAAACTTTCATCTGAAGAAGAAAAACCTACTTAGAAAGAAATATGAGTATATCAGACGATGAGAAACAAGATTAATAAAAAGAAGAGATAAAAAGTTTAGATTTAGCACCATTTGTTATGTAGTTTTAATAAGATTAAGAAGTTTTAATAAGAAGATTTGATCCGAACTTACCAATAGATGGCGCTGTTCAAGGACATTGTGTTCAAGTGAATGAAATCGCGGGTAGAAACCACGGAAGTTTTATCACAAAAAACAGTATTTTACAGTTTTAATGAATTATTTATATTCCCCATGCCGCTCTAGATGATGTTTAGGAATTCATTTTTTATCTATATTAATCTTCATCTGTTTTTCAGTACATGTTATTGATAAATTTCAGAAGGAGATTGATTATATATATGATATATAAAATACAAAGTTTCAGAAATTTCTGTAAACTTTTTAAAATTCTTGTCCAATGCAAAAAAAATAATGGAAAAAATATACAATTAATTTATTAGCTTATTTAAACAGCAGGCTTATTTATCATTATTAATTATTATAATTGATTGCATATTTTTCAATTCTTTTGTTTGTTTCTGAATATAAGTGCAAGGGGACGAATGGTTTGCCATAACGCAGTCGTCTGCCGAAATGAGGTCTACCACAGTGCTGGTATTGGCGGTAAGTGTTTTTTTAATTTTCATAACTTACACTTAATACGACTAAGTCTTTATCTTAAGTCTTTAATTCTGCGATTTTCTATCGATTCTATTACTCATAATTTTCTCTAAAAACGTTTGAGAGGCCTTTTTTTTATTTTATTCTTTGCGGTTCTTTCTTTGTTTTTGTGTCGACGTTTCAAATGCTTTTGTAAGTCTGTGTTATATAGCACGTCGTGGCATCTTAAAATGTTACGTTATTTACTATATTTAGTACTAATATATTTATTAAGATGTTAGAAACAATGTATTAACAACTAAGAATCCCTTTAGTTTCAACTTCTTCTTCTTCCTGCATATTTCCCAAATTCCTTGGGGTCGGCGCAGTACGTCTACCATACTGCTGATCGGTTTAGGCAAAAGTTTTACGACCAGCCGCCTGCCTGACATCAACCCTCTTTATGAATGCTGTTGTTCACCAACATCGTGCAGAAGACCCGAGGTGCGATAATCAGCACAGGATCGTCTTTTACGACATTTGTAATATTTTATCTTAATGTTATTTGCCGCGACGTTTCGTTTTCCGTTTAGTTTAGTTTCTTTATATTAAAAAAAGATTTTCTATCCTAAGTGAACTCCTTACGGTTATGTTTTGCAAATGTTTTTAGAATTTTTGTTTGTCTGTCTGTCTGCCTGTCACCACAACACGGAAAAACCACTGGAGGGATTTTGATGGGTATGGTGATAACTGGTTATCAAGGTCAACATATAGGATACTTTTTACCGCGGAAAAATATCTCATTTCTAAGAAAATATACACAAACTGCAATGTAAGAGTATACTAATATGTAAAACCTAAGAATTTGGTTTTTGGTCATCTGAACGCGGGCGGAGCTGCGGGCAATGCTAGTGTAGTTATAAAAATCATTTTTAAAAACTACCTTTTTTAATGCGCTAAAAGAAGAAAATATAAAATTTGAAATGAGTTAAAATGACCATTTTGTTACATTATACATACATATGTATTTATATAACAAAAGGTTGTCGCGATATTTTACTGAGTTCACAAGAAAAGTAGGGTAAAGTGGTGGCGGCAGAATTATTTCCATTGGAGTGCATATGCTTCTTCACATTAAACTACTAATTAGTCTATACCTCTATACTAATATTATAAAGAGGTAAAGTTTGTGAGCTTGTGACGTTGTAGGGGGTAATCCCTGGATCTACTGAACCGATTTAGATGAAATTTGGTAAGAAGATAGTTTGAGACCCTGGAAAGGAGTTAGTTTTATCCCGGAAATCATCCCTTAAGGGAATGAAAATGGGGATGAAGGCTTGTATTGGGAAGCAAGCTAGGGACGAACCCTAGTCGAACGCTAGTCATTAAATAATTAAAATTATAATTTTTATTCAGATCTTCTTTGTCGTCTTTTTTTGCAGATATCATAATTTAAAAAGGGATTTTACAAATACAATTTTATTTCTTTAACTTTTTCTAAGTACATATTTCCCTTCATGACAAGGGGTGTAAGTGCACCCCCTTGCACCCACCTCCTGGCGCCCGGGACTCAAGAGTTGAGATTTATAGTCATAGCTTTACTTAAGTCACTTAAGTTATAATTCTCTTTCCATCATTTTGATTTCTCAATCAAGTTTGTCAGTTGAAATTTCCATCTATACTAATATTATAAATGTGAAAGTTTGTGAGTATGGATGTTTGTTATTCTTTCACGCCAAAACGGCTGAACGGATCTGGATGAAATTTGGTACAGAGATAGATAATAGTCTGGAATAACACTTAGGCTACTTTTTATCCCGGAAAAAAGTACGGTTATTGTGGGATAGGTTTGTTTTTGTCTTTCCTGAAGCGAGCCCGAGCGAAGCGAAGGTGAGCCGCTAGTATGACATATTTATAAGCGTAATAACCTGAATAAAATATGTATGTAACATACTCGGAGATTCAAAGTGTACTTGCTTTCCAAAGTAACCAATAATGACTGCTCTGTCTTTACTTAGCTTAGTACGTTCTTAGATTTACGCGAATGTTTGACATTATTAAATAAAACTATCTTTTCGGATTGTTTCGCGGATTTATTTTGATTTTTGGTTCCCAACGTTTCGATTGCTTTACAGCAATCATGGTCACGGGAGAGACTGAGGTGTTAGATGTCTCTAAGGTATAGTTGTTACAGACAGCCTACCCACAAGTAACAAAATAAAAAATTGTACCAAGTACCTTACAATATTTTATAACTTTAAACATTTTTATAATTTTAATTAGTTTCATAATTGAGTATGGCATATTATTTATTTAATTTTTGCTGTTATCATTATAATTATTACAATTTTAAAAATATTAATTAGCAATCTATATTCAGTGCTGCCATTATTATATTTATAACCATAAAGAAAAAATATAAAATATAATATCAATTATTTAAGCCACATAAATTGTTCTGTGTAATTTAAAAAAGTTAAAATTATTATTAAATAAAACTATCTTTTCGGATTATTTCGCGGATTTATTTTGATTTTTGGTTCCCGACGTTTCGAATGCTTTACAGCATCCATGGTCACGGGAGAGACTGAGGTGTTACATGTCTTAAAGGTATAGTTGTTACAGACAGCCTACCCACAATTAACAAAATGAACATTGCACCAATTACATTACAATATTTTTTAACTTTAAACATTTTTATAATTTTAATTATAATTGAATATGGAAAATTATTTATTTAATTTTTGCTATTATTTTTATAATTATTACAATTTTAAAAATATTAATTAGTAATCTATATTTAGTGTTGCCATTATTATATTTATAACCATAAAGAAAAAATATAAAATATAGTATTAATTATTTAAGCCATATAATTGTTCTATGTGTAATTTAAAAAAGTTAAAATTAATTAAGGATATATTATATTGTAATGTAATTGGTGCAATTTTCATTTTGTTAATTGTGGGTAGGCTGTCTGTAACAACTATACCTTTAAGACATGTAACACCTCAGTCTCTCCCGTGACCATGGATGCTGTAAAGCATTCGAAACGTCGGGAACCAAAAATCAAAATAAATCCGCGAAATAATCCGAAAAGATAGTTTTATTTAATAATGTCAAACATTCGCGTAAATCTAAGAAAGTATTAAGTTAAAATTAATTAAGAATAATAATTTTAATTTAGTTTGCTATTATTTAAGAAGACAATTTACTAAGCAACACTATTATTATATACTTTTCTTTATAAATTTTTACTTTGTGGATCAAAATGATAGCATTTCAGATTAATATTTTTTATTTTTTATTTGTAAAAGTATTAGTGTATTAGTTTATCAAAATTTGTTCTTTTATGTATATGTTTTTTTTCTTTTCAGGCTATAACTGCAGTTAACAGCCTGCCTTGCTTATGTAAGTACTTTTTAGAATGAAACAAAATCACCTCTATACTTATTATTTCAACTTTAGGGAAAGTAACTTCAAGTCGAAGTCGTTTTTGCAAAGTTAATTTTATATTCCTAAGCTGACTGTGAAACATTTTGATTTCTTAGTAGTAAATATAAATTTATACATATTTCTATAATTTGCAACTGACAAACCGAATGAAATGGCAGTAGTGTTGCCAGAATTTTTCGGAAAAAAACCCAATGTCAATTGACATTGGCATTTCTTCCAAAAATGCTTGGAAATTGATTGTTTTTCTCAATAGCATACACTTTTTTACTTGAATATCTTCGGACATAGGTTGTTCTAACTAAAACAAGATATTGGATCTTCTACAGAAAGTATGTAGCTAACCATAGAAATGATAATATTATTGAAGTAAAACTTCTTTAGAACGTTCTGGATTTGAAACTCGATGAAAAGTAATGGAACACTAAAAAGAGACAAACACATCAAAATATAGCATTAAGCCGGCGAGAGAATGAGATAGAATACATTGTCATTTGCGAACCGTTGTTATTTGAGATAGATACATTACACAGGAAGTGAAAAATAATTAAACTTATTACTGAATAATATGTAATGTATATTTATGTAAAATATAATGTAAAATAACTTTTAAAGTTGGTAAAAATATTATAAAATAAATAAATCTTATAATTATCTTACTCCTGATACTCAATATTCATCTTATTCTCTCGTAGGTTACTTTTTTCTGAAGCTTCATTTCTACCGTGTGTGAATTGCAAAAACACGCACTTATTTTTTCATATTTTTTTACATCGTTTGCTTTTCTAAATGAACCCACATGTGGCAAGCTTACTAACCTGAATTATAGATGAATTTTTCTGCTATAATTTGATATTGATGTATGCTAGTATGTAACTTATTCGGAGATCCGAAGTGTACTTGATTTCCAAAGTAACCAATAAAAACAGCTCTGTTTTTACTAAGCAAAGTAAAGTTTTCTAAAGTAAAGAAGCGTTTGACAAAAATATGAAACATTTGTTTTTGCTAAAATTAAAGTATGTGATCTATGGATCTCGCCATGAGAGGCTAAATTTGGGACATAACATTTCCATTATAGAAAGAACAGAGATGAAAAATTTAAAGACGAATTGAGTATCTATTTTTTGAAGATGGTCAAACAAACAAGTTTGTTAAATGATATAGAATAATATCCCCGATCTACTTATTCCTTGTTGTTCATTCAACTCTGAGGAAATAAAATTTATTTTGATCTTTGAAGTTTCATGCATAGACAGATAAACAACTTTTGAATTTATACTTTCAGATGCTCCAATACGTCCACCAAACAAAGTATGTGGATGCAGCACTTCCGCTGTAGGACATCCAGGACCTAATCCCGGTTCCAGTCCGCCATTATTGCTCTTTTTATTAACAGCGCAAGATCTAGAAAATCAAGGAAAGTATGATTATCCCCTTAGTTATTATATTGGTCAAAACTATGGAAATGGAGGCTATTTATCAAGCAGTTCAGGTCATGGGAGCTCTAGCAGCCAGTCACACTCAGTCGGTAGTGGCTCCTCTTCTATGAGTGGCAGCAACGCAGGCGCTGGATCTGGATCATCATCAGGCCCTCAAGGAACATCCTCATCTGGCGGTTATGGTGCCGCAAACTCTCGTGGCGGATCGCGCTCGAGCGGCGATGGCTCCTCCTCCTCTTCTGTGAGTGGCAGCGACGCAGGCGCTGGATCTGGATCATCATCACGCCCTCAAGGAACATCCTCATCTGGCGGTTATGGTGCCGCAAACTCTCGTGGCGGATCGCGCTCGAGCGGCGATGGCCCCTCCTCCTCTTCTGTGAGTGGCAGCGACGGAGGCGCTGGATCTGGATCATCATCAGGCCCTCAAGGAACATCCTCATCTGGCGGTTATGGTGCCGCAAACTCTCGTGGCGGATCGCGCTCGAGCGGCGATGGCCCCTCCTCCTCTTCTGTGAGTGGCAGCGACGCAGGCGCTGGATCTGGATCATCATCAGGCCCTCAAGGAACATCCTCATCTGGCGGTTATGGTGCCGCAAACTCTCGTGGCGGATCGCGCTCGAGCGGCGATGGCCCCTCCTCCTCTTCTGTGAGTGGCAGCGACGCAGGCGCTGGATCTGGATCATCATCATCAGGCCCTCAAGGAACATCCTCATCTGGCGGTTATGGTGCCGCAAACTCTCGTGGCGGATCGCGCTCGAGCGGCGATGGCCCCTCCTCCTCTTCTGTGAGTGGCAGCGACGCAGGCGCTGGATCTGGATCATCATCAGGCCCTCAAGGAACATCCTCATCTGGCGGTTATGGTGCCGCAAACTCTCGTGGCGGATCGCGCTCGAGCGGCGATGGCCCCTCCTCCTCTTCTGTGAGTGGCAGCGACGCAGGCGCTGGATCTGGATCATCATCAGGCCCTCAAGGAACATCCTCATCTGGCGGTTATGGTGCCGCAAACTCTCGTGGCGGATCGCGCTCGAGCGGCGATGGCCCCTCCTCCTCTTCTGTGAGTGGCAGCGACGCAGGCGCTGGATCTGGATCATCATCAGGCCCTCAAGGAACATCCTCATCTGGCGGTTATGGTGCCGCAAACTCTCGTGGCGGATCGCGCTCGAGCGGCGATGGCCCCTCCTCCTCTTCTGTGAGTGGCAGCGACGCAGACGCTGGATCTGGATCATCATCAGGCCCTCAAGGAACATCCTCATCTGGCGGTTATGGTGCCGCAAACTCTCGTGGCGGATCGCGCTCGAGCGGCGATGGCCCCTCCTCCTCTTCTGTGAGTGGCAGCGACGCAGGCGCTGGATCTGGATCATCATCAGGCCCTCAAGGAACATCCTCATCTGGCGGTTATGGTGCCGCAAACTCTCGTGGCGGATCGCGCTCGAGCGGCGATGGCCCCTCCTCCTCTTCTGTGAGTGGCAGCGTCGCAGGCGCTGGATCTGGATCATCATCAGGCCCTCAAGGAACATCCTCATCTGGCGGTTATGGTGCCGCAAACTCTCGTGGCGGATCGCGCTCGAGCGGCGATGGCCCCTCCTCCTCTTCTGTGAGTGGCAGCGACGCAGGCGCTGGATCTGGATCATCATCAGGCCCTCAAGGAACATCCTCATCTGGCGGTTATGGTGCCGCAAACTCTCGTGGCGGATCGCGCTCGAGCGGCGATGGCCCCTCCTCCTCTTCTGTGAGTGGCAGCGACGCAGGCGCTGGATCTGGATCATCATCAGGCCCTCAAGGAACATCCTCATCTGGCGGTTATGGTGCCGCAAACTCTCGTGGCGGATCGCGCTCGAGCGGCGATGGCCCCTCCTCCTCTTCTGTGAGTGGCAGCGTCGCAGGCGCTGGATCTGGATCATCATCAGGCCCTCAAGGAACATCCTCATCTGGTGGTTATGGTGCCGCAAACTCTCGTGGCGGATCGCACTCGAGCGGCGATGGCCCCTCCTCCTCTTCTGTGAGTGGCAGCGACGCAGGCGCTGGATCTGGATCATCATCAGGCCCTCAAGGAACATCCTCATCTGGCGGTTTATGGTGCCGCAAACTCTCGTGGCGGCTCGCGCTCGAGCGGCGATGGCCCCTCCTCCTCTTCTGTGAGTGGCAGCGACGCAGGCGCTGGATCTGGATCATCATCAGGCCCTCAAGGAACATCCTCATCTGGCGGTTTATGGTGCCGCAAACTCTCGTGGCGGATCGCGCTCGAGCGGCGATGGCCCCTCCTCCTCTTCTGTGAGTGGCAGCGTCGCAGGCGCTGGATCTGGATCATCATCAGGCCCTCAAGGAACATCCTCATCTGGCGGTTATGGTGCCGCAAACTCTCGTGGCGGATCGCGCTCGAGCGGCGATGGCCCCTCCTCCTCTTCTGTGAGTGGCAGCGACGCAGGCGCTGGATCTGGATCATCATCAGGCCCTCAAGGAACATCCTCATCTGGCGGTTATGGTGCCGCAAACTCTCGTGGCGGATCGCGCTCGAGCGGCGATGGCCCCTCCTCCTCTTCTGTGAGTGGCAGCGACGCAGGCGCTGGATCTGGATCATCATCAGGCCCTCAAGGAACATCCTCATCTGGCGGTTATGGTGCCGCAAACTCTCGTGGCGGATCGCGCTCGAGCGGCGATGGCCCCTCCTCCTCTTCTGTGAGTGGCAGCGACGCAGGCGCTGGATCTGGATCATCATCAGGCCCTCAAGGAACA
This sequence comes from Brenthis ino, assembly GCA_921882275.1. Lineage (NCBI taxonomy): Eukaryota > Metazoa > Arthropoda > Insecta > Lepidoptera > Nymphalidae > Brenthis > Brenthis ino. The sequence goes on from OV170229.1 coordinate 5,883,366, forward strand.
TCCTCATCTGGCGGTTATGGTGCCGCAAACTCTCGTGGCGGATCGCGCTCGAGCGGCGATGGCCCCTCCTCCTCTTCTGTGAGTGGCAGCGTCGCAGGCGCTGGATCTGGATCATCATCAGGCCCTCAAGGAACATCCTCATCTGGCGGTTATGGTGCCGCAAACTCTCGTGGCGGATCGCGCTCGAGCGGCGATGGCCCCTCCTCCTCTTCTGTGAGTGGCAGCGACGCAGGCGCTGGATCTGGATCATCATCAGGCCCTCAAGGAACATCCTCATCTGGCGGTTATGGTGCCGCAAACTCTCGTGGCGGATCGCGCTCGAGCGGCGATGGCTCCTCCTCCTCTTCTGTGAGTGGCAGCGACGCAGGCGCTGGATCTGGATCATCATCACGCCCTCAAGGAACATCCTCATCTGGCGGTTATGGTGCCGCAAACTCTCGTGGCGGATCGCGCTCGAGCGGCGATGGCCCCTCCTCCTCTTCTGTGAGTGGCAGCGACGCAGGCGCTGGATCTGGATCATCATCAGGCCCTCAAGGAACATCCTCATCTGGCGGTTATGGTGCCGCAAACTCTCGTGGCGGATCGCGCTCGAGCGGCGATGGCCCCTCCTCCTCTTCTGTGAGTGGCAGCGACGCAGGCGCTGGATCTGGATCATCATCAGGCCCTCAAGGAACATCCTCATCTGGCGGTTATGGTGCCGCAAACTCTCGTGGCGGATCGCGCTCGAGCGGCGATGGCCCCTCCTCCTCTTCTGTGAGTGGCAGCGACGCAGGCGCTGGATCTGGATCATCATCAGGCCCTCAAGGAACATCCTCATCTGGCGGTTATGGTGCCGCAAACTCTCGTGGCGGATCGCGCTCGAGCGGCGATGGCCCCTCCTCCTCTTCTGTGAGTGGCAGCGACGCAGACGCTGGATCTGGATCATCATCAGGCCCTCAAGGAACATCCTCATCTGGCGGTTATGGTGCCGCAAACTCTCGTGGCGGATCGCGCTCGAGCGGCGATGGCCCCTCCTCCTCTTCTGTGAGTGGCAGCGACGCAGGCGCTGGATCTGGATCATCATCAGGCCCTCAAGGAACATCCTCATCTGGCGGTTATGGTGCCGCAAACTCTCGTGGCGGATCGCGCTCGAGCGGCGATGGCCCCTCCTCCTCTTCTGTGAGTGGCAGCGTCGCAGGCGCTGGATCTGGATCATCATCAGGCCCTCAAGGAACATCCTCATCTGGCGGTTATGGTGCCGCAAACTCTCGTGGCGGATCGCGCTCGAGCGGCGATGGCCCCTCCTCCTCTTCTGTGAGTGGCAGCGACGCAGGCGCTGGATCTGGATCATCATCAGGCCCTCAAGGAACATCCTCATCTGGCGGTTATGGTGCCGCAAACTCTCGTGGCGGATCGCGCTCGAGCGGCGATGGCCCCTCCTCCTCTTCTGTGAGTGGCAGCGACGCAGGCGCTGGATCTGGATCATCATCAGGCCCTCAAGGAACATCCTCATCTGGCGGTTATGGTGCCGCAAACTCTCGTGGCGGATCGCGCTCGAGCGGCGATGGCCCCTCCTCCTCTTCTGTGAGTGGCAGCGACGCAGACGCTGGATCTGGATCATCATCAGGCCCTCAAGGAACATCCTCATCTGGCGGTTATGGTGCCGCAAACTCTCGTGGCGGATCGCGCTCGAGCGGCGATGGCCCCTCCTCCTCTTCTGTGAGTGGCAGCGACGCAGGCGCTGGATCTGGATCATCATCAGGCCCTCAAGGAACATCCTCATCTGGCGGTTATGGTGCCGCAAACTCTCGTGGCGGATCGCGCTCGAGCGGCGATGGCCCCTCCTCCTCTTCTGTGAGTGGCAGCGTCGCAGGCGCTGGATCTGGATCATCATCAGGCCCTCAAGGAACATCCTCATCTGGCGGTTATGGTGCCGCAAACTCTCGTGGCGGATCGCACTCGAGCGGCGATGGCCCCTCCTCCTCTTCTGTGAGTGGCAGCGACGCAGGCGCTGGATCTGGATCATCATCAGGCCCTCAAGGAACATCCTCATCTGGCGGTTATGGTGCCGCAAACTCTCGTGGCGGCTCGCGCTCGAGCGGCGATGGCCCCTCCTCCTCTTCTGTGAGTGGCAGCGACGCAGGCGCTGGATCTGGATCATCATCAGGCCCTCAAGGAACATCCTCATCTGGCGGTTATGGTGCCGCAAACTCTCGTGGCGGATCGCGCTCGAGCGGCGATGGCCCCTCCTCCTCTTCTGTGAGTGGCAGCGTCGCAGGCGCTGGATCTGGATCATCATCAGGCCCTCAAGGAACATCCTCATCTGGCGGTTATGGTGCCGCAAACTCTCGTGGCGGATCGCGCTCGAGCGGCGATGGCCCCTCCTCCTCTTCTGTGAGTGGCAGCGACGCAGGCGCTGGATCTGGATCATCATCAGGCCCTCAAGGAACATCCTCATCTGGCGGTTATGGTGCCGCAAACTCTCGTGGCGGATCGCGCTCGAGCGGCGATGGCCCCTCCTCCTCTTCTGTGAGTGGCAGCGACGCAGGCGCTGGATCTGGATCATCATCAGGCCCTCAAGGAACATCCTCATCTGGCGGTTATGGTGCCGCAAACTCTCGTGGCGGATCGCGCTCGAGCGGCGATGGCCCCTCCTCCTCTTCTGTGAGTGGCAGCGACGCAGGCGCTGGATCTGGATCATCATCAGGCCCTCAAGGAACATCCTCATCTGGCGGTTATGGTGCCGCAAACTCTCGTGGCGGATCGCGCTCGAGCGGCGATGGCCCCTCCTCCTCTTCTGTGAGTGGCAGCGTCGCAGGCGCTGGATCTGGATCATCATCAGGCCCTCAAGGAACATCCTCATCTGGCGGTTATGGTGCCGCAAACTCTCGTGGCGGATCGCGCTCGAGCGGCGATGGCCCCTCCTCCTCTTCTGTGAGTGGCAGCGACGCAGGCGCTGGATCTGGATCATCATCAGGCCCTCAAGGAACATCCTCATCTGGCGGTTATGGTGCCGCAAACTCTCGTGGCGGATCGCGCTCGAGCGGCGATGGCCCCTCCTCCTCTTCTGTGAGTGGCAGCGACGCAGGCGCTGGATCTGGATCATCATCAGGCCCTCAAGGAACATCCTCATCTGGCGGTTATGGTGCCGCAAACTCTCGTGGCGGATCGCGCTCGAGCGGCGATGGCCCCTCCTCCTCTTCTGTGAGTGGCAGCGACGCAGGCGCTGGATCTGGATCATCATCAGGCCCTCAAGGAACATCCTCATCTGGCGGTTATGGTGCCGCAAACTCTCGTGGCGGATCGCGCTCGAGCGGCGATGGCCCCTACTCCTCTTCTGTGGCAGCGACGCAGGCGCTGGATCTGGATCATCATCAGGCCCTCAAGGAACATCCTCATCTGGCGGTTATGGTGCCGCAAACTCTCGTGGCGGATCGCGCTCGAGCGGCGATGGCCCCTCCTCCTCTTCTGTGAGTGGCAGCGACGCAGGCGCTGGATCTGGATCATCATCAGGCCCTCAAGGAACATCCTCATCTGGCGGTTATGGTGCCGCAAACTCTCGTGGCGGATCGCGCTCGAGCGGCGATGGCCCCTCCTCCTCTTCTGTGAGTGGCAGCGACGCAGGCGCTGGATCTGGATCATCATCAGGCCCTCAAGGAACATCCTCATCTGGCGGTTATGGTGCCGCAAACTCTCGTGGCGGATCGCGCTCGAGTGGCGATGGCCCCTCCTCCTCTTCTGTGAGTGGCAGCGACGCAGGCGCTGGATCTGGATCATCATCAGGCCCTCAAGGAACATCCTCATCTGGCGGTTATGGTGCCGCAAACTCTCGTGGCGGATCGCGCTCGAGCGGCGATGGCCCCTCCTCCTCTTCTGTGAGTGGCAGCGACGCAGGCGCTGGATCTGGATCATCATCAGGCCCTCAAGGAACATCCTCATCTGGCGGTTATGGTGCCGCAAACTCTCGTGGCGGATCGCGCTCGAGCGGCGATGGCCCCTACTCCTCTTCTGTGAGTGGCAGCGACGCAGGCGCTGGATCTGGATCATCATCAGGCCCTCAAGGAACATCCTCATCTGGCGGTTATGGTGCCGCAAACTCTCGTGGCGGATCGCGCTCGAGCGGCGATGGCCCCTCCTCCTCTTCTGTGAGTGGCAGCGACGCAGGCGCTGGATCTGGATCATCATCAGGCCCTCAAGGAACATCCTCATCTGGCGGTTATGGTGCCGCAAACTCTCGTGGCGGATCGCGCTCGAGCGGCGATGGCCCCTCCTCCTCTTCTGTGAGTGGCAGCGACGCAGACGCTGGATCTGGATCATCATCAGGCCCTCAAGGAACATCCTCATCTGGCGGTTATGGTGCCGCAAACTCTCGTGGCGGATCGCGCTCGAGCGGCGATGGCCCCTCCTCCTCTTCTGTGAGTGGCAGCGACGCAGGCGCTGGATCTGGATCATCATCAGGCCCTCAAGGAACATCCTCATCTGGCGGTTATGGTGCCGCAAACTCTCGTGGCGGATCGCGCTCGAGCGGCGATGGCCCCTACTCCTCTTCTGTGAGTGGCAGCGACGCAGGCGCTGGATCTGGATCATCATCAGGCCCTCAAGGAACATCCTCATCTGGCGGTTATGGTGCCGCAAACTCTCGTGGCGGATCGCGCTCGAGCGGCGATGGCCCCTCCTCCTCTTCTGTGAGTGGCAGCGACGCAGGCGCTGGATCTGGATCATCATCAGGCCCTCAAGGAACATCCTCATCTGGCGGTTATGGTGCCGCAAACTCTCGTGGCGGATCGCGCTCGAGCGGCGATGGCCCCTCCTCCTCTTCTGTGAGTGGCAGCGACGCAGGCGCTGGATCTGGATCATCATCAGGCCCTCAAGGAACATCCTCATCTGGCGGTTATGGTGCCGCAAACTCTCGTGGCGGATCGCGCTCGAGTGGCGATGGCCCCTCCTCCTCTTCTGTGAGTGGCAGCGACGCAGGCGCTGGATCTGGATCATCATCAGGCCCTCAAGGAACATCCTCATCTGGCGGTTATGGTGCCGCAAACTCTCGTGGCGGATCGCGCTCGAGCGGCGATGGCCCCTCCTCCTCTTCTGTGAGTGGCAGCGACGCAGGCGCTGGATCTGGATCATCATCAGGCCCTCAAGGAACATCCTCATCTGGCGGTTATGGTGCCGCAAACTCTCGTGGCGGATCGCGCTCGAGCGGCGATGGCCCCTACTCCTCTTCTGTGAGTGGCAGCGACGCAGGCGCTGGATCTGGATCATCATCAGGCCCTCAAGGAACATCCTCATCTGGCGGTTATGGTGCCGCAAACTCTCGTGGCGGATCGCGCTCGAGCGGCGATGGCCCCTCCTCCTCTTCTGTGAGTGGCAGCGACGCAGGCGCTGGATCTGGATCATCATCAGGCCCTCAAGGAACATCCTCATCTGGCGGTTATGGTGCCGCAAACTCTCGTGGCGGATCGCGCTCGAGCGGCGATGGCCCCTCCTCCTCTTCTGTGAGTGGCAGCGACGCAGGCGCTGGATCTGGATCATCATCAGGCCCTCAAGGAACATCCTCATCTGGCGGTTATGGTGCCGCAAACTCTCGTGGCGGATCACGCTCGAGCGGCGATGGCCCCTCCTCCTCTTCTGTGAGTGGCAGCGACGCAGGCGCTGGATCTGGATCATCATCAGGCCCTCAAGGAACATCCTCATCTGGCGGTTATGGTGCCGCAAACTCTCGTGGCGGATCACGCTCGAGCGGCGATGGCCCCTCCTCCTCTTCTGTGAGTGGCAGCGACGCAGGCGCTGGATCTGGATCATCATCAGGCCCTCAAGGAACATCCTCATCTGGCGGTTATGGTGCCGCAAACTCTCGTGGCGGATCGCGCTCGAGCGGCGATGGCCCCTACTCCTCTTCTGTGAGTGGCAGCGACGCAGGCGCTGGATCTGGATCATCATCAGGCCCTCAAGGAACATCCTCATCTGGCGGTTATGGTGCCGCAAACTCTCGTGGCGGATCGCGCTCGAGCGGCGATGGCCCCTCCTCCTCTTCTGTGAGTGGCAGCGACGCAGGCGCTGGATCTGGATCATCATCAGGCCCTCAAGGAACATCCTCATCTGGCGGTTATGGTGCCGCAAACTCTCGTGGCGGATCGCGCTCGAGCGGCGATGGCCCCTCCTCCTCTTCTGTGAGTGGCAGCGACGCAGGCGCTGGATCTGGATCATCATCAGGCCCTCAAGGAACATCCTCATCTGGCGGTTATGGTGCCGCAAACTCTCGTGGCGGATCGCGCTCGAGCGGCGATGGCCCCTCCTCCTCTTCTGTGAGTGGCAGCGACGCAGGCGCTGGATCTGGATCATCATCAGGCCCTCAAGGAACATCCTCATCTGGCGGTTATGGTGCCGCAAACTCTCGTGGCGGATCGCGCTCGAGCGGCGATGGCCCCTCCTCCTCTTCTGTGAGTGGCAGCGACGCAGGCGCTGGATCTGGATCATCATCAGGCCCTCAAGGAACATCCTCATCTGGCGGTTATGGTGCCGCAAACTCTCGTGGCGGATCGCGCTCGAGCGGCGATGGCCCCTCCTCCTCTTCTGTGAGTGGCAGCGACGCAGGCGCTGGATCTGGATCATCATCAGGCCCTCAAGGAACATCCTCATCTGGCGGTTATGGTGCCTCAAACTCTCGTGGCGGATCGCGCTCGAGCGGCGATGGCCCCTCCTCCTCTTCTGTGAGTGGCAGCGACGCAGGCGCTGGATCTGGATCATCATCAGGCCCTCAAGGAACATCCTCATCTGGCGGTTATGGTGCCGCAAACTCTCGTGGCGGATCGCGCTCGAGCGGCGATGGCCCCTCCTCCTCTTCTGTGAGTGGCAGCGACGCAGGCGCTGGATCTGGATCATCATCAGGCCCTCAAGGAACATCCTCATCTGGCGGTTATGGTGCCGCAAACTCTCGTGGCGGATCGCGCTCGAGCGGCGATGGCCCCTCCTCCTCTTCTATGAGTGGCAGCAACGTAGGCGCTGGCGATCAATCTAAATCATCAGGTCAACATGAACAACATCAGGTCAACAAACACCATCCGAAACATAATCACGAGGCCATTCCTTTGCACCACTTGAAACATCCACCAGGAAGCCTTCCATTACATCATTTGAAAAAACTTCCCGTTCCCACTTCTGGACACCAATTAGGACATATCTTAAAACATCTTCCTATTGACCATCTCAAAAAACTTCCTTCCTATCACCATGGAATATTTGGATCGAAAAAAGAAGCAAAAGAATCAGGCTCAAAGGGCAGTGGCAGCAACGTAGGACCTAGTAGTCACGCAGTACCAGTCGGTCATCAAGCAGGCCCGTCACGCGGTTGGGATACTGGAAGCTCAGGTGGTAAATCAAGCTCAAACGGTGGTGAATCCTCTGCTAATAGCTATAGCAGTGCAGGAGCAGCTTCTTCAAATTACAATAACTATGTATCAAGTGTTAGTTCAAGCTTCGCAGAAAGTGAGAGCAGTTCACAAAGCAAGTACTATGAATCGTCTTCTTATTGAAGAAACACTTAATTTTTTAATCATTCCTTCGTATTTTTGCCGTTTGCAGGACTATTTCGAAAGTTCCGTCCAGGATGTAATTCAATATATATGTATTAGGTTATTTAAAGAACGTATATCTAAATTTTGTACTAAATTATATTATTGATTTCACAATAATAGTTTTTGTTATTCTCCTCCTTTTTAATCTACATTTCTTTACTTCCCCATGAGTTTGAATGGAACAAGATTTTCCATATCTATAAAATTTTGACAAAAATAATTTATCTATATCTAGAAGTATAATAACATTCTGAGTCAAATCTGTACATTAAATATTTTCTTAAAAATCTTATTGAAATAGTCTTTAATTTCGATACAGAGACCGAATCTATAGTTTTTAGAATTTTTGTCTGTCTGGCTGTGAACGCATCTAAACATACTTTTTAAACGGTCACCTTTGTTATGATAATAAGTCTTTGACATGACCATTGATAATATCCAAATAGTTCATACGATACAAATAGAATATGCCTAAAATATATCTAAAAATATAAATTTATAAAATATCTAAAAATTCATTTTTTTACTGAACTTCATCAATTTAATATCAGATAGAGAGGACTAAGTTTTAACCCTTAGAATAACTTTTAAAAGAAACACAGCTGACAGTATTGAAAAGAACTGCTTGAACAAAAAGGAGCACTACAGTTGTTTTCTTTTTTTAATTTAATGACTTTTTAACTCTCTAGGCTTAAATATAGAATAGAATATAGCCGTTTCAGCAATAGGTATAGAATTATGTTTTACTTGTGCTTTTGAGCGGAGGGTTATGTGTTTAACCTGTATGTATGTATGGCTGACTCTATTTTATCTGTTCCATCTGTTCCATCGTAATTACTAAACGGTTTAACCGATTCTGATGATTCATACATCGGTCGATCCGTCTTGATAACGCGTGTGTCATAGAGGATACAAACGGGGATAAAAACAAAGAGGGGATCAAAACAAAAACAAATCTATCCCACGGGAACCGTGCATTTTTCCGGGGTAAAAAGTAACCTATGTGCTATGGCAGACTATAATCCATCTCTGTGCCAAATTTCATCCAGATCCTCCAGATCCAGATCCGTTCTGGTTTAATTGAGTAACAAACATCCAAATTCACACCTAAACTTTCGCATTCACTCTTTTTTCACACATATCTCTTAAACAAGGATTTTACTAATACAATTTTATTTCTTTAACTTTTTCTATATATTTTCCTTCACGGCAAGTCCAAGAAATCGTCTTCAGACAAAACCGATAATATCTATTATGATGATAAACCCTAACAAGATATGTTCCTTATTCAATGATTATTTCAAATCGATGTTTAAAACTCCTAGTACTTTCCATTCGGGTACAGTTATTAAACCAACGCCTAATTGCAAGATTCCTATTAATTCAATTAAACTCTCGAAAAATATCTTAATAAACTAGATATTAATAAAGGTTATGGCCCTGTTGGGTTGCCATCAATATTTTTAAAATCATGTCAGGAAGTGTTAGCTTATCCCATTTTTTTGTTATTTAGAAAATCTTTACTCATGGGTGAGATGCCTAATAGTCCATCTAAACTATCTTCTTCCCAAATTTCATCCAAACGGTTCAGTAGATCCAGAGATTACCTTCTACAACGTCACAAACTCAGAATATCACAAACTTTACTTCTTAATAATATTAGTATAGATATAAAGTTTCAATTGCATAGCTCTTTTACTTTAGATTTTATTGATATCTAAAAAACTCCGATTTCATCACTGACTCACTGATGATCATAATATTCTTAGGGTACTTCCTAAAGTCCTAGAAAGCTAAAATTTGGTATGTAAGCTAGTATTATAGTTCAATCGGAATCCGGTTTGGGAACAAAAAATTATATATTTGGAAATAAAATAAAAAACCTGAAGTTTTATGATTTTAAAGTGCTAGCAGATCTTTATATATATAATTCTTCTGTGAGTGTGTATGTCACTGAACTTCTCTCAAACGACTGGACCGATTTTGATGAAATTTTTTGTGTGTGTTCAAGGGGATCTGGGAATGGTTTAGATTCACAATTTGAATAATAATTTTCATCAAAAAAATTATTAAAAAAAGTTTGAAATTTTCAAATTAAAGACGTGTAGACAGGACAACGTCTGTATATATAAGGAATAGAAATGTGTAAAATGCCCCCGATGTCCAGATACCCCCGATAAATGGGGGGATGCAAAGCGTTGAAAAACAGGTTCTTTTTCGATTTCCGGCTTACTGTGACGTTCTATCGAAAAATGTTTTCAACAAAAGTTGTAGTTCTAGTAAAAATCTACAACTTTTTTTATAAAACTTTTTACAATAAACTCAAAGTTTTCGAGATATTTGCAGAAAGCTCAGTTTTTAACTTGTTCTTGGTTGTTAATTTTAATTTCTATAATAATATTTTGATTTTCATGAAACTAAGGGAATGTAATCTAACTAACTAAGGGAATGTACATTTAATAAATAAAAAAAATGAAATTGAAATGTTTAGCCATTTCCGAGAAAAGTATGTTTTATGGTCTCGAGAGGCTAAAAATCACCCCCAACTTCAAGTGGACATTTACATTTAAAAAACAAATCGTTCAATTTTCAAATAGGGCTCATTCTTTTCATCTCGAACTCTATTTTTTGAAAAAATAAAAACATTGTACGGGCTTCCTGTAAAAAAACACCCTTAAATATTTAAAAAATTGGAGAAATCGATAATTTTTACTTTGCAAACTACATTTTTTCAATTATCATTGAAGGAGTGTACTTTATTGACCAAATATTTATAAACTGATTCAACTGAGTAATATTTTTCTTATAAAATACTGTGTGTTTCCCAAATAAAATAAAATATATTATATATTTTTATTATTAATATTATAAAGAGTTTGTTTGAACGCGCTAATCTCAGGAACTACTAATCCGATTTGAAAATTTCTTTTTGCATTGGATAGCCCGTTTGCTGAGGCAAGCTTTATGCTATATAATATATATTATATCTCCGCGACAAAAGTATAACCCACCCCCCTAATTTTGTAATATCTAATGTAAGACTAATTTATCTTTAATATTTTTATTTGTTTGTAGTATTATAATATGTGTTCGATTACATTCTAAGTTGTTTTCTTATATTACGGCGTGATTGTTAGTTTGATAGTGCGACAAAAGTATAACCCATAACTTACTTTGGCTTGAACAGCTTCATGTTTTAGACGTGTCAGTTCCTTTTTATACTTGTTCTGCGTTCCTGGTAAATTATTACGTACTAAAAAATTATTTCGATTGATATTTATTTATTTCTAAAATAAAAGGCCACGTGGGAAACGTTTCAACGAAAGTGGAATTAATTTAGTTAGGAAATTGTATTCTAAAAATTGGTCGAAAGTTAGAATTGCAAAATTTATCAATAGAAGTCATCGAGTTGTACGTAATTTTCTAAAAGATCCTGAAAATTATGGCAAAAGAAAGAGGACTGGTCGACCAAGGGCAACAACACCACCTGAAAGAAGGTCAATTCTGAGAGTCGCTCCTAATTTTGCTCTTACACCAAAACAAGTTGCAGTGGAGGCTACTGTTAGCACTAATTTAAGGAAATGTCAACGTATTATACATGGGTGTCGATACTTAAAACGTAAGAAATTACAAAGAAAACGACTGGTATCTGATAAACATAAATTAGATAGATCTAAATTTGCAAAAGACCATGTTCAATGGAAGAAGAATTGGAAAAATGTTATTTTCACTGATGAAAAGAAGTTTAATTTAGATGAGCCTGATGGTTTTAATTACTATTTTCACGATTTAAGAAAAGAAAAATGTGTATTGATTTGACGACAAGCCGGGGGTGGTAGTGCAATGATATGGTGTGGAATTGGTACTTAGGAAAAATGAATATAAAGTTCTGTACTGGAAAATTGAATAGTAAACGGTTCATAAACATAATTAATGAAGAGATTACTTCTCATGTAATGCGAATTGCTGGTCCTAATTTTAGATTTCAGCACGATAATGTCAGTATACACCGTGCACAAATAGTTAAAAACTATTTTACTGAAACAAATAATCAAGTTCTTGAAGGGCCAGCTTATTCTCCTGGCTTAAATATAATTGAAAATTATTGGGGAAACTTATCACGAGCTGTCTATTGAGGATCAAAACATTTTACCACTGTTGAAGAGTTAAAAACGGTAATAATTGACGAATGACAAAACATGAATCAAAACAATTTAAAAAGTTATATGACAGTTTACCAGATCGATTGATTGAAGTAATAAGTAAAAGTGGTGGATCTACTAAATGTTGATCGAAGTACTAAATATTAAATTAAATAAATAATCGCTCTATGTTGCATTTCTCTTGAGTTTTATTTATATTTAATTTACCTGGGTTATACTTTTGTCGCACCGCAAAATTTATGTATCATCTGTATTTGGTTAATTTTGCATTTAACAAATAATACATTGGTTGTAAAATATACTTACCAATACCCTAATTTTGTGTATTAGTAATGTATTAATATAACTAATATATTTTATATTGGATATTACAAAATTAGGGGGTGGGTTATACTTTTGTCGCGGAGTGTATATATCTATTCCATAGTAACCGTTAAAACGTAGGGAATCTAGGGACGAGCCCGGGCGAAGCGAGACCAGTAATACAAATATTAGTAGGTCATGTACAAGGATTCAGTTTGATATAGCCATATTTTCTATATTTTTATCAATATCCCATTTCTTCTATGACATTATTATTAAATACTAGCGACTCACCCTACCTCACCTACGTTTTACCGGTAAATATGAAATTATAGACTATATCCTACTAATATTATAAATGTGAAAGTTTGTGAGGATGTATGGATGCCTGAATGTATAGATGTCTGAATGTTTGTTACTCTTTCACGCAAAACTTACTGAACGGATTTTAATGAAACTTTACAATACATCAGATACACATACGTCAGAATACTCATACATTACTTTTTATCCCGGAAAAATGTACGGTTCCCGTGGGATATTTTTTTTTCTAGAGGGGAACCCGAGCAAAGCGAGAGTGAGCCACTAGCTTGGAATAATACGTAGTCGTAGTAAGAGGTAAAACTGGAAAAGTTATCATCCTTTGTTTTTACTATAAAAATTTTATATGAACTTTAAATCGTAAAAAACATGAAATTTGGACAGGACGACTGCTCTCGAATCAGCTAGTCCGATAATTCCATAAATATTATAAATGCGAAAGTCTGGATAGATGTATGTTTGTTACTCAATCACACCAGAACGGCTGAACGGATCTGGATGAAATTTGGCACAGAGAGATTATAGTCTGAAATAGCAAATAGGCTAATTTTTATCCCGGAAAAATGTACGGTTCCCGTGGAGTAGCTTTGTTTTTCAATCGACTTCAAAAAGGAGGAGGTTCTCAATTCGACTGTTTTTTTATGTTTGTAACCTCAGAACTCCGTCATTTATTAACCGATTTGGACAATTTTTGTGTTGTTTGAAAGTGTATACTTCCAGATTGGTCCCATTTAAATTTCAAAAAAAAATACCACCCCTAAGGGTGGAAAAACAGCTAATGATGAATTTAACCTACTTCTAATTGTCATATTGACTTGAAACTTTGCAAGTGTTTCTATTTCCGTTGATAGTACAGTGGTTCGGTATTGTTGACCTGATCTGATGGTAAGGCCAGAAGGTGGATAGGTGGAACTCTTCAACGGCTAATAGTAGATACTTTGAGTTTGGGCTTATTTTGTTTGATTTGACAAGCGTAACGCGTTAGAATTCTTACTTTGCAACTACTGTCTACACTAAAAAGGGAAAAATATAAACTTTTTAACAAAAAAATAAAAACCGACTTCAAACAAAATCACTAAAAAGTAAAAATAACTGATTGGTAGTTTTCATTTACTACACATACCTAATCAAATATTTTCGAAGTCGGTGTGCTTTGCTTTGTATGGGCTGGCATCGATTTCGAAAATATTTGATTAGGTACGAGTATGTATTTAATAGGTAGGCTTTAATTACTTAGCCAAAGCACACCGACTTCGAAAATATTTGATTAGGTATGTATAGTAAATGAAAACTACCAATCAGTTATTTTTTACTTTTTAGTGCTTTTATTTGAAGTCGTTTTTTATTTTTTTGTTAAAAAGTTTTGTTTTTCACAGAGTAAGGGATCGACTATATATTCCATACATAATTTTAATATTTCTATTCGTACTCTATTTATTAACAGTGCTCATTTAGTGTTGAATATCAACCATGATCATTTTTATAAAATTGTGGAAACTATATAGGAATAGATTAGAAGAATTTTTTTTACTACAAAACAAATAAAATTATAAAATAAAATTGGTTGACAAACAGAGGGGAAAAAGTTATAGAACTGTTTTTTCAAAAATTTTAAAACCTATAGATTCGGCCTCTGTATCGATAATAATGACTATTTCATTAAGATTTTCCAAAAAATATTTAATGTACAGATTCGGCTTAGCTATTATATGTATAGATAACTTGAAAAACAAACAAAAAGAAATAAAACAATATTAATGATTGCAAATATTATATTATAATTTATTGTTTGAAAATATATTATCCAGAAGAACTTACGGCTAGAGCTGATTCTTTACTTTATTTGCCAGTCGATTTGGCATATGCCAAAGCAATGGACTCACTATCATTAGACTTCTCATCTTATTTGGTATCTTTTTGTATACCAGTTGGTTTGTTGTTTTTATCTTTGCAGTCAACTGTTGGTTTTTCGCTTTTCTTTTTATCGTCTTTTGTTTTATGGTCTTTAGATTCATCGTCTTTTGGTTTGTCAGCTTTGGATTTATCATTTCCTTTGTTATCCTTATCTTTGCAGCCATCTTTAGGCTTATTGTCTTGAGGTTTACCATCTTTAGATTCATCGTCTTCTGGATTATGGTCTTTAGATTTGTCGTCTTCTGGTTTGTCATTTTTTGAATTATCGCATGGTTTATCGTTTTTTGTTTCATCGTTTTTTGGGTTGCCACCTTTTGGTTTATCTTCTGGCGGCTTATCTTTGCAATCACCTTGTGGTTCTGGTTTCTTACCGGGTAAATCCTTGAGTACATCATGTTTGTGGGTCTTTAATGCTGAAAATATAAAAACTACAAAGAAAAGTATTTTAAAATTTTAAAAATTTTATTGTTTTTTTTTTAAAATAGCATCACTTTTAAAATATTTTAGATGCTATGAGAATATTTCAAATTAATTTAATTTGAAGATAGTTGGACATCCTATAAAATAATGGATACTTATAGTATTTACAGGTTTTTTTGCGACCTTACTTGGGTGATATTTCAAATATAAATACTCTTTATTATTGTAGAATCCATTTATTTGTTTTAAGAAATTACAGGTTCCATATACAAAACAAATTAAATAATAGTGAAAGATATAAGATACGTATACACTATACAATAAACATAGAGTAAATAGTAGTAAAAATTAAAATGTATCCTATGCATCGTTTTTATTTGTACTAAAATAATTGTATTCTACAAAAATAAAGGCAGTGGTAGCCTAGTGGTAACGCGCTCGCTTGGGAAACCGAGTGAGGCGGGTTCAAAACCCCGGGTCTCGCACCTCTTATATTTTCATGTGCGAATCATTTCTAATATGATTACCACTTGCCTTGCGGTGAAGGAAAACAGCGTGAGGAAACCTTCATGTCTGAGAAAACCTAGCAAGTTTTCGAAAGACATATGAAGTCAACCCGCACTTGGCCAGCGTGGTGGACTATGGCCTGATCCTCCTCACATTGAAGGGAGGCCCGTGCCCAGCAGTGGGATTTAAAAATGGCTAAATACAATGGTATTCTAAATAGAATTACTTACATGGTACAATATGGCATGGCATAGCATGCGCCATGGCAAGGGCCTGAAAACATAATATTTGATTACAATAATAGCGACTAACTCTCGCTTCGCTCGGGTGCGTCCCTAGTGATGTTTTAATTTTTTTGAGCGGAATCCTAATTCTTTTTCAAAAATAAAGTGCCTAAGTTACTCCTTCTAACATTAGCTAACAACCAGTGAAAGTTCTGTGAAAATAAGTTCAGCCGGTTCGGATATTAGCCGGAACAAACAGACAAACAGATAGGCAGACAGACAAAATTTTAATAATTGTGTTTTTCTTATAAATACCGTATATAATTTCATATGCATTTAGTAAAACGCTTTTATTTTGACATTATATGTATGTGTATGTATGTGTATATATAAAACAGTTACATTCGTAGAATATAAACTTATTTTTTCTTAAATAGTGTTCTGTGTTGTTGAAAATTTGAGGAAGAATAGAGCGTAGTTATTCTGAAAAAAAAGCTTTTTTTTATTCATACCTAACAGTAAAGTTCAACAGATACTAAACAAAAACAAACAGATGACAACAGGGGAGATATTTTTTTTAATTTTTTCAAAAGATTTTATATTATAAGTGATTACTTTTATTACTAAAATTGACGATTCAAAAGTGCTTGTATTTAGTTTTGAATAAAGTATATTTTGATATAATTTGAAATAAATAAAAATACTTACAGTTACAAACAGTAGCAAAAGCAGCTTCATATTGACTGAGTCACTTTTGACTTTGAATACTTTCAAAATTCGATTCCATTTATATCGAAGATGCTGAAGCGTTTCAAAATTATATGTAAATAAATATGCGATGAAATAATAGAAGAAATGCATATTTTATTTACTTTTAGAGTTGCATTATTAAATATTTAAAACTAGCACAACCCGCGGCTGCGACCGCGTTCAATATACAAAAAAGCCCTTTGGCTTTATGTTATACAGCTATGTATTTATATATTATATATAGTTTAACAATAATGTATGGAAGTCTGACCGATTTGTTGAAATTTATGATATATGTATAGCCTATAAGCCTTCCTCAATAAACGGGCTATCTAATGCAAAAAGAATTTTTCAAATCGGATTAGTAGTTCCTGAGATTAGCGCGTTCAAACAAACAGATAAATTCGGTCTCTTTATAATTTTAGTACCTATAGATTACGGCACTGTATCATTTTATTTATTTATGTATGTGTTATGTATTTTATTATTTATGTAAATCTCTCTCTATTACATAAACGATCTCTCTATAAAGTAGCCTATAACCCTCCACAATAAATCTATATATAAAAATCGATGTGTGTATGTGTGTTACCTGTAGACTCCAAAACGGCTGGAGGGATTTTGATGAAATTTTCAGGCAATCTTCAGATTAGCCCAGCGAGTGTTCCTGTGGAGTTTGGTAGCGATCGGAAGTTTGAACGTGGGCGAAGCCGCAGAACTGCTAGTAGGTATGCTTAAAAACGCAAAATATTTTTTCAATGAGGTGGGGGGTGGGGGAGGGGGGCGGAGGATAGGATGGACGGAACGCGTGCGATTTAGTTAATTTTTAGTAATTGTCTCGCCTTAATAATTAAATATATTTACTACAGCGATGGCGATTTATCATCGCTTCGCTCGGGCTTATATGGATATAACTCTTTATTTATTAACCGATTGAAATAAAACGAACACTAAATGTTAAGTGAAGCTCACCACCATACATTAGTGAAAACCGCACCCAAATCGGTAAAACCATTCTGAGATTAGCGCGCGCAAACGCACAGACAAACAGACAAAATTTCTAAAAATCATTGTTTTGGGTTCTATTGCGTTAATAAAGAACCCCGATAATAGTTTTTCTCAAATATCTTCCATGTACAGACAGCGATTATTTACACTTTTATTATATATAAGTATACTCGTACTTATCCAACAGACGTAGTATATTTTTTGGTACCGTTACCTTACATAATACAAACGATTTATTTTAATATTTGTAAGTCTATCTAAGCACGTGCTAGTGTTAGCTGAAATAAGAAAGTTTTGAATCTATGAGTAAGAGTGCTGAAGACTCAACCATTCATTTTCTTTTCCTTTTCTCCTAAAATCACCTTCTTTTTATCCCCCGACGCAAAAAGGGGTGTTATAAGTTTGAAGTCAATGTCTGTCTGTGTGTGTCTATCTGTTGCATCGTAGCTCTAAATCGGATGGTCCGATTTCGATGCGGTTTTCTTCATTTGAAAGCCAGTTTCCTTGCGGTGGTTCTTATCTATGTTTGGTTAATATCAAGATGTAAGGCATTTAGGCGTATGATTACTCGATTAGGTGCTTCACGCGTGCCAGCTTAATCGTTAAATGACAATTAATTTGCGTAGGGGGTTTTTAAATTTTTAATTTATAATTATATTGCAAGTGATAATATGGGACTAATTTTTGCTTCTAATCGATTAAGATCCAATCGATCTTACTTCTTTTTTTAATAAATAATTATCTATACATGTAATAAAATTGTTACTAAGCCGAACCTGTACATTAGATATTTTTTGGAAAATCTTATTGAAATAAACATTATTATTGATACAGAGGCCGAATCTATAGTTTTTATAATTTTTGTCTGTCTGTTCGACTGACTGTCTGTTACCGCATCACAGAAAAACCACTGGAGGGATTTTGATGAAATTTGGTATGGTGATAGCTGGTTATCCGGGTCAACATATAGGGTACTTTTTACCGCGAGAAAATATCTCACTTTTGAGAAAAAATACAAAACCTTCAATGTAAGAGTATACTAATATGTAAAACCTAAGAATTTGGTTTTTGGTCATCTGAACGCGGGTGGAGCCGCGGGCAATGCTAGTTTAGTAATAAATATGTAAACTATTGTGGCTATAATATGTTTTTAAGAATATAATAATTATACTAGCGACTCACCCTCGCTTCGCTCGGGTTTATCTCTAGGTACGTTTTAACGTTAGGTATACCCAATACCCATTACACCATACAAGATTTTTAATACTAATTGTTCTCAGTACATTAACTATTTTAAAAACTCAGATAAACGTTGTATTTAGCTCTTTTTAACGTTCTACTTCTGGGCGTAAGCCTCCCTTGACTACGAGGGGGATCAGGCCATAGTCTGCCACGCTGGCCAAGTGTAGGCGGACTTAACATGTCTTGCGAAAACTTGCTAAGCTCTCTCAGACATGCAGCTTTCCCTTCGCAAGTAAATAGTTGTCATATGTGAGTGAGTGACTCACACGTGAGATTATCAGAGGTATTAACCCGGGATTCAAACCCGTTTCACTCAATTTTATAAGCAAGCACATTACCATTGGGATACCATTGCCTTCTCTTTTGCATAGTTCCATATAAATGACAAAAAAAAATCGCTTATAAGGATGAAAGAAACTATATTTTAAATGATTAAGAGTGTTTTTTTTTAATTTAAAAGCATTTAAAGCCACTGAAAGTCATCCACATTCCACCAGAGACCTTACAAATCTCAAACAGCCAGAATTATTTTATTTTTATATATTTAAATTTATTTCTTTCTTTACAATTTGATGACACAAGTGTTTTTTTATTTGTTTTCATTACGTACATACTCGTATATCTACAGATTAATTTATGTATCTTTTGATAATTTTGTTTTATTATTATATAATACGAGTATACTAGCGACTGACTCTCGCTTCGCTCGAGTTCGTCCCTAGAAACGTTTTAAGGTTTAGTATAGATTTAACAGAGACGAGATATTTTCCCGCGGTAAAAAGTATCCTATATGTTGACCCGGATAACTTTTTTCAGAGAATTTCATCAAAATCTGTCAGTGGTTTACTCGTAATGCTTTCCAAGACAGACAAATAGACAAAAATTCAAAAAAACTATAGATTCGGCCTCTATATCGCTAATAATGTTTATTTCAATAAGATTTTCCAAAAAATATTTAATGAACAGATTCGACTTCGTTACAATTCTATTATATGTACCTATAGATATAGATTTTGTACTTTCTGTGATTTTTTTTCTATCTAAGTAAGTATAAAACCGAATCAAAGAGAGGATATATTAAAAAATTAGTTAATATAAAAGTTTCGGTATCGTCCAGCAGTCCTAGCAGGTCGGTAGGCTTGAAGCGAAGAGACCTGGTGGCGGTCAACGCTGATGGGCCTCCGAATATAAGTATACCATGTAGGTCGCCGCTAGTACTTCTTTAATCCTCTCCAACGTGCGTTCATCTAGTCGCGGTTGGGGGCTCATTAGCGTCCGGCAATCCAGCCGGGTGAGAAGCCAAGAAACGCTCTGGGAGCCAGCCCACCTCGGTGGACGGTGTGCCATGCGGGTTATTCCTGGTACTTATCTGATACCAGAGTGCACTGTTGAAGCAACTCCGTGGCTGTTGTGGTCTGCTTCTGCAGACCTGCCGTCGTGGCATCGTGGTTGAGTGCGTAAGCGATCCTGCGACGCCCCATTAAGACGGCGGAGGTTCTGTTGGGTTTTAGTGGGTAGTACTGGCTCTTCTAGCCAGTGACCTATGCAGGTGGTATGAGTTCCAATCATTTCCCAACGACAAAAAAAATGTATAAGCTATTTATTGATTTATATATGTAGATTGGAGATAGATCCACACAAACACACAAAAATTAATATTGACGTCCAATTTTGTCCCATAAATCGGAATTTCTAATATTGCAAAAAAAAATAAACGAATCAGAATTCTCTGAATAGCTTCAAATTACTCTGTGTAATTTATTCAAGTGTTTTACATATAAATTATATGACATAATTATTTACATAGAAATATATTTCTATACAAATACGAGTATAATAAATATTATATAGACTATTTTGAATATAATATGTTTTTATGAATATATAATACTTTCTTAGATTTACGCGAATATTTGACATCTATACATATAATAAAATTCTAACTAAGTCAAATCTGTACATTACATAGTTTTTGGGAAATCTATTTGAAAAAGACATTATTATCGATACAGAGTCCAAATCTATAGTTTTTAGATTTTTTGTCTGTCTGTCTGTCTGTCTGTTACCGCATCACGAGAAAACCACTGGACAGATTTCGATGAAATTTGGTATGATGATAGCTGGTTATCCGGGTCAACATATAAGCTAGTTTTTACCGCGGGAAAATATCTCATTTCTGAGAAAAAATACAAAGACACAAAAACTGCATTGTAAGAGTATACTTATATGTAAAACCTAAGAATTAGGTTTTTGGTCATCTGAACGCGGGCGGAGCCGCGGGCAATGCTAGTTATTATAATAAAATTGTAACTAAGTCGAATCTGTACATTAAATATTATTTTGAAAACTTTATTGAAATAGACATTATTATCGATACAGAGTCCGAATCTATAGTTTGTAGAATTTTTGTCTGTCTGTCTGTTACCGCATCACGAGAAAACCACTGGATAGATTTTGATGAAATTTGGTATGATGATAGCTGGATATCCGGGTCAAGATATAGGATACTTTTTACCGCGGGAAAATATCTCATTTCTGAGAAAAAATACAAAAACTGCATTGTAAGTATACTAATGTGTAAAACCTAAGAATTTTTTTTTTTGGTCATCTGAACGCGGGCGCAATTTTATTACAATATTTTTATTACAATTTTTTAAAAACTTTATTAATTACTAATATTATTTAGTATTGCTATTATTATATTATCTATAACCAAAATTATAGTGGGTAGGCACTGTCTGTAACAAGTACTATGTGTTTGAGACATCTATAACCTTAGTCTCTCCCGTGACCATGACTGCTGTAAAGCATTCGAAACGTCGGGAACCAAAAATCAAAATAAATCCGCGAAATAATCCGAAAAGATAGTTTTATGTTTTTAATGAATATAATAATTATACTAGCGACTCACCCTCGCTTCGCTCGGGTTCATCCCTAGGTACGTTTTAACGTTATACCCAATACCTATAACACGACGTTTGTAGTATGTACTAATCGTTCTCAGTACATGAACTATTTTAAAAAGACTTAGAAAAACTCAGATATAAGTTGCATTTAGTCGTTTTTAATGAGCTGGGCGTATGACTATTTTCAATACAAGAGGGATCAGGCCATAGTCCACCACGCAGGCCAAGTGCGGGCGGACTGAGCATGTCTGCAGACAACTCGCTGGGTTCTCTCAGACATGCTAGTTTCCTCGTGATGTTTTAGTTCAATCTATACATATAAATAAAATTGATATGTCTGTGTGTAATGTCAGAATAATACCTTCTTACTAAATGCATATAAAAGTTTATACGGTAAGTACTTATAAGAAAAAACCATTTTTTAATTTCTCCTGCCTGTTTGTTCCGGCTAATCTCCGAAGTGGCTGGACCGATTTTGACTGGATTTTTACTGGCAGATAGCTGATATTATACGAAGTAACTTAGGCTATTTTTATTAAAGATAAAAAATAGGGTTCCGCGAACAAAAATTAAAACCCATGAAATTGTTAACTATGAAATTTCATAAAAATGAAATTGTTAGTCGCTTGTTTAAAAGATATTGAAATCATTGAAAAAGTAAATAGAGTACTTCTTTTTTGAAATCGGTCAAAAATAAATTTTAAAGCAATTATTATAAAAGAAAGTCAATAAAGCCTCTTAATAAATATTCATTCGACGTTATTTGCTTTGAAGCCAGCTGTTAGCAAATAAAATGTTGTGTTATATAAGTTATTCACCAAAGACAAGATACAATCATTTCTGTAACAGACTTACGTTCATATAAAAAAATATAAATATCTGTTGGTTGAAAACAGCAAATTTGTGAAATTTGGACATCTATACCCATACTAATGTTATAAATGTGAAAGTTTTTTGTTTATTTGTTTGTTCTTCTTTCACGTCGAAGCGGAGTGACGTATTGGCCTGATTTTTTGTGTGGAGATTGTTAGAGGGTTGGAGCAAATTATAAGAGTACCCGAGTAACGAGGCGTTGATAGTATCTTAGAACTTTTTTCTTATTTACGTACTAGCGACTTAACCTCGCTTTGCTTAGCTTCCGGAGGTGCCTAATTAGCCTATATATTACTCTACATCATAATCTATCTGTCCACTAAATTTTATCAAAATCCGTCCAGCCGTTTCAGCGTTAAGGAGTAAAAAATACACACATAAAAACTTTTGCATTAAAATAGTAATGTGATTTTTTAAATAAAGAAAGTATTAAGTAATGTAATTTTTAACATAAGTAAAACATAATACTTTCTTAGATTTACGCGAATATTTGACACTATCAGTACCCGCGGGTTCGTCCGCGTTCAAACTTCCGATATGATGTTGATGTCGGAAGTTTGAATATTTATAATAATGTATGGAAGTCTGCCCGATTTGTTAACATTTATGATTACTGCTCCGCTCCCCTGGGTAGTGGCATGGTGATATACAGCCTATAGCCTTCCTCAAAAAACGGGCTATCTAATGCAAAAAGAATTTTTTAAATCGGATTAGTAGTTCCTGAGATTAGCGCATTCAAACAAACAAACAAACTGTCTTTTTATAATATTAGTAAAGATTTTAAATGAAACAATCTTTTTGGCCTTTTCGCGGATTTATTTTCCTTTTCCTTCTCTGTTTGTCGACCAATTTTTTTTTTTGTTTAGTTGCTATAATTGAAGAACTTCAGTGTTATTTTTTTAACAGTACTTTTTTAAAGTATGATTATATAGATAAGTTATTATTCCTATCCAAATCAAGTACTGCGAATTAGAAGTTAAACTAAAATATTCAAAATGTAGTAGTAGTAGTCATAATATATTTTTGTGCCTTTTAATTTAAGATACATCAAACGATGAGAAGCCGAAAATCAAAATATCTTCAAAATATCTTTATTGTATAATAGCAACTCACTCTCGCTCCGCTCGGGTTCGTCGTCTCTAGTTGCTTTTTAACGTTTAATAGAGATTTCTCAGAGATGAGTTATTTTCCCGCAGTAAAAAGTATCCTATATGTTGACCCGGATGACCAGCTATGGTCATACCAAATTTCATCAAAATCTGTCTAGTTTTCTTCTTGTGATGCGTTACCAGACAAACAGACAGACAAACAAAAATACTAAAAACTATAGATTTTCCAAAAAATATTTAATGTACAGATTCGGCTTAGTTACAATTTTATTATATGTATAGATAAAAAACAATAACTATACCTTCATAGAACTTAATTTTTATATTAAATTAATTAAAATATTCTACAGCGTCCAAGCGCGTACTTTACTATACATTTATCTGTCTGCGAGCTATTATTCTCTGCACGCACACATACAAAATACTTGTGTACATAAACAATACATGCATAAATACATCGTAAAAAACAGGAGACAAAAGTGACACAGCCCTCCCGTCTGAGCGCCAGCGCGCGACTGCCGCGCGCGCCCGCGCAGAGCACCTCTATAGCTTCTAGGCTTGTAAATAGCATTTTCGACTTTTAAAATAGGAAAATAGTAATTGATTTACAATTTTTTTTAATGGGCATAAAGTAAAATAGATATATTATTTTTTAGTATTTTCAATGATTCCAAAATTCTTAGCCGTTTAGAAATAGTATGAAAGGCAAGTCAAAATAATACCATTTCTTTGAAATAAAAAAGTAATAGATATTTTCGCCCCACGAAAAAAATGTTCTAATGAAAATATTGTTTAAGAGTTGATGATTCACATATATTTTTTTCAAGCATTTAGGTCAAGCCATAAACGAGAAGTACGCTTTAGAAAGTAGCTCTTTGCTAGCCCTTGAGGGTACTAATCGCCTTAAGTTATGATTGAAGTTAGACCACTAAAGCTATAAGTTTAAGCATTAAGAAAAAATATGTATATTGTTTAATTATTTTACGTAAAAATTTTGTTAAAACTTTTTCTATAGATATATATATTATACCCAATTATATATTATTTGTATATGTTCATTTGTAAATAGCTATAATTTGTATCATTTATAGTTGTTTATTTGAAAATATTTAGGTATATTTTACATTATTTATAGTTTTATTGTATAAATATTTAGGCATATTTTTATTATTTGTAGTTTTCTGTATTTAGGTACCTATATATTATATCTTTATAGTTGTTTATTTGTAAAAATTTAGGTATGTACTCGTATATGTAATTTAGCAAACTAGTTTAGTACTAGTAGTTTTATTAATTCAATTAATTTCTCAGTTTCTTTGTAATTTGTATTTTGTAACCAGTCTACCAAGATCTTCTTACATTGATATTTATTTTTTGAATAGATATTTAAAATTTGATTGATTTTATTGTATAGCATAGGACCCAGAAAGCACTGATATTTATTAATAAAAGCAGTATTGAACTTCCTCGTAGCACAAACCCTGTTTTGACATCTATTTGCATTGTTATAATTATATGGTGATTTCTCATGTTGAGATAAATATAAAGATATAAAGCTAATATCAAATGACAATAATGTAATAAGTTCCTATATTAAAGCGTGAAAGCGTCCATACTTTTATTAATAATCATATTAATAATATAAAATTCTATTTTTCAGCTTACGGGTCTATTGGCGGTAAGTTTAGTAATTACTAAGTATTATTAATAACCGAAACAGGTTTTGTAGCCGAAACCGAAACTTATTTAGACATAACACCTAAAATTTCTATTTATGCTAAAATGTGATGTATGTATATTTTAAATATTATATAGTTAACAACTATGTAGCGACTAATATAACCCTCAAAACACGGCTCACAAATACACAAACACACACACATACCTGAACGAAGCGTGAAAATGTGCGTACGTACGTAGACTGAAATCGAAACTGAAACTATTGCCGAACCGAGATTTTTTGACCAAAACCGAAACGGAAACCGAATTATTAGTATTATATAGTATTGAATTATTAGTAGAAATTAGTGTGTATTTTTTGTCATTTTATAGGATGTGATGGATGTGGTGGAAGAAATGATGCTAGTAATGCTGTTATAGCAGAATCATCAGCAGCAGCAGGAGCTGGAGGATATTTAGGATCTACAAGAGCAGTCGGACCAAGAGGTTCTGATGCAGGTGAGGTGCAGGCTCAGGACGTGGTGATATTATCGTCATAGGATTTAATCGCTTAATGTAGATAATTTTTTACTATTCTCATTTATTTTGTCAGATTTTTTGTAAACTTCAATAAAGCAATGTAATTTTTTTTTGTTTTTTTTTCTAATAAAACCTTTTTTGTTGTAATCAAATCATTTACCAAATGAATTCCTGTCAAGCGGGAATTATAAAAATAGTTTTTTCTTTTATTCTGATTTACACAGAACATACCTAGTCATAATTCTAAGAACTGATCTGATAACGCACAGAAAGCAAAGTAAAACACATTTGATATACATTTGATGAAGAATATTTTTTTTGCTATTTCTAAATAACAAAAAAAATGTTCTTATTTAAAGATTATTCTTATCTTCCATATCAGATTTTTCTTACATCTTTCTAAATAAATAAATTTTATTTGGTGCTAGAGACTTACGTATGTTTTATTGAAGTAAAACTTGTTTAATCGCGACTAGGGGATAAGTCAAATACATTGGAGAAATGAGTGTCGTGGAAGTGAGGGTCAAATTTATTATCTACTAGCAGCTCACCCTCGCTTCGCTCGGGTTCACCTCTATGAAAACAATAAAAAACCTATATAAAAACAGCCTGTGTTATTCCAGACTATATCTATCTCTGTGCTAAAATTTCATACAGATCCGTTCAGCGTTCTGAAGTGAAAGAGTAACAAACATTCATACTCACAAACTTTCACATAATATTCGTATAGATACTAATATTATAAAGAGAAAAGATTTGTTTCTTTGTACCGAGTAGGCTCCGAAACTACTGAACCGATTTAGATTAAATTTGGTAAGAAGATACTTTGAGAACCTAGGAAGAACATAGTATAGTTTTGATACTAACGTCTACTTGCTGTATGTGTGAGTATGATGCGATGCGCTATGCTCCCAGGCATTCATATTATGTGTGATGAACATGAACAATTGTACTCCAGTCATTGGTGTTTATATATTTATAGTGTATCAACTATCGAACTTTAATGTTATCGATAAAAAAAATGAAGTTACTTTTTTCCTGCCTTTACAAGAAAAAATGTTAATAACAAAACAAAAGAGAAAAAGCAAAATGATCGAATGTAAAAGAATGAAAAAAAATATTGTCTTCCTCAAATTGTTCTCAGTACATTAAGTATTTTAAAAACTCAGGTAAACGTTTGATTCAGCTCTTTTCATCGTCCTACTGCTAGGGGTAGGCCTACCTTGAATACGAGGGGGATCAGGCCATAGTCTGCCACGCTGGACAAGTGCGGAAGGACTTAACATATCTTGCGAAAACATGCTAAGTTCTTTCAGACATGCTGGTTTCCTTTCACCGTAAGGCAAATAGTTGTCATATTGAGTGACTCACACGTGAGATTATCAGAGGTACCCGGGATTCAAACCCGTTTCACTCAGTTTTACAAGCGCATTATCACTAGGATACCATTGCCTTCTCTCTTGGGTAATCCCATATAAATGTCAAAAAAAAATTGCTTATAAGCCACTGAAAGACATTCACATTCCACCAGAGACCTTCCAAATCTCAAACAGCCAGAATTATTTTTGGCACAAATTTAGAATTGGGGACTTGGCCCCTAGCGGAGTGGGTGATATTTCTGGATAAGGGACGTGATAGGGAGTCGAAATGTTAAATAAAAATTGTCCGCGAACGTATGAGTAAAAAGTTATTGAGACTTAAAGTTACAACATTTCCATACATTTTCATATATTTCTTTTCCACCATTCGGAGTGGGTGGTATTTTTAGATAGGGGAGGTGACAGAGATTCAAAATATATTAAAAATATTTGGAGGAAACGTACGAGTAAAAAGTTATTGAGACTTAAAGTTATAACATATCTAACACATTTCCATACATTTCTTTACCTAAATAAGTGATTACAACAGATAAACATACCTTTAACGAATAGTACGCATCCTTTTTTATGTACAAGACATATTTTCACAACAATTAATGCTTTATTGTATTTAATATTTTAATAATTTCACAACACAAACAAAATGATCTTACATTTTGACAAAAGCAAAACTGACACTTTGTTTTATATTACCGCTTAAATGACAACAGGTTATATTTGATTATTTTTGCTTTTTCTGTTGGTAATATTAATAAATAAATAAATAAAAAGAAAGATATTATTTTCACTTTATAAATACATTTATGACTTTTTATTTGATTTATGTAAAATATATTGTTTTACAATTGTACATTTAGTAAAAAAAATCATTTTTTTATCTGTGAATATTTTTAATTATTTATTTATTATTCGTCATATCTGGGTTAGGTTAGGTTAGAACATTTAAGATTATTTATTTATTATTCCTCATATCTGGGTTAGGTTAGGTTAGAACATTTAAGATTATTTATTTATTATTCTTCATATCTTGGTTAGGTTGTGGGTAGTACCGGCTCTTCTAGCCGGTGAGCCCCACATCACCACCTGGGGGATCAGGTGGTATGCGTAAATGCATTTCCCGACGATCAAAAAAAAAAAAAAGGTTAGAACAGTTGCCACAACGCACGAGCCGAGCGAGCGAAGCGAGCGTGCCGCGGTTGCGGCCGGCGAGTGCCATAAATGACTAGAAAACTAGAAAATTCGAATTTCACGTAAAGTACAAATAAAGACAATCATCTGGAGATCATTTTGACAATTGAAAGTGACGTTTTGACTCCAAGTGTCTAAATGGTAGTAATGTCAAAATAATGTATGGAAATGTTGTAACTTTAAGTCTCAATAACTTTTTACTCATACGTTCGCGGACAATTTTTATTTAACATTTCGACTCCCTATCACGTCCCTTATCCAGAAATACCACCCACTCCGCTAGGGGCCAAGTCCCCAATGCTAAACTGCAGCCTTATTTTTATATTATTAAATAAAACTATCTTTTCGGATTATTTCGCGGATTTATTTTCATTTTTGGTTCCCGACGTTTCGAATGCTTTACAGCATCCATGGTCACGGGAGAGACTGAGGTGTTACATGTCTTGAATGTATAGTTGTTACAGACAGCCTACCCACAATTAACAAAATGAAAAATGCACCAATTACATCACAATATTTTTAACTTTAAAACATTTTTATAATTTTAATTATAATTGAATATGGAAAATTATTTATTTAATTTTTGCTATTATTTTTATAATTATTACAATTTTAAAATATTAATTAGTAATCTATATTTAGTGTTGCCATTATTATATTTATAACCATTAAGAAAAATATAAAATATAGTATTAATTATTTAAGCCATATAATTGTTCTATGTGTAATTTAAAAAAGTTAAAATTAATTAAGGATAATAATTTTAATTTAGTTTGCTATTATTTAAAAACAACTTACTAAGCAACACTATTAATATATACTTTTACAAATGAAAAATGAAAAATATTAATCTGATAAGCTGTCATTTTGATCTACACAGTATGAACTTACTACATCTGCCTGTCTGTTTTGTTTATATTTATTATTTGATTTTATTATATTAATAACAGGATCCCATGACGATGGTAGTACCCAGTCATCTTCCCTATTGAAATTTGGATGTTTTTTAATTTCTATGGCTTCTCGAATCATTCTAGGGCGATATCGGTTTTCTTTCGCCAGGATTAGAGGTCTGAGATGCTGTAAAGCATTTGAAACGTCGGGAACCAAAAATCAAAATAAATCCGCGAAATAATCCGAAAAGACAGTTTTATTTAATAATGTCAAATATTCGCGTAAATCTAAGAAAGTATTATTTTTATATATTTAAATTCATATCTTTCTTTACAATTTGATGACACAAGTGTTTTTTTATTTGTTTTCATTACGTACATACTCGTATATCTACAGATTAATTTATGTATCTTTTGATAATTTTGTTTTATTATTATATAATACGAGTATACTAGCGACTGACTCTCGCTTCGCTCGAGTTCGTCCCTAGAAACGTTTTAAGGTTTAGTATAGATTTAACAGAGACGAGATATTTTCCCGCTGTAAAAAGTATCCTATATGTTGACCCGGATAAACTTTTTCAGAGAATTTCATCAAAATCTGTCAGTGGTTTACTCGTAATGCTTTCCAAGACAGACAGATAGACAAAAATTAAAAAAAAAACTATAGATTCGGCCTCTATATCGCTAATAATGTTTATTTCAAGAAGATTTTCCAAAAAATATTTAATGAACAGATTCGACATCGTTACAATTTTATTATATGTACCTATAGATATAGATTTTGTACTTTCTGTGATTTTTTTTCTATCTAAGTATAAACCCGAATCAAAGAGAGGATATATTAAAAAATTAGTTAATATAAAAGTTTCGGTATCGTCCAGCAGTCCTAGCAGGTCAGTAGGCTTGAAGCGAAGAGACCTGGTGGCGGCCAACGCTGATGGGCCTCCGAATATAAGTATACCATGTAGGTCGCCGCTAGTACTTCTTTAATCCTCTCCAACGTGCGTTCATCTAGTCGCGGTTGGGGGCTCATTAGCGTCCGGCAATCCAGCCGGGTGAGAAGCCAAGAAACGCTCTGGGAGCCAGCCCACCTCGGTGGACGGTGTGCCATGCGGGTTATTCCTGGTACTTATCTGATACCAGAGTGCACTGTTGAAGCAACTCCGTGGCTGTTGTGGTCTGCTTCTGCAGACCTGCCGTCGGGGCATCGTGGTTGAGTGCGTAAGCGATCCTGCGACGCCCCATTAAGACGGCGGAGGTTCTGTTGGGTTTTAGTGGGTAGTACTGGCTCTTCTAGCCAGTGACCTATGCAGGTGGTATGAGTTCCAATCATTTCCCAACGACAAAAAAAATGTATAAGCTATTTATTGATTTATATATGTAGATTGGAGATAGATCCACACAAACACACAAAAATTAATATTGACGTCCAATTTTGTCCCATAAATCGGAATTTCTAATATTGCAAAAAAAAATAAACGAATCAGAATTCTCTGAATAGCTTCAAATTACTCTGTGTAATTTATTCAAGTGTTTTACATATAAATTATATGACATAATTATTTACATAGAAATATATTTCTATACAAATACGAGTATAATAAATATTATATAGACTATTTTGAATATAATATGTTTTTATGAATATATAATACTTTCTTATATTTACGCAAATATTTGACATTTTAAATAAAACTGTCTTTTCGGATTATTTCGCGGATTTATTTTGATTTTTGTTTCCCGACGTTTCGAATGCTTTACAGCAATCATGGTCACGGGGGAGACTAAGGTTATAGACGTCTCAGACACATACATGTTACAGACAGTGCCTACCCACTATAATTTTGGTTATAGATAATATAATAATAGGAACACTAAATAATATTAGTAATTAATAAAGTTTTTTAAAAATTGTAATATTTATAATAATAACAGCAACAATTAAATAAATAATATTGCTATATTTAATTATAATATTTATTAAAAAAAATGTTTAGAAATTAAAATCAACAAATATTGTAAGGTACTTTATTGCCATTTTTTGAATTTTTGAAATCATTTTTACAAAATAGTGGGTAGGCACTGTGCATTCGAAACGTCAGGAACCAAAAATCAAAATAAATCCGCGAAATAATCCGAAAAGATAGTTTTATGTTTTTATTGAATATAATAATTATACTAGCGACTCACCCTCGCTTCGCTCGGGTTCATCTCTAGGTACGTTTTAACGTTAGGTATACCCAATACCTATTACACCATACAAAACTACCTATAACACGACATTTGTAGTATGTACTAATCGTTCTCAGTACATGAACTATTTAAAAAAACTCAGATATAAGTTGCATTTAGTCGTTTTTAATGAGCAGGGCGTGGGACTTTTTTCAATACAAGAGGGATTAGGCCATAGCCCACCACGCAGGCCAAGAGCAGCGGACTGAGCATGTCTGCAGACAACTCGCTAGGTTCTCTCAGACATGCTAGTTTCCTCGCGATGTTTTAGTTCAATCTATATATATAAATAAAATTGATGTTTCTGTGTGTAATGTCAAAATAATAGCTGTAAGAACAACATGCACATAAAAGTTTGTACGGTAGGTACTTATAAGAAAAAAACATTTTTTTAATATCTGTCTGCCTGTTTGTTCCGTTTTATCTCCGAAATGGCTGGACCGATTTTGACTGGATTTTTACTGGCGGATAGCTGATATTATAAGGAGTAACTTAGGCTATTTTTATTTAAGATAAAAAATAGGGTTCCGCGAACAAAAATTAAAACCCATGAAATTGTTAACTATGAAATTTCATAAAAATGAAATTGTTAGTCGCTTGTTTAAAAGATATTGAAATTATTGAAGAAGACAATATACAAGTAAATTGAGTACTTCTTTTTTGAAATCGGTCAAAAATAAATTTTAAAGCAATTATTATAAAAGAAAGTCAATAAAGCCTCTTAATAAATATTCATTCGACGTTATTTGCTTTGAAGCCAGCTGTTAGCAAATAAAATGTTGTGTTGTATAAGTTATTGACCAAAGACAAGATACAATAATTTCAGTAACAGACTTACGTTCATATAAAAAAATATAAATGTCTGTTGGTTGAAAACAGCAAATTTGTGAAATTTGGACATCCATACCCATACTAATGTTATAAATGTAAAAGTTTTTTTGTTTGTTTGTTTGTTTATTTGTTTGTTTGTTCTTCTTTCACGTCGAAACGGAGTGACGTATTGGCCTGATTTTTGTGTGGAGGTTGTTGTAGGGTTGGAGCAAATTTCCCCCCTAACGTGCGTTCACCTTGTCGTGGTGGGGGGGCTCAGTAGTAGTAACGAAGCTAAGAAACGCACAGGGAGGTGGCCCTCTTCGGGGGGCGGTGTACCTTGCGGGTTGCTCCTGGTACTTCTCTGATAGCAGAGTGGACCTTGGAGCAACCCCATGGTTGTGGTGGTCTGCTTTGGCAGACCTGCCGTCGGGGCGTCGTAGTTGAATGCGTAAGCGATCCTGCGACGCCCCATTAAGACGGGGGAAGGTTTTGTTGGGTTTTAGCGGGTAGTACTGGCTGTATTACGCCGGTGAGTCCCACACGTCGTGCGTAAATGCATTTCCCAACGTTAAAAAAAAAAAAGGGTTGGAGCAAATTATAAGAGTACGAGTAACGAGGCGTTGATAATATCTTAGAACTTTTTTTCTTATTTACGTACTAGCGACTTAACCTCGCTATGCTTAGCTTCCGGAGGTGCCTATTTAGCCTATATATTACTCTACATCATAATCTATCTGTCCACTAAATTTTATCAAAATCAGTTTCAGCGTTAAGGAGTAAAAAATACACACAAACACACATAAAAACTTTTGCATTAAAATAGTAATGTGATTTTTTAAATAAATAAAGTATTAAGTAATGTAAAATATAATACTTTCTTAGATTTACGCGAATATTTGACACTATCGGTACCCGCGGGTTCGTCCGCGTTCAAACTGCCGATATGATGTTTATGTCGGAAGTTCGAACATTTATAATAATGTATGGAAGTCTGCCCGATTTGTAAACATTTATGATTACTGCTCCGCTCCCCTGGGTTGTGGCATGGTGATATATAGCCTATAGCCTTCCTCAATAAACGGGCTATCTAATGCAATTTTTTTTTTTAAATCGGATTAGTAGTTCCTGAGATTAGCGCGTTCAAACAAACAAACAAACAAGCAAACTCTGTCTCTTTATAATATTAGTATAGATTTTAAATGAAACAATCTTTTTGGCTTTTTGGCGGATTTTTTTTTGATTTTTATTTCCCGACGCGACGTTTCGAATGCTTAGTATATAGTTTTATAGCGAGATGGTTTTATTTATAAGTAAAACAGCTGTATGACACATGTTTATAGAATCAATTGCATTTACTATGCAGTTCTTTGTTCATTATTTGTTTTTTCAAGTATAAATACTGTTATTTTTTGAAGCACATTACAGTAACTACAACAAGAGTGCAAGATGAAGTACTTAGCTATAATCCTGTCTTTGGTAAGAAATATAGTTAGCTTGAAAAAAAAATTGAAGTATCTACGACTTAAAACGCTTAAGACCCTTCAAATCTATATATGTTACGGGCCAAAGTCGATTTCAGGCCGAACTAGATTATTCTTTTTTTTTATGTTGGGAAATGCATTTACGCAACCACCTGTGGTATTATATTATACCACAGGTGGTATACGTAGATGATACAGGTGGTTATGTGGCCATCTAGAAAAACTAGTACTACCCACTAAAACCCAACAAAACCTCTTCCATCTTATTGGGGCGTCGCAGGATCGCTTACGCACGCAACCACAACGCCCGGACGGCAGGTCTTCCAAAGCAGACCACAACAACCATGGGGTTGCTCCACAGTCCACTCTGCTATCAGAGAAGTACCCGTACCCCTAGGAGCAACCCATATGGTACACCACCCACCAAAGTGGGACACCTCTTGGTGCGTTTTTTGGTTCCATCATCCATCATGAGCTCTTCCATCGCGACAAAGTGAGAAGAGAGGGGGGATGGGGGTGGGGACTAGTTTGTCGTAGGCCAAGCCGACACATCCTTAGGATATACAAGCTTAGCCCCGGAACTACTTAATTCGGCCTAAATACTTTAGGCTAAACTATTTAGACTTACTTTGACGTTTAGCTTCGGGTTAGGCAGATAACATATATATATAACATATATATATATATATATATATATATATAGCGTGCCGCGGTAGCGGCCGGCGAGTGCCATAAATGACTAGAAAACTAGAAAATTCGAATTTTACGCAAAGTACAAATAAAGACAATTATCTGGAGATCATTTTGACAATTGAAAGTGACGTTTTGACATTTCCAAGTGTCTAAATGGTAGTAATGTCAAAATAATGTATGGAAATGTTGTAACTTTAAGTCTCAATAACTTTTGACTCTTTTGTTTCCTCAAAATATTTTTTATATATTTGGACTCCCTATTAGCTGCCCTATCCAAAAATACCACCCACTCTGCCAGGGGCCGCGTCCCCAATACTAATCTGCAGCCATATATAATATTCGTATACATATATATTAATACATATTATAAAGAGACAAGATTTGTTTGTTGGTTGTACCGAATAGGCTCCGAAACAATTGAACCGATTTCATAGGATAGTTTTTATCTCGGATATCATCCCTTAACGGGGTGAAAATGGGGATGAAGGTTTGTATGGGGAACTTACCTAGGGACGAACCCGAGCGTAACGAGGGTGAGTCGCTAGTCCATATATAAATAGGCACAAAGAAAACAGTCCAGTATCTTTTTCTTCTCTGTTTGTCAACCGATTTATTTAAACTAATTTTGATTTAATTTTTTTTAAATAGTTTTTTCTTTCAATTAATTAGTGCAATTTCAGCATCTTTGACAAAAACGATGACACAAGCATGGCATGTGACAGCCATTTCAAACGCGAGAACATTACAAACTTTAAGCCGCTTAAAACTTAAAAAATATATTAAAAAAACATTTTTTTTACATACCTACCTATTTAAAACATTTCTAAACATTAATTGAATTAAAATTAAAAACAATACATTCATTTATATCTATTGTAATAATATTTTGGCAAATATGTATTTTAAAATAAATTTTTAGTTTGAACAGCTTTGATTAATTTGCGTAAATTCCACTCGACGTTAGTATAAAAGCACACACATTTCAATATTCGTTACTTCTATTGCTACTGCTACTACTGATTATCAACATGAAGGTTCTATTCCTAGCTTCTTTAGCACTTGTGGTGAGTACTTTTGATATTCTCTTACAATTATACCATATGACCTTTGACACGTCTATAACCTTAGTCTCCCCCGTGACCATGATTGATGTAAAGCATTCGAAACGTCGGGAACCAAACATCAAAATAAATCCGCGAAATAATCCGAAAAGATAGATTTATTTAAAACTAGCGACTCACCCTCGCTCCACTCGGGTTCCGTTTTACGTTAATCCTAGTTACGTATTAACGTTCAGTATAGATTTCTTAGAATTGTGATATTTTCCCGCAGTAATAAGTATCCTATATGTCGACCCAGATAACATAATTATATATATATTAACTTTTGTAAGGGACTGAAAATAGGGTACCACATAAAACTGTTCGACGAATATGCAAATGTGTTACCTACCTGAACTTTTTTTTAATTTTCACTAAAATTTACATATCACTAGTTTTCACCCGTTTTGAATTTCACTTATAATAAAATTCAGCCGTTATAAAGACGAAGCGACAAACATACACATTCACAACCTTTCATAATACTAGTTTAATGTAATTTATTTATGTTTTCTTGTTTTCACAGTGTTTGATGGCCGTCCAAGCCAGACCAGGTGAGTTATAGAAAATATAATAATTTTATATTGATAATATCTACTAAAGATTTGCTTCGCTGTGATACTTCCATAGCCTTTTATCTTAGTCAATTTTTTTTTTTTTAACGTTGGGAAATGCATTTACGCACGACGTGTGGGACTCACCGGCGTAATACAGCCAGTACTACCCACTAAAACCCAACAAAACCTTCCCCCGTTTTAATGGGGCGTCGCAGGATCGCTTACGCATTCAACTACGACGCCCCGACGGCAGGTCTGCCGAAGCATACCACCACAACCATGGGGTTGCTCCAAGGTCCACTCTGCTATCAGAGAAGTACCAGGAGCAACCCGCATGGTACACCGCCCCCCGAAGAGGGCCACCACCCACCGCCCACCGAAGTGGGCAACCTCCCTGTGCGTTTCTTAGCTTCGCGCCCGGTTGGATTGCCGGACACTACTGAGCCCCCCCACCACGACAAGGTGAACGCACGTTGGGGGGGAATCTTAGTCAATGCTGTAACCTAACCTAACCTAGAAAGAAAGAAAGAAAGAGTTCTTCCGAGTAACCTTCAACCTTTTTAAGAGTTTTGACCGATATCACTAGTGCCGGATTCAGTCTTAGCACCGCCCGTGGACACAGTAAAAAACTGCTATTGACCAAGGCCTGCAGTCCAAACTACTTTTGACCAACCTCTTTGATTAAAGAGGTTGGTCAAAAGTAGTTTGCACTGCTTTGATTAAAAGTAGTTTTGACTAAAAAATAGTTTTGACTGTAACATAGACATTCTTTCCGTCTTAATTATTGATTTATTTTAATTTAATTGCGATATTTGCCAAAGAAGTTTTACTTCAACTGCGCGTAAAGGTTACATGCACCCTTTTTTAACTAATAATTAATTTTTTTAAATAATAATAAAACAGTGTATAAATTTTTTTATCCAAACCCGTTCAGCCGTTTCAGACTGAAGGCTATTCAAACATATGTCACATTTATAATAATAGTATGATAAAATATTATATTAGATTATTATTTAGAGGCAGCGGTAGCCCAGTGGTAACACGCTCGCTTGGGAAACCGAGTGAAGCGGGCTCAAATCCCGGGTCTCGCTCCTTTGATATTTTCATGTGCAAATCATTTTCCAATATGATCGCCACTTGTCTTAACGGTGAAGGAAAACATCGTGAGGAAATCTGCATGTCTGAGAGAACCTATCAAGTTTTTAAAAGTCATGTGAATTCCGCCAATCCGCACTTGGCCAGCGTGATGGACTATGACCTGATCCCCCTCGTATTAAAGGAAGGCCCGTGCCTAGCAGTAGGACGTTAAAAAGGGCTAGATACAAAATATTATATGCTATCTCAAGTCGACAAAAACAACATTTAGCATCGTTTAAAACACTCCTGTACTGTATGTAGACCAGTAACAAAAACTCAAAATAAAACCACGATCAATCCGAACAGACAGTTTCATTAAAAAATACATTTTGAAATTATACATTCAGGTCTTGATAATGATGGTGGTGGTGAGGCAGCTGCTGCCGCTGCTGCTGCTGGTGCTGCTGGTGGTGATGGTGCTGCAGCCGCTGCTGCCGCTGCTGCCTCTGGGGGTGGTGGTGCTGGCTCAGGTGCTGGTACAGGTACTGGGGGAAATGATGCAGGCAATCGTGGCTCCGACCCAACCGCTGCCATCGGAGAGGGTAAAAGTGTTGCCACTAACATAGGAAACGGACTCGTTAACAAAGGTTTAGCCTTTGAAGCTGGACTCGAAGTCGGTATATCAAAAAAAATTATTTAAAATAAATACTATTATTTACGCTATATTTCTTTTTTTTACCCTTTAAAGACTGATCAAGACGAAACAATTTTACCACTCTCAGTTTTTTGTGTGTGAACTGTGAAGTAAAAACTTCTTTAGGCACGTTGGGCACTTTTGAGATGGGGAAAAAGCACAGAACTCTTGGACTGTCACGCTCAAGAGCATACATGGGAGTACCCAGGTGGGGGGAGGGGGGGAGGTAGCAGCTCCCTCCTATATCGTGTATGCCTATGTACCTACTGTTGCTGATAAAGTTATGTTTAAGTCAGGTTACGAGTGTTACGAATTACTTTACAATATATTATGTGTTAACTTAAAAAAAAAATTGCGCTGCACGCCCGGTCCACTTATGTTAATGCAACACGCTAGAGCAGCAAGCGAGCGGCGAGCTCCACGCTCGCCAGCCACTCGCTGCCGCGCCAACGACTTACGAAGATTATCGAATCTACTCTAGTGCTTGTGTACTCGCCTGCGAGCTCGTATTTGACATGTTTGTTTTAAAAGAGCCAAACGTGGATGACGAAAAATATTTATTCAATGTCCATATCTATACATATTATAAATTGTAACTAATCGCTGTCTGTACATGGGAGATATTTAAGAAAGAATATTATAGGGGGTTTTTATTAACTCGATAGAATCCAAAATAATGATTTTTAGAATTTTTGTCTGTGTGTCTGTGCGTTTGTGCGCGTTAATCTCAGAAACAGATTACCCGATTTGGGTGCGATTTTCACTGAACACTTAATGTTAAGTATTTGTTTTATTTCAATCGGTTCATAAATTAAAAAAAGTTATGTCAATTTAATAAAAAAACACAAGAAACATTTATTAGAAGAAAGTATGCGTGTGTACGCACGTAAGAAGTTGTACTTCTTTGTTTTTAGAGCATTTAAATAAAACTTGTTTCTTTTTAATGTTTAACCTTTTCTTAATGTTCATTACTAACTAATATTATATACTCTGGGGTCCAAATACCTTACTGCGATAAAGTATGGAACTTGGGTCTTATCTTAGACTGCCACATACTCTTACATTGCAGTTTTTGTATTTTTTCTCAGAAATGAGGCATTTTCCCGCGGTAAAAAGTATCCTATATGTTGACCCGGATAACCAGCTGTCACCATACCAAATTTCATCAAAATCCCTCCAGTGATTTTTCTGTGATGCGGTAACAGATAGACTATTGGATGTAATGTAAATATATGATTCTAAAGTGTTTGAAAAAGTTTATTAAGATATATATTCTTAAAACTATAATATTTTGATTTGACTTGATTAAATACATCTTAAATACCAAAATATATGTATAAGATGGACTCTAAATAAATTACTCAAAAACAAACAGAGGTTGTATTCAGCTCTTTTAACGTCCCACTGCTGGGAGTGGGCCTCCCATCAATACGAGGAGGATCAGGCCATAGTCCAGCTCGATCGCCCAGTTTCCAGTAATCGTCAAGATAAACAATTTAATCTTTTACGTAGTTGTTGTAGTAACAATTTATTAGGCTTATTTGATATTTATTATAATATACCTCTGAAGAAATATTATTTGTAAGAATCCAATATCACTTTAGAATCTCCATAAACACAAATAAATCTAAATATAAACACAATTCTTAATTAAACAATTTAAACCCCAACGCAATAACCTATTCATTGAGGCCATTTCATTTCAATCAGAAAACTTCAAATAAAAAATTTCATTTCAATTCAAAAAAATCAATTTCATAAAAAAATTTATTGCGCGTAACCTGCGTTGTAGAATATATTAATCTATACTTCTATACTAATATTGTAAAGAGGTAGGTAAAGTTTGTGAGGTTGTGAGTTTGTGACGTTGTAGGGGGTAATCTCTGGATCTACTGAAAAGATTTATATGAAATTTTGGTAAGAAGATAGTTTGAGACTCTGGAAAGGACATAGTACACTTTTTATCCCGGAAATCATACCTTAAGGCGGTAAAAATGGGGATTTAAGATTGTGTTGGGAAGCAATATATTATATACCAGCTATCACTACACCAAATTTTATCAAAATCCCTCCAGTGGTTTTTCTGTGAAGCGGGAACAGACAGACAGACAAAAATTCTAAAAACTTTAGATTCGGCCTCTGTATCGATAATAATATTTATTTCAATAAGATTTTCCAAAAAATATTAAATGTACAGATTCGGCTTAGTTACAATTTTATTATAATATGTATAGAATAATATTATAATAATCTTAGATTATTGACATATTAATAATCTAAGATAATAATATAGAATAGAAAAATAACAAATTTAATATGTATCTACAGTTTACAACATAGGTTACGCACGACGGCTGAATGGACGGCGGAATGTCGTGGGGTTTTGAAATTTTTGAAATTATACTTCTTTATTGGCGCGTTTGGAAAAAAATATGAGAGTAAAATTTTTACAATGCGCGCGCACACCGACAGCCAAAAAGCGACATGATGAAATTAGCTGAAAGCGACATGACGAAGTAAGCTACATTACTTTTATATACCTTTAATATAACTTTCATTTCAGGTGTAAGACGTATACGCAAAATATTCTGAAAAGTTTAAAATAAAAGCTTCCAAGACAAAACGGAGTGTCCATTTTATCAAACCATTTCAAAGTAGTGAAGGCCATTAAATATTATAAATATGAGAGTTTTGATGGATGTTTGTTACTCAATCACGCCAGAACGGCTGAACGGATCTGGTTAAAATTTGGCACAGAGATAGATTATAGTCTGTAATAGTACATAGGTTAACTTTTTATCCCGAAAAAATGTACAGTCCTGTGGGATAGACTTGGTTGTGTTTTTCAAAATGTAACTTCATAATTCATGCTTCATCATTCTTTAAATAGAACTAGAATCACTGTAACTATAATTTTAAAACGAATTTGAATATGAATATCAAATAAAATTCTTAACAATAGCTTAGTATATTATTTAAAACACAGACGACAAATACGGTCTGTTTTCATAACCTTATATATAAAATACAAAGACAATAAAAATATGATAATTGCAATGAACGTGTATATTCCCTTGTGGAGTGAGTCATCATTCCAATACAGCCTTATTAGTCTAGTCTGCACACCTGAACTGTCCTGAGATCGAGTCCCGGGTCGGGCCTAGTTTAGTTATTGAGTCTTTCTGTAAGCCTCAGTAACAGCCCGGACTTGGGAAGTTGGCGGTGTTTCACCCCCGTGCCCGGAGAGCACGTAAAGCCGTCGGTCCTGCGCCTTAACTCTCACTGGTCGTGTCGAGTGGTCGTCCCACCAGAGTATGAGAGTGACAGGAATAGAGAGTGCACTTCTCTCCTGCGCAGTTGGCTAATCTCAATGAGATTGGCCGCCGTGGCCGGAATCGATTAGGAGAACATCATATGGTCTTTATAATGTTAGAAATGCAGACAATGACGCATGTGGTAACAAGTCTCATTTTATAATGGAGCGTGAAAAATTTAATAACTGTTCTCAATAAAGGAATTTATGGATATTTTTAATCAACTGTATCACTTACGAAAAGTCTGTTATTTGTTCAGCTTTTCGCAAATAAGTATAATTTTAATATAAAAGGTGTTACTGTATTTGGTAGTGCATTGTTGAATCTGTCTTCCATTTAGAGCATCATGAGGTGGACTCTGGCTTTTTTGGCACTTATGGTGAGAGACTTTCAGATATTTACTTTATAGAATTAATTAGCTAAATGAAAGCTCTTTAATCATTATACAAAAGAAAGTATAGATCAATATGCAAAAAATACAAAATAAAAGAGTTATGACGAAGGAGTTTACCAGTAATAAAGTAAATTAATGACGAATTTGAATTCGAAGTGTCTTAAAGTAGCTAAATTATTTAAATATTATATTTATAACATTAATCTATATACTTAGCCAAATTAATAGTTTTGAGAGTTTACGTCGGTCTGTTTGAATACGTAAACATGTGTTTTTAATTTAACAGCAAATAATAACTTATATTGATCAAGGCAAATGTAAGATATATGACGATACCTTTGGCTCAGTTTGTAGTAACCCTATTTGTTGTGCCAGCTGTCGCGGGTTCGAGTCCCGCTGGGGGCATTCATTTGTGTAAAGAGCACGAATGTTCGTACTCCAGACATGGGTGTTTATATTTAGTAATATGTATGTATTTAAAGTTATATGTATATGTGTAGTGTATCAACTATCTAGTATCCATAACACAAGCCTCGTAGCTTACCATGGAACTAGATGGTGCTGTGTGGTAATGTCCCCACATATATGCCTATGTAAAGAAAAAGAAAATAAAAAATTGCACACTATACATAGTATTAGTGATTTATCCTCGCTTCTCTCGGGTATATCCCTCGTTTTCTTAATTTATCTATACTAATATTATAAAGAGGTAAAATTTGTGTTTGTGAGTTTATGACGTTGTAGGGGGTAATCTCTGGATCTACTGAACCAATTTAGATGAAATTTGGTAAGAAGATAGCTTGAGACCCTGGGAAGGACATAGAATACTTTTTCTCTCGGAAATCAACACTTAAGGGGGTGAAACCCATTTTCACCCCCTTAAGGGATGATTTCCGGCTAATGAAAGTCTGTATGGGGAATCAACCTAGGGACGAACCCGAGTGAAGCGAGGGTGAGTCGCTTTAATATTAACAACACTCTTTATATTAGTCCAAACCACAGTCTATCTATAAACTTCCAAATTGTCCCAGCCGTTTCAGCGTTAAGTACCTACAAACATACAAAAATAATAATAATACAAGTGATTACAAATTGCATTTTATATTTTAATATGTTATATTTTACAGTGCCTAATGGCTGTCCATGCGAAACCACACTTAAGCAGTAAGTACAAAACTTATATTTACTCGAACTCTTTATTAGTATTTATAGTTATCTAACGTTAGCCTTGTTTTGTTCAGGCATGCGCAAGTATTAGAGCAGGACACTAGAATATGCCTGTTCGTCATAGAATGAGCCTTTTCAGCGTAGAAATGACAAATACACACACACATGGTTGTACGTGTCCAATGGAATTACATCCTTTTTATCCTGGCGCATTCTTAGTCTTAGGATCGATTCCCAAATGGCAAAAGGTAGACCGTACGAGAGAAAGGATTTATTTTCTCTTACTTTGGACCTTTGTGCACTAAAATATATCTCATGCATTTACATTATGTATATTTTTTTAATATCATTCTTAGGACTAGGCGCCGGAGTCGTTGCTGGTATTGCCGCAGGTGCAGATTTAGCTGGTGGAGCTGCTAAAGACTCAGGATCGGGCCTTGGTATTGGAACTGGTCTTGGATTTGGAGCTGGAACTGGAGCAGGATTAGGTGCAGGGTCAGGAGCAGGATCAGGATCAGGTGCAGGATCAGGACCAGATGCAGGGTCAGGTGCAGGGTCAGGAGCAAGATCAGGAGCGTTATTAGGTGCAGGATTAAGTGCAGGATCAGGAGCGGGATCAGGAGCAGAATCAGATGCTTCGGCGACCTCAGATAAAGGAAAAGGAACAATAGCCAATGCGAAATCTGGTTCAGGTACCTCAGTGACCTCAGATAAAGGAAAAGGGTCAAAAGCCAACGCAAAATCGGGTTCAGGTGCTTCAGCAACCTCAGATAAAGAAAAAGGATCCAAAGACAACGCTACATCAGGTTCAGGATCTTCAGCGACCTCAGATAAAGGAAAGGGAACTGGAGCCAAAGCAACATCGGATTCTGGGGCATCAGCAAACTCAGATAAAGGAAAAGGATCAGAAGTCAAAGCAACGTCAGGTTCAGAGGCATCAGCAAATTCACATAAAGGAAAAGGAACAGGAGCCAACGCTACATCGGATTCAGGCGCTTCAACAACCTCAGATAAAGGAAAAGGATCAGAAGCTAACGCAACATCGGATTCAGGTGCTTCGGCGACCTCAGATAAAGGAAAAGGGTCAAAAGCCAACGCAATATCGGGTTCAGGTGCTTCAGCAACCTCAGATAAAGAAAAAGGATCCAAAGCCAACGCTACATCAGGTTCAGGAGCTTCAGCGACCTCAGATAAAGGAAAGGGAACAGGAGCCAAAGCAACATCGGATTCTGGGGCATCAGCAAACTCAGATAAAGGAAAAGGATCAGAAGCCAAAGCAACGTCGAGTTCAGAGGCATCAGCAAATTCACATAAAGGAAAAGGAACAGGAGCCAACGCAACATCGGATTCTGGGGCATCAGCAAACTCAGATAAAGGAAAAGGATCACAAGCCAAAGCAGCGTCGAGTTCAGAGGCATCAGCAAATTCACATAAAGGAAAAGGAACAGGAGCCAACGCAACATCGGATTCTGGGGCATCAGTAAACTCAGATAAAGGAAAAGGATCACAAGCCAAAGCAGCGTCGAGT
This sequence comes from Brenthis ino, assembly GCA_921882275.1. Lineage (NCBI taxonomy): Eukaryota > Metazoa > Arthropoda > Insecta > Lepidoptera > Nymphalidae > Brenthis > Brenthis ino. The sequence continues at coordinate 5,927,371 of OV170229.1, forward strand.
TCAGAGGCATCAGCAAATTCACCTAAAGGAAAAGGAACAGGAGCCAACGCTACATCCGATTCAGGCGCTTCAACAACCTCAGATAAAAGAAAAGGATCAGAAGCTAACGCAACATCGGATTCAGGTGCTTCGGCGACTTCAGATAAAGGAAAAGGGTCAAAAGCCAACGCAATATCGGGTTCAGGTGCTTCAGCAACCTCAGATAAAGAAAAAGGATCCAAAGCCAACGCTACATCAGGTTCAGGAGCTTCAGCGACCTCAGATAAAGGAAAGGGAACAGGAGCCAAAGCAACATCGGATTCTGGGGCATCAGCAAACTCAGATAAAGGAAAAGGATCAGAAGCCAAAGCAACGTCGAGTTCAGAGGCATCAGCAAATTCACATAAAGGAAAAGGAACAGGAGCCAACGCTACATCGGATTCAGGCGCTTCAACAACCTCAGATAAAGAAAAAGGAACACAAGCCAATGTGACATCGGGTTCAGGCACCTCAGCGACCTCAGATAAAGGAAAAGGATCAGAAACCAACGCAACATCGAGTTCAGGTGCTTCAGCAACCTCAGATAAATTAAAAGGATCAGAAGCTAACGCAACATCGGATTCAGGTGCTTCGGCGACCTCAGATAAAGGAAAAGGGTCAAAAGCCAACGCAATATCGGGTTCAGGTGCTTCAGCAACCTCAGATAAAGAAAAAGGATCCAAAGCCAACGCTACATCAGGTTCAGGAGCTTCAGCGACCTCAGATAAAGGAAAGGGAACAGGAGCCAAAGCAACATCGGATTCTGGGGCATCAGCAAACTCAGATAAAGGAAAAGGATCAGAAGCCAAAGCAACGTCGAGTTCAGAGGCATCAGCAAATTCACATAAAGGAAAAGGAACAGGAGCCAACGCTACATCGGATTCAGGCGCTTCAACAACCTCAGATAAAGAAAAAGGAACACAAGCCAATGCGACATCGGGTTCAGGCACCTCAGCGACCTCAGATAAAGGAAAAGGATCAGAAACCAACGCAACATCGAGTTCAGGTGCTTCAGCAACCTCAGATAAATTAAAAGGATCAGAAGCTAACGCAACATCGGATTCAGGTGCTTCGGCGACTTCAGATAAAGGAAAAGGGTCAAAAGCCAACGCAACATCGGGTTCAGGTGCTTCAGCAACCTCAGATAAAGAAAAAGGATCCAAAACCAACGCTACATCAGGTTCGGGATCTTCAGCGACGTCAGATAAAGGAAAGGGAACCGGAGCCAAAGCAACATCGGATTCTGGGGCATCAGCAAACTCAGATAAAGGAAAAGGATCAGAAGCCAAAGCAACGTCGAATTCAGAGGCATCAGCAAATTCACATAAAGGAAAAGGAACAGGAGCCTACGCTACATCGGATTCAGGCGCTTCAACAACCTCAGATAAAGAAAAAGGAACACAAGCCAATGCGACATCGGGTTCAGGCACCTCAGCGACCTCAGATAAAGGAAAAGGATCAGAAACCAACGCAACATCGAGTTCAGGTGCTTCAGCAACCTCAGATAAATTAAAAGGATCAGAAGCTAACGCAACATCGGATTCAGGTGCTTCGGCGACCTCAGATAAAGGAAAAGGGTCAAAAGCCAACGCAACATCGGGTGCATGTGCTTCAGCAACCTCAGATAAAGAAAAAGGATCCAAAACCAACGCTACATCAGGTTCGGGATCTTCAGCGACCTCAGATAAAGGAAAGGGAACCGGAGCCAAAGCAACATCGGATTCTGGGGCATCAGCAAACTCAGATAAAGGAAAAGAATCAGAAGCCAAAGCAACGTCGAGTTCAGAGGCATCAACAAATTCACATAAAGGAAAAGGAACAGGAGCCAACGCTACATCGGATTCAGGCGCTTCAACAACCTCAGATAAAGAAAAAAGATCAGAAACCAACGCAACATCCGGTTCAGGCGCTTCAGCAATCTCAGATAAAGGGAGAGGATCAGAAGCCAACGTAGCGGAATCAGGAGCTAAAACTGGAACAGGAAGCGGTCCGGGGGCTGGAGATAGTTCTAGCGGAGAGTTGGGATCAGGGTCAGGAAATGGATCAGAAACTAGTGGTTCACCGGAATCAGAAGCGGAAAAAGGATCTGACAAGACACGTTGTAATCGTAAACCTTCCGTCTCCAAAGGTGATAGTGGAGCCGCCAGGAAATCTTTAAGTCTAGGTATCTTTAAAGGCCTTAGCGTTGGCGCTGGCGCATCATCAGCACATGGACTCTCCCTATAAACTTAACAACAATTACATATATTATTCAATAAATTATAAGATACGTGTATTAATTATTTTTAAATAAAATATTAAAATAATAAATTTTCTTTTAATAAATTATTAATTTTGAAAAAAGGTCATTCAAATCTTTTAAGATAAAGGCTCACTAGTACCATTATTCATGTCTATTTCTATATAACGGAATTATCTTTGAACGCGATTTTCACCCCCTTTCAAAACTTCAAATTTAACTGAAACTTTGCACATTTAATAAGGACCGATGATAATACAATAACATGAACGACTCTAATTCGTCCATGTACAATAATTTTAATATAAAAATATACTTTTTAAAAAAACTAAGTAATCACGCGATTATAGCAGATCTAATTAAAAATTGGAAAATAAATTATAGTTTAAAAAAATAAAAAACTGATGAACCGAAATAAAAAGATAAAAATAATTTTTAGTAAAAGAATAATGTGATGAACGAGAAAATTAATGTTATTGTGGAAAAAGCGTGAGGTGCTAGATATCAGTTGGTTATAAATATTTCATTGGTACGATTTCTAAAAGTAGAGTTAGTATAAAAATATATGGTACAACTAGCGACTCAGCCTAGCTTCGCTCGGGTTCGTCCCTAGGTTGATTCTCCATACAAACTTTCATCCCTATTTTCACCCCCTTATGGGATGATTTTTGGGATAGAAAGTATCCTATGTCCTTCCCAGGGTCTCCTACTATCTTCTTACTAAATTTCATCTAAATCGGTTCAGTAGATCCAGAGATAACATAGGGGATATTCTACAACGTCACAAACTCACAAACTTTACCTCTTTATAATATTAGTACAAACTCCACCATTTTTCCACAATAACATTAATCTTCTCGTTTAATCACATTATTCTGATACTAAAAATTATTTGTAACTTTTGGTAATTATTTATTATTTAAACTATATGGGCTTATATTTTTCTTACAAACTTTGTTGTTCACACAAATTATCACGAAGATTTTATTTCAAAATTAATGTTTCATTAATCATCTTTTATCACCGAAATTATTTCGTTTATAATATAGAAAAGTATATCTATACAGATAAATAAGGTTGAAGTGTCTGTGTATAACGTCAAAATAACAGCTTAATTTACTAAATGCATATAAATTTTTTTTTTTTTTTAAATTGTCTGTCTGTCTGCTTATTCCGGCTATCCATTAGAGCCGTTTCCGAGGTACACGAAATAAGTTTATACTCGTATATTTACAAGAATTGCTCATTTATTACAAGATTTTTTTTATAAATTAAATTGTAAACAAATAATAATCAAAGTATGTATGTATTCAGGCCTTTTGAACGTCCCACTGCTGGGCGTGTGCCTCCCATAAATACGAGGGGGATCAGGTCATAGTCCACCACGCTGGCCAAGTGCGGACGGACTGAGCATCTCCTTCGAACACTTGCTAGGCTCTCTCAGACATGCAGGTTTCCCCGTATGTTTTTCTTCGCTGTAAGACAGTGGTAATCATATTAGAAATGATTCGGACATGAAAATGTCAGAAGTGCGAGACCAGGGATTTGAACCCGCCTCATTCGGCTCTCCAAGCGAGCTCGTTGCCACTGGGCTACCACTCCCAAATAATAGAGATATAAGGGGTTCTAAAAATTATGATAACAGATAATATGTGTTAATTCGATTATATTTTATTACATTACGCCCCCTTTCACGATTTCTATCTTCGAAGTGATGAATGATGTCAAAACAAATGTTGTTAGGTTGGGGGATGATTTTTCTATCAGATAAAATATGAAGAAATTTTAAATCGGACTCAGATTAGAGAGTTCCGTAGCATGAAACACTAAAATGTTATACGAGTATATAACTTAATAGCGGCACACCCTCGCTTCACTCGGGTCGTCTCTAGTGAAAAACCAAAAGAACTCTATCCCACGGTATCCGTACATTTTTCCGGGATAAAAGTAGCTTATATGCTATTCCAGACTATAATCTATCTCTGTGCCAAATTTCATCCAGATCCGTTCAGCCGTTCTGGCGTGATTGAGTAACAAACAATCATCCGTCCAAACTTTCGCATTTATATAGTGGTAAGATTATTTTAATATTTAAACAAAATATTTACCCCATCTACAGTTTATTTTTTATTGAAAGCATAAATAAATTTGTTTTTGATAGTTTATCTAAGTGAAACAAAGGTAATTTTGCGTCTGAAGGAACGGAATATTTTAAAAACTACTCAATGGTATATCTGCATTAAAATTTAATGCAGAATTTGACGACTCGTTATGCTCAGTTTGTAGTGACCCTGCTTGCTGTGCCAGCGGTCGCGGGTTCGAGTCCCGCTGGGGGCATTCATTTGTGTGATGAGCACGAATGTTCGTACTCCAGTCATGGATGTTTATAATGTACATTGTAGTGTATCAACTATCTGGTATCCATAACATAAGCCTCGTAGCTTACCGTGGAACTAGATGCTGCGTGTTAATGTACCAACATATTTATTTTATTAAAATATTTTTTGTTGAAAGTATATATCTTTTTCGTTTTTTTTGTATTCTTTTGCTTATTTGTCCTAACGCGACGTTTCGAATGTTTTACAGCAAACATGGTCACGGGAGAGACTGAGAAAGTATTTTATAGTCAAAAGTCATAGTTATTACAGACGATATTAACCCACAAAATCTATAATAATATTATAAAGAGGCAGAATTTGTTTGTTTGTACGCTAATCTCAGGAACTACTAATGCGATTTGCAAAATTCATTTTACATTAGATAACCATCTTATTGAGGAACACTATACCATCATTATGCTACTACCCAAGGGAGCGGAGCAGTAGTACAATATACCTATAGTCTATCTATTCCATAGTATCTAACCGTTAAAACCTACCTATGGACGAACCCGAGTGAACCGAGGGCAAGCCGCTTGTTAAGGAATATAGAATACAATATTATTGTGAATTTTTATATAATCTGTCTAAATATGTATATTTGCCTTCCTTCTAAGGGTTGTAGCACAATGTTAGAACTTCTTCAATAAATAGGTTATGAAATCTAAGTTTCATTCGAATCGGACTGGTAGTTCCACAGATTAACGCGTACAAATAAACATTAAAACAAATAATCTCCTGTATGTATGTATGTATGTATGTATGTATGTATGTATGTATGTATGTATGTATTCAGCCCTTTTTAACGTCCCACTGCCGGGCACGGGCCTCCCTTCAATACAAGGGGGATCAGGCCATAGTCCACCACGCTGGCCAAGTGCGGGTTGGCGGACTTCACATGTCTTTCGAAAATTTGCTAGGTGCTCTCAGACATGCAGGTTTCTTCACGATGTTCTCCTTCATTGTAAGACAAGTGGTAATCAGGTTAAAAATGATTCTCGCATGAAAATATCAGAGGTGCGACCCGGGTTTTGAACCCGCTTCACTCAGTTTCCCAAGCGAGTACGTTACCACTGGGCTACCACTGCCTAAAAATAATTTCTTAGCATTATAATATTACTTAATATAGAATATTGCATCATCACACCCTCAAAATATTTAGACAATAATAATAGAAATGAAATCTAATTAATGTACCCATTTTTATGACTGCCAAAGAGCAATAAAGTTAAATGTAGAGGAAAACCGCGAGGGGATGATTAGAGGGCGTTAAACTAATAATATTCGCTTTGTTGTTATATTATCATTTTCACGTGTTAAAAATATTATATAGCAATCTATACTAATATAAAATATTATAAAGAGGTAAAGTTTGTGAGTTTGTGACGTTGTAGAGGGTAATCTATGAATCTACTGAACCGATTTAGATGAAATTCGGTAAGAAGATAGTTTGAGACCCTGGGAAGGACATAGGATACTTTTTATCCCGGAAATAATTTCTTAAGAGAGTGAAAAGGGGGATAAAAGTTTGTATGGGGAATCAAGCTAGGGACGAACATGAGCGAAGCGAGGGTGAGTTTGAGACGGAGGACGGCTCGACGGTGAGGAGTGAGGGATGAGTGGTATATATAGTATATGTATGCATGTATATAAATGACTTCGACGAGCGGCTCGGCGCACGGCACGACGAGCGCCTCGACGGACGGCTCGACTCATGGCTCGACGAGCGGCTTTTTAAATAAATTTTTAAAATAATTATTAAAATTTTAAATAAAACTCCAAATATCTAACTACCCAAAAGTATAAAGCCTATAAATTTGATTATTAAACCTAAATAAAAAACTCCTTAAAATCGACCTAAAAAGATGGCAACAAATTGACGAATAAACACTTCGAGTATAAAAATTTTAGATACAGTTACTTGTTTTTACATAGATAATATAATAATATTCTATTCATATATGTTTTCCACAAATTTTCAATAATCATAATAATGGTCGAGTTTCAACCAGTGGGCGAACAAGTTTATGTAAATTGTTAAATCCCATCAAAAACATTCTGTAAAAATATTGCAAGTCTCGCAACGCATTTCTTCTACCTCAAAAAGCTATGAGATGTAATGTAAAACCAAGTCGGTTAATTTATTCATTACCTATCTATGAAAGCATCTATCCGACAACTTTGTCATAAATCGTTACCGAATTAGTTAAGTTACAACATTTTATAGTGACCGTATTAATATTAGATATATTTATTTCTTTAATTAATAGAATGACTTGGCCATCGCATGGAAACATAATCACATAAGAGTCTACTACTTTAAATAGCCCTAATTAAACATATCATGACCAAGGTGGACGGACGACTTGGTCAAAGTCGCTGGAGCCCACTAGATGCGGATGGCACAAGACTGGTTGTCGTGGAACTTTTTGGGAGAGGCCTATGTCCAGCTGTGTGTGTGTTTGGGCTGAGATGAACTGAACATAGCACTAGCGGGTCAAATTTATGCATACACTAACATAAATAATGCACTCAGAACGCTAATTTTAGGTAAATTTTGTTATTTGTAGATTCTATTATCATGTGCGATGGCCAAGTCATTCTATTAATTAAAGAAATAAATATATCTAATATTAATACGGTCACTATAAAATGTTGTAACTTAACTAATTCGGTAACGATTTATGACAAAGTTGTCGGATAGATGCTTTCATAGATAGGTAATGAATAAATTAACCGACTTGGTTTTACATTACATCTCATAGCTTTTTGAGGTAGAAGAAATGCGTTGCGAGACTTGCAATATTTTTACAGAATGTTTTTGATGGGATCTCATTTCTTTTTGTAAATATTTCTTCTTTTTCTCTTTTCTTGTACTATTTCTTGTGTGTCAGCTAAGGACTTTTTAAAAGCCCACTCCTTGTCTCTGTGGGCTTTTTTCAGAGGCTTTGATATAGGTAACAAATTTTGACAAGTCTGGATGATAAAAAATCTAAGTCTATTGTATTGGGAAATTACGGACTCCTGGACTTTAATACTACTATCTTATGCATTAAGAATAAATATGTATAGTTAATTTAACGAATATTTAAATTTCATTGTTGACCCTAAATACCTTTTTTTTTTAACGTTGGGAAATGCATTTACGCACGAAGTGTGGGACTCACCGGCGAAGCCAGTACTACCCACTAAAACCCAACAAAACCTTCCCCCGTCTTAATGGGGCGTCGCAGGATCGCTTACGCATTCAACTACGACACCCCGACGGCAGGTCTGCCGAAGCAGACCACAACAACCATGGGGTTGCTCTACGGTCCACTCTGCTATCAGAGAAGTACCAGGAGCAACCCGCATGGTACACCACCCTCCGAAGAAGGCCGCCTCCCACCGCCCACCGAAGCGGGCCACCTTCCTGTGCGTTTCTTGGCTTCGCGAGTACACTACTGAGCCCCCCCACCACGACAAGGTGAACGCACGTTGGGGGGGTGACCCTAAATACCTACCCCGATACTGATATTACGACTTACATAAGTTTAATAAGATGTGTAGATTTATGTGTCTATCTGCAGCATCGTAGTTAAATCCCGAAAGTTGTATTCCATTCCATTTTAAAAGTAATTTTCGAAGAGATTGATATTTCATGACCTCTATATTCCATGTTCTAATAGGTGGGTACAATTAAGAGCAATGAGATGTTGAGAAGGTTTTCTAATTCATATCAACATCATACTTTGTAAAAGAAAATGTACGAGCTTTGTTTCAAAAGTAAGTAATCGTCAAGTTGTTTCTTAATTAGGTATATATTTTAATCAATTCATTATAAATAACAGTAATCGAATATTAGTAGGTATAAACTAGACACGCTTCACATTACATTTATGTACCCATTTGTATATGCATAAAAATGTATACAGCTACTAAAAAAGCTTAAAATATTATTTTCGCGTTTAAAAATACTTTTCTAATACATATAATTGCAAATATAAACATTAATAAATAGACCAATCGAAATTAGGTTAGTAATTACGAGGGAACATAGGATCGGACGTACAAACATACATACCTACAGGTAAAACACTAACCTAACCCCCTTTTACAGTGCAACTATTGTATAATTAATTTACCATTAATTATAAATTTTATAAGTATATATGAATGAGGTGAAAAAAATAAAAGTAAGATATCGGGAAATGAAAAAATAATATTTAATTTAAATAATGTAAGGAAAAAATAGTGTAAATTTAATTAAAATATTTTATGATTTTTAAACGAAATTTATATTTGACATAACGGCACAAATTAAGGCAAGCTATGATGAAGTTTATTTATATCAAAATATTTAAATTATGTGCTATTTTATTGTGACCTATTATTTTAAAAAATACCTAAACCTTCTAGCGTTCCTTGATGTCGTTAAAGTGGAGGAATTGACTAACAAATTAAATACTGAGTGATAACAAACGGAACTCTGAAATAGATATATTTTAAGTTGGATATTTAAGTTAATAAAATAATATATGAGTTATTCCTGTTTTTTTAACATGACTAAACTAAATATTGATAAATACATATTGTATTTATTAGTCAAGTAGAAGACAAACTAAAGCTCCGAGGGCTCTGTACTTTTTTTTATAGTTGGGAAATCCTATTACGGATACCACCCGAATTCCCCCGGGCGACTCTCGCTACGGAACACACGAGTGTTCGATTACTTGTATATTTTTTTTATATTTAAGATCTTTTATACATATAAGTTTTAATTTATATATTAAATATATTATTTCTTAAAACTCTTTACAATATTGATAATTACATTTTAGTCGTCGCTAACACTTACAGTATATCCACTATTTACCCTGCTATACATTTGGGTAGTTTAAGTGACGAAAAATGATATGTATGAACTGCAAAAATAACTTTGCAATCCCATATATCGCATATCTATTTGTATAGGAATACAAAGTTACTTATGCAGTTTGTATATCTCGAAAACAGGATTGAAATTGCATGATGTTTGAGTTTTTCCTTCCGTTATAGGCTAAACACTAATTGTGTTCAAAATTTGAAGCTCCTATGTCTGCTAGAAGTACCTTAGAATTTTGATGATCGGTGAGTGAGTGAGTGAGTGTGTGAGTGACGATATTAACGAATTTTGATCTGCAACAGTTCTTAAACTACAGGTTCAAATTGAATGTAATTTGGAAATATGCCTAGTTTTATTATGTTCTTTTAGTCACTGAAAATTCAGGCTTCTAGCTTTATCCATAACGAAGTTATGGGGGGGTGGAAAATGCTCTGAATCGCTTCGAGAAAAGGATGGTACTGTCGTGCCCTTTTTTGCTCGACTTGGCGGGGGCACTCCGTGCCCCCCGAAAAACGCTGCGTTTGCGACGAATCTAAATACAAATAAATAAAATTGATGTGTCTGTGTGTAATGTCAAAATAACAGCTTTTAACTAAACGCAAATGAAATGATATACAGTACTTATAACAAATGTACATATTTTTTTTAACAATCTGTCTGTCTGTTTGTTCAGGCTAATATCCAAAACGGCTGGACCGATTTTGACGGGACCTTCACTGGCAGATAGCTGATGTTATAAGGAGTAACTTTGTTAGGCTAATTTTATTTAAAAAAAATATTTAAGGATCCGCAAAAAAAATTAAAACCCATGAAATTGTGAACAAAATCCCCGTACCGAGGGTAAATTCTAAAGTTTCACAAAAATACACAATTTTTTGTTAAGTCCTTTATCTGTCCGCATAATTAACACCTCGTGCTAAGCCATTAGTCGTCATCCGACACCGCACGTGCCATGTTGAATCAGTTACATGATAATTTACGAGCTTTTAAATTACAAAAAAGTTTTTACAAGCTTTCGTTTGACACATTATTGTTTGTTGTGTTCTTTCCGGTTTAAGTTTTTTATTTCAATTTACAATTGCTTGCTAGTATAAGGATGATATTTTTATATAATTATATATTTATATATATAATATATTAGCGTTTTTATGAAAAAATCATATATTTACTTGTATTCAGCCCTTTTTAACGTCCCACTGCTGGGCACGGGCCTTCCTTCAATACGAGGGGGATCACGCCGTGGTCTACCGTTTACCAAACTGGCCAAGTGCGGTTTAGCGGACTTTACATAACTTTTGACAACTTGCTAGGTTCTTTTAGACATTCAGGTTTCCTTACGACGTTTTCCTTCGCTGCAAAGCACGAAGTAATCACGTTAGAAGTGATTCGCACATGGAAATATCACAGATGTGAGACCCGGGAATTGAACCCGCTTCACTCGGTTTCCCAAGCGAGCGCGTTACTACTGGGCTACCACTGCCTTTGCATATATTAACTTATAATAATTATATCGTGCATTTGTTTATATAACCTTCGCCGTTAAGAATGTACTCGTATTAAAAAAAAAGTAAAAAGAGCGCGAATTTGAACATTTATCCCGCGCTTTTGATGAGATGTCATTCTCACCTGTTTAGGTATGAATTGATTGAAAATACTGTAATTTGTTATTGATTTTGTAACTCAATGTTTTTAAAGAGATGAGTCTCTTTTTGGCTCTTCTCAGCAGAACTGCTTTCGAAGCTGGTGGTAGATTTGTCACGGACAGAAATACTGACATTTATTAAAAAATGTATAAATTCAAAAGTGTTTGTAAAAGTCTATTTAAATTAATTAATAATTATTGTGGCCAGTGAAGAAAATATATGTTGATACATATAAATTATAAATATAGGTATAAATATCTCCAACAATGCCAATTTGGAGGTACATATTTATTTTGTTTTGAAATATTTTAAAGAGAACTGTCATTTTATAGTTTAACGTTTAGTTTAAATTCCTCAGAGATGAGATATTTTCCCGTAGTAAAAAGTATCCTATATGTTGATTCAGATAACCTGGCTGGTCATCCGGGTCAACATTTAGGATACTTATATAGGATAGGATAGGATAGGATTTACTACGGGAAAACATTTCATTTCTGAGAAGTCTATACTAAACGTTAAAACGTAAGTAGATGTTTAAATGTACTAATTCTAATGACTAAATGTACTGAAACAATGTACGCTTTGATACTTGGCTAAATTATTAAATATTTATCCAAGGTCATGCATTCTGAATTTAGCATTAAAAGTTAAAGCGTAAGCTAGAATTAAAGTTTTTCTTTTCCTATATATCTTATCGATTAGTGATATGAATTTATTGCCTTGTCTTCACAAAAAGTAACATTTTAAAGTGAAGTAATATTGTAGTGTGAATTATGGTAGGCTTTATGTAAATTCTAAAGAATAAATCCTCATTTGTAAATTATTTGCTATTTAAAACTAAGTTTTATTTTAATTATAAAAATTACATAATATAAATAGCCAAGACCTTTAACCGCAAAAATTACATAAGACATGGCTGTATGTTTACCAACATTAGCCTTCAAAGTATTCCAAAATGTCAAATTTCAAGCAGTGATGTCAACTTAGCCCTTTTGGGGCTAGATCTAGCCCTTTTTTGGCTTATTCAGCCCTTAAAATGATGATTTAGCCCCTAGCCCTATTTCTAGCCCCGAAACCGTGTAAGAAAACTTTATTCTGGCACACAGTACAAATTTAAAAAAAATCATGCGATACAATGAAAAAGAAATTTAAACATAACAAAGCATTAAATAAACGCACTTAAGCTAATCAGGCAACACACAACGTCACGTCAAGTCAGACTACCTGTCTCTATTCCTCTTACATAAATCGTAGAAACACTGATAGGTGGTAGCACAGACCTAGTATGCGTTTCGCTCGCTTTTCGCTCGCTCACACAGACAGCTGAAGTGTGCGAGCGAAAGGTTTTAATCAGCATTCACTGCCGCGAGTGAAAAAGAGATAGCGACACAAGGTGACAGTGTGCCGTGTTTTTCGCGGCTAAGAGGCCCGATCAGTTTTGTTCAAAATTAGTTTTGTAAATTTTTGTATTAAAATATTCAATTTTATAATTACGAGCCATGGTGTCTTGTTCAGTGTTTAATTGTGATGCAACACATCGCAACAAGGAGATTGAGTTTTAAGGTGTATTTTTAATTAAAAAAGTTGATTTTTTTAATTTTTTGGTTAATATTAAGTAAACGATTATTAAAAAATTACTTATTTTATATAAAAAAACGAACTTTTCCTATTTTAATTTTTTTGGCCAAGTCACGGAGCTTAGAAGGAGATCCTCCGTGGCCAAATCTAGCCCCCATCTAGCCCTTTTTAGAACTCCATTTAGCCCCAAAACCTGACACCGTGTTGGCAACACTGATTTCAAGCCATTTTGACAGTTGGTTTTCCGAAATTTTACTATAAAATGAGCGCTGAAAACTCAAACTGTGTCTTTTGTGATATAGTTAATAAGTTAGAAAATACCGAAATATTATACGAAGATGACGAAGTTTGTGTTTTTCGAGATATAAAACCTGCGAGTGATTATCATATTCTCACTGTCCCAAAGCGTCATATTGAAGATGCTAAAACTTTAACACCTAGTGATAAAGAACTTGGTGAGCCTTATTTTGTTTAAGCGAGCTCTCTCAGACTATAACTCTCCACACGTTTTTAATAACTTACTTTACTAAAATTCACTTGATATACCATTATTAATAATATATTTATTTTTGTGTAATTATAATATTTAGTTGATTCATTTTATTAAGTTTATACCATTTAGTGCTGTACTGTACCTAAACGAATAATAATATATAAAAGAGATAAGTTATCTTTTATCAACATTCTATTACTTTATTTTGTATAACATTTATTTTATGGTACATAAATAAATAAATCAATAGCAGCCTGTACCACTCGTCGATATTGCAGCTTAGAATAATAATATAAAAAATATCCTTTTGAGTGACCATTTCTGATTGCTACATCAAGAGATTCATTTAAATAATGGTAACTAGTTACTAAATTCTAACAAACATTATATGTTTTAGTTGAGAAAATGTTATCAGTTGCAAAAAATCTACTACAGCAAAATAGCTTGTCAGCTGAGGATGCAAGGTTCGGCTACCACTGGCCCCCATTCAGGAGTGTAAGGCACTTACACTTACATACAATAGCCCCAGAGTCCAAAATGGGAATGATCGGAAAAATGGTTTTTATGAAAAATTCTTATTGGTTTGTCTCGGTAAGTGCAAAATAATTCTATGAATATATAAAAATATATGATTCTTATATTATTCTAGTTTCCAGTTATATTAATCTGTCACTATCGGAGTGATTGTTCTTGAAGTTAGTATATGTTAAATAAACTAAACTCATAGTCTTTACAATATTAGTATAGTTTTTTTTTTAAAGTTATATACATTTCATGTAAAAAAGGTTTCCCTTGGAATCATTTGTGTGTCTAGCTATGTATCTGTCCATCCTTCAGTTAAGTCTTATTTTTAACTAGCAGTACCCATGCTTCACCCATGTAAAATTTGTTTTATAATAAACATCAGTTTTTATTATAAACATATTTTTTGGAGAACCCGATGCAATAATGCTATGTCTCTTAGAAAATTCCCAGGTCTTACACTAACTAGAATATTTATGTTTAAAGTACAGAATATAGAAAAAAAAAATATATTTAAAGTGAGTTTGAAAGAAATGTGCCTAGTTAAAAAAAAAAAATTTTTTCTTTTCAGCCTGAATATGTAGCATCACGACTGTAAGTGATTGTGGGACCATCAGAATATATTTGCTTTGGGTGTATGTTTGTATGTGTGTATATATTAGGTTTTTGTTTTTATCTGATAGATTAGGTAGGGGAATTACTATGAAGTCCAAATGCTGTTCTTCTATTAGACAAAAAAGAAAAAAATATTTATTATATTAAAATATAATATTAAATTTCACAAGAAAACAGGTTAATGAGAATATTAAATTTCTTTTGTTCATTTCTTATCTAAGTGGAGTGACTCAATGCTTAATGCACTTACACTATACACGCTTGATTTATATGTGTCTTAAATATTCTCGCAAGGTCGTTCCAGCATCAGAAATAAAAGTGTAAGCCTGCATTAAAGCTTTTCTTTTTACTATATATATCTTATCGATTAATTTTATACACATACATATAATAAAATTCTAATTGTGTCGAATATGTACACTAAATATTTTTTGGATAATCTTATTGTAATAATGATAATGACTATTATTATCGAGACAGAGGCCGAATGTATAGTTTTTAGCATTTTTGTCTGTCTATCTGTCTGGGAACGCATCATGAGAAAACCACTGGATAGATTTTGGTGAAATTTTGTAGGATGAAGGAAACAGGTTAATATGAATTTTCTTTTGTTTTTATTATGCTATATATTATAATAAGTTTTAAGGGATTTAATTATGTTTTTTGGACTTGGGTCACCGTTCATAAGTTCATTTCCATTATAATTTTTGAGGCTGGGCAACTTTAGTATTAATAAATTAAATAGTTTATATAAAATCTGTTATTATAAATTGATTAAATTAAAAATGTATAAAGAATAAAAATATTACTTAAATATAAAGATTGTATTTTTTAATTGAAAATTTTATCTAATGTAAATAAATTATCTATAAATGAAAAAAAAGACCTGATCCCCTCGTATTGAAGGGAGGCCCACCCCCAGCTGTGGGATGTTAAAAAGGGCTGAATACAAATAAAGATATACCAATATTTCACGAGTAAACTCAGAGTGACCATTGTGCTCGTACCTTGTTGACTTGGAGCCTATAAATAATGCAAATAATTCTTTTTGGTAAGAAAAAAAAACATTTCAATAGCAGCTGTCCCTTTAATAAAATGGCTTTTAAAGGAAAAGACAATATGAACAATGGCAATAATTGAAAATGAACTGGTTGTGTTCAATACATAATGTGTGGAAATATATCGCTTTAATTTTTCATATAATTCTGATATTTTTTGGTTGTTATTTGTATAGCAAAGTGGCTTAAAAGCCAAAGAAAAATTAGTTCAAATAAATGTCAATAGATGACGTTACATGTACGGATTTTTTATTAGTTGTGTTAAATTAACAAATGATAAAAAACAGATCTCAAAAAGGTGTATTATTGTTTTAATAAATATTCCAAGTGAAGGGAAACGAAATACGCTCGTAAATCATATTTGCGTAGTTTTATTGATTATTCAAATATGTATCAACAATCAGATGATGAGTTTATTGTGTATATTCACAGATGGCGCTTTTATTTTTTATCTATTTTTATTACGGTTAAAATTTGTTAAACTCAATTTTTTTTATTTCGAATGCAGGATGAATTTTACGATATTAACGATACGTTAGATTGCATATATTTATAAAATAAAACAACTTTTCGTTTACCTATTTGCCTATCAACGACATCTATTATCCATTCAAGTAAACAAAAGTAGCCCGAATTAGCGCTGTCCAATTTTTTTGTATGGGATGAGGCATCTGTACTAGTATACTGTGTGTGATGTATGGTTTAAGTGTCCTTTTTTCATACTAACCAGTTTCATAGTGGGTTACTTTGAAAAAAAATTTAAATGGCGGCGTGTGGATAATGAAAACTTGAATAAAAATATTATGTTTGAACCCCTTAAAATAACGATTCAGAAGTGCTTGTAAGTCTAATGGAATAAAGTTAATTTTGATTTAATTTGATCTCTTGTTATCTAAGACAGTTCTTCTGTTAAGCCTTTAGCGGGTTTGATTTCAATATTGAGCAATCTTTTGTATCGTGCGAGTGTCATATTAAATTCACATTATTCATATTAATATCTCAGTAAGTGTTAGAAGTAGTTATATTAAAATTAATATAATTATTAAGATATTTAACCAATAAAAAAGAAAAACTGAACGTGATAACTTTATAGAAAGATCATAGATTTTTAGCGTTTAAATTATTAATTATCACATTTTTTTACTGAATGTCAAGAGTCTACTTAGTAGACTCTACTAGTTACTACCAGTTCGGAAAGAAATAGCGTAAATATTTGATAAATTAATTTTTATTAAATATTTGATAAATATAGAAGAAATATTTGATAATTGTTTAATAATTTTCGTAGCCATTTAATAAGGACGATTAAAAGCTAAAATCTTGCTCCAATCCTTGACATTTTTTTATTTTTATTGCCTAAAATCTGAGATAATTCATGTACTTCTAAAATCTTTTCATTGTTGATAAGAATTCTGATTTTGATCGGATGTAAAATAAATCCTAATGAAATAAATAGTCAATAGTCCACAAAAATATAATGACTATGTATTTAGTTTTTGATGCCAGAAATTAGATTATACTACTATTATTTCTTAATTCTTATCTTTTAAGTCTTCTAAAATAATCTATAAATACTTTTATTGGTCAATTTTTCTAAATTTCCACATTGAAACGTGATAAGATTATTACAAGATTATTGAAGCTATTGATAATATATTATCAGTTGTTTTTGGGACTTTAACCGGGACCCAGTTATTTACAGCCAAGTGTTTTAATAAAAATAATATTGAAAATTAATATTACTTGTGTAATAAGACAACAAATAATCTCCAATTTAAAAAAAAGGAGGTTTAATTTCCTTTTTTAGTAACTTAACATTTTGACTAAAATTGAACGTGTTCAAACTTTTTAATTATCTGTAGTTTTGTTTTTGAATTTTGGGATTTATGAAATGTGACAGTTTATAACTTTTGAACTTTAAAAATTAAACTTTTGTTTTATTATTATTGTAAAATTATTTAATATATACGAGTTAAAAATATGGCTAAAATAGCGGAAATTCGACAATTATTTGAAGCGAAAATAAAAGCCGGCGTACCGGAACCGCCGGGGCCTTTTGATCCTCGAGATTTAGAAAGGGTGAAAAGTGATAAATATTTATACAGAGTTCTCGAACATTGCCAAAACAATGTACAAATAGCAGTAAGTATGTTATACGATATCATGGCGTGGCGGAAAACCAATAACGTCAATGAAATAAGCGAAGAAACAGTTAATATTGAATATTTAAAAGAAGGTATTTTCTTTCCTCATGGACGTGATATAGACAGCTGTTTAATATTTATTATGAAATCAAAACTTTATGTTAAAAGTGAAAAAAATATTGATGAAGTTAAAAAAGTTATTATATACTGGCTAGAGCGCATAGAGAGGGAAGAAGATGGGAAAAAAATTACATTGTTTTATGATATGGATGGTTGTGGTCTGAATAATATGGATATAGAAGTTATAAGGTATATGGTGACATTATTAAAATGTTACTACCCACTGCTCGTCAACTATATAATTGTGTTTCAGTTGCCATGGTTATTGTCAGCGGGTTTTAAAATTGTTAAAGGAATACTTCCCGCTGCAGCAGTTGAGCGACTTAGAAGTGTCAATAAAGACAAATTGAAAGAATTAGTGGCACCGGAACAAGCTTTGGTAAGTTGGGGCGGTAAAGATGATTATGTGTTTAAATTTATCCCCGAAAAGAGAGTGAATTTAGATAAAACAGCAAAAAATGTTACTTTTGTTGAAGATGAGAATCATTCACCTGGAGAAATGCTTAAGTTAATTCCAAATAAACAATTGATGTTTAAAACAGAAAATGATCATATAGAAGCCCAACTTACAATCACTAATATGGATGAAGGTGTTGTCGCATTTAAAATAAGAACAACTGCTCCTGAGAAGTATATTGTTAAGCCAAGTTCGGGCATTTTATTAAATAATGCATCACAAACTATACAAATTACAGTTAGCCCTGGTTTTCAAATAAGTTCAGTTATAAAAGATAGGTTCTTAGTAGCATCTATGCAAGTGCCAAATGCAAATATACCTCAAAAAGAGTTAAGTAAAATTTGGAAAAATCCTGGATCTAAAGCAGATGAGTACAGATTAAAATGTGCAAACGCTGACCCTGATGCCAATAACTCAAAAGGCCAAGATAATGAAGACCATGAATCAGTCGCATATAAATTAAATAACTTACAAAACAATCATAAGGCACTCGTAAAAACATTGAATTCATTGAAATTTTATCAATTTATTACATTATTTCTGACGTTTCTAACTTCTGTTTTGGGGTTTTTAGTGTATTATGAACATAAAAATTGTAATTGATAAATCTATACTAATATATTCCCTCCATGACCGCGGACACGCTAGTGTTACAGTTAACAATAGATTTCTTAGAAATTTAATTCATTTCTTAGGAATTTACCTGAAGGTGATATAGAGGTAGAGTATGTTTGTTTGTTTGAATGCGCTAATCCCAGGAACTACTAATTTGATTTAAAAAAATCTTTTTGCATTAGACAGCCTCTTTATTGAAGTTGGCTATAGGCTATATATCATCATGCTACTACCCAAGGGAGCAGAGCAGAATTATAAATGTCAACAAATCAGTCAGACTTACATACATCACTGTAAAGGAGATGAAGAGTTAGATTTTTGTACTTTGAATGCAGGCGAACCTGAGAGTTCTGCTTGTATATTCTTGCCATATTAACTTTGTAATAGTTAAGTGTACATATATTTTAAATAAAGGAAGGCCTCTTTTCACCCCCGAATAATGAAAAAAATTATGTCATTTGATTTGATCTTTTCTTTTATTCTGAGAGTAGACTGTGTGCCTGATTACATTATATATTTATGAGAGAAGAAAAACTACAATTAATACTACTTGGGAGATGACAAACTTTGTTCTAACTGGGATTTTTATTCAAAATGTGATATTTTCAGTAACATTTCACCTTTTTTTAAATAGAGCACATATAAGAAGCAATTTCTTATTTATTTTAATGTTTAATATATTTAAAAATTACTGCATTATATATCATGAAAATGTCTCATTTTGGAATTAATGTCAGACCAGTTAGACCAAGGGGGTGTTGTCTCACAAGTAGTGTTCATTGTAGTTTTATTTACTCTCAAAATATATATCATGTTATCAAGCACACAGTCTACTTACAGAATATGTAATGTAAAATATTACAATTTTGTTCGTAATTCTGGGGCAGAAATAGGGCCTTATTGATACCCTAACTTTGATTTGGTAAATCTAAAAAGAAAGTACAATGTATTTGCATGTATATAATGGGTCACTATTGCCTTATATAAGTGATTTAAATCATAATAAATGCACAAAAATTGTGAAGTTTATATAATTATACATTTTTGTGTAGAATTAATAATTATTATTAAATAATATATTATATTATTGTTGGGTTTACGAAGGAATATTACAGATTTCTCTTTCTGATGAATTTTTGGTGGCAGTTCCTACTTTTTATAACTTACAGAGTAAGATAAATATTTATCTTGCAAAATAAATCACCAATATCATGTTTTTCTAATTTTATTTATTTTGTTTTATTTTTTTAATAAAATAAACATAGCTAAATATTAAATAAGGCATAATATTGTTAAACATTTTTATAGATTTATTGTTTATCCATGTTATATTATAATATATATATTTTTTACTGAATAAATGAAGTAATTAAAAAAATACGATTTAAGTCTTGCACTACTTGTTGTTATTTGGAAATAAGGTAATTTTTTTAAGGTATTTTTGTTTCATCAAAAAAATATTTTCTTATATGTATTTGCATTAATATTTGGTTATTAGAACTAGGCTTAGTTTTAAATGAAACGGTTTTTATCGGATTTTTTCGCGGATTTATTTTATGTTTGGTTCCCGATGTTTCGAATGCTTTACAGCAAACGTTTGAATTTGAATGGTCTGATGAAAGTAGTTTTATTAAAATTTACTAGCAAGTAGCAGATCTAAGTATAATTTTATAGGGTAAAGTCAAATATTCGAGTGATTGAAAAAAAAGAACTTTAAAAAATATATTAAACAGACTTCAAAAAAAACACTAAAAAGTAAAAAGTAAAAAATAACTGATTGGTAGTTTCCATTTACTATACATGCCTAATAAAATATTTTCGAAGTCGGTGTGCTTTGCTTTGTATCGACTGGCACCGACTTCGAAAATATTTGATTAGGTATGTTTTATAGTAAATGAAAACTACCAATCATTTTTTTTTACTTTTTAGTGCTTTTTTTTGTAGTCTGTTTTTATTTATTTCTTTAAAAGTCTTTATTTTTCCCTTTTTGGTGCTGACATAGTAGTAGCAAAGTAAGAAGAAATTATTTAAATAAAATATTCGCTTATGCCGTAAGTTAGTTTAATGCCAATTTTTATATGAAGACTGCTAAACTAAAATTCGCTTTTATTAGTAACACTAAAAGTTCTGGCTCTAAAATTCCATTCTAATTTATTACGGTATTAGTTTAGTTTAATGTAGTATTACGGATATAGATGTCTGATTTTTCATGTGCAAATTTAATAGGTATTTGAGTATATCAATAAAATTCATATAGGTACTAGCGACTCACCATCGCTCCGCTTGGGTTCGTCCCTAGTGGGAATTTAAGTTTGTATGTATTTTTAATGCCGAAACATCATATAAAAAATTATTTTTTTTTTTTTTAGGGTGGACCACCCTTATCACTTAGGGGTATGAAAAATTAGTTTACGGCTTATTCTCAGACCTACTGAATATACACACAAAATTTCATAAGAATCAGTCAAGCCGTTACGGAGGAGTTCTGTTACGAACACTGTGACATGAAAATTTTATATTTTAGATATCTATGTAAAACAACGACAGTGAACTTTAAATAAAACCATTGTCATTGAGTACGACAACTTAACCGTCAAGACCATCATCCCGAATCCTGATGTGCAACTCAATACATGACCCTTTTTGTATTCAGCCCTTCTTAACGTCCCACTGCTGAGCACGGGCCTCCCTTCAATATGAGGGGGATCAGGCCATAGTCCACCACGCTGGCCAAGTGCGGGTTGGCAGACTTCACATGTCTTTCAAAAACTTGCTAGGTTCTCTCAGACATGCAGGTTTCCTCACGATGTTTTCCTTCACCGTAAGGCAAGTGGTAATCATGTTGAAAAATTTTAATGTTGAGAAAAGTGGGACTCACTAGGTAGAAAAGCCAGTATTACCCACTAAAATACAACAGGGCCTCCCCCGTCTTAATGGGACTTCGCAGGATCGCTTACGCACTCAACCACGACGCCCCGAAGGCAGGTCTGTGGAAGTAGACCACAACAACCATGGGATTGCACTCACGGTTCACTCTACTATCAGAGAAGTACCAGGGACAACTCGCATGACACACCACCCACCGAAGTGGACCACCTCCCAGTGTGTCTTTTGGCTTCACGCCCGGCTAGATTGCCAGACGCTAATGAGCGACTTCACCTCAATGTTTATGGTACTTTTTCATTTTTATTTACCATTCTGCCAGTGTCACGTATTGTGAGGAAGACACAAGCGAATTTTATTGGTAACTTTGAGATTTAGCAGCTATAACTATAATTATAAATAATATATAAATGGAATTAAAACTATAAATGAATAATCGGTCTACAGGAGCAACCGCTACAACAATAAAAAGATAATTACGTAATACAAAAATGGCACAATGATTGAATTCAACATTTTATTTGCGAACGCATCCTTGACCTAAATGTTAGTTAAATGTCATAAGTCAAAACATTTGATAGTTGATTGTTAACCGTACAATTACATTGATTGGTAATTTCCTTTATCATATTGACGATATTACACGATAATTCTTAAACTTATCATAATATGACGACTGCAGACTTAAAAAACTTATTTCAAACAAAACTAAAAGAAACTCCAGACCATGATTTTCATCCAATGGACTTAGAACGTGCAAAGGACGAGAAATATTTGAGAAGAGTGATGAAACACACTGATAATGACCCCAAACTTGCTGCGGATATGCTTTGGGATATATGTACTTGGAGGAAAAGTTCTGGTGCAAATGATATTAATGAGAGTAACATTAGAATGGACTATGTCAGTGATGGCGCTTTCTTTCCCCATGGTAGAGACGTCGATGGTTGTATTTTACTTATTGTTAAATCTAAAAAGCATATTAAAGGAACAAAAGATTTCGAAGAAATCAAACGAATTATTATCTATTGGTTCGATCGCATTGAAAGAGAAGAAGATGGCAGCAAAATAACATTGTTTTTTGATTTAGATGGTTGCGGTTTAAATAATATGGATATGGAATTAACAAATTATTTAATTTCATTGTTTAAAAGTTACTATCCAAATTTTTTGAATTATATCATCATTTATCAAATGCCATGGATTTTGTCAGCAGCTTTTAAAGTTATCAAGTCATTATTGCCAGCTAAGGGAGTAGAAAAAATGAAATTCGTTAACAAAGATACTTTAAAAACTTTTGTAGCTCCTGAGCAAGCATTAGTGTGTTGGGGTGGGAAAGATAATTATGAATTTGAATTTGTACCTGAAAATCGCAGTTCGGAACACACTCCTAAAAAGGTAACATTCGCAGAGCAAGGAGACAACCATTCTCCTGGAGAAATGTTGCGACTTAACCCCAGTTCCTTGATAGTCTTTAAAAGTGAAAACGATGAAGTATCTGGACAGTTTTCAATAACTAACATGGATGAAGGTGCTGTATCATTTAAGATAAGGACAACTTCGCCTGAAAAGTTTCGAGTTCGACCAAGTTCTGGCACATTAGCTAAAGGCGCTACCCAAACTATAATTATTGTAGTCCAACCAGGCTTCCAACTTCGAAATGAAATGAAAGATATGTTTTTAGTTATGTCTGTTCAAACACCCAAAACAGATCTCACACCAAAGGAGATAAATGAGATATGGAGCAATTCTACAGGTAGCCAAGTTGATGAGTATCGACTAAAATGCCAGTTTCCAGTGAAAGATTTGCCTAAAAATGGCAATTTAGAAACCAAGCATGATAAGCCCGACTCCGTCGCAAATGCCTTGAATAATCTTCAAATGAACTATGAAATATTACACCGCCAAGTTGATAAGTTAAAACTTTATCAGCTCTTCACATTTATCCTGACTGCCATATCTGTTGTTTTAGGATATCTTATTTACCAAAATTCCAACAACAATGAGAGGTACTGTGATCGCATCTAGCCTTTAAACTTAGTGGTTTTCGAAACCACTATTAACATTAATGTGTTTTTATACTGTCTCGCTGTGTTTCTGCTATCGTTGAATACTTTGATGTATGTTAAATATTGTCATCTGATGAATTTAGTTGAAAGAGTTCATATGGCTAAGTAATGGCTTTAAATAAGATTTGATTATAAATCATGTAGATCAGCGGTTCCCAATATTTATTTGACAGCTGCACCCTAATTCATAATATTTTTCTTCAAAGGAACCCCATATTGATAATAATTAAACTGATTGTGTTGTAGTTAGAATCTTTCTTGTTTGACTTGAAAGAACAAATCATAAATGAAAAATATTAATACTTATAATAATATTTATTGTACCATAAATATAACCATTCCATATAATGTCACAAATGAAATTTTTTCACATATTTATTTTTAATAGCACTTAAGTAAATTAGGCTTCATGTCTGACAACGTTTTATTTAACTGTCAGATGGAATTTGGAACCCCTGTGACCCTTCCACGAAACCCTATGGTTTCGTGGACCACCATTTGGGAAGTGCTGATTTATATAATAGAAAGTTTTTAAGTATTCTACAATGAACTTTAAATTTTATACACCTTTCTGTCAACGTTTTAACAATGGAATTGATTTTTTTACACTCTATTCTATAACAACTATCACTTGAGTATTAAATAAAACATATAAAATGTGTATTCAAGTTACTTTTTTGTATAATTAAAAACTAAATTATGATAAAACACTCTCAAGTTAGATAATGTGTTTTTAAGCTTTTTATTATTTATAATTGTAATTAAATTAAATGCATTTATATACTATATATAATGGTGTGGGAGATAGATCTTGTCAAAGTGCTTATTTGTCCAAACAACCAATTTACGGAAAGAGTTTTTAATACAGAATTATTGTCTTTTAAATGTCAATTCTATTGGTAATACACATTTTACTTCAATAAAGCTGAAAAAATGTATTTTATCTACATATATTCCATGTATATTAATCTTAGAAATGCTGCTTTGTTTTTAAAATATAAGTAAAAATCTAAAGTACAAGTATTGGTCATTTGAACAAATACACACTAAGGCAACTGTAAAAGTTAATAATTTTTTATGTTGGTTTTTCTGCATGTTGGTTATACAGTTTTTTATTACTTAAAAACGTAGCTTAAATTGTAATAGGTTGATTTGAGAGTTGAGATATAAACATGATATATTAACATATTCTTCTACACGCTCATATAAAGTACAAGTCATACGTATTTGTTAGTGGTCGCAGAAGTTAGTTATTATATTAAAAATCGTTCAATTGCGTGTCGGACTCGTATTCGAAGGATTCCATAACATAATCATTTTTTTTTAATTTTTTGAAAGTGCAGCCTTTTTGAAGTGCGCCATATTGATATTTTATTATTTGTTGTTATAGCGGCAACAAAAACACACATTGTGATAATTTCAACTCTCTGTCTATATGGTTCATGAGATACAGCCCTATGATAGACTGACAGACGGACAGCGGATGCTTAGTAATACGGTTCCGTTGAAAGCAACGTTTTAGCTATTAATGAGCTAAAAACGAATGCCATGGTGGTTTTAATAGCTAGTTGAATTAAAATAAAACTTTTCTTGATTATTATATAAGCAGGAATTGTATGAATAGTCTGACATTATGTCAGACCCTTTACAGAATTTTCACATTTCGGGGTAAAAAAAAAAATCGGGACAATTGCTCGATTACTCAAGGGGGTGGGGTGGGGTGTGTATTATCGAATTTAGGAAAATATATCGGCATGTATCGGGACAGTCCCGGTAAAATCGGGACGGTTGGCAACTTTGGCCCTTTAGGTTTTAGTATAAAAAACTTACGGCATTTTTTATTTAAAAATGTTACTTAAAGTAAAAAAAACTATATTAAGATACCAAATATATCATTATCTAGGAGTATTAAAGTAATGTTAATATAACTATATGTTATTTTATTATCTATACCATTTTTTTTTCAATAAACTTTGGCAAAGATGATTGTCTTGTAAACAAATACGATTAATTATGTAATTTATTTTTAAATAGGTTACAATAAACATAATATTTATTCAAATTGAATGGAAGTGGAAACTTAACCTTTCGGATTATATAAATGCTAAATATATTATTTTAAATTCTTTACTAAGCAAACAAAATATATTCTGAAATCGTTTTGTTAAGTTATTCTCTTTAGTTGTTAGTAACGTGATTAGCAGCTTTATTTTTTATTTTAATGGATAGAAGTGGAAGGTATAATAATAATATTTAGGGGTGATTTGGGTGTATGTTTCTCTCTACTACTGCTTGACTGATTCGAATCAAACTATTAGGTACTTTAAGTAAATTAATTGTCTTGTTTTATATCGACGGGATTTAGTGTTTGGAGGAAGCGGTATCTATTGTCGGAATTAGAAATAGAAAATGTGAATGGGTAAAACTCTATGTCTATTATCTATAGTTTAACATTGCAGATTAATACTTTCTTAGATTTACGCGAATATTTGACATTTTAAATAAAACTATCTTATATTTTGTATGTATTTTTGCTTAATACGCATAATATTATAATATTGGCAACACTAAATACTTAGTTTAAAAAAAATAACAGTTAAAATTGAATAAATAATATTGCCATATTTAATATCTTATAAAAAATATATATTTTAAAATCTTTAAAATTAAAATCGACAAATATTGTAAGGTACTTTGGTGACATTTTTGAAATCATTTTGTAAAATCATGGGTAGGCACTATCTCTAACAAGCATATGACCGCCTTTGAGACATCTAATCTCTAAAACCTTAATCTCTCCCGTGACTATGTGGGCTATAAAGCAATAAACTGTACGCAATTCGACACGTCGGGAACCAAAAATCAAAATAAATCCGTGAAAAATACAGAAAAGATAGTTTTATTTAAAATTACAGATTAAGTTTGCATGAAAATTTAATTTATTCTAATGAGAGGGTTTGAAGGAACATTATATTATATATATATTGTATTTGTTTTAGGTAATTTATAACAATAATAATAAAAAAGGCATGGTATATAAAAAGATGTAATTTTTTGTGAATGTTTGGACAAAAACGTCCAGATTTTTAGGCCTATTTCTGGATAAATTAAAAAAAAAAACATTTTTCTATTTATATCCTTTTTATACGCACATGTTTAAACTATTTATGTCAGAATATTGTGTAGTTTTACAATCATTTACTTTTTGTAATAAACAAATTAAATAATGGAAATTAAAAAATACTTATCTGTCTACTTTTTTTGGATAATATTATTTTTGTCAAGAAAAAATTCAATGGAAATCCTTCAATTCCATTAGAATTTTTGAAGGTGGATTGTGTCACTTTTTTTATTTTCTGCTTTGAAATCGGCGAAAATTAAGGTACAAAAAGAAACAAAATCACCGAATTTAGTTTTTTTTGAATTGGCTAAAAAAACAATAAATAAATGCCAATCTCTTATTTAATTAATTGTCATATTTAAATTATTTATTGTATTTAGTGTTGTATTAGAAAATTCAAAATATTTTATTGTATCTGTGTATAATATATATTATGTAAATGTTTAAATAAAGACTATTACTATTGATTTTCTTTTTTTTTTATTTATGCATTAAATCTATACATATAACAAAATTCTGAGTCTAATCTGTACATTAAATATTTTTTGGAAAATCTTATTGAAATAGTCATTATTATCGATACAGAATCCGAATCTATGGTTTTTAGAAGTTTTGTCTCTGTCTGGGAATGCATCACCCCTGGATAGATTTTGACGAAATTTAGTATGATGATAGCTGGTTATCCGGGTCAATGTATACAATACTTTTTACTGCTGGAAAATATCTCTGAGAAAACTATACTGAACGTTAAAACGTAAGTAGTACCAACGTCTAGTAGTTTATTTATACGCGTTTAATATTTAGCACTAGCTGTAACATTTGAAAATTCCTTTTAAGAATAATTTATTGAATCTATAAATAAGTAAATATTAGTATCATTTGTTTAGGTATAAACCCTATACATTGAGGTATAGTCTATCTTAAGCATCACGCTACGAGCTTTAGGAGCGGATATATAGGTACATAGTTATATAACCTATGCGAGTAGAGCCGAAGTCACAATATTTCTCATTAAGTCACAAAAAAAACAAAAGAAATTTTAGTAGATGTTTTTTAATCTAAATCAACTGTTACAAAATAGTAATCTTACTAATATTATAAATGTGAAAGTTTAAATGTTTGGATTTTTGTTACTCAATCACGTTAGAACGGCTGAACCGATCTGGATGAAATTTGGCAGAGATAGATTATAGTCTGGAATAGGACATAGTTTACTTATTATCCCGGAAAAATGTACGGTTCCCATGGGATCGATTTGTTTTTGATTTTCTAGTTGTTTATATTTTTTCAAATACCACAGAAGACACAACACTGCCAACTTTCCCGCCAAATTTGAATTGAGGTGTTGGTATTACGCATTTTAATTTAAACTTTTTAGAAAAATGTCGAAGTAACTCCTCATCAGTCCAATTACACGATGTTATGACGAAGAAACCTGTAAAGTATGAGATTTTTTTTAAAGTTATGTACGTGTAGTGTATCAACTATCTGGTATCCATAACACAGGCCTCGTAGCTTACCATGGAACTAGATGGTGCTGTGTGGTTTGTTCCGACACATTTATTTATTATATGAACTCATGTCCACCCAGTGGTTAAAATTCGGTCATAATTATTAATGAAAATTTTAGGGAAATATACAGTTTCACTTGGCTGCAGTCGGATTAAAAAATTACTTATAAATTAAATGTATTCAGCCTTTTTTTAACGTCCCACTGCTGGGGGTGGGCCTCCCTTCAATACGAGGGAATCAGGCTATAGTCCACGCTGGCCAAGTGCGGGCGGACTAAGCATTATGGTAGAGCGAAAAAAATTTTTTTTCTTAGTTTGGAGGTAGAATTCGTAGCTTATAAAGAAACAATGTTTACTCAACATTTTCAGGTGGCTCACTGATTTTTAAAATAATTAATTTAAATTTTGGGTTTGAATGGAAAAAAAAATCCGACAGTGAAAGTTGAGTAGAAAATGTCTATATTCGTCAATTCTTGAATGTTTTCAAAGATGATGAACAGGTAAAAAAAAAACATTTTTCAATCAAACCAAAAATTTAAATTAATTATTTTAAAAATCAGTGGGCCACCTCAAAATGTTGAGAATTTTGTTTTATTTCAATAATTTTGTTTTTTATAAGCTCCAAGTTCTACGTCCAAGCTAAGAAAATAACAAAAATTTTTTTTTGCTCCACCCTACTGAGCATGTCTTTCGAACACTTGTTATGTTCTCTGAGGCATGCAGATGTCACAATGTTTTCCTTCATCGTCAGATAAGTGGTAATCATATTGGAAATGATTCACACACGAAATATCAGAGCGAGACCCGGGATTTGAACCCACTTCATTCGGTTTCCCAAGCGAGCGCGTTACTGAGCTACCAAATTAAACACAGGTATAATATATTTATTGCACCAAATTTACTCACCATTTTCATTTAACATCTCGGATACTTGACTTATATATTTCTCTCTATTTTGTTTTGTATTTTCAGGATTTAAACTGATAGCATCATATGTTCCTTTATCATGTACAACTTTGAATTTGGTGTTCAAAGTTTTCACATCGTCTTCTGTTATATCGAAGACCTGAAATTGTTTATTTTTTTATTTTCTAAGTGAAAACTTCTATTGGCAGGTTTGTTTAGATAGGGAGTAAATTCCCTACAGCTACAGATTTTGCGGGTTTTAAGTACCGATTTTCTCATTCCCACGGGAAAAGGTCATAATAATACTAAAAAAAATATTCATGATCATAATTACTTGAAAGTTGGTATTAATGCTCTTCAATACAATTAAAAAAACACGTGTTTTAGCATTTTTCAAAATTCGTCCTATAAGGAGGTAAAATAGGGGATTAAATTTTGTATGAAACCTACCTTTTTTGAAGTTACTTTTGTAGTTTTAGCGTGAGCGAAGCCACGTGTACTGCTAGTAAATATTATAAATGCGAAAGTTTGGATGAATGTTTGTTACTCGATCACGCCAAAACGGCTGAACGGATCTGGATGAAATTTGGCACAGAAATAGATTAATCTGAAATAGCACATAGATTTCTTTTTATCCAGAAAAAATGTACGGTTCCCTTGGATAGATTTGTTTTTGTTTTTCACTACATTAATTGAATTTAATAAAAAAAAAACAGAATACCTGGAATTTTATTATAGGAAATTCATTTTTTGCATATTTTTCTGCTAACAATATGGCTTCTTGACAATAATCGATGCCTAGCAGATTCGTAAAACCTTCTTTCGCCAGTTCTATCAATGTATAGCCATTACCACAACCTGAAGTTAAAAAAAATAACAGTAAAAGTAATTACTATAGTAGGAAAACATAGTAATAATAATTTTAGTATTACGTTCTTAATATCTTTCACAATTAATCAGTCAAAAAAATACCAAATATATATATAAAAATGAAAAAAATAATAATATAAAAACCGACTTCAAAACAAAACACTAAAAAGTAAAAAATAACTGATTGGGAGTTTTCATTTACTATACAGAGATACATAATCAGATATTTTCGAAGTCAGTGTGCTTTGATTTGTATCGGCTGGCACCTTCTGGCCTTACCATCAGATCAGGTCGGCGATACTGAACCATTACACTATCAACTGAAATAGAAACACAAAGTTTCATGTCAATATCAGAATTAGAAGTAGGTTAAAAATTCATCATTAGCTATTTTTCCACCTTTAGGGATGGTATTTTTTTTTTTGAAATTTAAATGGAACCAATCTGGAAGTATACACTTTCAAACAAAACAAAACTTGTCCAAATCGATTAATAAATGACGGAGTTCTGAGGTAACAAACATAAAAAAACAGCCAAATTGAGAACTTCCTCCTTTTCAACCGACTTCCTCAAAAAGGAGGAAGTTCCCAATTCAGTTGTATGTTTTTTTTTAAACTACCAATCAGTTATTTTTTACTTTTTAGTGCTTTTTTGAAGTCAGTTTTTATTTTTTTGTTAAAAAGTTTTTTTGAAGAAGTCGGTTGAAAATATAGTTTTAGTGCAACACCAAAATATAAATTGAATGCAAACATGTTGATTTTTAATATTTATTATGTAAAATTAAGCAATATAATAAATATATGTATGTTTTATATTCTACGGTGGATATTAAGATTTTTTTTATTTCTGACAAAGAGGTGTTTACATGATTGTTATATAGTTTATGAGATAATATTAAATTATTAATACAAAAAGACCTCCAGAGAATTAGAATTTAATAGTTTAAAAACAACAAATATTTTTTGATCTTATACTTCTTTTGGCCAGAAGGGACGTGCCCAGCAGTGGGATGTTAAAAAGGGCTGAATACATTTTACATATAATATTTCTTTTCTATAACTTCTTATGTGTAACATAAGTACACACATATATTTTTTCTTTTATTTATCATTTTCCATGTGTATACTTATCATTATTCCCATAATTTTTTAAATATGAATTACACTTTAGCAAATCCAATATGTCCATCCTGAAATAATAGAGTTTACACAGTGTCAACTTACTTTTACTCAACTTTATTTCATAGCAGAGATAACTAGTCAGTTTTTGGCCAAAGCTAGGATTCAAACCCAGAACCTCCTGATCTTCAGCCATACATGCTTCCCAATTTTAAATGTCACACTGAAAATTATATAACAAGCCGGGCTTAGACCATATATAGTGATTTACATACCTAAATCAATAATTGGTTCGTCTTTCTCAACACCACATTTACAAATCCATTTAATTACTCGTAATGCACTGTCTTCTCCAAACCAAATGTCACCTGGGTCACCATGTTTTTCAAAATTTATTATTTCTTTAGCATATGCCTGTTGCCAGTACTTGTGGGTACCTAATTCTGATGGGTCAAGTTCTGAATCTTCCATGATATATCTGACAAAAGATTGGAATCAATTATTTACAGTTTTTTGTTAAGTCACATGAGTCAGTAATCATTACACTAGACATTTTATACTATAGTAGTGACTCACCCTCGCTTTGCTCGGGTTTGTCATACAACCTTTCATCCCCATTTTCACCCCTTTAAGGGGTGATTTCCGGGTTAAAAAGTATCTTATGTCCTTTCCGGGGTCTCAAACTATCTTCTTACCAAATTTCGGCTAAATCAGTTAAGTAGATCCAGATAGAATATTTAGATAGAAACTTTGATAAAAACAAAATATCAAATAAAAGAAAATAATCAAATATATTAGACCTATGAATACATCTATATCTTTATAGATATTCATATATGATAAAATTCTAACCGAGTCGAATCTGTACATAAAATATTTTTTGGAAAATCTTATTAGAATAGTCATTATTATCGATACAGAGGCCGAATCTATAATTTTTAGAATTTTTGTCTGTCTGTCTGTGATCGCATCACGGAAAAACCACTGGAGAGATTTTGATGAAATTCAGTCAACATAAAGGATGCTTTTTACTGCGGGAATATATATCGCCTCTGACTATCTATACTAAACATTAAAACGTAAGTAGGGACGGACCCGAGCTGAGCGAGTGTGAGTCGCTAGTTTTGAATAAAAATACCTTTTCGAATTTTTTAGCTCATGTATTTAGATTTTTGGTTTCCGACTTTTCGAATGATTTACAGCAAATAAGACCGAATAGGTAATTTTCATTATAAAATGTCATTTATTCCGTAAATCTAAGAAAGTATTCTGTGGGCTGTGATTACAGTTAATTTGGTTATTTCTTTTGTTTACCAACCTTTAACAGTATGTATTATATATAGTATATTAACGAAGTATGATATTTAAAAATGATCTTAAATTTTTTTTAACTCAATTGTGTTTTAAAACTGTCGCATTTAAAAGAAATTATTATATATTATGTATTTTTCTAGTTTCTAGCACGATGTAAACACAAACACAGGGCACAGACTTATATATGTAGGAGCAATATACATTATACTCTATGGCACAGACCATGAACAAGAAACACAGGGTGCCAAC
Organism: Brenthis ino; assembly: GCA_921882275.1. NCBI lineage: Eukaryota > Metazoa > Arthropoda > Insecta > Lepidoptera > Nymphalidae > Brenthis > Brenthis ino. The sequence goes on from OV170229.1 coordinate 5,960,156, forward strand.
TGTCAACTGCCAAATGCCAGTGACACTGAGAACTACAATTACCTACAGTTTTCAAGGTTACAAAACAGATAAAAAAAAATAGTTCAAAAATAAAAAATGCAGTATACAAATAAAACGCAGTCTAGAAAATAACACACAATAAACCAAATCGATGATTCTTAATTAAATTTTACATACAATACATTTTGTATCATGTTTAAATAATTAGTTAATATATTATTCGACTTTTCAATGATAGGAATTTAAACTACTACTTTATACGTATAGATTGCCATTAAAAAATTTTAACATTTGCAATTTGCAAATTTTTTATGGTAGCACTGTAACATAACTGTCTATTTACGGTATATATCACGTCAAATAAAATAAATTCATATTTTCGTTTAGCGTTAAACTACTTGCCCGAGTTCTTTAATAAACGATTTCAATGAGAATCATGTGACCGCGTGTGCAAATACATTTAAATTAAATCAAGTTATCCCCGCATATATGCACATTGTTATTATAAATCAATATTATGTCACATTAATAATTCGTTAGTGTTGTGAGCTTGTATATAATTCATTAATATTCCTTTGTCGTAATATTTACGTAAGTTTGTGGATGTTTAGTATTAATACGACGCTCAGTTATTGGTAAGTTCTTCTGTTATACTATATATAACTTTGTAAATACATCTATTAAAATGTATATTATATATTAAAAATATATTTTGTCGGCTATAATAAAATATTATGACATCGTGTTTTTAAAAGATAATTCATTAAATACAACAAAATATATGAAATAATTGTGTGTAATATATGTAGTTATTTATTTTAACCACAAATAAAATAGAAATTATGTTTAAAACATTATGTATTAATTATTTAATAAATAAAAATAAAGATTCATAACGCCTCATTTTTTATAAAATATTTAATAAGTAGAAATATTCATTTTTTGAACATACTTTTCCTTAATAATATCATTTTTAATTTTATCCATACATTTATATTTTAAAATGTATGCACCCCACTGTATACATGCTGAAGGATAAATCTATTTATTTGTATTAAAAAGTTATTATATTATTTAAGTATTAAATGTCAACCCTGAAACAATTTTAAAGTTCTATTTGTGTTTTAATTTAGTCCAGGAAAATGTCAGATAAGCTTAACTATGTTAAATTAAATAATTGCTACAAACAATTCTAACTAATTATACTTAGCCTACTTTGTTAAATGATAAGGAACAATTTTTTTTTAAATAATTGTTTAGTGATAGTAATGCATGTGCCTGTAAAAAAATATATTGGCAGTTATTTTGGATGATGATAGTCCTAAAGTCAGCTTTCTTTTTTATTCTTAAATATGTTAATAAAAAAGAAATAATTAATGATATATGTTCATATATGAATAAATATTGGCAGCATACAAAGTGCGAATCCCAAAGGAGGGCTATGTGTTTGTATATGTACATATTTTATATGTATGTATGTCCGATTCTATGTTCTTTCATAATTACTAAACGGTTTAGTCAATTTAGATGATTCATATGTGGTTTGATTCGTTTTGATAATGCGATATCAAAATGATAAAAAATCTAGAATTTTGTTCTTCTAACCTACCTACGGATATCAAAATGAAGATTACTATGAAATTGTTGATTAAAATTCCAACTGTACCTATTACTGGGCGGAACTAAAGAGCTACAAATTAAAAAGTTTTTTTCCAAAAATACAAAAACCCGACTGCGTAAAAACCTATCTAAAAAGATGAGAACAAGTTGAGGAAGGACAATAGTATAATGCAGTCGGAGACATACATACACGTAACAAGACTCGCAGGTAGTGTAAAACAGGTTGGTACATATGTCTCCGACTCCTTTGTCACTTCGTTTTCATATTTTTAGTTCGCTTTTAGTCAGTCGGTTTTTGTTTCAATTCTAATTGACACTCTACTGGCAGTGGTAGCCCAGTGGTAACGCGCTGGCTTGAGAAACCGAGTGAAGCGGGCTTAAATCCCGGAACTCGCACCTCTGACATTTTCATGTGCGAAACATTTTCCAACATGATTACCACTTGTTTTACGGTGAAGGAAAACATCGTGTGGAAACCTCGTTGTCTGAGAGAACCTAGCAAGTTTTCAAAAGAAATGTGAACTCCGCGCACACTTGGCCAGCGTGGTGGATTATGGCCTGATCCCCCTTGTATTGAAGGGAGGCCCACCCCCAGCAGTGGGAACAGTTAAAAAGGGAGGGAGGGAGCAGTTAAAAAGGGCTGAATACAATACATACTCAACAAGTAAAACTTAATACTAAGAACTTTTAGCAGTCGAAAACCGCTTATTTAAACGTAATAGAAATAATCTAGAAATTATACTAGATAAGTAAACAAATATAGCGTCTCTATATTCGTACTTAAATAGCTACTAAACAAATAAAAAAAAATCGTTGTCAAACAGAGGAGGAAAAGGCGCTTAACTGTTTTGTCTTTGCATATTTATATATAGACTAGCATAACCCGCGGCTTCGCTCACGCTAAACCTACAATACAAACTTTAATCCTCTATTACCCTTTTATATCACCCTCTTATAGGATGAATTTCAAAAAATTCTAAATTTTATTTAATTTTATTGAGGAGCATTAATACCAAGTTTCAAGTAATTCTGATCAAACATATTTTTTTGGATTGTATTATAAAGTGTTTTTCCGTGGGAATTACGTAAACTCCAGCGGCAAATAGTAGCCTATGTCACTCTCCAACCCTCCAACTATCTACACACAAAAAATCACGCCAATTCGTCACTCCGTTTCGACGTGAAAGAAGGACAAACAAACAAAGAAACAAACAAACAAACACACTTTCACATTTATAATATTAGTATGGATTTAGTTAAAAAAACGCGAAATTGGATGTTAAACTAAAAAATCGGTCAATTTGATGATATCACGCAAATAATATTTATAGCAAAAACAAAACGCGTCTCCTCTTATTTTGTTTTTGATATTTTTTTAATTTTTATTTAGGAATAACATGTTGTATTCAAATGTCAATAGGCACTTCAAAATACAGCCTTTAAAGCTACGACAAAAGACGAGAGATGTGTAATCGCTCCACTCACAAGTGTCGTAGTGATGTTAGATAGTCTATATATATATATATATATATATATATATTATATATATATATATATATATATATATATATATATTATATATATATATATATATATATATATATATATATATATATATATAGCCTTCTTCAATAAATCTATATCTATACAATTACATAGTATAAAAGTATAAAACAAAGTTGCTGTCTGCGTCTGTCTGTTTCTCCGCTTGTTCTAAACAACACATCATAGTAGGAGATCTCGATCTATGTGGTGGACCCTTCACTCTTTTTTTAGAAGATTTTTTTAAGCCATAAAATATATTAACAAACAGGGGGGTTGTCACCAAAATTTTCCCCAGGCTATTTTTAATAATAAAAAAAATGTTTTTTTTTTTTTATGTATAAGAACGCTTTTCGTATCGTATCGATCGAAAATAAATTCGGAATATGCCATCATACGTTTGGCTGTCTTTTTCGAATCCACATCACCTGACATCCAGGTATAAACAGATAAATTGAAGTAGTTAATTGCTCGTATCGTTTTCCGGAACGAACCAAGTATCAAAATGTGAATAATTCTATAAAAAAATTCAATGATATAGGGCTGTTATACCAAAACACCTCCAGACTAGAGTTTTTTTTTTAATTCTATAAAAAAATTCAATGATATAGGGCTGTTATACCAAAACACCTCCAGACTAGAGTTTTTTTTTGAAAAAAAAAATGCCTGGAGCATATTTTTGGTGACCTACCCCCAAGGTGGTGTTTGTTAATATGTCTTATGTTTATGTTTGTAAATATATTTCGTCCGGATAAAGAATGAGGGGTCCACCACATAGATCGGGATCTTAGACTACCAGATTTTGTTAAGGTTTTCACTGATAGAGAGAGCGAAAAACGAGGAATTTGTATGTAAAGGTATACTTAATTAGTTAATTTTTTGTACAAAATGGTCAGCTATAACGGTGTTTTGTCAAAAAAAAATCTGTTTTCCTTAGGAGATGAATTAGAGAATGTAATGAAAATGATTAGAGAATGTACGAGAAAATTGTAGGTTTTAAAAAGCCCTATAGAAAAATCTGCAATAGCTTAAGTCTTTCTCGTAAGGTACACTCGCAATACCTATTTTTATCTAAATAAAGCGTACCTAGGATACCCCGAGCGAAGCGACCCTCGCTCGTCAGTAGACCATAAGATGCAAAGAGATTTTTTTTTTAAATCGGATGCTTGCCCTAGATATTTGCGTAGAAATAGCGTAAAAAAACAAACAAACCTTTCGACTTTATATATTAGTGTATAGATCAAAATCAGTTTTTAGTTTTTATCCGCAATTCTATTAGTCATACAGTTTTGACGACCTTAAACGTGATGAAATGAGATTATGTTCTCGAAATATGTAAATACAACGAGAGTACGCTAATAAAATGTTTTATTTTACCTATAAAGAGTTAACTATGTTTATTATACGTCATTTTTCGTTGACTTCAAAATCACTGGTATTCAGCCCTTTTTAACGTCCCACTGCTGGGCGTGGGCCTCCCTTCAACACGAGGGGGGTCAGGCCATAGTCCACCACGCTGGTCAAGTGCGGGTTGGTACATCACATGTCTTTCGAAGACTTGCTAGGTTCTCTCAGACATGCAGGTTTCCTCACGATGTCTTCCTTCACCGTAAGGCAAGTGGTGATCATACTGGAAAATGATTCGCACATGAGAATATCAGAGGTGCGAGAGCCGGGATTTGAACCAGCTCTACATTATTTCCTAAGCGCATTACCACTGAGCTACAACTAACTGAAAAAAAGCAATAGAGAAATTAAATAAAATTATACAGTCGCATTCTTGCGCTCGCGCACCTTTTTGCTCACGCTGCATTATAAACTACATATCAACACATCACATACTGATTATTTCGACTTCGTCAACATAAAATATATACTTAAATGAACGATATTAAATCTCATTAATAGTTTGGTCAAAATCAGTTAAATACGTGGATTTTGTTCGCAATTTCATTGGTTTTAATTTTTTTGCGCGGAACCCTAGTTCTTCTTCTAAATAAAAGTAGCCTAAGTTTCTCCTTACAACATCAGCTAGTGGAAGTTCCGTCAAAAGTGGTCCAGCCTTTTCGTAGATCAGCCGGAACAAACAGATAAAAAAAATTAAAATCGTTTTTTTATAATAAGTACTCTATGTACTTTGACATAGTAAAAATATGTTATTTTGACATTACAAACAGACATTTTAATTTTATTTATATGTATATATTAATCGATATTGATCGTAGTAGGTATAGTGTGAATAAACGTGTTCTAAGTCCGAGGCCGGCAATTTATGAGCGCTATAAATAAAATATTCAAAACAAACCTAATAGGTAATTAGAGGCTTTGAAGTGAACATTTGGACGCAAAAATTTTGATTTTTTTTGTTTGAGACGTCTAAAACCTTAAGTCTCTCTCGTGGCCATGTGCGCTGTAAAGCATTCGAAACGTCGGAAAAGAAAAATCCAAATTAATCCGCGAAATAAGTCAAAAAGATAATTTATTTAAAAACCAACCAAACTTAACTTATTTAAAGACCAAAAACCAAATTCTTAGGTTTTACATATTAGTATACTCTTACATTGCAGTTTTTGTTTTTTTTATTTTAAGTTCACGAAGTTTCTAATGCCCATGACATCTCCAGTGACCATGAGTGATGTAAATCAATATTACAATTAAACATCGATCAAAAAAGTACTAGATACACAATCAGCGACAAAAAATGTCCTCACCGAATGAGCGCTCGTTTGAACATTTAAGCGTGCTTTTAATATTTTTTTGTGAAAACAACTTTAGGCAATGCTCTTAAGGTTCAATTTACATTGTTGTATATTTATTTCAACTAGAATAATTTACCTAAATATAATCGGTGACAGTTTTAAGAGAACTTTTGCATGGGATTGTGTACTAAAGTCTGATTTTTAATTCGACGGAATTCTGACATTTCAGAAAAAATAAAAAAATAAACCTTTCATGAAGTTAAGGTTTCAATTAGAAAAACTAAGACTTAAAAAATTATCGATAACTTTTTATTATCATATTATTGAAGTTACAATAATTATTAAGGAAATTTTTTTTCTATTACAGGAATCCCTGTCCAATAATCCATAGGTTGCAAGCCTCTTTTAGTAAAACTCCTTTGTTTGTAAAATATTTTGTTTTACTCTGTTTTATTCGTTTAACCATTAAAAAATTACATTATAGTTAGCGTGCATTGATTGCACAAAGCAAAGACTATTTACAATGTCATACATATAGTTTACTTGATCTAATTCTGTTTCACATTTTTTGTTATTTTATATTAAAAAAATGCAAAGCAGAAAAGGTTTATGATATCTGAATTGTCAAAGAATGACAGCTGTCATATTTCTGTGGAATTAAAAACCAGACCCTAGTACTTTTTTGATAGATGCAGTTAAAGCATTTGTTAAAACAATGCCAATAACACGATGAGGGCAATTAGCATGCAATAAAAGGATGTAATTAAGATAAGATTAGTGTTGTATAGTTGTAAACCTAAAACACGTACATACGTTGACGACACGTTTGGCTCAGTTTTTAGTGACCCTACTTGTTGTGCCGGCGGTCGCGGGTTCGAGTCCCGCTGGGGAAATTCATTTGTGTGATGAGCACGAATGTTTGTACTCCAGTCATGGGTGTTTTATATTTATATATATTATATATCTATTTAAAGTTATATAATATGTGTAGTGTATCAACTATCTGGTATCCATTACACAAGCCTCGTAGCTTACCATGGAACTAGATGGCGCTCTGTGTTAATGTCCCAACATATTTATTTATTTATACACTAGCATTGCCCGCGGCTCCGCCCGCGTTTAGATGACCAAAAACCAAATTCTTAGGTTTTACATATTAGTATACTCTTACAATGCAGTTTTTGTATTTTTTTCTCAGAAATGAGATATTTTCTCAGAAATGAGATTTGTTAAAAGTATCCTTTATGTTGACCCGGATAACTAGCTATCATCATACCAAATTTCATCAAAATCTGTCCAGTGGTTTTCTCGTGATGCGGTAACAGACAGACAAATAAAAATTCTAATTGTCGTAATATTATTTCAATGAGATGTTCCAAAAAAATATTAAATGTACAGATTTGGCTTAGTTACAACTTTATTTTGTATAGACTAAGTCTAATATTCGCGTATATCTAAGAGAGTATTATTTATACCAGAGTGTCAGTTGAAATATGACATACATATATATTATGTAAGCTATGTATTAACATCTTTAGCGATGCTTACAACCTATCACTTTCACTTTACTCAGTGTTAAGAAACAAGATGAGGCAAGGTCTACTAAATGGATAACAGGTTCGAATCCGTCTTTATTTATGTATAAACTAGAGTTTCCTTTCATCTCCGCTTATGTAGTTTCTTTATGTTTATATGTTCTAGAAAAACTTGATAGTCTATTATATATTAGCGTAGCTCATCTTGCTCGGACTCGTCCCTGGGTGATTTTTTTTAAATTGACATAACTTTTTTATTTATGGACTGATTGAAATAAAACAAACACTAAATATTAAGTGAAGCTTACCACAATACATTAGTGAAAACCGCACCCAAATCGGTTTAGCCGTTTCTGAGATTGTCAGAAAGCGCACAGACTAACAGACAAAAATTCCAAAAATCATTGTTTAAGGTTCTATTGCTTTAATAAAGACCCCCAAAAATAGTCTTTTGCAAATATCTTTCATGTACAGACAGCGATCAGTTACACTTTTATTATATGTATAGATTTATTTATGCTTGTGCTATCTATAGTAGTTGAAATTCGGCTATAATTATTATTGAACATTTTCAAGAAAACATAATAAATAATATAAATAGAATTTGCCTATTTGTAAAAAAACTGTCACCATTTTTTTTTAAATTGATAACATTATTGCTCGTCAATGGCTACAAAGTACAAACAAAAAATAAAGAAAATCGTTTGACAAACAGAGGAGAAAGGGGTACTGAACTGTATCGTCTTTGTCTATTTATATATATATATATATATATATATATTTTACCCCGTTATGGGATGAATTTCGAAAAATGCTAATACACGTATTTATTTAATTGTATTGAAGAGCATTAATACAAAGTTTCAAGTAATTCTGATCATAAATATTTTTTGGGTTGTATTGTAACGTGTTTTCCCGTGGGAATGAGATAATCTCCTGGGGTAAAAAATAGCCTATGTCACTATCCAGTGTTTCAACTATCTCCACACAGAAAATCACGCCAATACGTCTATCCGTTTCGCTGTGAATAAAGGACAAACAAACAAACAAACAAACACATTTATAATATTAGTATGGATATCTAATAATAGGTGTTAAATAATATTGTAAATAAGAAGGTGTATATTTGTTTATCATCTCTTAAGGCCACAATGTCTTACACATTTATGATGTTTATTATGTACGTAGCCTTTGAAATGGGGACCATTATTTGTATATGAATGCACCTACATATAATGCACCGAGGTTGTGAAGTAAGATGCTGTTATTTTGCTGAATCGATTATACGCGTTTTGTGTAAGCCTTGCTCTTGAAGAATTAATTTCTTTAAACATTCTTTAACAATTAATTGGTTTTCCTAAATTTGTATTGTTAATTATGTTTTATTTTTGTGGACACGTTTGGCTCAGTTTGTAGTGATCCTATTTGCTGTGCCGGCGGTCGCGAGTTCGAGTCCCGCTGGGTGCATTCATTTGTGTGATGAGCACGAATGTTTGCATTTCAGTCATAGGTGTCGTCTATATTTATAATATGTATATATTTAAAGTTATATATGTGTAGTGTATCAACTATCTGGTATCCATAACACAAGCCTCGTAACTTACCATGGAACTAGATGGTGCTGTGTGTTAATGTTCCAACATATTTATTATTTACTAGCGTCTTACCCTCGCTTCGCTCAGGTGCGTCCCTAGGTACGTTTTTTTTTAAGCGGAACCCTAAAATAAAAGTAGCCTATGTTTCCTCTCTATAACATCAGCTATCTTCCAGTAAAAGTCCCGACAATATCAGTCCAGCCGTTTCAGAGATTATCCGGAACAAACAGACAGACAAAAATTAAAAAAAAGAAGTTTTTCTTATAACTACCGTATATAATTTCGTATACATTTAGTAAAAAGCTGTTATTTTGACATTACAAACAGACACTTCAATTTTATTTATCTGTATAGATTATTATTATTATTTCAATTTTCGTTTTCCTTTAATTCTTAATCCGATTAAAAATTTGGACAGATTAGTACGAAAATCCACACAAAAAGCGAAATTTTTAATCTGTTGAATCGACTACTAACTTGCGCTGCGGTTTTAAAATTTACATACTTTACGTGACATACAAGCGAAAACGGTCGCCTAGGTACTACATGTATGTATTTGTCGTTGATATATAGATGTCGTGGTCTCAGTGTTGATTTGTCAAATCGATCAATTATGTAATAAATTAACATTTTAATTCGATAAAGCTTCAGAAAATATTTGATCTATCTATACTAATATTATAAAGAGATAAAGTTTGTGATTTTGTAAGTTTGTGACATTGTAGGGGGTAATCTCTGGATCTACTGAACCGATTTAGATGAAATCTGGTAAGAAGATAGTTTGAGACCCTGGAAAGGACATAGGACACTTTTTATTCCGGAAATCATAACTTAAAGGGGTGAAAATGAGGATGAAAGTTTGTATGGGGAATCAAGCTATATATAAATATAAGTAAAGGTTTGTTTTTAAAATAGAGAAATAAACTGTACTGTCGAGTACATCAAGTACGTATTGGTCGTTTGAACAAATAACAACTACTGCCAAAGGTATCGTAAAAAAGTAAAGAAGTTTAAATAAGAAGCATCTCTTAATATTTTCAATTCAATTCTTTCATTTCGTGGCATCTACGAGTGCTGATTGGGCACAATTTACACGAACGATGTCACGTAGAATTAATACTTTCTTAGATTTACGCGTATATACGAGACTAGCGTTGCCCGCGGCTCCGCCCACTTTCAGGTGACTAAAAACCAAATTCTTAGGTTTTACACATTAGTATACCCTTACATTGCAGTTTTTGTATTTTTTCTCAGTAATGAGATATTTTTCCGCGGTAAAAAGTATCCTATATGTTCACCCGGATAACCAGCTATTATCATACCAAATTTCATCAAAATCCCTTCAGTGGTTTTTCTGTGATGCGGTAACAGACAGACAGACAAAAATTCTAAAAACTATATATTCGGCCTCGGTATCGAAAATAATGTTTATTTCAATAAGATTTTCCAAAAAATATTAATGTATAGATTTGGCTTAGTTACAATTTTATTATATGTATAGATTTTAGCTACACATTACACGAAAATGCCTTACAATATTTGTTTTTTTTAAAGGAGATAGTTTTTTTTTAAATATCAGCATCTTTTTTCGACGTCAGTTAAGTAAAATTACGTCTCAGCGCGGAATAATGCTACTTTAATACAATATCTCGGTCTCATTTTTTGCCCTTTATCGGTCAAGAGCTTAGTTTAATATCAAGCAAAAAGCCGAGGGTTCTTATTAAATTTTCATTGTTGTTCGTCATGCCTTGTGACCGGGCTATTGTCCCGTGCATGGGTAGCAGGTTTTATAAAAATAACGTATTTAAATCGATTAGTGTTCGCCAAGTGGTTGAAATTCTGCCATAATCATTATTGAAAATGTGTGAAAAACTATGGGAAAAACAAAAACAAATCTATCCCATGGGAACCGTACACTTTTGGGGATAAAAAGTACCTATGTGCTATTCCAGACTATAATCTATCTCTGTCCCAAATTTCATCCAGATCCGTTCAGCCGTTCTGGCGTAATTGAGCAACAAACATCCATCCAAACATTTAAGCTTTCACATTTATTATATTAGTAGTATTATACTGAACCTATCTTTATAAAAAAAAACTGTTTCCAAGTTTTTTTTAGTGATAAATTCTAAACAAAAAAAATATTTACAAAAATAAAAAACCCGACTGCGTAAATAGCGAACTAAAAAGATGAGAGCAAGTTTACGAAGAAACATAGTATTATGCAGTCGGAGACATACATACATACAGCTATTATAAAACATGTACGTGCATAATATGTATATATGTATGTTTTCCTAATTCGTTATATTATTGAAATAATAAAGTTTTTAGCGCTTTCTGAAAAATGCACTGAAACGGAGTTAGCCGACTTTGTTTTGATTGAGACTTGGTTGGAATTAAGGTATCGATATATCAGATTCACGCACCGAGGGTTTCCATACAAATATTCTATTATAATATTTTAGAAGGCTGATTACGGAAACATGATCATAAAATATAAAAAAAAACACGTGAAGTCATAGAACCTTTGACCATGCAGTTGTTCATCATCTAATCTTACATGTGACAGACAAAAATGTTAGTGTTTTTCTTATAAGTAACGTGTATAATTTCATATTATGCCATATGATATATAGCCTAGCCTTCCTCAAAATACGGGCTATATATTGCAAAAAGAATTTTTCAAATCGGATTAGTACTTTTAGAGATTAGCGCGTTTAAACAAACAAACTCTGCCTCTATATTATATTATTATTTAGTATAGATTATAATACTTTTGAAGGCTGATCACGGAGGAATGATCATAAAATAAAAAAATAAATATGTTGGGACTTTAATACACAGCAGCATCTAGTTCCATGGTAAGCTACGAGGCCTGTGTTATGGATACCAGATAGTTGATACACTACACATATATAACTTTAAATACATACATATTATAATAGGTATAAGGGAAAGTTCTGTCGTTTTTGAACACGTGCACTTTTATGCGTTACCGATCTTTACCAAGAATTCTGATCCGACTGAAACCGGTTTAAATAGTTAGATTAGTATATAATTGATGATTTATACACATTTTTTCGAATTTAAGTCAGTTTTTTTAAATTTTTAAAACTGTCAATATGAGTGAAGAAAAATTGCATTTATGACATTGTATGTTATATGAGTTCCAAAAAGGGAATAATGCGATGAAGGCAAAAAAACCTGGTGTGACGTGTTTGGAGAGGACGCAGTAATAGCTCGAATATGCCAAAAGTGGTTTGGGAAATTTCGTTCAGGTGATTTTTCTTTGAAAGATCAACCCAGTTCAGGAAGGCCATCAGATGTCAATGACGAAGTGCTACGCAGTATGATCAAGACAGATCCCACGTTGACTTCCACAAAAGTAGGCTTCAAGCTTGGAATTCACCAGACTACTGCTTTAGATTACATTGAAACGCTTGCTTTCGTGTCTAAGCTCTCTGTTTGGGTGCCACACGAATTAAGCGAAAAAATTTAATGGACAGAATTTCGATATGTTCTTCAAATCTTGCTTGTCACAAAAGGGGGGCGTTTTTGGACTAATTGGTGACTGGAGATGAAAACTGGATAGTTTATAAATACGTGGTTAAAAAAAGAGTATATGTTTTTAAAGGGGAGACACCACCGTTCACATCCAAAGCTGGCGTGCATCCGAAGAAGGTTATGTTGTGTTGTTGGTAGGACCGCAAGGGTATAGTGCAATATGACTTGCTGAAAGCGAATGAAACGGTCGATGCTGATCGTTACTGTCCGCAACTTGATGTTTTACATAAAGAAATTCAACGTAAACGTTCATGTTTGGCCAACAGAAAGGGGGTGATTCATCACCACGACAACGCTAGACCACGCATGGCAAGAAAAAACATACAAAAAATTGCAGAGTTGGGTTGGGAAACTTTATCTCAGCCAGCATATTCTCCAGATATTGGACCATCTGACTATCATCTGTTTAAGTCGCTGTAATACTTTATTGACGGAAAAATATATATAAATTATGATGGTGTCCAACTAGCAGTGAAATAATACTTCGTCTCCAAAAAAAGGAATTCTTTTTCAGTGGGTTCGATAAGCTACCAGATCGCTGGCAGACATTTGTAACTAATAAAGGACATCATATTTTTGATGATTTTTTAATAAAAAGTGAAAAAAAAATTGTTTTTTCTTTTAGGAAAAAAACGACAGAACTTTCCCTTAGACCTATAAATATAAACACCATGACTGGAGTACAAATATTCGTGTGCATGACACAAACGAATGCCCCCAGCGGGACTCGAACCCGCGACCGCTGGCACAACAAGTAGGGTTACTACAAAGTGAGCCAAACGTTTCGTCTAAAAAACACGTGCAGGCATCGAACCTGTGAACATACAGCCGTTCATCATCTCATTTTACATGTGGGTTAAATTATAGCCAATGTTACAGTAAAACTGTTGAACATCCGTCTCGAATTATAGTAATGAGCAAATTGCGAGAAAATTACCTATAAAGTAGCCGCTAACAACTATAGCTTATTATTTAGCTGTGATGTTGAGTTTATGGCATTTCCTGAAATAACTGGTTTTTAATGTGTGAGAATCGCCGCTCATTGGTTGCGTGTTGGGTATGTTTTTTTAAATAAACTTCAAAAGGGGTTCGAAATTAGGTTGAACTTTTTTGTTTTTTTTTTTACACAAATCGTCGATTGTTCGCAGACTATATAATTAATATATCTTGGACGCAATGTTTTATATTTGAAAATAATACATTCTTAAAGAATTTGTATATCTGAATGTAATTTAAACGATACTGATGGAAACTTCTGAAAAAAATCTTAAAGAAATAAATTAATAAAAAATCTTTATCACGTTATTGCATTAAACAATTTAAAAAAAAACTTTTTAACAAAAAAATGAAAACCGACTTCAAACAAAAGCACTAAAAAGTAAAAAATAACTGATTGATAGTTTTCATTTACTATCTATGTAAGATACATAATCAGATATTTTCGAAGTCGGTGTGCTTTGCTTTGTATGGGCTGGCACCGATTTCGAAAATATTTGATTAGGTATGTATTTAATAGGTAGGCTTTAATTAGCCAAAGCACACCGACTTCGAAAATATTTGATTAGGTATGTATAGTAAATGAAAACTATCAATCAGTTATTTTTTACTTTTTAGTGCTTTTGTTTGAAATCGGTTTTTATTTTTTTGTTAAAAAGTTTTTAAATTTCCTTTTTTAGTGTAGACAGTAGTAGCAAAGTAAGAATTCTAACGTGTTAGGTTTGTCAAATCAAACAAAATAAGCCCAAACTCAAAGTATCTACTATTAGCCGTTGAAGAGTTCCACCTATCCACCTTCTGGCCTTACCATCAGATCAGGTCAACAATACCGAACCACTGTACTATCAACGGAAATAGAAACACTTGCAAAGTTTCAAGTCAATATGACAATTTTTCCACCCTTAGGGGTGGTATTTTTATTTTTGAAATTTAAATGGGACCAATCTGAAAGTATACACTTTCAAACAACACAAAAATTGTCCAAATCGGTTAATAAATGACGGAGTTCTGAGGTAAAAAACATTAAAAAAAATACAGTCGAATTGAGAACCTTCTCCTTTTTGAAGTCGGTTGAAAAAAATATATCGAATGTGACGTGACAGTTAACCCATGTATGTGGGAAATAGCGTTAAGTAGCGGGACAGAGAGAGAAAGTGCAGAGAAACTATAAGAAAATATATATAATAACAAGCGACTCACCCTCGCTTCGCTAGTTACGTTTTAACACTTAGTATAGATTTCTCAGAGATATTTTCATCCTATATGTTGATCCGAATAACCAGCTATCATCATACCAAATATCATCAAAATCTGTCCAGTGGTTTTCTCGTGATGCGTTCCCAGACAAACGGACAGACTAAAATTGTAAAAACTATAGATTCGGCCTCTGTTGATAATGATGAATATTTCAAAAAGATTTTCCAAAAAATATTTAATGTACGGATTCGACTCTGTTACAATTTTATTCTATGTATAGATAATGCATAAGTAAAACGAAATAAATACAATATATTATAAACATATAAACTTGTTAAATTTAATCTAAAATATTTTGGTACTTTTAATAAGTTTAAATATAAGATATTATTTAGTTTGGTGTTGCCATTATTAAAATTCTAATATTTTTTTTAATTTAAAATTATTCAAAGAGATTATTTTGTTTGACATAATATTACAGGAACCTAAATACCTATAAGTTTGTTTTGACATTTTAATGCACGATCAGTATTTTCTTTGTTTGCTGTTGGCATTTTATGTTTGCACATTTACGAAATATGCCAGTTTGAGCGTAAAGGTATTTTAACTAATTATTTTCTACGTTTTTGCTTGTTATTTTTGGACTAGAGTTCTTGCATTGGCTTTTAAATTGAATCCGTTTATATCTGACTAGCGACTCTCCCTCGCTTGGCTCGGGTTCGTTTCAAAGTAGATTCCTCATACAAATCTGATGATGATTTCCGGAATAAAAACTAAAAAACCTATGGTCTTCCCAGGGTCTCAAACTATCTTGTTACCAAATTTCATCTAAATCGGTTCAGTACTTCCAGAGATTACTTTCTACAAACAAACTCACAAGCTTAAAAAACTACGTCTTACGTTCTCGTACCTCGGCGTCGGTTGAGTGCGTAAGTGATCTTGCGACGTTCCATTAAGATGAGGAAGGTTCTGTTGGGTTTTTGTTGGTAGTACTGGCTTCTTTAAAGCCGGTGAGTCCCACATAGCCACCTGTATGTATGCAGGTGGTAAGGTCATAGGTTCAAGTCCAGGATTGGACTGAAATAGTTCTGGATTTTCTTATCATAATATTCTCTGTCATAAAAATCTCGAATTTGGGAAGTTAGTAGTGTTATGCCTTTGAGCCTTTCCGAGAGACGTAAAGCCGTTGATCCTGCTTCTGATCTATCACTGGTCATGTCAAATTGTCGTTCCACCAAAATATCCAAAATATAAGAGTTAAAGGACCATATCTCCTCGAGCTCGAACCCAGGACCTCCGGATTTGTCGCGATCGAACGCACAAGCGATCGCGTGGCTCTGTCTCTTGCGATAGGGATCACCGTGGTGGTTTTAGTGGGTAGTCTGTCGCGCTTCTTGCTACGGGAGTCCCACATACCCCGTGCGTCCTTCGCGCTCGAACACCCATAAAGGGGTTTCCCCACGAATAAAAAAAAGGACCTCCGGAGACCTCCTGAGACCTCCGGATTTGCAGTCGTACATGCTAGCCACTAGACAACCGAGGTGTACAATAGCAAGTGAATTTTTTTTAATAAACATTAATTAGTTTGAAATTTGACACGCATTGTTTTACAGCGATGTAGACAATTTTCATAATTTTAACATTTAGCGTACAAGGACGAATTGGTTAGTGCGGTACTGTAAAATTGGCATAACTACGTTTCTTGGCTATGTTTGCTGTGTTAGATAATAATAAATAACTAAATAAATATGTTGGGACATTAAGACACAGCGCCATCTAGTTCCATGGTAAGCTACGAGGCCTGTGTTATGGATACCAGATAGTTGATACACTACACATATATAACTTTAAATACAAACATATTAATAAATATAAACACCCATGACTAGAGTACAAACATTCGTGCTCATCACACAAATGAATGCCCCCAGCGGGACTCGGTCCCGCGACCGCTGGCACAGCAAGTAGGGTCACTACAAACTGAGCCAAACATGTCGTCAAATATAATCATATTAATATGATAAATAGAAATAAGAAACTTTATATGCGAGTGTGTTTGTTTCTTTTTCACTCTTAACGGTATTTTTTTACATTGGGATATCCATCTACGCGTATCAACTGTATATACAGGGGCTTATGTGGAGATCCAACGGCTAGAAAAGCCAGTGCTACACACTAAATATCAAGGGAACCTTTCATATCTTAATGAGGCGTGGCGTGCCAGTGAATGACATATAACCATCTATATATAGACTAGCGACTCACCCTCGCTCCGCTCGGGTTCGTCCCTGGGGTGGGGTCTGGGAGGACCACCCTTATCCTTATCACTTAGGGGTATGGAAAATAGATAGTAGCCGATTCTCAGACCTACTGAATACGCATATAAAATTTGGTAATAATCGGTAAAGCCGTTTCGGAGGAGTACGGTAACTAACATTGTGACATGGAAATTTTATATATTAGAAGAAAGATGGTATGAGTATTTACGCATGCAATACAATGCACTTGTATATCCCAACATAAGAAAAAAACAATTAACAAATAGACAAATGAATTAAATGCGTCCCATTCGAAGATTTTACTACTAGCCATTGAAGAGTTTCTACTGGCTTCATCATCAAATCAGGTCGATAGTATCAAATTATTGTTACTAGCGGCTCACTCTCGTTTCGGTCGGGTTCGTCCCTAGGTACGTTTTAACGGTTAGTATGGAATAGATAGACTAAAATATTATATATACACTAGCGACTCACTCCCGCTCCGCTCGGGTTTGTCTCTAGTTACGTTTTAACATTTTGTATAGATTTCTCAGAGATAACATATTTTTCCGCTGTAAAAAGTATCCTATATGTTGACCCGAATAACCAGCTATCATCATACCAAATTTCATCAAAATCTGTCCAGTGGTTTTGTCGTGATGCGGTACACACAGACAGACAGACAGACAGACACACAGACAGACAGACAAAAATTCTAAAACTGTCGATTCGGCCTCAATATCGATAATAATGACTATTTCAATAACATTTTCCAATAAATATTTAATGTATAGATTCTACTCAGAGTTTTATTATATGTATAAATAGGTATGATGAGTTGTTTTAGGTTGTATTAATCCCGTAGGAATGAGATAATCTCACGCGGTAAAAAGTACGTCAATCCGTCACTCTGTTTCGACGTGAAAAAAGGACAAACAAACAAACAACACATTTATAATATTAGTATGGATTATCACAATTTATTATTACAACCTTTCATATTGAAATGACAATTAGAAGTGGGTTAAAATCGTCTTCAGTTTGTTTATATACATACTCATAGTTGTAAGTGAAACTGATAAAAAGTGTGTTGAAAATTACAAACTAACTCGCATTTGAAGTGTATAGGGGACAAATCAAGAACTGTCACGTACAAGATTTTTCTAACTGGCACATTAAAATTATTACATCTATACATATAATAAAATTGTAACTAAGCCGAATCTGCACATTAGATATTTTTTGGAAAATCTTATTGAAATAAACATTATTATCGATACAGAGGCCGAATCTATAGTTTTTAGAATTTTTGTCTGTCTGTCTGTCTGTCTGTCTGTCTGGGAACTCGTCACGAGAAAACCACTGGATAGATTTTGATGAAATTTGGTATGGATGATAGCTGGTTATCTGGGTCAACATTATAATACTTTTGACTGCGGGAAAATATTTCATCTCTGAGAAATTTGTACTATATGTTAAAACTTTCCTGAGGACGAACCCGAGCGGAGCGAGGGCGGGCTGCTAGTATATTTATATATTTCAAATATTTAACTTGATTTTTATTAATCTTTTTCTTATTTATCAATAAAGACTTGAGTTCACATTGTGCACATTTTTCGTTGGCCGGCACTTTGACGTTTGGACCCAAAATGAGTGGTCTGTTTGATTTTTTTATATTTATATATATCCTGATTGGTTAACACCTTTTATTATTGAGAGGTAACAAACAAACATTCGCATTTATAATATTAGTAGGTAGTAAGAATTTGATTAT
The DNA here is from genome assembly GCA_921882275.1 of Brenthis ino. NCBI lineage: Eukaryota > Metazoa > Arthropoda > Insecta > Lepidoptera > Nymphalidae > Brenthis > Brenthis ino. The sequence continues at coordinate 5,978,939 of OV170229.1, forward strand.
ATTAAATGGAAATATGAAATACGTGTACAATAATTTTTTTATTGTTTCAGAATTAGAACAATGAAACGTCTACCATGAAATCAGGCCTAATGCGATCAGTTGACGACTAAAATGCGTATAAAGTGAAAATGCCCCGACTAAAATATGCATCAATTCTCCGAGTACTGGTTATTCTGGGGCTGTTCTGCGTTTGGATCCAGATTATGCTGTCAGCTTCCAGTGGTATCATGGATAAGGATGTGGGTAAGTCAGAGGAACTTCTCCATTTTTCCGGATAATATCATGACATGGCTGTTGGTTTCTGCTGGCTTTGAACGTCACCGGACTTAATTTTGCAGGATAACATTTTGGCTTTTTTTTCGGGTCTTGAAGGCTTCAGGAGATTTTGGCATTGGATGTATCTACAGTTGTCTTTCTACAATCGATATCGCTAATAGAAAACTTTAAAATTAAAATATGTATATAATAATGACATATTCAAAGTGCGACGTGGCTTAGTTTATTATGTCACTTTCATACATTTTTTTTATAGATTTCAAATAAGAAGAATGAAAGAATATAATAATATTAGATAATAAAGAAATAAGAAGGTCCTCGGTTGGGATGTATTTTTGTATGTATGTTACGCCATAACTTTACTAATTGTGAGGTGTGTTCGTTTTTTTTTAAAATATAAATTACAAAAAAATGTACTTCTAAAGTTCGAATCAATAGTTTTAAACGAAATTTGAATTCAACGAATCTTTGAAGTTAAAACGTAATCATTCATTTTTATTAGAATATGTTTTTTACAATATTACAATTGACATATTTTATTTATTTATGAACAGATTGAAATAAAACAACTTTAGCTTACCACAAAACATTAGTGAAAACCACACCTAAATTGGTTTAGCCGTTTCTGAGATTAGCGCGCAAAAACGCACAGACAAACAGACAAAAATTATAAAAATCATTTGGATTCTATTGCGTTAATAAAGACCCCTAATAATAGTTTTCCTCAAATATCTTCCATGTACAGACAGCGATCAGTTACACTTTTATTATATGTATAGATGAAGATAGCAAATGTAAAATGTTATCTAGTCTAATCCCATGTTTCAGCATTGGAAATGTTTACATTTTTTATTATCTTGCAACATATTTATATCAATGTCACGTAGGATTTAGTTGATGAATTATTCATTAAACGAATCATGTAGGATGACACTAATAAAACTTTGAGATATTCTTTGCATATATACCTACTTATATTCAGTACTTTTGCATACATCTATACTAATATTATAAAGAGGTAAAGTTTGTAAGTTTGTGAGGTTGTAGAGGATAATCTCTGGACCTACTGAACCGATTTAGATGAAATTTGTTAATAAGATAGTTTGAGACCCTGGGAGGGACGTAGGATACTTTTTATCCCGGAAATCATCCCTTAGGGGCTGAAAATGGGGATGAAAGTTTGTATTGGAAAGCAAGCTAGGGATGAACGCGAGCGAAGCGAGGGTGAGTCGATAGTTTTTTTTTATAATCGTCAGTGTAGTCTGGCTGTGTGGAAGCTACGGCGTAAAAAATGTATTCTATATGTTGATCCGGATAACCAGCTATCATCATCCAAATTTCATCAAAATCTGTCCAGTCGTTTTCTCGTGATGCGGTCACAGACAGATGCATAACATCTTAGTCCTCACAGTGACAACGCACTTGCGGTTCTGCATTTTTGTTACACAAAACCTAAGGGTATGAACCGTAGGTGCTATGGTTGACAGGTAGGTACCACTTTCCATCAGGTCTCGATTATCACTGAGCACCATAAAAAAAGTGCATTCAGTAAGAGTATAACCACACTCCAGCAACGTTTCTTGTATAAAAATACTTTAACCAGACCGATCGTACCGAAAACGGACTGATCGGTACTGTAGTGTGGTACGACCTCAACAGTTGTATTTGGTCAAAACTACCTTTTGATTAAATAAACGAATGAGAACATCTTTGAATTTTAATTTTTGTATGCGATATCTATACTTATATTATAAAGAGGTAAAGTTTGTATGTAAAGGTCAATCTCTAAAACTATTGATCCGATTCTTATAATACTTTCGCTAGTGATATAGGTTATTTTTTGTTACGATAAAAATGTATTAACTGTCAGAAATTATAATAACTTTAATTGAAGTCGAAATACTGACCTTTCAGTTGTTTTATCGGCGTGCGCTGCCGTTTAGGTTTGAAATAAAGGAAAAAAATGTATAACAAAATAATAAAAATGGAATGGAGACGAACTATACGAGGTTAGCTTGTTAGTTTCTGATATTTCGTAAATGTATACAAATCTATACATTTATATGTATGTATAGTAAAATTCTAGCTGAGTCGAATCTGTATATTAATTTTTTTTTGAATTCTTATTGAAATAGTCATTATTATCGATACAGGGGCCGTTTCTATGGTTTTTAGAATTTTTGTCTGTCTGTCTATCTGTCTGGGAACGCACCACGAGAAAACCATTGGACAGATTTTGATGAAATTTGCTATGATGATAGCTGGTTATCCGGGTCAGCATATAGGATACATTTTAAAATATCTCATCTATGAGGAATAGGGACGAACTCGAGCGGAGCGAGGATGAGTCGCTAGTCTAAAATATTATTCAATATTTTGGTGAAATGATTGTAAAATTTTGTCATAACACTGACGGGCTTTTTAGCAATTCTTTTGTTATAAGTTTAAAAACAATGTCCATTCCTATAAAGTGTCTTTATATAATTCCTTTACATAATACACTAGCAGAACTTGCGGCTTCGCTCGCGCTAAAACTACCAAAAAAAATATTCTAAAAAGATAGGTTTCACACAAACATTCATGCCCCTATTTGACCCCCTTATGAGATGAATTTTGATGAATTTATTTTTTGTATTGAAGAAAATACTAAGTTTCAAGTCATTCTGATCATAAATATGTGTTTGTATTATAACGTGTTCTCCCGTGGGTATGAGATAATCTTCAGCGGTAAACAGTAAACTATGTCACTCTCCAGCCCTCCAACTGTCTCCACACAAAAAATCATGCCAATCCGTCATTCTGTTTCGACGTGAAAGAAGGACAAACAAACACACTTTCACATTCATAATATTAGTATAATAATAAATAAATAAATAAATATGTTGAGACATTAACACACGGCACCATCAGTTCCATGTTAAGCTACGAGGCTTGTGTTATGGATACCAGGTAGTTGATACACTACCCATATATAAATTTAAATATATACATAAACATATTATAAATATAAACACCCATGGCTGGAGTACAAACATTCGTGCTCATCACACAAATGAATACAGCCACCGGGACTCGAACCCGCGACGACTGGCATAGTAAGTAGGATCACTGAGCTAAATGTGTCGTCAAAAAATGAACAAGCTTATTTGATCGGACGGATGTATTTACTGAGTGGTCATCGACAGAATATCGTGTTATCAGCGCTCGGAAACTCGATAGCATGCACTTGTAAAGAAACATCTGAATTATTTCTTCATAAACAGATCTACATTTATTTATCTCTTGTATTCAGTCCTTTTTAACGTCCCACTGCTGGGGGTGGGCCTCCCTTCAATACGAGGGGGATCAGGCCATAGTCCACCACGCTGGCCAAGTGCGGGTTGGTGGACTGCACATGTCTTTCGAAAACTTGCTAGGTTCTCTCAGACATGCAGGTTGCCTCACGATGTTTTCCTGCACCGTAAGACAAGTGGTCATCATGTTAGAAATGATTCGCACATGAGAATATCAGAGGTGCGACATCCGGAATTCGAACCCGCTTCACTCGGTTTCCCAAGCGAGCGCGTTACCACTGGGCTACCACTACACACTTTATCTACATACATATATATTATATACATATAGTACTACCAACTCACGCTATTAAAGGCAATTGGACAGTTATCCTTTACGAAATTAGTATCTTATTTTTAAAGAAAAATAATTTATTTTACACTTTTCAGATTATAGTACAGAATCATCGTTATTGCCAGTGACAGGTTATTTTTTTAGTTTTGTTTTTTAAATGTTTTTTTTTGTTCATGTGTTAAATGTATGTCAATAATGTTAAAATTGGGTGTGTCTGGGCGAAATGCTGAACTCATCTGGGTGAGATTTGGGCATATATATAGTTTACTAGCGACTCACCATCGTTCTGCTCGGGTTCATCCCTACTTACGTTTTACGTTTAGTATAGATTTCTCAGAGATGAGATAATTTTCCGCAGTAAAAAGTATCCTATATGTTGATCCGGATAACCAGCTATCACCATACCAAATTTCATCAAAATCCCTCCAGTAGTTTTCCATGATGCGGTAACAGACAGACAAAAATTCTAAAAAGTATAGATTCGGACTCTCTGTATAATAATGTCTGTTTCATTAAGATTTTCCAAAAAATATTTAATGTACGGATTCGACTCTGTTAGAATTTTATTATATATGTATAGATTAGTAGTAGATAAATTACCTGGAGTAACATATATATTTCTGTTAGGTTTATATTAAGCAAGTGTAGTGTGAAACCATACGAGGAAGGTAAGTCTAAATTAAAAAAAAACATTTGTGTGTACTTCTGTACGCACGTAAGAGGTTATACTTCTTTGGCGTAACAGAACAAAAATAGCTAAAGATTTCATCCCGTATGTCACAACTCTCTGTTTGTAAAAGGAATGATAAATTAATAAGATAATTAAATAAGGCATATTAGGCGTATTACAATCATATATTTATTGAATATAATTTAGGGAAAGAATATAATATTATATATCATTTGTTAGACAATAACAACGGTTACCAAGGCAACAAACAGTTATCAGCTAACTTTATCATGTCGCTTTTTAGTTGTCGGTGTGAGCATAGTAAAAATTTTACTCTCATACTTATTTCCAAACGTCCCAAATGAAGTATATATAAATAACTTCCAAAAATAATACGTTCGATAAGAAAAAACTAGATTCTAATAGAATTCACAAATTACTGTTCCAAGTGTTTTTCGTATGGTACGATAAACTTAATTTCTATTATTGCCTTTTGTCAGAATAAATTAATATAAATTAATTATTGTAAAACTAAATAATACGGGTTTTCCTTATAGGTAAAGTAAGATAAGCTGTATAAGTTAAGCCAACTTATTTTTAAAGAAATGAAAAAAAAACAAAATATGCGCGTCTTCTAACTTTGATAGATACTAACATTACAACAAAATCTATGATTCCTAAATTATTGTTATATATTATGTGTATTCAGCCCTCTTTAACGTCCCACTGCTGGGGGTGGGCCTCCCTTCAATACGAGGGGGATCAGGCCATAGTCCACCACGCTGGCCAAATACAGGTGTACTTCACATATATCTTTCGAAAACTTGCTAGGTTCTTTCAGACATGTAGTTTTCATAGTGTTTTCCTTCACCGTAAGACAAGTGGTAATTATGTTGGAAATGATTCGCACGTGAAATATTAGAGACCCGGAATTTGAACCCGCTTCACTCGGTTTCCCAAGCGAGCGCGTTACCACTGAGTTACCACTGCCTGACCATACTATATTCTCATAAATGCTAAAACTGCAGTAACATAAATTTCTCATCAAACACTACAAATGCCATGTAAATGTCAACAAAACAAATCTGTTGACATTCTCGTAGCATCAGACGTCACATTATGTTCTAACCAAAGTGCACACAGCACATTCATTCGTTTTAATTTTCCACCGATATTTTGCACTTTTTATCATATAGGTTCGTAGTTTCGGAGCTTATTCGGTACAAACAAACAAAATCTTTCTTCTTTACAGTATTAGTATAGATCTATACCATAAAAAAGCGAGCGAAGCGAACCCTCCCCTACCCTCCCTCGCCCTACTCCCCTCCCCCTCCGTTTCCCTGCCTAAAGGGATAATTTCTAGAGTAAAAACTATCCTATGTCCCTACCTGAGTCTCAAACTATCCCTATACTAAATTTCATCTAAATCGGCTCAGTCGTTTAGTCGAGAAAAGGTAACAAACAAACAAACAGAGTTGCTTTCGCAATAATAGTATTAAGTATGGATTTATAAAATAAAAATATAGTAAAATAAGAATAGTAGTATCTTTTGGTTGATAAATATTTAAAAAAATATATTTGAAACAATGTTAGCAACATGTATATGTACCGTGTTGTGATGGCCACACTCGTACCTTTTTTTTAATCCGTTTTTAATCCTGACCCAGTGATCTTTCCCGTGGGATTCTATTTGGGAAAATCCATGGTAACTGACTATGTTATACATGATCAAAAAAGTACTAGATACACAATTCCATGCAAAAGTAAGGTAAGGTAATTGGTCTAGTTGTAATAAATATACAACAATGTAAATTGAACCTTAAACGCAATCATTAAAGTTGTTTTCACAAAAAAATATATTAAAAGCGCGCTCAAATGAGCGCTGATGCGTTGAGGACATTTCTCGTCGCTGATTGTGTATCTAGTACTTTTTTGGTCGACGATGTTATATCTTGTGATAACAGCTTTGAAACTACGCTAAGGAAAATTTAGAGTCTCATTTGTTTAAAATATGTATGTATTTATGCTTTTTGTATGGGTCATACTGGTATTGATTTGGGGTGTTTTTGTGTGTGTGTGTGTGTGTGTGTGTGTGTGTGTGTGTGTGTGTGTGTGTGTGTGTGTGTGTGTGTCATACAAAAACTAGTATGACCGCAATACAATGTGTATGAGGGAGAGTGTAGCGTGAGTTGTATAACCGATTTCAAAATAGGAGGAAGCTCTCAATTTAAATGTGAATCGATTTAGTTATTCTTTTTCTACTTTAAATTTATTTTTGAAATTACTTATCTATTTTGAAGTCGGTTTTTTATGTTAGAAATTCGTTATTTAATTATTTTTTTTGTTTGTAAGTTTGTACTTGTTGCATTTAAGAGGTTTATGTAAATACTAGCGACTTACTCTCGCTTCGCTCGGGTTCGTACCTAGGTTGATTCCCCAAACAAGCTTTCATCCCCATTTTCACGTCCTTAAGGGATGATTTCCGGGATAAAAAGTATCCTATGTCCTTCCCAGAGTCTCAAACTATCTTGTTATCAAATTTCATCTAAATCGGTTCAGTACATCCAGAGATTACCCCCTCCCTACAACGTCACTAGCTCACAACCTCACAAACTTTATCTCTAATATATTAGTATTTGTATAGATTAATGTTTATTTTAATGGAAAGTATTAGAATCCTAATACTTTCTTAGATTTACGCGAATATTTGACATTTTAAATAAAACTATCTTTTCGGAGTTTGTTCCGCGACAAAATCCGAAAAGATAGTTTTATTTAAAATATTAGAATCCTAATGGAATCCTGATAAAAAGAATGGTATTTTTTATTAATAACATCTATCTTTAACAAGAATTGATTAATTTTATCAACGGAAGTTCGTGATTGGTTCGAAACAGCTTTTTCCGATAGATATGTAGGTAATAATAAGTATGAAAAAACTGCAATGGAGTCAAATGAGTAAATTTACTGTTGAAAAAAATCCGGAAAAGTGCGAGTCGGACTCGCCCACCGAGGGTTCCGTACATATTTGTAGGAAATCTGTTTAACTTTAATTTTCAACTTTTTTTATTTTTTGGATTTATTCCTTTAGTTGTGCCAAATTTTGTGATTCTAGGTCAACGGGAACTACCGCATAGGTTTTTAGACCCAAAACCTATAGCTACTTCCGTTTGACAGAATTGTCAATTTTGGTTAAAAGCAAGGTCTTACAGCACAAGTAAAGGAAAAATTCCGAAAAATAAAAAAAAATTGAAAATTAAGGTAAAATTTGGTACTTACAAGTGTTCGCGAAAATTTCCCCGTATCTTTTTGTCGTGTTGACTCAGGGCCTTGATTTTTATACACCTTATTGGGACTGTAGACCTCATTAAATAATTTTTTTTTTTATAAAAAGCAGTCACGAGGACTGCCGACAGAAGTGAAAACTTAACCTTAACTTAACCCTAGCTTAAAAGTTTCCCTTAACTTCCCCTAAATTAAATTTCGTTTTATCATCGCCAGAGCCCATATTTCTGATACCTATATTTAGGTGGCATTTTAACATTTAGGTGACCCCTAACTGACGGTGAAACAGAAACTGCCCCTAACAGCCCCCTAACCATGCTTAGGGGATCCCTTAAACTTAGGTGACGTTGGTGAAATCGGCCAATAAAATCATAAATTATGCATATTTATTAGGTTGTGTTATATTTGGTTGAAGTAAATATGGTTATGTATTACAAGCGGCACACCCTGGCACGCTTGGGTTCGCCGTAGATACTTATAAGGATAATAAAATTTTTGAAAACTCTGTCTGTCTGTCAGTTTGTTCCGGCTAATTCCGAAACGGCTGGAATGATTTTGACGGAACTATCACTGGCAGGTACTCGTAGCTGATTGTCTAAGGAGTAACTTAGGCTACTTTTATTTCAGAAAAAGAATTAGGGTTCCGCTCAAAAAAATTACAACATAGTAAAGTGAGCTTTCCGTGATGCGGTTACGGACAGACAAAATATGTAAAAACTATAGATTCGGCGTCTGTATCGATAATTATGACTATTTCAATAAGATTTTCCAAAAAATATTTAATGTACAGATTCGACTCGGTTTTGGTTTTATTTTAGGTATCGATTTTTGAATACAGCTGACATATTAACACGTGCCGAGTTCATTTTTATACTTGTCATTGTTTTCTCATGGTTATATTTGCCTTGAAATTTATCGGAAACGTGACACTTTATGACATTAAATTGCTGATAGCTGTTGTTTTATATTTATTAAAGTATCTTCTATTCATGTATACGTACTCGTTTTATCGTGTGTTGCAAGTTTAGAAAAAAATAAAAATGGCGGAATGTTGCCAATGCCACAAAGGTTCTATCCTTTTTGTATAACCATTTATGGGTCTTAAATTGAAAAAAAAATAGCCAGGCTACGTCCAAATAGCCATTAGGTTATTATGAAATAAAATATTTTTCTTCACGCTCTTTTTCACGCTAGAGAGAGTGTATATAGTGCCATCTTATTATGTTCACTTATTTCTCATATTTAGAATCTATTTCTCGTCTTTTTTAATAATAGTACTGCGTTTTTTCGAGACCTTTGGTTCCCGACACTCATGATCCTCACATGGTCACGGGAGAGACTAAGGCTTTAGACGTCTCAAGAGCATTATATGCCTTAGAAAAGATAGTTTTATTTAAAGTGTATGTTTGTATTATTGCAGAACAGCTGATGAACTCAAATGACACGTCGGAGCAAGTTCTTGCGTTAGTGCCTCCTGAGCTACATAAGTACCTGACTGTTCATCCTAGGAATTTTAGTGGTGAGTATTACACATTCCATCACCCATTGAACCCATCACCCTTTGCACCAATCAGCCGTTACACCCATCATCCGTTGCACCGATCACTCCCATCTTACCCTCATCACCTATATAAAGCCTTTTCTTTTTGATTTTTTTCTTAATTGTCTGAGTATTACGCAAACAGTTGACAGTATTAGTCTAAACTTTAATGTGTTTAACATTAAACACAGGTTGTTTATTCAGCTAAGGTAGGTTGCAAATTAAATATCTGATCTAATGTAATTGTTGATCATTTACCTAATTTTAATTGATCTAATTTACTATTTAAGGATTTGTATATAATTAGTAATTACGTAAGTTTATGAATAAATTATCCTAAAAATAATATAGAAGCGAAAGTTTGTGAGGATGTATGGATATCTGGATGTGTAGATGTATGGATGTTTGTTACTCTTTCACACAAAAACTACTGAATGGATTTTATTGAAGCTTTACAATAATATAGTTCATACATCAGAAAAACACATAGGCTACTTTTTATCCCGGAAAAATGTACGGTTCCCGTGGGATAGATTTGTTTTTGTGAGCCGCTAGTTATTAATAAACTTTTTATCTCTGCAGGATTTGATTTTTAAATATTTTAGTTTTCGATGCAAAAGTGGACAAAATAAGACCGACGACAGATTTTAGACTTGCATTTGTCTGAACTACATAGTTGCACAGACAAAATTGAATTTTTTTACCAAAGCTCGTATCGGAGCTTGTTTTCTGGATACTCACTTTTATCTATTATTGTTAATTGGCCAATTGTAAATCTTCAATTTAAATGTTTGCGCCGCAGTCAATTGTTTCAATTACTGTCATTTCTCAAGCTTCATTGTGCTATGCATATGTGATAGTCTGAATGGATCTGAAGGTTCTGGGTTCGAATCCCGATACAGGCTAAATATAGTTGAATAGATTTTCTATTAATATATTCTGAGGTTATAGGTCATAGTCTATCTGTGTACTAAATTTTATCCAAATAGTCCAGCCTTTGAGCGTGAAGGACTAACGAATGTTAGATATGTTAGTGTATACACATACATACATACATAAATATATTTTATAATTTTAGCGAATACCACCGAAAAATATGGGCCAAAAAACGTCACAGATATACTTCGAGCGATCCACAGAGTGAATGAAGCACAGACTATTTATAACGAAAATATATTCGGTCCAGTCCAGAATGACACGATCATCATTGCTATACAGGTAAGTGAAAGTTCGACTCCCATTTAATGGTATTTTTTAGGGTTTCGTAGCCAAAGGGCAAAAATTTAACGCTTTTAATTTCGTCATGTCTATCTGTTCGTTTGTAAAAGCCATTTTACTCGGACACTGTTGGAGCTATATTCCTGAAATTTGGTAGCTTTAATCGAAAATCAAAAAAATTAAAGAGGCACTTCATACATACCGGCGTTGTGAGTTAATTATATATATATATATATATATATATATATATATATATATATATATCAATCTAATTGAACTAGAAACTAAATATATGAATAGTAGTAGGGGAGCCCAAGAGAGGATTTTTGGATTCACCGGGACGGGATACCTTGCATTCTGTTGAGTGCTTCCGCCATATATAAGTCCATATGTAGAAGTTCAAATTATATAACATACTTTAAACCATGCAGAAGTCTATATAAAACATCTTTTAAGATTAGGCAAATAAACTTTATGCGGTTATATAGCTGAAAAATACTACAAATGAAAAAAATTATATATACATTTCAAAAAATTTACTAAATTAGATTACGGCAAGAATTTAGGCTTCGGCATTTTTCTTTTAGCTAAAACAAATTCTTTCCCTTTCAAACCAGTTAGGCTGATTTTCTTCGGCGCTAGTCTAGACTTCTTTGGAACTACCTTCTTCTCTTCCTTCTTCAGAGATTCTTCTGGAATGTTCTCCATCCAGATAAATTGGTGACTTTCTGGTATATCTTTTTGGATGATGAATTTACGTGGAACCTGAAAGTGGTACATTCATAAATCTTTAACCGATTTAAAAAAAAAAGTTTCTTTAAATTTCTGTACATGTATGGTATTTTTTAATAAGAATACACACAAAAAAAATACATCTTGATATCTAGTTTGGCTTGTTAGAAACCGATTTTTAGTTTCAGATCTAGATTTTTAATAACTGTATAATGGGGGTTTATATTACTATTTCTAAGGGATTTAAATTTTAACAAAAAGATGCCAAATTTCGCAGATGAAGTAATTTTATTGGTTTTTAAGAGTGAGGCTTCAAATGAATTATCAAAAGACCATAACGTCATCGTAAAATCATTGTTGTAAAGTCGAAAAGTCGAGTACGAGAAATGAAAATAAAACCGTGACAAAATCCATGAAGATAATTTAATTTAAATGTTAATTTTATATATTGTTTATACATTTAAATTATAAGTTGGTATTATACCCTTTTAAACGTCCCACTGCTGGGTTTGGTCGTCCCTTTAATATGAACGGAATCAGACCATAGTTCACCACGCTGGCCAAGTGCTAGGCGGATTTCACATGTCTTTTGAAAACTTGCTAGATTCTCTCAGACATGCAGGTTTCCTCACGATGTTTTCCTTCACCGTAAGACATGTGGTGATCATGTTGGAAATGATTCGCACATAAGGATATCAGAAGTGTGAGACCCGGGATTTGAACCCGCTTCACTTTGTTTACTAAGCAAGCGCTCTGCCATTTCGCTTACTCTGTAATGGCACTACAATTAACGTATGTATGTCATACCAAAAACTCTCTACAAACGTCTGCTTGAGGTGTATAATGTGGTATATAGCTGTATTTTATTGGTCTCTTTGTAACTCTTGCTATTTTAACCTTTGGGAAGTCTGGGGTCTGATACCTTGAATAAAATAATTATAAACAAATTATTATATGGCATTTTTGATGACACATTAAAAAACGACTTTAGTAATTATCACATTTGCAATGAATAGTATATTCGGTCATACGCCGAATACCGAATATTCGGTGGGCTTTCTGGCCGAATAGCCGAATATTATGCAAAAGTATTCGCTCAGCACATGGCGGGAAAACTTCTATCAACGTGTTTGTTTCTTGTTTGACGCCATAAAGTAGTATTTATTCAAAGCGTTTTTTTCCTGAAACTGAGATTGTCTAGGAGTAAACTACTGCCTGAAAATGCAGAAAAAATAGTTTTTCTGCATCATAATCTTCAACTCTTTATATTTTAATTGTGATAATGCTAGTGCATACACATTTATATATGGAGAGTTTTTTTGTTACATAACTTGTTTATGTACGTATGACTACGTTAAAAATAATAAGAAAGATATATTCTTATAAAATAAATCAATATTTTACCAATTATCTGATTACAGCAAAACATATTACTTAAGTATTCGGTATTCGGCTGAGTAGAATATAAATATTTGATATTCGGCCGAATAGGATAACAATAACCGAATAGGCCGAATACCGAATAATAGCCGAATAATCGTTGCAAGTCTAGTAACTATGTATATAATTACTTTTAAAGTTATTTTGAATAATTTCAATTAATACTCAAGATATTAGAAACATACATAGATACAAGAAACTTACCAAACTAAGTCCCAATGATCCATATGAAGTGGTTCCGGCTTAATAACTTTCATCCAATGTAAAATGTCACATCTGAAGCAATAATATGATATTTAATAATAATTTTACTATTTATACATAATCTATTGTAGGATGATGACATTCAACGTTAGGTTGTACAAAATTGCTTCGTTACTGCGTAAACCAAGGACAAACAAACACATTTTCAAATTATAATATAAGAGATATTTCCACTGAACTGACCTGCTCCAATTTATTCGTATACCCCAACTTGGTCCCGTCCGTGATTTGAATATCGTGCAATGCGTCAATGGCTTTCGTGGAGGCAACCCAATACTCCTAAGGAACTTGACTAATTCTATGATGAATAGTTGGCGAATTTTGGCTGTTATTATCTAAAAATATTTGAGATAAGAGGTTTTTTTAAGTTTGTAGATTGTGTCTTTTTTATTAATAAGCTACACATGGTTATAGTTTCCATTCAAGAATGTCTAAAGAAATTGACTATTTAGACGTCTATAATAAAAATAATAATGCGCAATAATTAGTGCAATATTAGTTACATTAGGTACTATTGATCATCCTCTCGATGTGTGTTCGGCTTGTCGTGGTGGACTGATTCATTAGCATCACATTGGGATGCGGCCCACTTCGGTGGGCGGTGTACCATGTCGGTTACATTTGGTAATTTTCTGACAACAGAGTGGACCGTGGGAGCAACCCCATGGTTGTGGCGCTGTTGTAATGTACCTATCATACATTAAAAATATTTTCCTTAAAAGATTGTCACAGTTGTATTCTACGCACCTGAATATGTGTTAAATTTCTAATGTTCATTTCCGCTAAGTTTGAAGGGTCCTCCAACATCAGTAATCTCATCCCATTTATATGATTTGCTGTGATACATTCCTGCAAAGTACTTGCTTAGTTAATTAGTAACTAGGTTTTATCTTCATCTTTCTTTACGTGAATACAACTACGTTTAGTTCTCGTCTTTGTTCACGTAAATGGCTCACGAAAAAGTATTTTCTTGGTATCTCTGAAACGTCTCTACCGATTTGGATAAAATTTGTATTTATATAAGATTTTGCTTTTAAAGTTTATCCTTCTTTATCTTTTCGGAAAAAACATCGAGCAAAGCTAGCTCATTCAGGTACTAAAAACGTTAGAAGAGTCGTATTTGGCAATTCAGTTGGCAGACAAGTATAAAATTGTCAAAAAGTAACAATCGTACATTTAAATTCTAGTTCATCTAAAATATAACTCTAATTGTAAACTTTCGTCACCATTTTATTAAAGTAACTAAAATGATATCGTATAATTAAGTGACACTTATAGATTAAAGTTAATCGATAACACATTTTGCACCATATGCCAAAAAAATACATATATCCCAGACCTTACCAGAGTTAGCCGTTAGGCAGAATATATATGTATATATGTACATATTTTAGTTTTTTTATAAATGATTTAAAATATATAGAGTCAAATAGTCTAAAGTAAATCTAACCTTATATTCTGGAAGACCCACTTCTTCTTCCATCCACAACGCCACATTTTCTTCAGACCAACCAAATGCATCTGGTAGAGGGAGAGAATCCACTACTTTTGCTGCCAATTCATATAACGTTAGTGGTGACTTCTGGCAAGGGTTCAGTTTTCTATAAAGTATAAATTTTTAAAGGCATTGTTATAATGTCCTCTTGACCGATTTCTGCCAATCTCACTAAGACTAGCCAACTGTACAGAACATACTATAGTGCATAAGTATTCGCGCAAATGCAAGAACACCTTCTAATTTCAATTCCTGTCACTCTCATAATCCGGTGGGACGAAAATTCAACACGACCAGTAAGAGATAAAGCACGAGCGACGGTTTTAGTGAGTCTATATTATAATAATAATTCAGCCTTGGAATTCCTCTCATTCTCCTCCTTTTATTTATTGGCAATTCTCAAAGCCCTCAGGATTGGTCTCCCTTCAATACGAGGGAGATTAGGTCACAGTCACGCTGACCAATCGCGAGTTGGTAGAGTTCATATGTCTGACGAAAACTAGCTAGGTTCTCTCAAACATAAAGTCATCCTCATGATGTTATAATTTTGCCAAAGGTATAACTGATGTAGGGAAATAGAAGAATGCCTTAAGGGCTTTTAACTTTATATAAAAAGTCTCTTAAAATCTGTTCTGGAGATATTTTGTTGCAAACAAACACACATAAAAGTGGATATTTTGAATATGAATGATTTAATATACTTATTCTTAACATAAGGGTCCTTCGGAAAACAGGTGCATTCCAAGCAAGTGGTTTTATCAGGAGTTGGAAAAATTGGTATCCTTTCCGGTACAATCAGTGAGGGTTCACGTCGCGGAATCATGATCTTCTTTGGTGCATGGATCTTTTGGGGCAATTCTGACTTCTTTGTGGTCTGCGAAATTGATGTTCATAGCTTAAGGCTATTGGACGTTGAAATTTACTTAATCTGTGTAGTGATTTTTGCTTAAATTTTTTTTTCATTAACATGAACAGAAAAAAGAATGACAATAAAAATAATACTTTAAGCCAATAACTTCTTATATTAGAAAAACTAGTGTCTCTCATAAATCCCACCCCATTAATCCCATTATATATTAATTAATGTTATAATTGCGAAAGTTTGATTGGATGTTTGTTACTCAATTACGCTAGAATGGCTAAACGGATATGGATGAAATTTATCACAGAGATAGATTATAATCTTACAAATGACTAGATTATAATTCTTATAAATGACTATAGTCGGGAATAGCACATAGATTACTTTTTATCCCGGAAAAAAATTACGGTTCCCGTGGGATGTATTTCTTTTTGAGTTTCAAAATTTTCATATAAACTTTATAACCGAGGTTTCAAAGTTACAATAACAATAATATAAGCACTATTTATGTCATAATCATATTTTGGGATTAACTTTTTTAATTAAAGAGTATAAAAGTAAATATACCAAAGCAATTTCTTCATTAGACATTTTTGATGTTTTCCAAATTAGATTTTTATTATGAGAAATAAGTTTTTTTTAATCAATCTAAAAGATGATTATAACGAACTAAAATAGACGAACTTTAGATAACGCGAAAATAATTTAGCTTTTGACTTATGTCATTCGCATTACTAGACGTTTTATTTTAACTTTTTAATTGTTGTCTATGAGGC
Organism: Brenthis ino; assembly: GCA_921882275.1. Classification (NCBI taxonomy): domain Eukaryota; kingdom Metazoa; phylum Arthropoda; class Insecta; order Lepidoptera; family Nymphalidae; genus Brenthis; species Brenthis ino. Next base: position 5,995,124 of record OV170229.1, read on the forward strand.
TTGGGTCTACACGTTACATCCGACGAATAGTAATAAATATTAATTTTGATATGTTGCGTTAAATAGAATGCTTAAATAAATATCATTTATTTTATTTACTTTTTTATTAATTAAATATTTTTTGTAATTGAATTCAAAGTTTTAGATAAAATTAATACTTGTCGGTTTTTTAACATATATATTTTTTTTAATACACTAAGTTTGGTTATTAGTTTCCCAAATTAGTTGATGTCAGGCAGGCAGCCGGTTATAAAACTTTTGCCGAAACCGATCAGCACGAAAAAAGCTAGTGACTTACCGTTACAACTTTCTTACGTTTTAAATAGATATGAATAGTTATTGCGAGTGTACCTTAGAAGAAAGACTTACGCTATTGCAGATTTTTCTAAAGGCCTTATTAAACCTTTTCTAGTTGTTTTGATGTATCTTTTAAGATTTAACCAGCGTTAGACATGTATATTAAAAACAACTGGATAGAACCAGTTATTGTGTTTCTTTTGGGAATGAAAGATTAAAATCTTTCATTCCCAAAAGAAACACAATAACTGGTTCTATCCAGTTGTTTTTAATATACATGTCTAACGCTGGTTTTAAAAAAAAAAATTTAATATGCTCTAACGCTGATTTTAAAAAAAAAAATTTAATATACAGATTTGATTCGATTAGAATTTTATTATATCTATTGATTATTTTTATTATTATTATATTATCGATAATAAATCAGATATGTTTGTCCACAGGTCCACACAAGACTCACGTATCTCAGGCACTTGATCGTATCTCTTGCCCAAGCCCGAGATATAGATAACATTTAGGATACCTTTTACTACAGTAAACTGTAGTAAAAGGTATCCTAAATGTTGACCCGAGTAATAATAAGTTATCACTAAACAAAATTTAGTTAAAATCGGTTCAGTACTTTTTTGCGTGAAACGCGCACATCGATTTCGCTAAGTTATTGTTTCATTATATGTATAGACTAGCGACTCACCCTCGCTCCGCTCGAGTTCGTCCCTAATTACGTTTTGACGTTAGTCCGTTAGTAGTAGTTAGATTTCTCAGAGAAGAGATAATATTTTCCCGCAACAGAAAGTATCGTATATGTTGACCTGGATAACTAGCTATCATCATAACAAATTTCATCAAAATCTGTCCAGTGGTTTTCTCGTGATGCGTTCCTAGACAGAGAGGCAGGCAGACAGACAGACCAAAAATTCAACTATTTCAATAAGATTTTAAAAAAAAAAATTTAATATACAGATTTGATTCGATTAGAATTTTATTATATCTATTGATTATTTTTATTATTATTATATTATCGATAATAAATCAGATATGTTTGTCCACAGGTCCACACAAGACTCACGTATCTCAGGCACTTGATCGTATCTCTTGCCCAAGCCCGAGATATAGATAAAACACTGCTCATATTCTCCCACGATTATTACGATGAAGAAATCAACAGTTTGGTTCGAAGTATAGATTTTACTAAGGTGATTATAATGTTAATTTCTAAGTTTACCGATTTTGAAAGCAGGAGTTTAGGTTTTTTTGATGACCAAACTACTCTTTGGATTTATGCAAAAGGTATTTTTGAAATGGGTTCAGTAATTTTTTGAGTTTAAAGCACTTAAACATATTATAAAGATCAGTTTTACAATAATGTATGGAAGTCTGTCTGATCTGTTGACATTTATGACTGCTCTGCGCCCTTGGGTAATAGCATGATGTATAGTCTATAGCGTTCCTCAATAAATTTTCTAATCGGATTAGTAGTTCCTGAGATTAACGCGTTAAAACAAACAAACAAACTCTGTCTGCTTATAATACGAGTACATAATTGTATAGAAATGAAGCTAACAGAACAATTTTACCAATTTTCAGACTAAAGGGTAATTCATTCGTTATTTATCTATCATTCTTATTTCTTTCGTATTATTTTTTTTATTTTGGGGGCTGAATATTCAATTATAAAGCCCTATATTTTTTATTATTGTTCAAGGTCATCGATCAAAAAGTATTAGATACCCAATCAGCGACAAAAAATGTCTTCACCGAATGAGCGCTCATTAGAACATTTGAGCGCGCTTCTAATTATTATTTTTGGTGAAAACAACTTTAAACATTGCATTTAAGGTTCATCATTGTTGTATATTTATTTCAACTAGAACAATTACCTTAACACAATTTATGACAGTTTTAAGAGAACTTTTGCATGGGATTGTGAATGTAGTACTTTTTTGATCGACCTTCAAGGTATTATATATTTGGATTTTAAAAAATAGAAAAAAATATACCACAATGTTATAGTTGATACTTCTGTACTAGCAAAGTTTATTCTAAAATCTGGTTTTTACAGTTTATTTTTTAAAATCCATATAACTTTGGAACAACTAAAAATCGCTGAAGTCCTCGACCCCCACCAGCTTTGATCCATCAGTCATGTTACACACCGTATATGCAAAGATTTGTATGTGTTTGTTTGTTACTCCATATATAGTTAAAACGGCTGGATGGAGTTAGATGAAACTTAGTACTCTCATAGATATTGTTATTAATGGTATACAGCCCTTTTTAACGTCCCACTGCTGGGGGTGGGCCTCCCTTCAATACGAGTGGAACCAGAGTCCGCCATGCTGGCAAATTGCGGTTTGACTGAGCATGTCTTTTGAGAAACTTGCTAGGTTCCCTCAGACATGCAGGTTTCCTCACAATGTTTTCCTTCAAGACAATTGGTGACCATGTTGGAAATGATTCGCTCATGAGGATATCAAAAGTGCGAGACCCGGGATTTGAACCCGCTTCACTCAGTTTCTGAAGCGAGCGCGTTACCATTGAGCTACCACTGCCTTCAATGTATAATATTACAAAAGGCATATAGGGATGCACCCGAGCGAAGCGTTTTTAAGTCGATAGGTCAATCGATAAATTAACATATAACTAAACTTATGAATTCTTTCCTTAACTCTTTCTTCCATCACTAATTTTTAGATTATTTTTAATTAATAAAATATTTATTTACAGGCTATATAAATTTTTACAGGTTATGCAAATTTTTTTCCCGTATTCAGTGCAGACTCACCCCACAGAATTTCCAGGATTCGATCCTAACGACTGTCCGCGAGACGTCAAATTAGAACAGTAAGTTGATGTAGTGTTCTCTATCTCTTTTTTCCTTCTATTTCTATCTCTCTTTCTTTTCATTTTTTATAGCTACATATAAGGAGCTCAATTGATCCGGTTAGGACGATTCTAAGGTTCGATACCGATAACACACACACACACACACACACACACACACACACACACACACACACATATATATATATATATATATATAATTGATATAGTATAAAAATATAGATACACATTTCCTGACATGATATCTCTTCAAAAAGTGGCGTCGACATGTGACGTTAAGTCAAACCAAAAAATAACATTCAAAACTCTAATTGGCTAAGCACAAATTCGAACTTACGTACATAACACATAAAGTACTTTTTTAAACGAAAACATGGTCGTTTTAACTTTGTCAATTGAAAAGCAATGTCCAAAAGACATTTGGAAAAAGCGTGCAATTTCGAATTGTGCACTTCTTTTTGAGAGCAATTTTGATATGCTAATTGTTTATTTTGAGTTCTTTTATATCAATGTGTGTATGTCGCATATTTCGACACTCGCTTGCTCGTTGTAAAGGAAAAATCCCGAAATGCCGAACTTTGTAGTGACATAAAAAAAAAACATTTTTTGCGATTATAAACTTATTTTAATGTTTCATGCTACGGAACCCTCGGTGTGCGAGTCAGACTCGCACTTGTCCGATTTTTTTTATTAGTTAAATATTAAACTTGCTGTGAAATTGACTTAGATCGATATGAATTAACTTACATTGAATTGAATAAAACTATTGCATTTAATTCAATTAATTATTGATAACAATTGAATTGAATGAAATTTTTCAGGGCGTTAAAACTGAAATGCAACAACGCATTACACCCGGACCTACACGGCCACTACCGGGAGGCGAAATATACTCAAACAAAACACCACTGGTGGTGGAAAGCTAACAGAATATTTAATCAACTACAATGCACTATGGGTCATACAGGTTAGTAATACTAGGCGGTAAGGTTTTAGGTTCAGACCCCGGGTCGGGACTAGTATAGTTATTGAACCCTTTTTAACCCACTGATAGGGGGTGGACCTCTCTTTAGTACAAGAGGATAAGGATAAAGTCCACCACGCTGGTCTAAAGCGGGCGGACTGAGCATGTTGCAGACAACTTGCTAGGTTCTCTCAGACATGCAGGTTTCCTCACGATGCTCTCCTTTACCGTAAGGCAAGTGGTGATCATGTAGGAAATGATTCGCACATGAATATATCAGATGTGCGGGATCCGTAACTCACTCAGTTTTTTAAGAGACGCGATACTACTGAGCAGCCACTGCCTTTTTGGATATACTTAAAATTCCCAAAGAATAAGAAAAAAAAACTTTTTAGTGATTTAAAATTCAATGAAATCTTTTTAGTAAAAAATTATAACTAAATATTAATAATTAACATATCTTTTTATAGGTATGGTGGTTTTTCTAGAAGAAGATCACTATGTGGCAGAAGATTTTATTCACATGCTTCAACTCCTTCGTTCGACAGCGGATAAAACTTGTCCGCAATGCGAAATATTATGTCTCGGGACCTATCTCAAGACCTATCAGTACCACAGTAATAGTGATAAGGTAATGCATTAGTTTATCAATTTATCAACTGTTGTCAACCGTTATTAACCGTTATCAATCTTGGTTGATATTTGTTTTTTTTTTATAGTTTTGCAATGTTTACCAATAAAGTTTCATTTTAATTAAGTTCAGTTGTCTTTTGAGAGTAAAGTAAAGTAAAAATAAATATTTATTGCCTTTAATTATGTATTTAATTATTACATATCGAGGGTACAAAAGAAAAAAATCTATATAAAATTAATAATATTTTATTTGTACCTTATTTTCGTATCAATGCAAAATTTAAGCACATTTTATGAGATTATAATTTTTTATAATGTGACACTTTCTAAAATTTTTCTTATGTGCCCTAAATAAAAAAAACTGGTGATTATATCAATTTATGTTGTTTTTTTATGTTTTTTCATCAATGTTTTTAATTGAAAATCGCGTAATAATTTTAATGCTCCATATTAAAGCTTGGCGTCTATGTGCTGTGATTGATAAAAAATGGCTTTTTTAATTATTTTTTTTCGACATGGCGGATAGACGTAAGTGATTTGTGTTCTCATTCAATGTTACACTCATTCATTCATTATAATTTGTTATTTCAAAACATGCTTACAAATAAAAACACTTAATTTAAAAATATACTATCTACACTCTTTTTTTTTGTACACAATTTTTTTAAATAATATTTATTTTAAACAATGCAAGTTAGTTGCACAGCTGTTGACGTCAATTTATAACAAATATAACTTACGTCGTTGACAGATAATAATATAATTTATCGCTTTTTGACAATAAAAAAACTTACAAAAATTCAGATTTCCAAATACATTTTTTTTCTCTTTTTTTGGTTTTCTTTTATATTTTAATAAATAAGAGTTCAGGCAACTGTACAAAGAATCGCGATTTTAATATAAAACAGAGAAAGAAGCAGCTCACTCTTAACTACATACAACAAGTGCGAGCGGTGAGTGAAGAGAGAAGAAAGAGACAGCAAGAGTGGAACTATCAAGTCTATCCGAATCTCTATTCGAGTACTCAAAAGGTTCAAAAAATATAATTTCTAATTTTTTTTTCAATTCTACCTTCCTTTCGATGTAATCTAGACAATGGTTGTGGTTTTAGTTTTATTTTATAAATTTAGACTTAAAAAAATGGATTTTTTTTTTAAAATTTCTCGTAAACGGAATGGTACAGAAAAAATGAGATTTTTTTCATTTTTGTAATATCCTTTTTTTTAATTTTCTACTATATTTTTTATATTATATATTTTAAATATAAAATATTCGTAATGCATGCGAGCTGTAATTTTTCTAGGCTTTGAATGCACTTTAGTTTGTTATGCACGTAACAACTAAAAAAATACAAGAGAAAATACATAATTGTTTTTCTTATATTTTATGTTCATTTCTTAATTTAAATCTGATAATGTAAACAAAAAATGTTAATTTTTATCAAAATTAACTATTTCATTATTTATTAATTTTAATATGTTTTCTTATTTCAATTATATTAAAAAAAAGGTTATTTATAAAATACTTATTTAGAATTAAAGTAAAAAATATGAACTTTGGACCTCACGGAAATAAGTGGGCATGAACTATATTAAAATATTCGGGTACAAAAACACAAAATAAATGTTTTGAATTAATTTTCTTTTTCATTACACTTAACAAAATAGTAAGTTGAATTTGTACATGGAATATTTTTTGGAAAATTTCATTGTCTGTCTGTGACCGCATCTTGAGAAAACCACTAAATACAGATTTTGATTAAATTTGGTATGATGATAGCTGGTTATCCGGGTCATCATATATTTTAGATAAAATACTTTTTACTGCGGGAAAATAACTCATTTCTGAGTAAATTATTTTAAACGTTAAAACGTAACCATGAACGAACCCGAGCGGAGCGAGGGTGAGTCGCTAGTCTTAAATAAATTTCTTATCTATTTTATAAATAACCTTTTCTGAACGTTAATTATGATCTCATAAGAATGACGATGGATAAAAAATAAATAAATCCTAATAAAGATTTTTTATTTGTTTATACACTTCTAGTTTCCATTTGTCTTTTGGCACGGAACCCTAAAATATTAAGCCGGTTTCATAAACGTTTTTTCTATGAATGTAATTTTTTTAAAGGTTAAAAAAATCATTCTTCTGAGATTTAAACATTTTGCATGCGCAAATAATAAATTAGTTTGATGCGTCTTAAAGCTTGTATAGTAGCTTAAATAAGTAGCTAAAGTAGTTAAGTAACTTTTAGATACTTTTTTTTGTATAGATTAAAAATAATACTTTTTTTTGTATAGATCAAAAATAATTTTATAGTAAATAGATAGATGCTTTCCTAATATACATACTCTTTTATTTTTAACCATGTAAGATTTTAGTTTGGGCTTATAATTCAAATAAACAGCCCACAAAATATTTTAAAAATGAATTTATACATCAAATTATACAATATATCAAACAGTGTTTATTAATGTAATAAAATAAATGTTTCTAAAAATATAATAGCTTTCTGTCACATGATTACAGACATTTTTTTTAATGTAACATCTGTCAAAATCATTTGTCATAGATTAAATATGCATTAACTACAGCTTATATATTACTACAACTAACCCGTTTCAATACAGATAACAAAAACATGACTAATATTTCTTCGCAGACAAGTGAGGGGATGCCATATGCAAAAATTAAATATTTTACTTTTTTTAAGGTGGAAATAACACCATGGCACTCAAGTATGCATAACATGGGAATGGTTTTCAATAGGACTGTATGGGAAAGTATTATGGCGTTAGAGGATCAATTTTGTGCGTACGATGATTATAATTGGGATTATTCATTGTTACATTTATCCCAAAATAGGCCGGGAAGGGAGAAATTCAAAGTTATACTGTGTAAAGGTCCACGGGTCTTCCATATAGGCGAGTGGTGAGTTTTTTTTTTGTAAATATTTTCAGTGGCCAAAAATAAATAGTGATATTTCAACGGGGTTCTTATTAAATTGTAACTACATTAAGATTTAAAAAAATGTGTTTTTTTTTATTTTATTTCAGAATAACAACTCACTTTTCCGCTATTTTAAAATCAGTTTAATTTTTCGTTAAAAATACATTGTTAAAGGATTATAGCGTTCATATTTTATGTAATAATAATTTAAAAATTGAGATTAGTAAATGTTTTTGTTTTGAATCTATTTTTTTTTAATTTGCATTTAATTATTTATCCTAATTAGGAGATAAAAGAAGCTATTATTAATCCTTGTTAGACAAAATTATATTTTACATATATAAAGCTAAGAAATATGGGGAAATGACATATCTATTATCTATAATCTACACATTACGTGTCTCTCATAGCTATATTTTTCAGTTTTCTATTAGCCATAATGATCATTGAAAATCAGCTTGTCCAAATCACATAGTTAACACTGTCACAAAAATATTTTTGATTCATCGAAATGAAATCTTATTTATATAAAAAAGAAAGTCATTGTTTCTCTGTTTTTATCTTACCAATTTTTTTTATTAATTTTTTTTTATTCTCTTAGCGGTTTCCACCACAAAAAGTCTAATTGCAACGCGTCGACAGTCATAAGTAAAGTACAAAAGCTACTGCAGGATGCAAAGTCCTATCTGTATCCGTACAGAGTTACTGCTACCATCAGTGCGGGGGGTGCGAAACATAACAAGAAATTGACTAAAGGGAACGGGGGATGGGGTGATTTGAGGTAAGTGGATGTATAAAACTTCCCTTTTGTTTCATTTTTTTTAATTTAATATATTATTAATACTTTTTTAGATTTACGCGAATATTTGAATGTTATCGGATTTTTTCGCGTTTTTTTATCTTTGGTTTCTGACGTTCCGAATGCTTTCAGCCACCATGGTCACGGGAGAGACTGTAGCCTAGTCTCTAGATAGTTTTATTTAATAATAATGATTATAGCTTTTTTTCAATTTCAATAAGTAAAAGTAAACGATGGAAAAATGACGCCTCTGAAATTTTTCTTTTCAATTAAGCGTTAAGCTTATAGATTATTATTTTTTATAAAAACCTATAATGTAAAAGTAAAAATAATGTAGCAGGTCGTTAGTAGGTTAATTCGTATTTTTATTTTATTTTATTTTATAAGCAAATATTAAAATTTCTATATTTTTTTACGACAGTTCACTCAGTTTGTAGTGACCATACTTGCTGTGCCAGCAGTCGTGGGTTCGAGTCCCGCTGGGGGCATTCATTTGTGTGATGAGCACGAATGTTCGTACTTCATTCATGAGTGTTTATAGTTAGAATAGGTATATACTTAAAGTTCAACTGTACAAATATCAACTATCTGGTATCCATAACACAGACCTTACAATGGAATAGCTTACAATGGAACTAGATGTCGCTGTGTGTTAATGTACCAACATATTTATGTACTACTATTTTTTAATATTTTTTTCAGAGATCAAGAGCTATGCACGAATATGACAAAGATAGGTCGTGAAATGAGAAAGTATATTTACTACGCGTAACTAATGCTTCTATTTATTTACACTCGTATACCAAAAACTAACCGAATATGATATACTTGTTAAAAAATAATATTTCGACGGCTATTTTTTATTACTTTTGACATTTCCGTCCGCCATTTTCTGTTTTGTAGACGGTTTTTTTTTGTACAAGATGTTAACTATTTTCAACTGATCGGACTGATCCAATTAACCAATTTTATTTTAAGGCACATCAGTCCAGATATTTTTCAATAAATTATAAACATATATATATATATAAAGATAAGTCATTCTTCAAACAATATCCATTTTTTTATTTTTTTTTAATATTTTCCATTTTGATTTCTTATTAGTACGTTTTATTTATATTGATAGATAAAACTTCCGTAAGGATTATATATTTTTTTAAACTATAACAAAAAAGAAATCATGCCAATTTCACTTAATAAGCAATTGATTTATTATCTATGGTATTAAAAAGTAGCTGTCAAAGTATTATGAATATGTATAATGTAAGGTAAATTGTTATTTTTCATAAAAACCGAACGGTGCTTCGATTCAAAGTTACTAATTGTTTTTTTTTTTTTAATAAGTTTTCTAATAAAAATAGACTATATATAAATTATTTTATATACAAATTGGTAAGTTGAGATGGACTTAGTAATATTTTGATTTGGTACGGATAGATTTGGATATGTTGTTCGATTCTTGGTTGATATAAAACCTTTTGTGAATCTAATATTTCCATCTTAATTTACCACCGGTATAATATCGTTGTCTCTCTTACTTTGGTTATGCAGGAAAAGGATAGAAATAAAGGATTTGAGTTGATATAATATAAACAACAAGAACTTTACAAATTGTAGTCAAAGATACGGACAAATAATTAATAAATAACTGTTTTGTATATAATGGATACTATTTATTTGTGCCATGTTTTTTTGGCAGCTTTTGTCATTTTTATCATATGTTTTAATGTATGATATGCTATTCGAAAAAAAAATTGATAAAAGACAAAATTTTGCATTTAGTCTTATTTGCGTTCATTTTTTTAAATGTGAGTGGATATTTTAAATTTATACTCATTGTTTATTTTTTATAAAAACATTGCCATGAGAAAAATTAATACAAATTAATTTTTTGTCCCACATAGGAGGAAAAAATCTTTCAATTTTCATTTTATTTTTTCATTTTTTCATCATAATATATTGTCCATAGATCAAAAAATGTACTTATAACTAACAATAGAATGTAAATATATTTTTTGTCTCGTTTTTAAGTAATTTCAGTATTTATTAAAATTAGTATTATTTGATTTGAAAATGCAACTATATTCCTGAATGAAAAAAATTGTACGAAAAAGCAATGTATTTCATCCATATATCTAGTACTTTATGTTGCTAGCATCGAAAAGTGAAAATGTCATGGAATGAGAAAGACAGCATACTATCTATCTCTCTTTAGTTAATGAAACCTTTTTTTTAATGTGGGGAAATGCATTTACACATACCATCTCGGCATACATACAGGTGGTTATGTTGGACTCACCGGCTAGAAAAGTCAGTACTACCCACTAAAACTCAACAGAACCTCCCCCATCTTAATGGGGCGTCGCAGGATCGCTTACGCACTCCATCACGACGCCCCGAAGGTAGGTCTGACGAAGCAGACCACAACAACCATGGGATTGCTTCCACAGTCCATCCTACTGTCAGAAAAGTACCGGAGCAACCCGCATGGCACACCACCCACCGAGGTTGGCCACCTCCCAGTGCGTTTCTTGGCTTCGAAGTTAATGAAACTTGACTTTCGTATGTAATTTCGGTGACAATACAACCACATTACCATAGAGCTAGCTCGATATTGGGGCCAGAAGGTGAGACAAAAGAACTGCTCGAATATATAACAAATTCGATAAATTGAAGGTTATTTCTAATAAGAATGTTATTTTTTTACAATTCCAGTGAGAAAATTGATGATTTAGTGATTTTAAATTTATTTCATAATTGTTTTTCGAACTCTTGACATTTAGACACCATTGCAAGTGACATGATTACGAATAGATTGTATGATGTCTATATCTGTCTCGCTCACACCTTGTAAAGATAGAGAGAGACAGATTTACCGCAACAGCTCTAGCAACACTGTACTAGATATATGATTTCATTAAACTAGAAATTGCACGAATTGTAACAGATAATAAATTTAAAAAAAACTTGTAATCTAATAAATTTTGATATATATGTATGTGATAAATATTAAACATGTTGACATTTTGTAATGTGGGCAACTAAGTATTTTAAAAAAAGATCTTAATTTTACAAAAAAATCGTTTTAAGGATTTCAACAAGAACGTTTCGACATCGAGTATTTAATCGTTTTATCGCAGTATTTTTACTGTAGTGAAATTTAAGGAATTTTAGAAAAAAAAAACGGGGATTTTGTCAGTGGTTTCTCCAAAGATAAGAGATGGGAAGTAAAAAATGAACATACAAGACCGTTTTGTAAATTATTAGTAAAATTCTTTACTGGCAAGTTGCAGAACTGATTTCCACAGATGTAGTAAATATTAGAAAAGATATAGATGTTTTAATTGTTACTGTTCTAAGTACTTTGTTAGTTTCAAAACCAAACGCTAAGGATGTCTAATTACTGCGAATTATTTTTTTTTGTTTATGGCTCACTAAATTGATAATTTATCTTTCAGGAAAAAATTTAAAAAAATCGACACCATTGTACATACATATATTATAACACAGACGTTTAGAAATAAGTTTTGTGAGCACCAAACGCCGTATTGTTAAAAGACGGACATATTATGATAATAATCTGAAAATTGGCAAAATCCAAACTCATATCTTTTAAAGGGTGAGGTTTTTTGATATTGGTATATATATGTATTGACGGTCTCTAAGTAACCAAGCGTTATTAGAAATTTAATGTTTTTACAGAAGTGCTTAGAAATTTCTTTTATATCAAAATATTTGGTAAAACAAAACACTAATAAGCTTTAAACTTAATATTTATATAAATGTACATATGTTTTGTTGAATGTTTGTTTATGTATCTCATATATATTAATTATTTAATGATATTGACCGCATTTAAATAATTGCAAACTGCAATATTTAACATGAGATGCAAAAGATCATATTTATCAACTTGCTAATATATAATTTTTGTAATAATTTTACTGGTAAATAAAAAAAAAGAATCCCAAAAGCTACATTTTGAAGACTTCAATTGCAGAAAGAAAACCAAATATTGATTTTTCCACACTTGAAAGTCATATTTTTGTGTCTTTTTGAAACTTCCAAGTACATATTACTCTTTTATTTGGTGTTTCTGAAAAAGAAAAAAAAAATTAAATTGTTTTTTTTTCTTTATTTATTATATGAATGTTTACTTAAAGACCGGTCTACACTATATTATATAAATGCGATCGAATATAACAGCAACGTATCTCGATTCAAAGACTCCTCTAAGTTTTATCTGTTTTATATTTGAGTATTTTAATTTTATTTTTTAAATAGTTTAAACATCAAAGTATGTATTATACTTTTATGTTTAAACTTTAGTCTTATATTGTAGGTTTTTTATAATTAAAATTGCACAATAATGTTATCTGTCGTAATATCAGATTTAAAAAATGAAATAAAAAAACAATGTTATTAGTTTTGCTTAATTTGGCTTTTTAGAAGAGTTTATTTCATGATCTTCTATTAAGAAAAAAAAATATTTGTATTTTCATCGTTCTATTTTTTTTATATCAAATCTACAATATACGGTCTCAACAACTTTTCTATGAATTTAATTATTATTTATTAAGTATTTAATTTTATTTAAACATGTTTTCTGTGAATTTTTTCGATGTAACTTAATATTGTCACGCTTCTAATATTCGTTAAAAACTGTATGCAAAAATGCTAGTCAATATGGATTTGATAATTTTTTATATGAGACCTATTTGCTAAATAGTTGAGTTGTTAAAAAAATGTGCGAATAAGACAAAAAAAAACGAACTCGAAAACCTTATTTATAGTCTGTCTCTTTCGCACAGAGCCCTATTGACAGTTACAAAATGTCTACCTCAATAATTTTGACAGCTTTCGTCTCTCTTTATTATTGTAACTGATTTTTTTTAAATAAAAAATTGTCAAATCTCCAAAACGCAACTATAATACGCATCCAGTTGAATGTGACAGCTTAAAATTAAAGGAACGTTTGTATTAAAAAACAACGAAATTAATATATTTGTTTTATTTTCCCTGCACCATAAATTGCTTTAAAAAATAATGATTCCTAACACCATTAGAAGAAATCTAAAATTATTGATAATTTTTAAATTTTTAATATTTAACTTATAAAAGCTATAATTATATTATATTTGAATAAAGTTTTTTTTAATATATATTTCTTTAAATCAATCTCCATTTATTTCAGCTGGCAACTCTTTTAGAGGTACTAGTTTTGGCGGGTCTTGGCTGTCACACGCACAATAACAGTTCTTGCTATTTTTTGGTCCTTGAGGCAAAATAAGAAGTTTTAAATTCATATTTACTTGTAGAGCTTTCATTTTATCTGAAAAAAAATTAAATAGATATAATGTTTTTGTATTTTTCAATTAGAATGTCACTTGGTATGTATAATGATACGTTTGGCTCGGTTTATAGTGTACTTGCTGTGCCGAAGGTCGCGGGTTTGAGTCCCGCTGGGGGTATTTGTGTGATGAGCACGAATGTTTGTACTCGTGGTTGTTTATGTTTATAATATGTATGTATTTAAAGTTATATATGTTTAGTGTATAAACTCTTTGGTATCCATAACACAAGCCTCGTAAGCTTATCATGGAACTAGATGGTGCTGTGTGTTAATGTCCTAACATATTATTATTATTTTTAATATATATTTTATTTTATAATAATACATAACTACACTATACACTATATGAAGATATATTTGAGAAAAACTATTATTGTTTTATTTCAATTAGTTTATAAATAAAAGTTATTTAAAGAATTACCTAAGGACGAACTCGAACGAAGCGAGGGTGAGTCGCTAGTTATCAATATACCTAAATATCACTTTTGTCCTAATATGTGGTAATTATACGAGCTTAGAGTCAGAAATAAAGTAAAATAATTGTCAATAGGGCGTTATAAATAATAATGCGTTCTTAAATTTATTATTCACTAATGATTGAAAAATCACATATTGGAAAATGATTTTGTACTGTGTATTCATAGATGGCGCTGCTTATAATTTATAAGGTTTCGGACAACGATGGTTAATAACACTGAAATTAGGTTGGTTTTACATACTTTTAGAACACGTGTATTTATAAAATAAAATAGTTTGACACATTGGGGATCATCATTTGCAACCTCTTTTCAGCAGAACTCCTCATGATTTAAAAAAATAAATGGATGTTTCAAAAGAACTATTTAGTTCTTTTGAAACATCCATTTAATTTTACTACACTTTTTACTTCAATTTTACAACTAATAATGTTGTATTAGTAGTAACTAATAATAGTTTAAGTGATCAATACATATAGGACTGGAATCTAGATTTTGCCGATTGTTAAATTCCGTTGTTATTAGATCGTGACCTGAGTTGTTGGTCTGAGCGTGACTTGACAAATTATTTGTACGCATTATGGCGATAAACGTAACATAAAAACAGGCCGATCAATGAGCTCCGACACCGATAACGTATTTATCGATATTTTTTCTCAACATCGTGACATAGCTGGACTTTTTGTAAAGTACCTAGATATTACATCTGCCCGAAACCTTTACCTGGCAGGGTGAGTCAGTTGGATTGCCAAATTATGAAGATATGGGGACGCACTCTAACAAAGGCATCATTCAGTGTTCGAGTTACAGTTAGATACAGTTTGTTATTATTCCAAAGAACCATCTGCTGTTAAGTAACTTAAGAGCTGCTGCGGTTAAATTACTAAAGTTCATCCGATGATATGTTAAATTATGCATAAGTATACAAAATAATAGCTTAAATAACAAAATCATACCTCTGTTTTCTGGAGACAGACTAGTTTTGTTACCAGGCGCAGTCGGCTGTGATCCTGATCCTGATTGACTTTCATTTCTTGAATATTGTGTAGAGTTGGTGCTAGAATCTAAATTATTTTTTGGTTCTGGTTCGAGAGAGTCTTTAGAACTATTTTGTGGTTTAGATTCAGAAATAGCAGGAGTTTTTTCAGAAACAGGTTCTTCACAAGGTTCGGGAGATGAAGATGAGGAATTTTGTTGAGGAGAAGATTGTTGTTGTGAAGATGTATCTGATGAGTTTTCGTTAGGAGATTGTGGTTTAGTAGGTGATGGTTCCGAAGAAGGTGTTTCTGTAGAAGGTTCTTGTTGTGAAGATGAAGAAGTTGAGTTTTGATTTGAAGACTGAGGTGATGGGTTTTGTTTAGGTAATTCTTGATCAACAGGAGGTAATTGGGGTGGTGCTGTCTGATTTATAATTGGCGATTCTGTAGAAGCTTGTTCTGCTAGTTGTTCTACAGAAGGAGATGGTTGCTTTTCTGAAGAAGATTTATGTTGTGTAGGAGCAGTAATTGGGCTTTGTTCAGGTAACTGTTGCTCACTAGGGGATGAAGGTTGCTTAACAGGTTCTTGCTTATTTGGAGATTCTGAAGGTTCTTTTGCAGGTGGTTCACTAGAAGGAGATGTCTGTTGTTGTGGAGATGCAGGTAGGGAGTTTTGCTCAGGAGATTGTTGTTCACTAGGAGTTAATGGTTGTACTGGCTTTTCTTTATTTGGAGACTCTATTGTTGTTTGTTGCGTAGGTTCTCCAGAAGATGTTTTTTGTTCTGGAGATGCAGATGATGTACTTTTTTCAGGAAGTTGTTGTTCACTTGGAGATGATGAAGGTTGTTCCCCGGAAAGATGTGGTTGTTGTCCTTGTGATGGCTGTTGATGTGCAGATGTAGGTAATGAGTTTTGTTTAGGTAATTGTTGTTCACTAGAAGGTAATGTTTGTTGTTCTGGCTGTTTTTTATTTGGCGATTCTATTGGTGATTGCTGTACTGGTTGTTCTTCACAAGAGGATGTTGTTTCTTCTGAAGAAACAGGTGATGTCTTTTGTTCAGAGGGTTGTTGTTCACTTGGAGATGTGAAAGTTTGTTCAGTAGGTTTTTCTTTGGAAAGAGATGGTTGTTGTTCTTGTGATGGCTGTTGTTGTGGAGATGCAGGTACTGAGTTTTGTTCCGGTGATTGTTGTTCACTAGAAGATGATGGTTGTTGTTCTGGTTGTTCTTTATTTGGGGACTCTATTGGTGATTGTTGTGCAGGTTGTTCTCCAGAAGAGGACGTTGTTTGTTCATCAGATACAGGTGATGCATTTTGTGTACTTGGAGATATGGAAGTTTGTTCTGTCGGTTGTTCCCCGAAAAGAGATGGTTGTCGTTCAGGTGATTGATGTTCATCGTGCGATGATGATTGTTGATCTGGCTTTTCTCTTTTTGGGGATACTGATTGATCTCCAATAGAAGATGTTTGTTGTTCCGGAGATGCAGGCGCAGATGATGTGCTTTGTTTAGGTGATTGTTGTTCATTCTGGGTTGATGGTTGTTGTATTGGCTGTTCTTTATTTGTCGATTCTATTGATGATAGTGGTGTATGTTCTTTCGTAGAAGGAGATGATTGTTGTTGTTCTGATGTAAGTGATGAACTTTGCTTAGGCGATTGTTGTTCAACAGTAGGTAACGGTTGTTGTAGTGACTGTTCCGTTTTTGAGGAATTAAAAAAAGGTTGCTCTTCAGAAAGAGATGGTTGTGGTCCTTGAGATGGCTGTTGTTTTACAAATGCAGGTTGTGGGTCTTGATTAGGTAATTGTTGTTTATCAGATGGTTGTTGTCCTGACTGTTCTGTTTTTAGTGATACTGACTTAAGTTGCTCTGCAGGTTGTTTTTCAGAAGAAGATGGTTGTTTTTCCAGAGATGATTGTTGTTGGACAAGTGCCTGTGCTGAATTTCCTTCAGATGATTGTTTTTCCTCGGGGGATGAAGAATGTTGTTCTGGCGTCTCCCTTTTGGGGGATGTTGATTGTTTCCCAGGTTGATCTTCAGGAGGTGGTGATTGTCGTTCTGGAGATTGTTGTTCATCAGAGGGTTGTTGTCCTGACTGTTCTGTTTGTAGTGACTTAGGTTGCTCTGTAGATTGTTTTTCAGGCAAAGATGTTTGTTTTTCCAGAGATGATTGTTGTTGGAAACGTGCTGGTGGTGAATTTCCTTCAGATGATTGTGGTTCATCGGAGGATGTATGATGTTGTTCCGGAGTCTCCGTTTTCAGGGATATCGGTTGTTTTACAGGTTGATCTTCAGGAGGTGATGATTGTTGTTCCGGAGATTGTTGTTGTTGCAGAGATGCACTTGGTGTGCTTTCTTCAGGTGATTGTTGTTTATCGGGTGATGATGGTTGTTGTCCCGTCTTTTCTGTTTTTGAGTAATACCAAGAAGGTTGTTCTTTAGAGAGAGATGGTTGTGGTTCTTGAGATGGCCGTTGTTTTATAAATGCAGGTTGTGGACTTTGCTTAGGTGATTGTTGTTGGACAGAGGCTGGTGGTGAATTTTCTTCAGATGATTGTGGTTCACCTGTGGATGAGAGATGTTGTTCTGGCGTCTCCGCTTTCGGGAATATCGGTTGTTTTACAGGTTGATCTTCAGGAGGTGATGATTGTTGTTCCGGAGATTGTTGTTGTTGCAGAGATGCACTTGGTATGCTTTGTTCAGGTGTTTGTTGTTCTTCGGGGGATGATGGTTGTTGTCCCGTCTTTTCTGTTTTTGAGTAATCCCAAGAAGGTTGCTCTTTAGAAATAGATGGTTGTGGTTCTTGAGATGGTCGTTGTTTTATAAATGCAGGTTGTGGACTTTGCTTAGGTGATTGTTGTTCATCAGAGGGTTGTTGTCCTGACTGTTCTGTTTTTAGGGAGACTGACTTAGATTGCTCTGCAGGTTGTTTTTCAGGAGAAGGTGATTGTTTTTCTAGAGATGATTGTTGTTGGACAGAGGCTGGTGGTAAATTTCCTTCAGATGATTGTGGTTCATCGGGGGACGAGGGATGTTGTTCTGGCGTCTCCATTTCTGGGGATATCGGTTGTTTTACAGTTTGACCTTCAGGACGTGACGAATGTTGTTCTGGAGATAGTTGTTGTTGCAGAGATGCACTTGGTATGCTTTGTTCAGGTGATTGTCGTTCATCGTTGGATGATCGTTCTTGTCCTGTCTTTTGTGTTTTTGGGGATACATTTTGGTCTACACGTTGATCTCCAGGAGATGTATGTTGTTCCTGCGATTGTTGTTGTTCTGTAAATGGTTGTTGTTGCACAGATGCTGGTAGTGATATTTGTACTGGTGAGGTATCGGAGGATGAATGTTGTTGTTCTGGTTCTTTTATTTTTGAGGATACTAAAGAAGGTTGTTTTACAGGTTGCTCTCCAGATTGAGATGGTTCTTGTTGTTCAGACGCAGATTGAGAGTTTATTTCAGGCGATGGTTTTGTAGGTGTTTCTGAGTTGGAAGATGCAGAGGAAGGTTGTTCTCCAGAAGGAGATGGTTGTTGTTCTGAAGATATAAGAGGAGGTCTTTGACCTCGTGTAAGTTGTTGATTTAGATGTTTATTATTTGGAGTGACTGTGGGAGATTTTTTTGTAGGCTGCTCTTCAGAAGGATGTGGCTGTTGTTCTGGAGACAGCTGTTTTTCTAGAGAAGATTGTTGTTGGTTCTGTTCTGAAGGTTCAGGAGTTGATGTTTGTTTTCTTGACTGCAGTCCTGTATTGGTATAAGGTTCTTGTTGCTCGATAGGCGTTTGTAGATTAGGACCACTCTGGCTATCAGGATATCCTGATCCATATGAGTTACTATAAGAATTTGAAGAACTTTGTGACCATGAATAATCTTGCTCGCTTCTTTGATTGCTAGGTTTTCTTTGTTTAGTAGGATAACGGAAAGTTATTGGTTCAAATATTATTGGCGTTATTGGGACAGATGTTATTGGTGCTGCTGTTATTGGGGCAGGTGTTATCGTTGCAGATGTTATTGGTGCTGGTGTTGTTAGTGCAGGTGTTATAGGTGCATGTTTTATTGGAGCTAGTTTTGGAGTTGTAGTTGTTGTAGTCGCTGTTTCGCGCCTGTGATGTTTCGTTTTTACATATATTATCGCTTGAAGTATATCTGTAATGAAAACATTCATAGATTAGCAATAAATTGGAATATTATTATTTATTATTTGCAATAGATAGGGTCGCATAACACATAGGCTACTTTTTATCCCGGAAGAATGTACGGTTCCCGTGGGATAAATTTGTTTTTGTTTTTCTAGAGGCGAACCCGAGTGAAGCGAGGGTGAGCCGCTAGCAGTAGCATAAACAGCAAATTACGCTCCTTTTTGACTTAGACAATTTTTTGGCGGACTCAGCCTTTATTATTCTTTAGTCTGAGAACAATATATGTATATAATAAACATCTCTTTAAATATGCAAATTTTAAATAATATAATAAAAAAAATTACCGCTTTGCTCCGTGGCTGCTCTCAATGCCGCTATAGCTCCAATAGGTTCTGAATCATAAATGAAATTAGGTTACAATTTAGAAATAACTAAATCAATTCTTTACCCGAGGCGGGAATCGAACTCAGGACATAGGGATGGGACGATGACACTAGACCAAATAAATTAAAATGGACAGCGGTAATTAAAAAATAAAATAGACAGTCATGGGGACTGCCGACAGAAGTGAAAACTTATAACTGTGTTTTTTTTTTAATTTTTAAATCAATTATAGTATGAATAATTAAAATTTCATAATTTGTAAATTGAAATTATCATTAGTCTGGTTTTCACATCCATTGGCACTCCGAGCAATAATTATTTAACATTTTGATATAGTTTATTTATTAATTGAAACGTATGACGTTGCGTGTCGCAAGTCCGCGCGTGACTGCGTCGACACGTCACATGTCATACGTAGCGCGTGTCGGTGACGCGAACCCATAAGTTTCCCCCCTACCAAAAATAGCTCAACGAGGCTAAAGAAGTTTTTAGTTCAAAAATCTTTCATAGATTTAAAAATATAGATGCAGCTAGTTAGTGGCAAGTTTATATATCTGGGTTCGAGTCCCGTTTGAGGCCAAGTAGCTATTCTTAGTAACAGCCCAGAGTTGGGAAGTTAGTGGTATTTCACCCCCTTGCCGAGTATGTAAAGCCCCTTGCATGTAAAGTCGTCATCGGTCCTGCGTTTGGTCTCTCACCGCGAGTATCGAAGTATAGTCCCATCGGAGTGTGCGAGTGAGAAGGACAGAGTGCACTTATATATCCCTCTCCCTCACACACTGCACTATAATATCTCCGTGAGAGGGATAGAGGGTGCATTTGTGTTTATCTCTCTCCCTCACACGCTGCACTATAATATCTCCTGCAGTTGGCTAGTCTCAGTGAGTCTGGAGGACATTATAAATAGGTTCTTACCATTAACTCCTGTGAATTCTTGTGTGATGACAATAGCATCTTGCAATACTGAAAATATAAAATAAGTAATTTTTACTATAGGAAAAACTTTAATTTCCACGGGAAAACACAATAACTGGTTCTATCGAGTCTACCTTAGAAAGGTATCTCACGCTGGCCTAAACCTTAAGAGATACATCAAAACAATATACTAGAAAATTGTAGGTCTTAATAAGGCCGACAGAAAAATCTGCAATAGTATATGTCTATCTCCTAAGGCAATAAATATATATATATATATATATATATTTAAAACGTACCCAGTGACGCACCCGAGCAAAGCGACGGCATCCTGCTAATGTATAATAAGTTTATATATATTTTCACTTTATCTCTCTCGAAAGCTATTCGAGGAGACCAAGTTACATATTTCTTTTTCTTTCGTCATCAACTCAACATACGTAGTTTAATGTTGTAACATAATCATACGTACCATGGGATTCGAACCCGTGAAACGAATCTTTCAAATGGTTGATCACATAATACAAATGAATAATTTTATTATCTACTTACAGAATCGAGTGCTCAAACTTGTAAAAGCTTCGAAGAACTTGATGAAATCTGGAATTAAAAAGTATAAATTATAAAAAAAAGATAAATTACTTATTATTTATTAATAACAAAAATAGTAATAATAAATAAATAAATAATATGATTTTACTTCGACCGGCTAAACCTTTGACAAGCTTTCGTAGAGTGTAGGTAATACCTGCTATAATACATTGGGTTATGTGGATTATTCATATCAAATGGATGAATAAGAATTTTTCTTTTTCAAAAAAAAACATATTTTTAATTTATTACGTTTTTAACGTTTAGTATAGATTTTTTAGAGATGAGATATTTTCCCGCAGTAAAAAGTATCTTATATGTTGATCCGGATACACAGTTATCATCATACCGAATTTCATCAAAATCTGTCCTGTGGTTTTTTCGTGATGTGTTCCTATACACACAGACAGACAGACAAAAATTCTAAAAACTATAGATTCCTTTTTATTATACATATATGTATAGCATAACGGACCCGGTAGGCAGACGTAGACCCTAACAGACTTCATTTTATCGGAAAATAAAAAAAACAGCGCCATCTACCGAGTCCGAAGCTAAGAACCATCTAGAAATTCTAGACCATGGTAAAGTACACAAAAATATTCATCAAAATTAATCAAGTTATTACAGAAGAGATCTGAGTGTTATATATATGTAATTAAAATTAATTTAATAAATGCGTTAAATAATAATAAAAAACAGCGTCATATTCGAATTCAGACGATAAATACTATATAAAATCTGAATTAATATAATGGCCACAAATAATATACATTACGAAATAAATAAATATTTTTTATAAACATTTTCTAACTCACCTATACGCACAATCTTGTGAATAATGTCGATCCATTCAAAGAAACCTGAAAGAAAAAACATGATTGATGAGAAAAAATCGGATAAGTGCGAGTCTGCTCGCACGTCGAATGTTCCGTGGCAATAAACATTAACATAAGTTTAATATTGAAAGAAAATTTTTTTTTGGGATGTTACTACAACGGTATTCGGATTTTATCCTTTACTTGTGATATAAGACATTCTTCTTCTTCTTCCTGCCCATTTCCCAAATTACATGGGTCGGCGCAGTACGTCTACCATACTGCTGTTCAGTTTTGGCAAAAGTTTTACGACCGGCCGCCTGCCTGACATCAACCCTCTTTGGGAATGATATAAGATATTGATTCTTGTAAAATTTCATGATTCTAGGTCAACGGTTTTGATTCACTTGCGTGTGTCAACATATGCGGCCGTATCTATTGATTGCTTTGACTTAGAAGTTTGATATCTTCACAGCATTAAGGGATTGTAGACCTGGGTATTTGATATTAATTTTAACTTAAGACATCCACACGTTCCTAAAAAAATGGTCGTGACAGACAGACAAACAGACGGATAACATAGTGATTACATAAGGGTTCCTTTTCCCTTTGAGGTACGGTACATTAAAAATTACAATTATGATAAAAAAGCCATGATTTTACTGAGTTTCACAGGTTTCCAACTCACCAGCCGTTACAGCGTAAAGGCGTAACAAATATACACACATACGAATAAAAACGTGTGTGTAAACTTATGTACGCACGTGAGAAATTATACTTCTTTGGCGTAACAAAACAAAAATAGCTAAAGATTCCATCCCGTATGTCACAACTCTCTGTTTGTGAAAGGAATGCAGCTAACTTCATCATTTCGCTTTTTGGCTGTCGGTGTGCGCGCGCATCGTAAAAATGTTACTCTCATTTTTTTTTCCAAACGTGCCAAAAGAATATAATTTCAAAAAGAAAACCCAACACGTACAAACCTTTTACTTTCAACAGCTCCCTTATTTTCTCAACAGCTAGACGCATGTTGGTCGTGTTTGTAAAGCGCTGTAAGGTTTGGAAGAAGTAAATGAAGTCGACCGAAGTATATACTTTGAACTTCTCAATTAAAACGAAAATATCTGAAAATAATATCAAAATAATATGAATTTTCATACATTTTTACAATAAAATATAAAATTTATTTAAAAAACTAGCGACTCACCCTCGTTTTGCTCGGGTTCGTGGCTAGGTGCCTTTAAATTGACAAGACCTTTTATTTGTGAACCGATTGAAATAAAACAAATACTAAATTTTAAGTGAAGTTTACCACAATACATTAGTGAAAACCGCACCCAAATCGGTTAAGCCGTTTCTGAGGTTTTGCGTTCTATTGCGTTAGTAAAGACCCCTGATAGTAGTTCAAATATCTTGCACGTACAGACAGCGATCAGTTACGCTTTTTTATTATATGTATAGATATAAAATTGTGTTAGTTGGGCTTACTAAATATCATGTCATTTTACAATCGTTGAAGAATATAAATCTAAAAAAATATATTGGAATCACATATTATTTTATATTTTATTCCATTTTCATTTTATTTATGATTCTAAGACATGACGATTTTTGTTATTTCAATAATATTTTTTTAACTTTTTACACTAAATAGAAATTAAACGAAATATGTTTTATTTTAATATTCTCAACATTTTGATTCTATAATATTTTTGGCAAAGAATTGCAAGAGCGTGTTTCTTGAAATAAATAAATAATATATACACACAGAAGAGTACTTACAGATTTTAAGTAAGCCATAAAAATATAATAAAAGACATAGAAAAGCGGTTTTTTTACGAGTAATATCTAATACAAGAACACTTCAATAAGAGGATTTATGAAACTGGACACGGGACAGTACTATTCAATAGAATGATTTAAATCAAATCAACAAATTGATTTGTAAATATTGTTTTTAAATTTTAACTGGCATTTTTTTAAACACAAAAGATATATGCATACTCAGTCCGCCCACACTTGGAGGAACACCCACCCATCCAGACAGTGGGACGTTAAAAATGGCTGAATACATATATACATACTAATATTATAATATTAAAGTTACAAACCATTTATCTTAGTGACGTCTACTACAATTCGCCACGTTGGACGGAGAGCTGAAAATATTAGAAGACTAATGTAAATAATTTAGTACATAACAATTTTCTGAGTAAAAAATATATAGTGAAACAATGAGAGTACATTTTTTTTGAATGCAATAAAATGTTTTTTAGTTTTTTAAATACAAAAAAAGCATTTGTCCTATTGTGTTTTTTTTTGTATAAAAATTTAAATTAAAAAATGTCGTTAGATTTATTTAATGTAAAACCTATTTGTTTTACCTACCATTAGTACCGGTAAAGGAGATTAATTTCCTTAGAATATCCAAAGTGTCGCTCCTTCCAGTTTGTATTTGGATTTCGTGCATTATATCCAAAGCTGACACTGAAACAAAAATAAAACATTTTTAATACAGGAGTTAAAAATAAAATAATATCGAATAAATACAGTTTTAACATGAAATATTAAATAGAAACAAACAAAAATTAAATCATAGATAAGAAAAGGAAAAGTTGTGTAACGTGTCTCGAAGGACCAACTTTTAATAATATATATGTACTACTAGCAATTTCTATCATACTGGTACTCTATTTTATACATAGACAACGCATATGGCCATGAATTAAATCCTATTTGTATTATAAATGTGAAAGTTTGTGAGGATTCGATCACGGCAGAACGACTGAACGGATCTGGATGAAATTTAGCACAGACATAGATTATAGTCTGGAATAGTACATAGGTTACTTTTTATTAAGGAAAAATGTACGGTTCCCGTGGGATTGATTTTTTGTCTAGGGCGAACCCGAAGCGAGGGTCAGTCACTAGTAATAAATAATTTGGCTCGAAGGACCAAATTTTTATAAACAATAAAATTATTACTAACTTTGTCTAAACGTCAACCCTGTAATGGATGCACTACAGTCATTCAAATTTGTAGTCTGTGTGATATCTAGAAGAGCGGCAAACACAATAAGAGGGTCTCGTTTTTTCGTGATTTTGTTCATCTTTGCCATTACTTTTATTATATCTGAAAAAAAAATTTACACTTAAATGTGATGAAATATATTAATATAAGAATAATATCATTGAAATAGTAATTCGTGTCTTCTCCATTCCACATGACATTGGCAAAGTAATCTGTGCTCAACTGGACCGCTTTGAAGTCATTCACAAGATAATTGAATTGTCATTAAAATATATTCGTTTCTTATTTCAAATACAATCCAAATTCAATAAAAAATTGTTTACTTTAATTAAGAAAAAAAAAACATCAGCCCTAAGAAACAATAGTGAAAGAATGTCAGTTGAATGATTTTTTTTATCTTTAAAATGACATATATTTTGATTATATTTGTGGATATTATTAAAAAAAATGAATATATCAACATTATTTATAAAAATATATGAAAAAAATATATTTAAAGCTTACTGTCGAGTTGGAAAAGTCGTTGAAATTCTGTCTGTACGTGCTCCAGATCAGTTTTACCTGTCAGCTGGTACAAGGTTTCTACCATCAATTTTAGACCTGAAAATTGTATTAAAATATTATAGTTTAACTTACACAAAAAAAATACAATAAATTCAATAATTTTAGACTAAATGAATAAATTGTGAAATGAAAAATAATTTATATTTTTTTAAAATAATTTTGACATATTTTTTTTAATATTTAATTTGTATAATAAAAATGAATATTTTTAATTTGTTTACTATACTTTTTTAACTTTTACTATATTTTATTAAAACTTCATACTCACTAACTTGAGCAGTCTCTTGAACAAGCTCTTCTAACGCATATCTCAAATCTGCAGTAGAATTAAAAAAAATACAGAGTAAAAAGTGTAAAAAGTATTATCAGTATAAATTATATTCGTTTATGATTTTTAGCAAAATTTCGAATTTAGCACCGTGTATTCTTAACTGATTTTAATTACGTAAGAAAATCTTATTGGAGCCAACAATTTAGTACTTAAAATTATTTTGGCGACACGTTTAGCTCAGTTTGTAATGATACTACTTGCTGTGCCAGCGGTCGCGGATTCGAGTCCCGCTGGGCATTCATTTCTGTGATGAGCACGAATGTTTGTGCTTCAGTCATGGATGTTTATATTTATAATATGCATGTATATAAAGTTATATATGTGTAGTGTATCAACTATGTGGTATCCATAACACAGGCCTCGTAGCTTACCATGGAACTAGATGGTGTTGTTTGTTAATGTCCCAACAAAAAGAGGAGCAGTAAAGAGTCAGTCAGTCAGCAGTCGGTAAAGAGCGTCAGTGTAGGAGCGTTATTCCGTAGGAAAGCTACCACTAGATTGGGAGGCAAGAAACGAACTAGGTATATAGTTAAAATGATCTAAATTATCTATATAAATAAAAATTCAATGCTGTTTGTTAGTAAGCGCATGACTTTTGAACGACTGTAATGTAATACTTTCTTAGATTTCCACGGGTATTTGACATTTTAAATAAACTGTAATTTGTTACTATAACTATACCTGTAATATATAAAATAACTTTGTGATGGAAAGACGAGAATGTTACCAGCAAAATTGTGGTATTCTTAAAAACTGAGTTTTTTAAACAATATTATTTAAATAAAATGTAAACATACGCGTTGATCCAGTAACTTGTTTTATTAGATTGATGGCTTTAGAGGAACTTCTTCTTCCAACTAGTTTCGTGAAAGAAACGACAGCTTCGCCTATATCTGAAATAAAAAATATTTTTTGTTTTATTATTATAATATTTATATTATAATATTATGTAAGTTATTATGGTTCATTTAGAAAATTTCAAACATTTAGGAAATAAAAAAGTAAAAAAAATAATTATAAAAATTTTGTGAACGTAGGAAGTAAATATATTATAATAAAAATATTATAATCGTACCACTAGCTCTCATCACAGTAATGAGTTGGTTGAAAGTAGCGTTCCAATCTGAAAAATGTAATAAAAGTAAATATTTGGTAAATATAAATATTATTTATTAGTTAAATATTTTTTAAGTGATTAAATTATTTTTATTAGACGATTTATATATGCTAATTAGTTTTAAATAACCAAAAAGATAATGTTTAGAACAATAAAGTCATATACAATTAGGACCCTGACAGCAAGTAATGTCGGGATCCTTAACATACATATATATAAAATAAACGTACAAACGCAGTTCACGATAAATATAAACAATACCAACTAGTAGCTTCCGGCAATCGAATCCCTGACCTGCACTTAGAGATATACATTATTATCACTTCACTTTGCGGTCAAAAAACAGACTACTATTTTGTGCATGTATGTATGTTTGTTATCATCATCCTAAAACGGCTGGACGAATTTAGATGAAATTTTGTGCATAGATAGACTCTGACCTGGAGTAACACATATGTAAACTACAGCTAAGCACCTAGGGACGCAAATGTATTTAATAAAGTTATAAAAACATCAAAAATATTTACCAATTTCTGATCTTAAAGCTTCAAAAACGTTCGCAAATTCTGCAGGACCGAGACCTCCTGTTAACTTGTCGATTTGACGACGAACTCCATCGATACCTAGAAATTATTGGTAAAAATCAATTAGTTGAATCAATGGGTTGATTGAATCAATTCATTTAATACTTTCTTTTTTTTTATGTGGTTATATATTTTATTTATGATTTGCATGAATATTAAATGAAATTTTAAATATAATATTTTTTTGGACATTTTCACGGTTTATTAGATGGGTAATTTTATTTTTTGTTCCCAACGTTGCGCGCTTCAAATTGTATAAATATAGCAACCCTAATTATAATTAAGAATTACTTATATTAAAAAAAATTAAGGAGCGTCGAAGCCACTTTTCTGTGTTCTTCTAAATGAATGTATAATTTTATAAATAGACAAGTTTTGCAATAACTATAATTTGTGAGACGTTAAAGCCATATCTCGTAAGTCGTAACTGTGTCTGCTGTTAAGCATTTGAAATATCAGGAAAAAAAAAAAAACAATAAAATATATTTTTATATGCAATCTATTTAAAATTAATTAAAAAAATATTATTTTATTAGATTCTTATCATGAACGAATTAGCCACAATTCGTTCATGATTCTTATATTCTGTAATTTTAAATGTATTTAAATGTACATGTGTACAGTATGTGGAAATTCTAAAATCTAAAATTCGAATATTTTACCTCGAGCATGATCGACATCGTGGTTAAAGAAATCAATGATATCAGATATACCTGAAAGAAGATATATTATATATGTAAGTAATTAAATAAAAGTCTTATTAAAGCTCTTTGAAACTGCCAAATTCAAAAAGATTGTTAAGTGCTAAAGGCTATTATACAATAAATGATTTTATAGAAGATGGCACACCTTGGGAATGAAATGATCGCCTCCAGGCTACTTCGACTTGATAGAAATATTGTAAATTATAATTTTACTTTAAAAAAAAGATAACAAGTTAATATAAGTCCCGTTGAGTTTCTTTCGCCAGTTCTTCTCAGGTCTGAGGCTTCTTCTTTCCGAACTGATAGTAGACTCGTGACGTTCAGTAAACAATTGTAATAATTTAATGCTGAATAAAATATTTTATATTTTTGAATTTTTGAACCCCATAGTTTAAAAAAGATGACAAAGTTTACATTAAAATATATACTTACTCTTTCTTCCAGACATTTTTTGTAAAATTTCCACGATACCATCGAAGTCGTTATGACCAGTCATTCGTTTAACAACTTTAAATGCAGAAAAAACATCTAAAAATAAAAACATTAAATTAAAATAAATATTTCTTTAAAAATACATAACATTTATTCCAAAAATATATTTTTTTCATTTGAATGACTTACTTGTTTCATTTGTAAGGCATTTCAAGAGTTGCACAATGATTTTTAGATCTGAAAACAAAAGAAAATGTGATTTAATGAAAAATGTATTCGATGTAATAATAAATTAGGATGAATATTTTTAGAAATTACAAAAATATTTCGTTTTATAAAAAAATAATATTATTTTACATCATTTGATCCAGATATTTCATACACGATTAATCATTGAAAGAAAAAATAATTCAAATTAATGTTAATAGATGGCGTTATATGTAATGATTTTCACCACCTTAAGGGATTATTTCTGGGATAAAACGTCTCAAAACTTCAGGTCTCAAATTATCTTCTTACCAAATTTCATCTAAATCGGTTCAGTAGATCCAGAGGTTACCCCCTACAACGTCAGAAACTCACAAACTTTACCTCTTTATAGTATTAGTATAGCTTTGTTAACGATATTTGCTTTAATTAATTAAATAGGCACACCGCCTCTATCGATTATTTAGAAGAACACTATAAACATATTATATCCCGAATGGCAAGCGTCCATTATCTTTGCATCTATCCTTACACCTTAAAAAAAATAATTAAATCCATCTTATATTTTACTTTACGTTTTAAAATACACAAAAAAGATATATATACTTACTCGAATATCCTTCAAATTTCTTACAGAAACGTATTAAGAATTTGAAACCTCTGGTCCCTTTGCAGCATTTAAGAAAGTCGTACACTTCTCTGTGATCTGTAAAAATATTAAAGACCTTCTATAAAATTGCAATTTTGGGAGTCTGACTCGCACACTAAAGTTAAAATACAATGAAGTTCTTAGCGTTAAACCTATGAGGGTACATATATACCAAGTTTCGAACAAAATGAATTTTTCCAAAAATATTTAAAAACTTTATTAAAAATAATAATTAGAAAAAATATTTTTGTCAACTACTAACAACTATAGAAAAAACTAAATCCCAAGTAGTACTCGTTTTTAGAAATATTATTCCTTTTTTTCTTTCTCACGCAGCTTTGAATGCAATAATAATATTAAAGCAAGTTTATCTTTTTTAGACATTCTGAAAAAATTGTTATTTATTGACCAACACCAAAAAATACGTCATCAATCAATATTATAACTAATTACACTTTGAGTCAAAAAAAATTGTTCCATTATAGGTACTTTTAGTTTGAATCATTTTTAAATCGATTCACCTTAATTAAATTAATTAATTGTATTATAAAAAATTATAAGGTTGCATTTTTTTGGTTTTAATAAAAAAATGTATGAAAAAAAAAACAAAAAATAAAGGGAGTTGCATTTAACCATAGAACTAAATTAAATTAAAAATTAAAAAAACCCCCAACATGTAATTTGACATTTTGTGGCGGCGGCCATCTTCTACCGATTTTCATCAAACATATCTAAGAACATCCCCGACTAATTCACCTTTGAAACAAAAAAAAACAAAATCAAAATCGGTTCATCCGTTCGGGGCTACGATGTCATAGACAGACACACACACAGACACGTCAAACTTAGAACACCCCATCATTTTTGCGTCGGGGGTTAAAAATAAAAATTAAATTGAAAAAAAAAGCACTTACGCAATAATCCAGTTATGTTTTTAATGGACGCTAAAGCCATGGTTTCATCTGTAAATAAAGTAAACTATATTTAAGAGACAGTTATGGTAGCATCACAGAAAAACTACTGACGGATTTTGATGAAATTTGGTATGGTGATAGCTGGTTATCCGGGTCAACATATAGGATACTTTTTACCGCGGGAAAATGTCGCATTTCTGAGAAAAAATACAAAAACTGTAATGAAAGAGTATACTAATATGTAAAACCTAAGAATTTGGTTTTTGGTCATCTGAACGCGGGCGGAGCCGCGGGCAATGCTAGTAATAAATATAATCAATTATTTGTTCAAGTGCAAAAAAAACACGTAATTATTCTCATATAAAACTTGACACAGCTTGTTAGTAAATTAGTGTAACGACATATAATACATCATTGTTAGCGGACTATTCGAAATACTAGCGACTCACCCTCGGTTTGCTCGGGTTCGTTCCTAGTTACGTTTTGACGTTTAGTATAGATTTCTCAGAGATGAGATATTTTCCCGCAGTAGAAAGTATTCTATATGTTGACACGGATAACCAGCTATCATCATACCAAATTTCATCAAAATCTGTCCAGTGGTTTTCTCGTGATGCGTTCCCAAACAAACAGACATACAAGAAATATGAAAACTGTAAACTTTATCGATAATAATGACTATTTCAATAAGATTTTCCAAAAAATATTTAATGTATTTATTCGACTCAGTTAGAATTTTGCTATTTATGTATAGATTTTCATATGAAACTTGACACAGCTTGTTAGTAAATTAGTGTAACAAACTTAAATACATATTTGTTAGCGGACTATTATACTATTACTACTATTATACTATAAAGAATATTATCGTAATATAAATTTTATTACAACTCGCCAGGACTTACTAGGCCTACGCAGATTTTGTTCACAGTTGCATATGTTTTAAATTTTTAATTCTTTTTCTAAAATATATATATTCAAGTTACTCATAGCATCAGCTATCTGCCAGTGAAAGTCCCACCAAAATCGGTCCAGCCGTTTCGGAGATTCCGAGTTCCGAGCAAAAAAATAAAACCTATGAAGTTTTGAACAAAATCCGAGTACCGCGTACGTAAATAGAGACACACCCGAGCGAAGTGTTAAAATATAAAAGTACTAAAATAAGAAACATTTTAGTTTTTTTTTCTTCAAAGAAACATATATTTCGATCACTGAATTTTAAATCACATTCATTTTAAATTATATTTTTTATATTAATTTTTGATAAATAATTGAATTTGATTCTTACCTCTAAAGCCTGTCAGTTCAAAGAGCACTTCTCTCAATTCATGTTGATCTAAAAATTAAAAATAATATTAAAGTATAATATTTTCTTAGATTTACGCGAATGTTTGACATTATTAAATAAAACTATCTTTTCGGATTATTTGAATATTTCGCATTCGAAACGTTGGGAACCAAAAATCAAAATAAATCCGCGAAATAATCCGAAAAGATAGTTTTATTTAATTAAAGTATAAATTAAAACAAATTATTTCAAAAACGAGATCTTCCATAAAAATAATTTTCCATAAAATAAAAAATGTATCATTTTATTTTATGGGGAATTGTTTATTATTTTCATAATCCGTCATTTAAAAAAATCTTTGCTATTCTGTTTATTTTTTTTTTGTAATTATATATGTAATATATTTCATTATATCACACTGCTTTAATTTTTCTTTTTCTAATAAAAATAAAATGATTTTTTCCAAGGCAAATAAAGTAGTTATTTAATTTTGTCAGAAAACCGGAAAAAGAAATTGAATTTTACCAGATATTTCTGTTATGTCCTGTAGTAATTTTGATATTGGATGTTGATTAGCTGTATTCACGCCAGCTGTAAAAAAAATAATTTATGTACAATTTCTTACTTGTATTTATTATTATCAAACCAACATTAAAAATATAATACTACAATAAAATACAATAATAATTCAGCCACGCCGGCCAAGTGCGGGCGGACTGAGCATGTCAGCAGACAACTTGCCAGGTTCTCTCAGACATGCTGCAGGTCTCCCCACGATGCTCTCAAGTGGTGATCATGTTGGGAATATTTTGCACAAGAAACTCACAGAGGTACAATACCTAGAGCTTATAAGCTCTTTCATAAGAGCTTATCATTTTATTATCATCTTTCAATAGGGCGGTGAGCGGCAATCCTAAGAATGGGGAGAGGTGGGGGCGGGGGAGAGGGGGGGGGGTTATATTATCCATGGAAAGAACAAAAACAACTTGTATCGCTCAGGAATAATAAATCCCCTTAATAGAGATAAAATTCTTAGATTGCGACTATACAAGATGGCAATCTACAATCGTTGAAAAATAAAAATCTAGCAAAATATATGGACATGATATATTATAATACTATGACATTTTGACACAACTTTTAAAACTCCAAAGTACGTAAAATGACATCGTGTGTGAGCAGTGAGCACACTGATTGACTGGTAATTTTGAAGTAATTCCTCCAAATAGATAGATTCTTACCAGGATTAATACTCCCATGTCCATTATGATGATTATCCAAAAGTCCATGTCTGGGCCTTTCTTGATTGGAACGCACTACAGCAAGATAATGTTGACCATGTTCCTTCTGTTCTTCGTCTGACTCTTTGGATTCGGAATTCTTCCTGTATTCTTCTGCTGCTTTATAAGATTCTTCTCCATTTGTCTTAAATTCATGGGATTGGTGATGTTCGGAATTTTCGTGACCGTTCCCTTCATTATGTACTTCTTGATGGGTTTCATGGCTGAAATGTCTATGATGTTCAGATTCAACTGATTGATTTTCTGTAACAAAGTATTAAGTTTTTGTATGTCAGATTGTTTATTTTAATAAAATAAGTAATTTCTATTACTTTAATAAAACAAAAAAACTGATTGTTTTAAGGAGACCTACATTATATAATTACCTAACAAAATATCGAGTTTATATTTCCAGACTTTAGAAAAATTAAAATGGTGTAAATATTTTAAACCATACTTTGATAAGGAGATGGCGTTGGAAAAGCACTTTTTTAACATAAAAAGAGGATAAAAAGAGGGTAAACTCTAGTCAAAATATATTTTTTATACCTTATTATTTTTATTATACTTATTTTTTAACCTAACCTAAATCGCTTCTTTTCTGTTGCACAACTGCCAGAGGATGTGGGACATCTAAAACATTCGAAACTATTTATAAAATGTTTTTTCTACAAAAGTCCCTTATGGATGATTTTTTTTCAACATTTATTTGGGACCAAATACAAACTGAGCCCAACGTGTCGTCAAAAGATATTAAACGTGTACGTAAAATGACATCGTGTCTGAGCACACTGATCGGTAATTTTGAAGTAAATTCTCGAAATAGATAGATTCTTACCAGAATTAACGACACCATGTCCATTGTGATGTTCTTCGTCTGATTCTTTAGATTCGGAATTCTTCCTGTGTTCTTCTGTTGCTTTATAAGATTCTTCTCCATTCCTCTTAAATTCGTGGGATTGGTGATGTTCGGAATGTTCTTGACCGTTCACTTCGTTATGTGCTTGATGGGTTTCATGGCTGAAATGTCTATGATTTTCAGATTCGGCTGATTGGTTTTCTGTAACAAGGCATGAAGTTATTTATTATGTCAGATTGTTTATTTTGATGAGATAATTTCTATTATTTTAATCAAAAACAAACAAACTGATTGTTTTAAACATACCTAGATTATATAATTACCTACCAAATTGTCGAATTTATACTTTCAGACTTTAGAAAAATGAAAATGTGTTAAATGTTTTAAACCATACACTTTAATAATATCAAGATGGCGTTAGTAGAGCCCTTTTTTATAAAAAAAAGGGATAAAAGGAATCTAAACACTAGGTAAAATATATTTTTTGAATGCTGTGATTGTTGAAATAATAGGTAATGTCTAACCTAAATCGCTTCTTTTGTGTTGCACAACTACCAGAGGATGTGGGACACCTAAAACATTCAAAACTACTTATAAAATCTTTTTTATTAAAACAAACTAACGAATGGATTTCTTTTTTAATATTAATCATTTGGGACGAAAAGAAAAAAAAACAAAATTGGCTAGCATTTAGCGAATATTTTGTATAATTTGTTACCATCGAACAGATCTAATAATAAAGATATTCTTAAGAGTTTGTTTGTTTGTTTGAACGCGTTAATCTCAGGAACTACTAATCCGACTTGAAAATTATTTTTTACATTAGATAGCCTGTTTATTGAGGAAAGCTATATGCTATATATCATTAAGCTACTACACAAGGGAGCGGAGCAGTACCTAATCATAACTGTCAACAAATCGGACAGACTTCCATACATTATTGTAAAACTGATGTCTATATCGGAAGTTTAAGCGCAGGCATAGCCGCGGTAGTACTGGTTTTTAATAATTTCATACAAAGAACTAGGATCAGTGTGGGAAGACCGAGAAAATAAAATGGGCTTTAATAATATTACTTACAAATTAAAGTAGGTAGTTGTTCATTATTTAAATCGTCAAACATCATCATCATCTTCCGAACATGGCAGATGTACTTACTGATTAAGAAAATTGAAATTGAATTGAAAATATATGTACCTACATATATGTATACTAATGAATATAAATATGAACTTACGCAATGGTATTGGCTCAGCCACCGCCGTGTAGATCTATGAAATTTTAAAAAAAAATTATTGTTACATATTGGATGAATCTCAGAATGTTAAAATAATAAATACTTGTATAATAGAAAAGGTTATCTACATTTTAAATAAAACTATCTTTTCGGATTATTTTGCGGATTTATATTGATTTTTGGTTCCTGACGTTTCGAATGCTTTACAGCAATCATGGTCACGGGAGATACTAAGGTTATAGACGTCTCAAACACATACTTGTTACAGACACCTATACATAAATATGTCAGGACATTAACACACAGCACCATCTAGCTCCATGGTAAGCTACGAGGCTTGTGTTATGGATACCAGATAGTTAATACATTATACATATATAACTTTAAATATATACATATTATAAATATAAACATCCATGACTGGAGTACAAACATTCGTGCTCATAACACAAATGAATACCCCCAGCGGGACGCGAACCCGCGACCGCTGGCGCAGCAAGTAGGGTCATTACAAACTGAGCCAAATGTGTCGTCTTATACATATACATATAGTGGTAAAGCGCTCGTTTGGGAAACCGAGTGAAACGGGTTCAATTCCCGGTTCTCACACCTATGATATTTTCATGTGCGTATCATTATTCTAACATGATTACCACTTGCCTTACGGTGAAGCAAAACATGTGAGATAACCTAGCAAGCTTTCGAAACATGTGAAGTCCGCCAACACACACTTGGCCAGCGTGGTGGACTATGGCCTGATCCTCCTCGTATTGAAGGGAGGCCCGTGCCCAGCAGTGAGACGTTAAAAAGGGCTGAATACAATAACTATACTCGTCCTGACCCGAGATTCGAACCCAAAACCTCCTACTCTGCAGCCGTACGTACGTACATGCCAGCCACTAAATCAGAGAGGTTCAGTTGGCTGAGTTTGTAGTGCTACTTGCTGTGCCAGCGATAGCGGGTTCGGGACCCTTTGGGGGGCACTCAATTGTATGATGAGCATGAATTTTTGTACTCCAGTCATGGGTGTTTATATTTATAATAAGCGTATATTTTTCATTGGGAAGATATAAAATTCTTAAGACGTACTAAAATTAAGTGTCAGCCAAAACATATGTTGGGATTTAAATAATTTAAATTCGTACTAAATTGCCATATTTTTTACTTTTATTAAATAAAATTATTTATTTTTATTAAATAATACTCAAAATGTTCATTATATTTCCTGAAATAGAGATTAAATTAATTTAAAAATTATATGTATTGCGCAACGCTTACACAAAATGGCGGCCATTTGTCATTTTATTAAAAATACGTTTAAGTATACATATTTAAATAACATTATTTATTAATAGTGTAAAAAGTATATATATTAATAAACTATTTGTTTTATTTTTTTTAATATCTAATCCAATAGGTATCAAATAATATCGATAAAAATAATGAAAAGATTTCTTTTTGACTTTTTCATTTTTATAACACAATCATATGCACAACACTAGCACTACACTATCACTAGAGATACTTAGATACTTATAAGATATTTATAAGATACTTATAAGATACTTGTAAGATACTTTAAGTTACTTACATGTAGCAAGGCCACGATGTATACGCAAAAACGTATATCCATTGTGGCGATGTGGCCAGACTGAAGTCTTTATCCACCTAAAAAAATATAAGTTGAATTCAAGCTTTATAATATCTCTTCTATTCGTTTTTAAAACATCTGTACAAATATATTAATTGCCTTATTATATTCAAAGGGTGAATATTGCTGGCGATTCGTTATAATTTTATGTATATACCTACCTTTGTTATTTTTTACACGTGCTATTCTGCGGCGTTGCTTGTTGTCGTGGGTCTGTAAAATATATGCGTACTGTTACAGCTAACTAGTGATACCCTACCTTCAGCGCCACCTTTTGATAAGTTTTATTATTAACAGTCAAAGATCTATATGTCAGTCTGTGTACTAAATTACATCCAAATCTGTCCAGCAGTTTCATAGTAAATTAGCAGGACCCGCGGCTACGCTCGCGTTCGATCTACAAAAAAAACTCTTGGGTTTTATGTTATACTGTTATACAGCGACTCACTATGTATTTATATACCTATTTTCACCCTTCTCATCCCCATTTTCATCCCCTTAAGGGATGATTTCCGGGATAAAAAGTATACTTTGTTCTTCCCAGGGTCACAAACTATCTTCTTACCAAATTTCATCTAAATCGGTTCAGTAGATCCAGAGATAACCCCCTACAACATCACAAACTCAAACTCACAAACTTTACCTCTTTATAATCTTATATTATTATTATAGATGAGTGACTAACGTACACAATAACTTTCGCATTTACAGAAATAATGTGAAACACACAGGTAAGCGAATATTCAGATCTGATTCTGTTTCAGATCATATAACTTGGGGTCTACTATTTCTAAGCAGATTATTTCTAAAATTATCAGAATCGCAGCAGGAATTCAAAGTTAACCATCAACAAGTCCGAGACTTTAAGGTTTAAAACAAAGTAATTTTCAAACCTTTTTTTTAACCCCCGACACAAAGAGTGGTGTTATAAGTTTAACGTGTGTATCTGCTGTTTGTCTGTGGCATCGTAGCGCCCAAACGGATGAACCGATTTTAATTTCGTTTTTTTTGTTTAAAAGGCAATTTAATTAAGAGTGTTCTAATCTATAAATGAAGAAAATCTGTTCAGCCGTTTGCAGGCTATCAGCTTTTTTTACATAAAAGGATATGAGCAACTTCCACAGATATAACCCATTCGTAACTTGGTATCCTGTTACTTCAATGACATTGCAACGATATGGTGACCTTGACCTGATGCTGCAGCGTCACCCGGAATCTGCAAGATACTCAACTCCTCACTAAAACACTACAGAGATATCATGTTTAGGCTTATTGAATTGGCCTCAATAAATAGATTATTTTATTGTAGGTTCTTTAAATTTTTAATTTAATTTCTCGTTGGAACCTTATTTTATGACGCGTGCTAATTATAATGATAATCGTATAAAGACAGACGTAGGTAACTAAAAATAAACAGCCTCTCGTTTGCGCGCAATTCTAATTCCAACTATACAAATATTATAGGACAAGGAAAATTGGCTCAATTAAATGAAAATGTAGAAAAATCTTCTATATCGTTTGAATTAAACAGAAAATTTATGTTGATGATACAAAAAAATGTATGTTTCTGAGATTAGCGCGCAGAAACGCACAGAAAAACAGACAAAAATTTTAAAAATTATTTTACTCACCATTTTACATCACGGCTGGGCGTAATATGTAAAGGCTATTATAATAAGATGAAATAAAATAAGTAATAGATTTTAAAATAATTTATTTTGCTTTGGTACTAACCTCTATACACGTAACTATGACACGAACTAAGTACAGTCAGCGTCGTACATTTTTTATTAAAACAATATTAACATCAACCGGAAATTGAACGTGTACTTCAGTTAGTATCGCTGATATTTTAACAGGAATTTAATTTCTTTTTAAATATAACTCCTTAATTTCAAAAATTCAGTACAGAATGCTGTAATTTATACTTATACTAGCGCCTTAGTTCCTTTTTTATTTATAACTAGCGACTCGCCCTCGCCTCGCTCAGGTTCGTTCCTAGATACGTTTTGACACTTTGACATTACGGAATGGTTTTTTTTATTTTTTTTCATGAATTTTTCTGATGTTTTAATAGTTATTCTGCTATTCGGGATGAAAAGAAATCCAACAAAACAAAGACCATAAAAATCGGTCCAGCCTTTTTGATGAACCATTAAAGAGTTATAAAATTCTAAATTAAAAAAAAAACAAGCTTTCCCATGTTAATCATATGGGAAATTGAAATTTATCATGCGAGATATTTTAATATTAACATTAAGGGCTGTGGCTTTCACAGGATTTTTTCCATCATTTCCAACAATATTTTCCATATATTTAAGGAAAAAAATAGTCGATTTTTTTTTAATCAGTCTAATATATATCCAAAAAATCATCCAAATCAGTCCAGCCGTTTCCACGTCGACGTAACAAGTAACAAACACATACATACAAACAATTGTATTTATAATATTGTAATAATATCGATTAATGTCAAAAATAATAAAACAAGATGTAGATCCCACCCACCTTCAGCCAACATCGAATGAAAACCTCAACCCTTGCAATTATGTCAACTTCACAATTTAAATTACTTTAAATTTATGTTACTTTTGAGCTGAAATTATAGTCTTGCAAATAGAAAACACGTTCGATTTCCGCTTGAGACAATTATAATAGCTTAAATTAAAATCATCAATGACCTAATTATTAACGCTGACTGTGTACAATATATGATAAATATATTTAAAAAAAAATATAACAAATTCTTTATACGTACGATAAGAAATTACAAAAAGAAACTAAATTAACAGTTCGAACCATCGAGTCAAGTCTAAACTACTATATTGGGAGTTCGATTCCCGTATGTAGTATTTTTGTATGGACCATATATTAAGTACCTTTTTATCATTTTAGAAAAGAAAAACAAGGAAAAGGTATTATATATGTATACATTTAAGATAAAATTATATTATTTTAACCCGGCCTCTGGAGTTGGACCAAACTGACCCATTTTCCAAATTATTATCTTTAGAGAGGCATTTGTAAATTGTATGTTTGTTTGTATGTACAGAATAATCTTCGGAACTCACAAATAAAAAGCGACATAGGCATAAGCTTTATTTCTTTACATCAATTATATTGTTAAAATTTATTGAAGAAAGAACTAAAATATAGTGGGAATATTTTAATAGTAATTTATATTACATTATGCATATATTTAATATTTATAATATTATATTAATTTTCAAATTCGGTCAAATTGACCCATATTAAAGTCTTTTCAACACTTTCTTAACACAAAAACGCCGGTTTAATAAATAATGACATTACTAATTGTGCAAAAATTCAATTTAAAATAGACCTTTTTTAATTTATTGAGTTTTTTAATTAACGCGTTTGGTCTAAATAGTGCCACAAAGGTACAAACCCACATACATACATACATAGGCTGGACAAACACATTACCCTCCTTTGCGTCGTGCAGTCGGGTAAAAATTCTAATCGCACGTATAAAATAAAAAAATAATTACAAATATACAATAACATATACCATAAACAATTTAGTCTCAATTATGAATGTGATAGATAATAAATTAAAAAAAAATTAAATGCCTCTCGGAATTATTTTTCATCTATGTATATTTTTTTTTATGAAATAAAATATATATTTTATGCTAATTATCATATTTAATACGAGATAATATGCGATAGGAATATATTTTTTAGTTTTTCTGCATATTGTGCGTAATAATTATAATTCCAAAAAAAAAGATGTCCAAATTTTTTTTTAAATTCACAAAATTATCAATAAATATTGATAAAACAATTAAAAAAAGCTACAAAAAATGCTTTAGTGATTTAAACAACACATTGACACAATGTAAAACTATCAATTATTGAATAAAACACACAAAATGGCAGACAAAAATCTGTTGCAAACAGAGTTATTAAATATTAATTATAATTTAAATGTTGATTGTCCAAAAAAGACAAAGATTGCTTTATTTACTATCCTAAAAATAATGTCAATGAAAAAAAAGAGCAGTGAACAAAAAATTAGATTCAAAGATCTAAAAAAAAATATAAAAAAATTATTAAAAAATACTTTGGTTAAAATAATTTTCAATGTTCGCCATCTTTACATATAAGACCATTGTTGCTTCGACACGGAGTCGTTTGCCATTTTTTTATTTTATTTTTTATTCATTTTTATATTTTAATTCATACGGCAAGAAGTAAACAAGATATTTTTAACCTTTTTTAATTTAATGCACTCCATTTAATGTTATATTTTATATATTTAACTGATTTTTTTCAGTTAAAGACATTTCCAATGGCCATCAAAATTACGGTGAAGGAGAACATCATGAGAAAACCTGCATGTTTGAGAGAACCTAGCAAGTCTTCGAAAGACATGTGAAGTCCGCCCCCACTTGGCCAGCGTGGGGGACTGTGGCCTGTTC
The DNA here is from genome assembly GCA_921882275.1 of Brenthis ino. Lineage (NCBI taxonomy): Eukaryota > Metazoa > Arthropoda > Insecta > Lepidoptera > Nymphalidae > Brenthis > Brenthis ino. The sequence goes on from OV170229.1 coordinate 6,036,553, forward strand.
CCCCTCGTATTGAAGGGAGGCCCGCCCCCAGCAGAGGGACATTAAAAAGGGCTGAACACAATACATACAATTCTTATTTATTATTTAAAAAAAAACAGTTTTTATTCATTTGCTAAGAGTATCCAAACCACATTTGACATTTTAAATAAAACTATTTTTTCGGATATTTTAACGTACTTATTTTGATTTTTGGTTCCCAAACCAAACCAAAGGGTACCAAAAATGAAAATAAATTCGCGAAATGATCCGAAAAGATAGTTTAATTTAGAATCATCCCCTTTACATGTGAGGTCTTCGCAAGTTGGACATATATATAAAGAAGGCATTCTAAGAATCCAGTCTCAATTTTTTTGGCTTAATACAACGACCGGAAGCGATCATTTTTATTTTTTTTTAATTTATAACATATTTTTTAAATACATAGGTATCTAAGTCTAATGTGGAAGATCCCTAACGACTAGTATAACTTCGAGACGATATTTTTGAAGAAAAAATAACTTTTTTTTTAATAACCTTAAAACTATTACAACTTTATTTTTCTATTTTTTGATTTGATGATGTATCTGTAAGTATATAGTCTGAGTTTTTTATCATCACACATTTTTATTTAAAATTACACCTATTTGTTATATTGTGAATGAAATATTTCACTTTTTTGTTAAAAATTAACAAAATAAAAAGTGACACAAATCAAAATATTTTATAATATCACAAATAAGTGTCATTTTAATCTGTTTAAGTTGTATTTTACTCTACGAATAACTTTTATTTGAAGATTAAAAAATCAACTCAGAATTACTTGCTATACCGGTGGCCATATATTATAATTTACATTTTCTAAAACATCGTCTTTATCATTACAATTACATCTAATTAAGGAACGCTGAAGAGTATTATAAGAATAAAATGATCAAATATAATTGAACTACAAAAAAAATCACTATAAAATGTAAAAAAAAAATATATAAAAAAAACATATTGTTTAGAGGCAAAGGTCAAAAAGTGTTCTGCCGTCCAAGAAATAAGTATGGTATAATAGCACTATACTTAAAAAGAAAAACTTGTGTGTGTACTTACGAGTATGTACGCACGTAAGAAGTTATACTTCTTTGGCGTAACAGAACAAAAACAGCTAAAGATTTCATCACGTATGTCACAACTTTCTCTGTATGTGAAAGGAATGCAGCTAACATCATCATGTCGCTTTTTGACTGTCGGTGTGCGCGCGCATCGTGAAAACTTTACTATCATTTTTTTTCCAAACGTGCCAAAAGAAGTATAATTGCAATAATATAAATTCATAATGCTCATGAATATGTAATAGATATTGAAGAATCTAAAAATGTCACATTATATATATATATTTAATTTCAGTTTAAATCATTTCTTGGATGGCAGCATCTTAATCAACTTTACAATAAAGATGATTACTTTTACTTACTTTACATACTAAGCTAACTATACCCGGGTTTACCCGGAAATGATACATTTGTAGTTACAACATTACTATTTAGTAGATATCTATTAAAAAAAAAAGAAAAAAATTGCAATTATCAAATGATCTATGGTTCATATAGATCATTAAGTATAGTAAAGGACACGACAGTTGGCCTAAAATGGTAACTTTTTTAGTGTGTGTGTCTGTTAACTCGTACAAACTGGTACAAATGGTCACCCATCAAGACCAAGATGCTAATGAAGTTGCTCAACTTTGATATTTATTAAATCCAAAACTAAATCACTATCTTCGGTCAACTTAAGTGTCACGTATTTAAAGTAGGAGATTTATTAAAATGATTCTAATTATACATATATGAGATCGACAGTATTCAGACAGATAATATTATAAAAAAAAAACAAACCCTCCTTTGGGCTTCGCCGCAGTCGGGTAAAAACTTCAAAATATATAGTAATTCGCTTTTCTTGAATATTCTCCAAAGAAATGGATCGAAACTGTTTTTCAAATTGGATAAAAACATTCAATTCCACTACACATATATTCTTAAGACATTGTCAATTTATATTATATAACTAAGTACCTAAATAAGAAAGTATTGTCTAAAATCTAACATTTATATACATTTTTTTAATTAAAAAAAATCAAAAAAAAAATCAGGCAGTATATATATCATCGGACAGTCTTGTAAATTTGTAGAGAAAAACAAAAACTTTGGCTTCCATTTTTAAAATTAAAGCGACAATATACACAAACCATAGAGTAAACTACTTTTTTTCTACTTTTTCATAGAAAAAAGACAAAAAAAAATATTTTTTTTGCTTAATAATAGGATATGACGTAGTTATTGAATAATATTCCAAATAAAATCAGATACAAAATTATTATTTATTATCTATACGCGATAATATTTCTCCTAAACAAAAGTATCTTCAAGACAAAGTATCTTTTCAAAATAACAATTAAAAGATACTAATCTTCTAACATGTATAGATTACAATCATACGTATATAGTAAAGTAGATAATTTTATATACTATTAATTTATATAAACAAGTTTTTTTTAAATACAATAATAATAAAAATAGTCAGTATTCATTTTTTACAATTTTCTAAAAGAAAAATCAACACAAGCAACGCCCATTATCTTTCTTTAAAAGAACAACATCTTTAGAGAGAAAAAAATAAGAATTTTGACAAAAAATCCATTTTTTCTTTAATTTTTTTAAGCTGATGTTTCCTTACGTCCAGTGAACGATACGATAGATCGTATTCCTTTAACTGAAGTCTGAAAAGAGATTTTTTTTCATCAAAATCGATTCATCACCGTGATTAAACACCTCTAGCGGCTATTTTCGGAACTGACGACAGCAGTATTCTGTGACAATTACTTAATACAAAAGCAGTCATGAGGACTGCCGACAGAAGTGAAAACTTAAAACTATAAACAAACAGTTGTTATTTTTGGATATTCAAATTGTTTGATCTTAAAATTTGTAAATTAAATCTGTTTACATTTATCTGGTTTCGACATCTATCGGCACTCTGAGTGTTAGCCTTAACACGTCACATGACCATGTCGATGACGACTTACATGAATTTACTCCCCATACAAAAAAACCTGCCTATACAAGTTTTGACTTTAATAACAATTCTAAATACTATATAGTCTTTGGACACTTCGATTTGTATTCTATAAAAATATTATAAGCGTTTCAACGATTAGTATGGAAAATTGCTCTGTCCAAAACAAATCTCTCCCACGGAGACCGTAATTTTTTTTTTACGGGAACCGTAATTTATAACTTAAATAATTAATATTAAGTGAGAAATTCTTGTGTCTGGATGTATAGGTGTATGGATGTTTGTTACTCTTTCACGCAAAAACTACTGAATGGATTTTAATGAAACTTTACAATAATATAGCTCATACAGAATAACACATAGGCTACTTTTTGTCCCGAAAAAAAGTACGATTCCCGTGGGATAGGTTTGTTTTTATATTTCCTGTATCTCGAAAACGGCTCTAACGATTGGAATCAAATTTTGTATCTAGATAAAGTTTTGTTTTCTAGATTCACCATATTTAATACGTTATATTTTTTATATCAAATACTAATTTTAAAGTCTCAAGAGTATAAAATCTCACCTTCTTTTTAGATCCATTCAAGTAATCCTTATACATTTCCGAGCGCAAATATCTCGAGTAGCTGTCGGACTTCATCAGGTGGTAGACGTGCGCCTGAAATAAAGTCGCATTAAAAAAAAATATATGTTGGTACATTAACACACAGCACCATCTAGTTCCATTGTAAGCTACGACGCCTTTGTTATGGATACCAGATAGTTGATACACTACACATATATAACTTTAAATACATACATATTATAAATATAAACACCTATGACTGGAGTACAAGCATTCGTGCTCATACACAAATGAATGCCCCTAGCGGGACTCGAACCCGCGACCGCTGGCACAGCAAGTAGGGTCACTACAAACTGAGCCAAACGTATCGTCATTGAAGTCGGTGTGCAGTTTAAACACATATAAGTTGAAACTTGAAATATATTCCTAAGACGGTTATTATAATTATTAAAAAAAATCAAAAAAACAATGAACTTTACAAGCAATATTTGTGGGTGACCATTTAATGTCATAACAACTAAAGTGTCGATACAATATTTGGCAAGTTTCAAAATAAGCAAAAAATATTCTAAAAAGAAACTACAAAACAAAAAAAATAATTGGATTTTTAAGTTTAGTCATATAATAAATTAAAAAAAAAATAGCAAAAAATTAATATATTAACTATTAAAATAAATCTTGGTAAGAACAATAATAAAACCTTTTTTTTTTTAATAAATACCTGCGCTTGATCAAAACAATATCTATCGGCTGTACCAGACTCGACCTTCACGCGTGTGAGTTCTCTGCAAAAAAAAATATATAAATGGCGACACGCGACAACGTAAAAAGCTAAAAAGAAAGAAAAACAAGATGACATAGAAACATAGTATTATCGCAGTATAAAAATCAATATATTATACTAGCGACTCACCCTCGCTCCGCTCGGGTTCGTACCCTAGTTACGTTTTAAAGTTTAGTATAGATTTCTCAGAGATGAGATATTTTCCCGCAGTAAAAAGAATCTTATATGTTGACCCGGATAACCAGCTATCACCATACCAAACTTCATCAAAATCCCTCCAGTGATTTTTATAAATTTATATTTTAAACTATAGATTCGGCCTCTGGATCGGTAATAATGACTATTTCAATAAGATTTAATTTACTTAATTTAATTTAATTTACTTACTGATTCAACTTAGTTAGAATTTTATTATACATATGTATAGATGCTGGCTTCTGATCTTAACCGAAGTCCCGCCAAATGGTCAATTTTTTCATCAATTTTTATGACAAATTGTGTTAAATCTAACACTAAAGCCATCTCATGGCAAATTACAGTTCCCTGAATCCATCTCCCGACTGACACATAAAAGTATGTCAATCGGGAGCGCCTATCCATCTTGTATGGTTTTTAGTATTCAGCCCTTTATAACGTCCGACTGCTGGGTGTGGACCTCCCTTTAATAGGAGAACCAGGCCATAGCCCACCACGCTGGCCAAGTGCGGGTTGGCGGAATGCACATGTCTTTCGAAAACTTGCTAGGTTCTCTCAGACATGCAGGTTTCCTCACGATGTTCTCCTTCACCGTAAGACAAATGGTGATCATATTGGAAATGATTCGCTCATGAGAATATCAGAGGTGACCGGAACTTGATCCCGTTTCACTCGTTTTTCAAAGCAAGCGCGTTACCACTGGGCTACCACTGACAAGATTTAAATAATGACCACGACCAGTCTGCAGGACTGTAACGAATAAGAAGAGAAAGAAGAAGAAAACGGTTCTTGTATACACTGACCTGCTTGCAGCATCAATATTGACGGGAGATGGCGCATCTACTGCTAGAAACTCCTTCCATATCTCCTTTGCTCGGGAGGAAACCCGGCGGACGGGTAAGGCCTTCAGCTCTTGAACTGCTAGCCAGAATCTGGAGGGTATAATTTTTTTATCACTACATAGTATAAATCAAAGTCTCTTCCCGCTGTCTGTCTGTCCCTATGTATGCTTAGATCTTTAAAACTACGTAACGGATTTTGATGCGTTTTTCTTAATAGATAGAGTCATTCGATAGGTAGGTTTATATGTATAATACATGCATATTATAGTACAGAACACCCGAGAAATTCAAAGATATGTATTTTATACTAACCGTTAAAACGTATCTAGTATATTATAATTTACTAGCGATTTACCCTCGCTTCGCTACGTTTTAAATTTTATGAATGGAACCCTAATTATTTTTCTAAAATAAAAGTTGCCAAGTTACTCCTTATAACATCACCTATCTCCCAGTGGAAGTACAGTTAAAATCGGTCCAGCTGTTTCGGAGGTTAGCCGGAACAAACAATAAAAATTGTATTTTTCTTATAAGTACTGTATATAATGTCATATGCATTTAGTAAAAAGCGATTATTTTGCCATCACACACAGACACTTCAATATTATTTATCTGTAACGATATTCGAAAGCGAAAAAATCCAAAAAGACAGTTCTACTTAAAATATTTAAATGTGTTTCAATTTGATTAGGGAAGTTTCTTTTTTAAATTATATGAAATAATATTAAAACAATGATTACATTTTAACTTAAATAAACACAACTTCAAATCATTGAAATCATTTACTTTACTCGACTCCACTCAACTCTACACTACTCAACTCCACTCTACTCAACTCCACTCACTTGAGGTTCTCCCCGCTGAACTCCTTGCCGAGGAACTTGGCGAAGTGGTCCCGGCCGGGCGGGTCGCGCAGCAGCTCGCGGAGGCCGAACGACCAGCGACGCACCCGCCGAAGTGGAAGGGGCTCTTTGCTGGAAGGAGGGATTAAAAAAAAATCATAAAATGGCGAAAGAAACCTAAAAATAATTTTTAAATACCTATATCTTACTAAATAATAACTGTCGGTGTTATAATTTATTTATATACTAGCTACTCATCCTCGCTCCGTTTCAAAATCACTCCACTGGTTTTTCCCTGATGCGGTCACAAACAGACAGCCAGAATTATTCTTCACTTCCTGTGTAATATATTTTATCTCAAATAATTAAATAAGGCATATTAGGCGTATTACAATCATATATTTATAGAATACAATATTATATATTTGTCAAACAATAACAACGGTTACCATGGCGACATGGCAATGTATTCTATCTCATTCTCTCGCCGGCTTAATGCCATATATTTATGTGTTTGTCTCTTTCTCGTATCGCATTTTCGTTTCATCAAGTTTCAAATCACAACGATCCTAAAGTTTCAGTTCTAAAATGTCCCTCTGTCAAACAGATTGATTGTTTTGAATTAAACTGTATTTATTTTGAGGTTTTAGGAATAAATAAAGAGTCGATGTGTTTTTCATTGCTTTCATTTGTATTTCTGAACCCTATATACTATATGTATGTATAGAATCAGGAGCCGACATCTTTTTTTTTAATAACAGCAACCTTTTGTAACTTGTTTTATTCACACACACACACACACACAGAGACACACGTACACACACAGTAACACACCACTTTTTTCACAATAATTAATTCGGCATGTGCACCGGACAACTACTGTGTTTGTTGGTGTGTTTGTGTGGTTTTGTTTCCACTCACCACTGTTTCTCCTGATCCCACAGCTCGGTGGTGTCACTGATCCAGGGGTTGGGCCACTCGGGGGGAGTCAGGAACGCGTCATATTCGGCGTACTGCTCGCAGTAGGATATGAACCTAAAAAGAATAATAAATAAATAATAATTAAGTAGTTATTTTTATTATAAACTAGCGGCTCACCCTGGCTTCACTTCGGGTTCGTCCTTACAAAAACAAATCTTTCCCACGGGAACCGTACATTATTCCGGAATAAAAAGCAACCTATGTGCTATTCCACACTGTAACCTATCTCTGTACCAAATTTCATCCAAATCCGTTCAGCCGTCCTGGCGTGATAGAGTAACAAACATTCATACATACTCACAAACTGTCACATTTATAATATTAGTAGGATTAGGGGTTTAGATAAGATGTTATAAATATAACGTTTTAACAACTGTATCTTCATTGAATAAAAAGCAGTCACGAGGACTGCCGACAGAAGTGATACTTAAAACTATAAACAAACTGTTGTTATTTTTGGATATTCAAATTAATTGTTTGATCTTAAATTAAAATTTGTAAATGAAAATTGCTTACATTTATCTGGTTTCGACATCTATCGGCACTCTTAAGTGTTAGCGTTAACACGTCACGTGACCATGTCGATGACAACTTACATGGATTTACTCCCCATACAAACAAACCTGCTTATACAAGTTTTCACTTCAATAAATATAAACATACTCACATCTCAGCCACCTTGCTCACTCTAACATTGCGTCTCTCCATCCTCGCTTTGAGCACAGACAATTGTCTTTTTGCCGCCTCTATTTGTTGCTCTATGGTTTTTTCGTTATCTGTTGCATCTGGTTGTTGGGAAGTTTCACCTGAAGAAAAAAAAACATTTAATACTTTAATACTTTCTTAGATTTACGCGAATATTTGATATATTTAAATAAAACTATTTTTTCGGATTATTTCGCGGATTAATTTTGATTTTTGGTTCCCAACGTTCAGCCAGTCTCTTCCGTGACCATGCTTACCGTAAAGAATTCGAAACGTTGATCAAAAAGGTACTAGATACACAATCCCATGCAAAAGTTCTCTTTAAACTGTCACCAATTGTGTTTAGGTATTGTTCTAGTTGAAATAAATATACAACAATGTAAATTGAACCTTAAATGCAATGCTTAAAGTAGTTTTCACAAAAATAAATAAATTTAAAAGCGCGCTCAAATGTTCAAATAAGCGCTCATTTTGTGAGGACATTTTTTATCGCTGATTGTGTATCTAGGTACTGTTTTAATCGATGGTTAGTTAAAACTAACATCAACTTGTGACTCACCGTTTTCTTTGCCAGCATTCTCATTCGCCTTCTCAGCGTTCTTCTGTATCGCCTCTTCGCTCTCCTGAGCGTTTGTTATTGTTACTATTGGATTGTTCTGGAAATAAACACATACATTTTCAAACAGAGAGACAGAAACACCTCTTTTTTCAAAGTCAGTCAAAAGCGAAACCGACGGCTGTTCAAAATTGACGAAGATATTGAGTAACATCTTTTGAAATTAATAAATAATGTGTGTGCGTTGCGTGTGTTTGTGTGTGTGTGTGTGTGTGTGTGCGTCTGCGTGTTAGGATATATTTCGTATATCTCGGAAACGGCTCTAACGTTTTGAATACAATTTTGTATGTCGATAAGGTTTTGCTTTCTAACTTTAAAATAAATTTATAAATTTTCTGAAAAAACACAATTTAACAAAAGAAAACTATGTACATACAATAAAACAATTGACAAACAAACATACATACCTTTAGATTATGCTGCAATATAAGGTCTTGTCTTTGCTTCAATCTCTTGGCCTTGATCGCATTGATCCTAGATAATTTTTTGGGGTCCATTTCGGTGGTATTCACACAACCGGGCTGAAAAAACATCAATAACACTAATATTATACACTAGCGACTCGCTTCTCGCGCTTCTCACTTCGTTCGGTGCGTCCCTAAGTACGTTTTAATTTTTTGAGCGGAACCCCAATTCTTTTTCTAAAATAAAAGCAGCCTAAGTTACTCCTTATAACATCAACTATCTGCCAATGAAAGTGCCGTCAAAATCAGTAAAGCCGTTTTGGAGTTTAGCCGAAACGAAACAGATAGACGGACAGATAGCAAAAACTGTAAAAATTATGTTTTTCTTATAAGTAACGTACGTGTACTATAGATAATTTTATAGGCACTTAGTAAAAGGCTGTTATTTTGAAATTACCTACATCCACTTCAATTTTATTTATCTAATCTTAATTTTTGTCTATCTGTCTGTATGTTCCTAATAATCTCTGAAACGGCTGGACTGATTTTGACGGGACTTTCACTGGAGCTGATGTTATAGAATTCGGATTCCAATTAAAAAAAATAAAAACTACGTGAGTCGCTAGTATTCGTGTAAATCTAAAAAATGTATTATGTAAATACAGCTTCATTCAAAACAATCATCAATCAATCTTCTTTACATGGAAACCAGCGACTCTCGCTTCGCTTAGGTTCATCCCTAAGTTGCTTACCCATACAAACTTTCATTCCCATTTTCACCCCCTTAATGGAGGATTTATTGGATAAAAACTATTATACATCCTTCCCAGGGTCACAAACTATCTTTTTACCAAATTTCATCTAAATCGGTTCAGTAGTTTCGGAGCCTATTTGGTACAAACAAACAAAAACATCTTTCCTCCTTATAAAATTAATATAGATTAAAAAAAACATACCATAGGTCTATGTACATCCCAAAACGCTCTCTCTTGACTGTCCAAAACTTTACGCTCCAATTTATCTCGCTTTTTGTCCACCTGTGGATATAAATTAATGGAATACTTTCTTAGATTTACACAAATATGTGACATTTTAAATAAATTTGTGACGTTATTATAGGCAAGGGGTTAGCGGTTTATATAATATGTTTATATGTTGGGACATTAACACACAGCGCTATCTAGTTCCATGGTAAGCTACGAGGCTTGTGTTATGGATACCAGATAGTTGATACACTACACATATATAACTTTAAATATGATTAGAGTACAGACATTCATGCTCATCACAGTAATAAATGCCCCCAGCGGGACTCGAATCCGCGACCGCTGGCACAGCAAGTAGGGTCATTACAGACTGAGCCAAACGTGTCATCAAATTATTATTTATATATGTTATGTATGTATATAGTTATGGGATTATAGGATTATGGTGCTATTTGAATTAACTTATTGGTTTTTTGGTTTGAAGTTTGAGTAACAAAATAACAGGACTGAACAGCGTATATTATAGGGTTTTATGAGGTTATGGCGAAACCCTGACGTCATGGGATCAATCTGATCTTGGATTCTGATTAAGCGACCTCAAAAACATACAGTAAACATAGTCAGACCCCAGGGCCAAAATTTTTTTTATGTGTGGCTGTGTTACGGGACTTATTAGGCATGTTTATTTATCGAATAAAATAAATGGTTGAACCAATTAATATACAATAATATAATAAACAAAAATAATACTAATATTATGCATTACTTTTCTTCAGAGTTTTTTTAACGTGAGATGGTTGTAAGTTGTATCGTAGCAGTGGGACGTTAAAAAGGGTTGAATATAAACAAATACAAACAAACATACAAACCTTACTCTGGGCTTCTGCTTGCATGAATATGAACTCCCATTTCCTACTGAACATCTTCTGTAACCTCGCCAGAGACTCCGCCTCATAATCTGCTAACTCTAACCTGGCTTTGTTCTGCATCGTTCTCTTGCAGAGATAGACGGCTAAAAAAGAAGAATTCTATATATGTTTTAGGGTTATCTAAGTTCCAAAACCAAACGCAAAAAATATCTATATTTTTGTACTTCACTTTTTAGGGTTCCGTACTTAAAGGGTGCCAACAGGACCCTGTAACTAAGCCTCCGCTGTCAGTCCGTCCGTCTGTCAGAGGGCTGTATCTCATGAACCTTAATAGGTAGAGAGTTGAAATTTTCAAAGAGTGTGTAACAAACAACAGATAATAAAAAAACCATGATAGCGAATTTCAAAATGGCCGCCATGAAATTTAAAAAACATCGATCAATACACAATAGGTTGTCTAGAAGAAATCGGTAATTAGCTATAAGGCCGCCATTGCACATTCTTCATACTTTGTTTTTTTTATATTTGTTATATTACTGACGTACAATAAAGTGTATGTATATATATATATATATATATATATATATATATATATACCCAGCCATACAAAGCAAAGCACACCGACTTCGAAAATATTTGATTAGGTATGTATAGTAAATGAAAACTACCAATCAGTTATTTTTTACTTTTTAGTGCTTTTGTTTGAAGGCGGTTTTTATTTTTTTGGTAAAAAGTTTTTTTACTTAGTCACTATACATACCGTAATCAGTATTTTCAGGCTCCCACTGATTTGAAGGCCAAAAATATGGCGTTTGGAATCTGAAACAAACAAAGAAACAAACAATATATAAATTATATATTAATAATCAATTTCTAAATTTAAACAAATGTATACAGATAAATAAAATTGAAGTGTCTGTGTGTAATGTCAAAATAACAGCTTTTTACTAAATACATATGAAATTATATACGGTACTTATAAGAAAAACACAATTTTTTAATTTTTTGTCTTTCTGTCTGTTCCGGCTAATCTCCGAAACGGCTGGACCGATTTTGACGGGACTTTCACTGGTAGATAGCTGATGTTATGAGGAGTAACTTAGGCCACTATTATTTTTTAAAAATAATTAGGGTTCCGCTCAAAAAAACAAACTTACCAATTAAACAAAACAGTTCGAAAGTATGCGAATTAGCGACATCTATTAATTATAATCTATTCAAGCAAACAAGAATAGTCCGAATAAACGTCTAATTTCTTTATATGAGACGAGGCATTTGTACTACATAGTATGGAATTATGTCACCTATGTAACTGCATATATTTTTCCTCGACCAAAAATCGAACCCACTACTCACCTATAATAAGTGTTATCATTCTTCACAGTCAAACAGTGATCGTCTATTGGAAACAAGTACCCGTGGGCCGCCAATAAATGTGCTAAGTGTAGGGCTTCCCAGCTCTCTTCTAAACTAAGATGGCGGGTCAGCCAGGCGACTAGATCTGAGCCTGTAAATACCTAAAATAAACAGAAACAATATAGTATAATAAGGCAGTGGTAGCCCAGTGGTAACGCGCTCGCTTAGGGAACTGAGTGAAGCGAGTTCAAATCCCGGGTCTCGCTCTGATATTCTCTTGTGCGAATCATTTCCAACATGATCAACACTTGTCTTACGGTGAAGGAGAACATCGTGAGGAAACCTACATGTCTGAGAGAACCCATCAAGTTTTTAAAAGACAGCGTGGTGGATTATGGCCTGATCCCCCAAGTATTCAAGGGGTGCCAAAATTGTCAAAAGTGTGTAAAACCACGTTTTTTATAAAATGTTTAGAGTTTAAAATGTTACATAGAAAAGGTTTCATGAATTTTTTCCTCCGGTTAAAATTAACCGAGTTAGGGAGGTTTCACCTTTCGGTTAATTTTGACATAATACACATACCGATGGTATTTTCGTCATAAAGCTCTTCACAGTGCGAACTGGTACACCTGTGCTCTCGTCCTGCATCATTTCTATAATGGCCTCCATCTAAATATAAAGAATTATAATCACATTTATTACAAGTTATCGCCCACTTTAATACATCGATAAAAAAATACTAGATACACAATCAGCGATAAAAAATGTCCTCACCGAATAAGCGCTCATCTGAACATTTGAGCGCTTTTTTAATAATTTTTTTGTGAAAACAACTTTAACTCTTGCATTTAAGGTTCAATTTACATTGTTGTATATTTATTTCAACTAGAACAATTACCTAAACACAATTGGTGACAGTTTTAAGACAACTTTTGCATGGGATTGTGTATCTTATTTCTTTGATCGATGTTTTAATATCAAATACTTTGGTGGTCTAGTGGCTGCATAAATGTACAAGGTATGCATGCTTATCCGACTCAATCCGACATGTTTATCCGACTGCGGTGGAACCCAAAGAAGGGTTATATGTTTGACCTGTATGTATGTATGTCCGACCCTATGTTCCTTTTTTTTCTTGTTTTTGTTTCGTTGTGTTTGTACTTAATAACGCGAGTGTTATAGGGTAGGTATATAGATATCATTAAAAATGAAAATGGCGGATATAATTGACCAATTTGTGTCTTGAAATTTTTTTTCGCTCGAATTAATCGAGTGGGTTATCAAAATAAAGGTGTTTAAGAGGCGATTGCACCTTATATGTTTTCAAGTAATTTAGGATATGAAATTATTAAATAAAACCAAAAATGTCTAACTGATTGAAACTAAAAAAATGTAAATACAAAAATAAAAAAACGCGACTGCGTAAAAAGCGAACTAAAAAAATGAGAACAAGTTGACGAAGAAACATAGTATTATGCAGTTGGAGATATACATACATACCGTTATTATAAAACATGTACATAATATGTATGTATATATGTATATTATAAATATAAACACCCGTGGCTGGAGTACAAACATTCGTGCTCATCACACAAATGAATGCCCCCAGCGGGGCTCGAACCTACAACCACTGGCACAGCAAGTAGGGTCACTACAAACTGAGCCAAACGTGACGTCAAAAAATACTTACTTTTTTATAAACAAGGTAATTGGGCGATTCTTCCGGAGAAGGGATGGTAGATATCAGAGCTTGAACACTCGGTGGTAAGTTCGCAATCATGTTCTCCTTGTCCCTTTTCTCTTTTTCTTTGTCCTTCTCCTCTTTCGAGCATTTTGTTGTATCCCTAAAGTAAGGATAGCAGTAAAAATATTAGAAACTTTTTAAATATAAATAGGTATACACTTCAAAATCGTCTAAAAAACGTGTGTCTTATGTACGCACGTAAGAAGTTATACTTCTTTGGTGTAACAGAGCAAAAACAGCTAAAGATTTCATCCAGTATGTCACAACTCTCTGTTTGTAAAAGGAATGATAAATTAATAAAAATAAATATATATTTTTTATCTCAACTGATTTAAAACACGTGATATGGATTTATGAATATTTGAGAAATTACTTTGAATATAGTTATGAGTTTTTACGGGAACCGGAGAGACAATTATCAGCTAACTTCATCATGTCGCTTTTTGGCTGTCGGTGTGCGCGCGCATCATAAAAATATTACTCTCATAATTTGTTCTATACGTGCCAAAATAAGTATAACTTCAAAAAAATTGTACTTAAAATTTTATTCATTAAAAAATTGCAAACTTTAAACAAGCAAGTCTTCAAAAAACATGCTCAGTCCGGCCGCACTTGGCCAGCGTGGTGGACTATGGCCTGATCCCCATCGTATTGATAGAAGGCCTGTGCCCAGCTCTGGGACGACAAATAAGTAGTACATATACGCACGTACGCAAATTATACGCACATGAGAATGTCAAACCTGGATCCGGGATTTGAACCCGCTTCACTCGAATTCCCAAGCGAGCGCGTTACAATTTGGCTACGACTAAAACACTATTTAAAGAGTTTTATTTCAATTTAAATGCTAGCCTAAGTGTGAAGAGCCCTTGAAACAAAAGTTTATTAAATATATTTTAAGCGAGATGAGTGTACTCAACGCTACCATCCAAAGTGACTAAATTATGCAGCAAAATAATGGTTATTATAGTCTATTATATCTTTTGAAACTAGTATGATGCACTGGCTTGACTCATTTTAAATGACAAATAAACATACATGTTGTATTTAGTCCTTTTTAACGTTCCACTGCTGGGCACGGACCTCCCATTAATACGTGGGGGATCAGGCCATAGTCTACGTTGGCCAAGTGCAGGAAGGACTGAGCAGGTCTTTCGAAAACTTGCTAGGTTCTCTCAAGCATGCAGGTTTCCTCACGATATTTTGATTCATCGTAAGACAAATGGTAATTATATCGGAAATGTTTTATACTGTATGAAAATATCACAAGTGCGAAAACCGAGATTTGAATTCGCTTCACTTGGTTTCCCAAGCGAGCGTGTTACCACTGGACTAACACTGCCTTTCATACATATTGTTACCAATTGATTTACCCACATCATATAACAACCAAACATTTTATTAATTAATTGATGGTATTTTATGAAATATATAGCCTTCCTCAATGAACGGGCTATCTAATGCAAAAATTATTTTTCAAATCGGATTAGTAGTTCCTGAGATTCGCGCGTTCAAACAAACAAACAAACTCTGTCTCTTTATATTAGTATACATTATAAACTTATTATTATCCAAAACTGGTGAAAGAGGAAAGTCTAGACTGAATGTAACCTTAAGTAAGATTCTGTTTACTAACAATTTGAATCTGTTTTACCCTAATGCAAAATTGTGAGTTTTAGTCCCAAGTAACATATTTACCATTACTGATTATAAAATGTTTAAGTTTCAGTAAGTAATCATATTTTTAATAGTGGTACTTCTTGTGATAGTATTTGAAGTAAACTAATATATTATATATAATAAATTATATATGGTACTTGTAAGAAAAACACAATTTTTTAAATTTTTGTCTATCTGTTTATTCCAGGTCTGGCTAATGTCCAAAACGACTGGACTGATTTTGACGGGACTTTCACTGGCAGATAGTTGATATTATAAGGAGTAAGATAGGTTACTTTTATTGTAGAAAAAGAATTAGCAATTTCCTAGGGAAGCACCCAAGAGAAGCGAGGGTAAGTTGCTAGTATCAAACAAACATATTACAAGATATCAGCGAAGCTAATTTTATTTATTAAAGTTGAAATTTGATAGTAAAATGATGCATATGAAATAGAATATGTACATTAACTAATACATTTTCAGTTCTTGATATTTAAGATTATTTGAACTCCTATTATTTAGACACTATAATATATATATATATATATATATATATATATATATATATATATATATATATATAATATTTATGGTGCTAGAGGCCTACCCTGTCTACTTGTCCATCTAATAAAAAAAGGAACATAAAAATTATGTATTTTTCGATAGCAAATAAGAAAGGAGTGTCAATAAATAGTGGCAAACGGCAGTAGTAGCCTGCCCTCTTGGGAAACCAAGTAAAGTTCAAATCTGGGTCTCACACCTCTGATATTTTCATGTGCAAATGATTTCCAATATCTGATATTTTCATGTGCATATCATTACCTCTTGCCTTATGGTGAAGGAAAATATTGCGAAAGAACCTGCATATCTGAGTGAACCTAGTTAGTTTTCAAAAGAAATGTGAAGTAGAAGAAATTTAATGATAGTTATTAGAAAAGTAATTATTTCAGAATAAAATTAGGTAAGGTCTATTCCAAAAGCTATGGGTGAGTCATGACACTAAAAAAATGTTCAGAGAACTGATCTTTTAGAGTATCTTGGGAGTTTAGGCTTCGCTCAGGCATTCCTAAAAACCTTAAAAGAGCCTATATGTATTTTTAATTTCATCCAAATCCGTTCAGCTGTTTAATTGTGACGAAGTAACAAACATACATACTTTCGTATTAATAATAAGTGTCGTATAAAATAATATTATACCTTGAAGGGCCTTGCTGACAGGCTTTCTGCGCCTTTTCAGAAGAATTCATTGTAACCATTGTAATACTTTATTCACTTACAAATCAATTAAAAATCAATTTTAAGAGTCCATGGCAATAACTTTTTATCCACAAATATGATCAAAGGTATTTTATGACACCACAACACCATAAAAGTTGCACCAATAAACTACGAGCTTAATGAAGCAAATATTTACACTTCGAATACTTTATATCATAATTAAATTTCTTAGTTTATGACACGATATACAGTTATATATTAATTTGTCTGTTTGTTTACACAGGAACTTAAATTAAAGCATATATTCGAGTTATTATTTTAATAAACACCATGATCCAGATATGGGGAAACAAAATTTAGGACACCTGATTCACTTGACTAGGTCTTTGATATTTGATCTTTGGTATAAGTAATACGTAGAGCAAAAGTTATTACACGATAAAGTATTGTATAACTACATTTTATATTTAGTTTTAATTCATAAAAATATAAAGAATTGTAACATTTCGCAAAATACGTCCAAATGTCAAAGTACGGCCATTAATCAGTAGTATTTTTTTTTCTGTGCCCTGTTGGAAAGAGACGGGTATAAATTGTCTTCAATGACAGAAAGTGACGGAACATTTACGTAGATGTAATACGACTAATTTTAAGAGCTGTATGTTTGTTGAATGATTTATAATTTGAAGTGTCTATTTCATTTATTGTCTTATACTAGAAGTTCGATAGCGCATGTGTTTACGAGTTTATTGAGCGCTTTGCTACTATTTTTAGATCGAGGAAATTTTAAATTGATCTAATATATTGCACATTTAAAATGCAATTTATATTTACATTTAGTAAATATTTAATTTAGTTTTATTTTTAAAGTAAATTTAAAATAGAGATTTCATAAATTAATAAAAAAAAACATTATTATTATTACTATGAATATTTATACTATTTTATACCTAATACTTTTGTAAAATTTTGTTTGTTGTTTAAAAAATCAGGCATAACAAAATCAATTGTATATTTTTATTCGACAAGCACACACAAACACATAGTATAATTTTTCGAAAAGTTGAAAAGTGAAAACATTTATAATTTTTTAGCAACTTTAAGCTTTCCGTTTAAGGTTCAATTTACATTGTTGTATATTTATTACAAATAGAACAATTACCTAAACACAATTGGTGACAGTTTTAAGAGAACTTTTGCATGGGATTGTGTATCTAGTACTTTTTTGTCGATGCCTTTAGAAGAACAATGGTCAAAAATCCTTTCTTGGAACTCATCTTCCCCATTTAAAGTACTCTTACACATATTTTCATGCTCTAAAGCCAGCGGTTTAGCCTGCATTGTCTGACAATGAGTTAGAGTTTTATTAAGTAGATCTTTGAAACATTATCTAAATTTTCTTACTATTATTGTATTGTAATTATTATATATAAATTAAAATTTTGCTATCCATTTTTTTCTTAAACCTGGTACATTTTTAAATTCGTACATTTTTCCGGCATAAAAAGTAGCCTATGTGTTATTTCAGACTATACTCTACATCTGTGCCAAATTTCATCTAGATCTGTTCAGCCGTTCTGGCGTGAAATAGCAACAAACATCCATAAATAATCACAAACTTTCACATATTTTATAATATTAATTAATAATTCATAATACGGATAATAAGTAGTTATACCTACCTGATAATTTCAGATGAATCTCTAAACATAAAAGTAAGCAGTATATTTTTTTTAAGGCAGAAATCTACTGGGAACTAAAATTTTCTTTGATCACAGGAAACATATTTTTTCTTGGACAGAGAAGATGTCCCCCTTCACGCAAGAAGTCCCTATAAAATAAAGCTACGTGTATGTATGTATTCAGCCCTTTTTAACGTAACACTGCTGGGTGTGGGCCTCCCTTCAATACGAGGGGGATTCGGTCATAGTCCACCACGCTGGCCAAGTGCGGACGGACTGAGCATGTATTTCGAAAACTTTTAAGTTCTCTAGGACATGCAGGTTTCCTCACAATGTTTTCCTTCACTGAAATATAAGTGGTAATTATGTTGGAAATGATCCGCACATAAAAATATCAGAGGTGCGAGACCCGGGATTTGAACCCGCGGTTACCCAAGCGAGCGCGTTACCACTGGGCTACCACTGCCTTGAACAAGGCTATTATAATGGAAAAAAAACACAGATCAATTTTAGAGCTTATATTTTTAATAAGAGCCTTGGGTTCGTTTTAATTGATTTTGCTTTGAAAATTGAAATTCGAAGGTAAGCCACATTGTAATATTATATATTAATATCCGTCCAGTGATCGAAATCCTACCATGATATTTTTTTATTGATAGCACTAAAACTCGTCAACAGCTATTAAACAAAAAAAAGAAAATCACGAAAAAGTTTGACAAACAGAGGAGGAAAATTTACTGACCTGTTTTGTCTTTGCCTATTTATTTACCCTCGACGCAAGAACGACGGAGTGTTATAAGTTTGACGTGTCTGACTTTGGCATCGTAGCTACCGAACGAATGAATCGATTTTGATTTAGTTTTTTTTTGGTTGCAAGGTGAATTAGTCGGGGGTGTTCTTAGCTATGTTTGATGAAAATCGGTCCAAGATGGCCGCCGCCACAAAATGGCGGATTACATATTTTTTCACAACTACCTCAACATGAGTATCAAATGAAATGAAGGTGAAAAATGGTTTTTGGTCATATGAACGCGGGCGTAGCCGCGGGCAATGCTAGTACTATATATTATAGTGCGGTTGGCAACCCTAACTAATACCACACTACCATTTTAAATGCGATCTTGTATGTTTGTATGTTTGTTACTCCATTACGTTGAAACGGCTGGACCGATTTTGATGAAATTTAGTACACAGATAGATTAAAAAAATAGCCAATATTGTATAGATTTTAAAAAGGAACTAGATAAATAAGTCGCTGTAATGAAAAAGCACATTAACTGCATAACACGTTCTGTTTCGTCCTTGACATTCTCGGAACGTAATATTATTATATTATAGAGAAACTACTATTATACATTCGTTTTAAAACAAGTTTTCGCACTTGGCTACACTCGCGATGAACATCGCTAATACCTATTGGAATTCAGAAATACTTAGTGTAGTTATCCATAAATGAAAGAATTTTTTAGATATATGCCAGAGATTTTCGTGTACAGATAAACAAAGTTTACTTAAAAATTTACCTTTTTGCTTAGAATAATACATGAAATATGGTTAAATATTTTTTTTAGACTGACGCAAATATTTGGTATTTAAAAGAAAACTATCCATTCGTATTTTCTCGCGTTTTATTTTGAGTTTTTATTCCCGACATTTGAATGCTAACATCAAGTATGGTCTAGAGATATTTTTTTGTAGGCGCTTTTTTGTAGTGACTGTGCTTGGCTCGAGATTGTCAACAGCCCGAGCCGGAAAAAACCGGTTTTGTCAACAGGTAGCGCATACAAAGTAAACTCGTTGGTAAACTGTCACGCACCCACCGCTCCTTTATCTAGTAGCTTTGCGCGCTTGTATTCCTAAAAATTACTAAGTTAGTGTAATGTAACGCATAGAAAATATAAATATGTTGGTACATTAACACACAGCACCATCTAGTTCCATGCTAAGCTACGAGGCTTGTGTAATGGATACCAGGTAGTTGATACACTACACATATATGTACATATAACTTTAAATACGTACATATTATAAATATAAACACCCATGACTGGAGTACAAGCATTCGTGCTCATCACACAAATGAATGTCCCCAGCGGAACTCGAACCCGCGACCGCTGGTACAGCAAGTAGGGTCACTACAAACCGAGCCAAACGTGTCGTAAAATTCGTCGTAAGTTATCGTAAGCGCTGAGTTGCAAATCTGTTCAGTGCTGGTATCAAAATGAGCCTTTTCATTAGCAAAAACTTTTAATGAAATATTAATAGATGGCGTTATAATTAGCAATTTATTATTAACTAGCAGAATCCGTGGCTTCGCTTGCGCTAAAACTACAAAAAAAACCTCTAAAAAGGTAGGTTTCATACAAAATTTCATCCCATATTTTGCCCCTTTATAGGATGAATTTGTAAAAATGCTAATTGTATTGAAAAGCATTTATTACTATATTTTCAAACTTAGTAGTTTCAAGTTATTCTGATGATTTTTTTTTGGTTGTATTATAACGTGTTTTCCCGTGGGAATGAGATAATATCCCGCGTTAAAAAGTAGTCTATGTCACTCGCCAGACCTCCAACTATCTCCATACAAAAATCACTCCAACCCACCCACTGTTTCGACGTGAAAGAACGACCGACAAACAAACAAACACACTTTTACATTTATAATATTATTAGTATGGATTTTGTCAATATTGAGTTGCAATATTGTTCTTTTGTTGCCTTGTTTTCGCTCTTGTCACGCAGTTATGGAGAAATGGGATGACGTTAATTTCCATACAAATATGTATTATAATATATGTGTGAGACTATCTTTGTATGTCTGTTTGTTACCTTTTCCCGCTTAAACCGCCAAACAGATTTCGATGAAGTTTGGCGAGGAAATGGATTGCATCATGGGATAGACATAGGCCATATGTATTTAATACCCGCTCCACCCTACTTACTATGCGAGTGGAGTCGCGGAAAAAAACTAGTGGTTTCAAAGCTTTATCGCAGTGGTAGCCCAGTCGTAGTACGCTCGCTTAGGTATCCGAGTGAAGCGGGTTCAAATCCCTGATATTCACACCCCTGATATTCTCATGTGCGAATTATTTCCAACATGTTTATCACTTGTCTTACGGTGAAGAAAAACATCGTCAGGCAACCTGCATGTCTGAGAGAACCTAGCAAGTTTTCGAAAGACATGTGAAGTCCGCCAACTCGCGTTAGGCCAGCGTGTTGGACTATGGCTCAGCAGTTGGACGTTCAAAAGAGCTGAATACAATACAATTTAAAAGCTTCTTTTTACAACTTACGTAACTTAAGAAATCTATAGTAAAAATGTGGAGTTTCTAAGTAAAACTTTGCCCACAGTTGGAATTTTCGTGGGATTAGGCTCGTATATAAAAAAGGGAGAACAAAGTGATTGTAAAGCAAAATTTGATTCCGTATAGCTAAGGTCATTTACTTTCAAAACCCGAGGCCGTCTGGACCTTTTCCTTGTCAATGCACTTGCCACAGATTAAGTAACTTTGTATTTTTTCTGTAATGAGGATGTATATGTTTTTTTTAAATTCATTTTTATACTTTTTAATACTAGCATCTGCCTGTGACTTTTCGTATGTGTATTATTTTAATCCACAAATAAAAAGCTTGAGTTATGTTTTTAAAATGCATACTTAGAAAAAACACAAATGATGCCTTACAGATATAAATAATAAAACAATCCTAAGCAAACTAGTGCAAAAAAATTTACGGGGCTATACATAATTTATTTATATTTCAAGTTATACTTCTTTTGACACGTTTAGAAAAAAATATGAGAGTAAAAATTTTACGATGCGCTAACAGTCAAAAAGCGACATGATGAAGTTAGCTGCATTCCTTTTAAAAACAGAGCTGCGACATACGGGATGAAATCTTTAGCTATTTTTGTTCTGTTATGTCAAAAAAGTATAACTTCTTACGTACACACACGTTTCTTTGCATTTATTCCAAACGTGCCAAAAGAAGTATAACTTCAAAAATTCAAAATTCAAAATATTTTATTCAGCATTAAATTATTACAATTGTTTACTGAACGTCATGAGTCTACTACCAGTTCGGAAAGAAGAAGCCTCAGACCTGAGAAGAACTGGCGAAAGAAACTCGGCTTCAAAATTCACATCTACATTTTATAATCTATGGACTGACATTAGGATGCAAGAATGTTACTTATCTATACTTTATACATATCTAGATGTAATAGCAGCTGTGACTTTCGATTTTTACATCCAAGAAATAATCATCATGTTACGCATATTTATATGTATATTTTTACTAGCGATTCACCATTGCTTCGCTCGGGGTCGTCCCTATGTGATACTTTAAATTGACATTTTTTTTATTTATGAACTAAATACTAAGTGTTAAGTGAAGCATACAATACACTTGTTAAAACTGCACTCAAATCGGTTAAGCCGGTAAGATTAACGTGCACAAACGCACAGAAAAACAGACAAAAATTCTAAAATTCATTTTTTGGGTGCTATTGCGTTAATAAGGACCCCCAATAATAGTTTTTCTCAAATATCTTTCATGTACAGATAGCGATCAGGTACAATTTTATTATATGTATAGATATAGAATAGATGTGGTTTAAAATATTTCTTGTGTGATAGACAGAGATAGCCTTATTAGTTGCTCGATGTCATTTCTTTGTCTGATGGCGCTGATTAAATTTTCCTAGCAGCTGTTTTTGGAACTAACGGCGGTTTATAATACTACTATAGTAGTTCAACAGTTCCAAATACAGGATTTAAATAAAATGTCATCCTGCAATTGTTAAAGGATAGAAATTTTAAAAATTGTATTGAAATTTATTCGTTATCTATACGTATAATAAAATTGTAACCAAGTCGAATCTGTACATTAAATATTTTTTAGAAAATTTTATTGATGAATTAAATATTATTATCGATATAGAGGCCGGATCTATAGTTTTTAGAATTTTTGCTGTCTGTCTGTCTGTCTGTTACCGCATCACGGAAAAACCACTAGAGGGATTTTCATGAAATTTGGTATGGTGATAGTTGGTTATCCGGGTCAACATATAAGGTACTTTTTACCGTGGAAAATATCTCATTCCTGAGAAAATTTACAAAAACTGCATTGTAAGAGTATAACTACTAATATGTAAAACCTAAGAATTTGATTTTTGGTAATCTGAACGCGGGTGGGGCCGCGGGCAATGCTAGTGTCATATGTAATTCACCTTTTTTTAACGTCCCACTGCTGGGGGTGGGCCACTGATCAATTTGAAGGGGGACCGGCCATAGTCTACTACTCTAAACAAATGCAACTTGACAAGACTACACATGTCTGCAGACAACTTGCTAGGTTCTCTCAGACATGCAGGTTTCCTCACGATGCATATCTTCACCGTATGATAATTAGTAATATCATGTTGAAAATGATTTGAAGGTATTTCTTCGTGGTGTAACAACTTTCCAGCTGAACCGATTTTATTGAAATTCGGCGTGGGGATAGTCTATATCCACAGCAGGGCTGGAGGCAAGAATAATTAATATTATAAAATATAAATAAATAAATATGTTGGAACACACATTTTAACACACAGCACCATCTAGTTTCACGGTAAGCTACGAGGCTTGTGTTATGGATACCAGATAGTAGATACACTACACATATATAACTTTAAATATATACATAATATTATAAATATAAACACCCATGACTGGAGTACAAACATTCGTGCTCACCACACAAATGTATGCTCCCAGCAGAACTCGAACCCGCGACCACTATCACAGCAAGTAACGATAAACTGAACCAAACGTGTCATCAAATTAATTTTATGCACAATTGATCAAACTTTGAACGCAGACCGTACAAGTATAAATTATCTATCGATAAAACACTCCAATCAACAAACAACTCGATAAATATCTTATGTAAGTGCCAGATTAAGGTATAATTTATCAATAAATATATAATTATAATTGCTCTTCAAAGAAACATTATAAGTATATCTATATTATAAAAATACTTTGAGTTCATTCGAAAAGTACTTAAATGGTGATAAAATCGAATTAGATATACCTACTCAATAGAAAAACATGTTTATATACAGATAAACCTAATATTATTATGTACTTTGGCATTTTATATTTAAAAAAAAAACGAAATTTGTAATTAATATTATGAGTGCAGATCATTGTTAAAACGATTCAATATGATCTTTGATGTCGGTTTTTATAGTCTAACTAGCTACTCCGCTAGGGTTCGTCCCTACTTTTTAAGGTGAGTATAGATTTCTCTGAGATGAGATATTTTCCCGCATTAAAAAGTTTTCTATATGTTGACCCGGATAACCAGCTATTATCGTAACAAATTTTATCAAAGTCCCTCCAGCGGTTTTTCCGTGATGCCATCAAAGACAGACAGACAAAAATTATAAAAGCTATAGATTCGGCCTCTGTAATAATGTTTATTTCAATAAGATTTTCCAAAAAATATCTAATGTACAGATTCGACTCAGCATTTTATTATTTATATAGACTTACGATTAACGCTCGCTTCGCTCGGGAGCGTCTCTAGGATCAACAATAAGAGTAGCCTAAATTATTTCTTATATTTTATAACATCAGCTTTCTGCCAGTGAAAACCCCGTCACAATCGGTCCCGCCGTTTCGGAGATTAGCCGGAATAAACACACAAAAATGTTAATAATTTTTATTTTATGGGTAGGTACGTATAATTGTGTAAGTAAGAAGCTGTTATTTTAGATATTGCTATAGATTTGTAATTTTGTATGCAAAATCTGGACAAAAATACAATAATTTGATACAACGTCATGGTGCAATGGCTCCTAGTTAGACTTTCAAGTCTGAGTTCGTTTAATGATTTCAATACCTTGCTGTTGACTAAAAATGTGTAATTTTATTTTATTAAACTATCATAATTAATTAAAATTTAAAAATAAACATGAAAGTGCTAAAATTCTAAATTATATTTTCATTTATTCAAAAAAAGTGCGAATATTTTGTAATACAAAAGAGTAGATTAATGCGCGATAATTAGTGCAATGTGCTTCGATTTGAAAACTTGACCTCCATTTGTGTTTAGATTATCTGTAATTTAATTGTGATTTTGCAATATCTTATCTACACGCTTATTTGTAGAGGTACCACAGATTATTTATATTATTATGATTTATATTGAAGTACCTTTAACAAGTTGATAAAATATACCGTCTTCATAAAAATTATATACCTGATCCATAAATACGTTTTAACGTTTAGTATAGATTTTTCAAAGATGAGATATTTTCCCGCAATAAAAAGTATCCTATAATATGTTGACCAGCTATCATCATAACAAATTTCATGAAAATCTGTCCAGTGGTTTTCTCCTGATGCGTTTCCAGACAGACAGACAAAAATTGGACCCAGTTATGTACCCAGGTATTATAAAAAATAAAATGATTATAAAAAATAAAATGATTATAAAAAATAAACAATACTTATATAAATATTGTTCAATTTTAAAATAACCAGAAAAACAAAACATAACCCAAGTGCAACTATCGACAGAAAAATGCTTATAACTCTGTTGGTACTTTTACGCACATGGCTGTTTTTTTGCATAACTGGGTCCAATTGTAAAAACTATAGATTTTAGCCTCTGTAATAATGACTATTTCAATAAAATTTTCCACAAAATATTTACTGTACAGATTTGATTCAGAATTTTATTATATGTATAGGAGACAAAGGGAATTACATTATGGCGACATGAATACAACTTACATTACTTTAATTTTCTTTATTTCTATACAAATAATGTCAGTCTCTCACGCGACTATGATGGCTGTAAAGCATTCGAAATGTTGGGAACCACCAAAAATCATAAATCCGCGAAAAAATCCGAAAAGATAGTTTTATGGTTTTTAATATTTAGTGTTAATTCTTTTACGGATTTAAAACAATTAAAGTTAAAATCATCTGACCATTTAAAAAAAATAATTAATTTATCCAGATTACGTTTTAGAATTTGATTCATATGTGCGATAGAACACAAGTGTATTTTTCTTAAACAAAATACAATGGATTTGTTTTCGTTCTGCTATGTCGTATAAAATTAAAAATGTGTCTGATTGTAATGGACCCATTACAATCTCAATTTTAATTTTATACAAATTGCTTCGCAATACGGACTTAGCGATCGCTGGCACAGCAAGTCACTACAAACTGAGCTAAACGTGTCGTAATCTTTATATATATATATATATATATATATATATATTTTATACATACCTACTTAAATGTAAATAAAGCAACGGAACAAAATTAGTATGTCAATTGTCAACATGTTGTCCTTGACTACACGACACAGAACACCACATCCTGATAAACGAGTTACCTAATGTTATCGAATTTTGTAAGATAATTTTGCAATGATTTTACTTTTTATACACTAGCAGAACCCGAACTTCGGTCGCGACAAACTACAAAAAAAACTAAAAAGGTGGGTTTCATATAAACTTTCATCCCCTTATGGGATAAATTTCGAAAAATGTATTAATAATTATCTATACTTATTATAAAAATAAGTCCCCCGGCCGCGTCTTTCTGTCCTCCTGTCTGTCCTCCTGTCTGTCTGTACGCGATAAACTCGAAAACTACTGAACGGATTTTTATACGGTTTTCAACAATAGAAAGAGTAATTCTTGAGGAAGGTTTAGGTATATAATTTATTATGCTTTTATGTAAATTAGCTGAAATACGGCGACAAATGTTGAAGAGGTCGCAAAAAATCTCGCCAAATGGGAACTTTCCACGCGAACGCCGCGTAAACTAGCAAAGATACAGTTAAGTAATGTACTAGAGAATTCAAAATCTATAAAAATGCTACAAAAAAGTCCGCGATAGCATATCTCTATCTCTTACGGTTGACTTACAATAACCACTTTTATGTTAACATTTTTAATTAAAAACATTACGTTATTTTCAAAGTTATTTTCTTTAGTTCGGTATTAATCCTTATCCAAATGAATATTTTAGTTAGCTTAGTCATTTAATGCAGATTAAAATTGCTCTTTACACTAAATCAATCAGATGAATAGTTTTTGAGATATCGTTGTTAGAAGTAATTAGTAGCGAAACATTTTTAATGCTTGGCGAGCATTGAGATGCCTACGGTGAGTCCATCCCCTCTGCCCCGCATCGCTCGACCGCCTGCTCAAGCTATATAAACCGGGCGATGTAGCGCGCGATCCTAGGATACTTTTTACCGCGGGAAAATATCTTATTTCTGAGGAAAAATACAAAAACTGCAATGTAAGAGTATACTAATATGTAACACCTAAGAATTTAGTTTTTGGTCATCTGAACGCGGGCGGAGCCGCGGGCAATGCTAGTATAATATAATAAAACACGTATATATTTAATTGCATTGAAGAACTATAGAATACCGAGTTTCGAATAATTCTGAACATAAATATTTTTTTGGTTTGTATTTTTACGTGTTTTCTGATGGGAATTAGATAATCTCCCGCGGTAAAAAGTAGCCTAGTCACTGTCCAGCCCTCCAACTATCTCCAATCTGTCTCGTCGTTAAAGAAGGACAAACAAACACACTTTCACATTTATAATATTAAGTATGGATACAAAAATAGCGTCACCTTTTGGTAAATTTTATTATAATTTATGAACAACATGCAAATATTTTAGACTACGCTTGGAAAAACTATAGATTGATTATATGAATAGGTATGTGCACCTTTAGCCTTGCTTCGCTCGGGTGCCTTACAGTACCCCATCTCATAGTTTATCTATGTAGTACTAAGCTTCATTCAAATCCGTCCAGTCATTGCAGAGTAAAGGACTAACAAACATACATATTATATATAAAGTTTCGTATTTACAGTGGTGTGTCCCTTTTCGAATCGTGTTACAACTCAAATTTTGATACAAAAATAAAAATACAATTGCGCAAGCGCAACTATTATCACCCCATTTAAACGAGTCTTAACATTTAGACTTAAAAAATAAACCGGAAAATAATTCTGTAAATTGAAAGTTGTAATAAAAATATATATATTTTTAAATCAGTGACGAACGAATTGACTAAAATAAAACAATAAAATGACGAGTATATTTGTAAAGTAAAATATCACAAAAAACTTTCAAAAATGAAGTATTTTTAGCTACATAAATACTCTTCGCTGTCAAAATTTAAAACTCTGTCAAAATCGAAATTATTCTTGCGTATCCTTTGCAGTACCCTTGACTCATGGAGTCGAAGTACTAAAAACTTCTCAAAAGATATAACTCCTCTTATTTTCTCTTCTGGTGACAAAAGAGCTGGCTGATATTTCCTCAAAGCATTGACATTGACAGGGATGAAATGCAGCTAACATTCTCGACGCTAATCCTGCGAACATAACATGTAAAGTCATTTTGAAGTACTTATCTATTTAATTTATTTATAAATTTAAGTATAAATTTAACTACAAGCCATTCAAAAAATGTCTTCTTTGTCGATTTTGGTCGCAACAGCATGTCTCATTACCTATGTAAAAACGTGAAAATGCACAATCCAGTGTAAACACAACTCACAAGAGCACTCTTAATTGATTTCACTCTCATAGTATTGAACTATAGACGACACGTCTAGAGGACCCACAGCTTCAGATGTTCCATGCAGGAGAGTAGTGACGCCAAATTCTCACCTCCATACTGTTACTGATATTGTCTAGAAAAATCCCATTGTCTATACTTCACCCGACCCGAGATAAACCTACGGACTCCAAATTTGTAGACATATATTCTAGTCATTAGAGCAACGTGCAATCTTAATTAATATTTTAATTTGGTATAATTAAAGAATTTCGAATCAAAAGCCTAAAGTCTGAAGACCCCTCTACGAGAGTGTATAATAATTACATATACATACCTATATAATTTTGTATATTTGTTTGGAAGCTCTAATAGAATATCGTATGTGAAAATTTTGCGGTTCCAATAATATTACTTACATACGTGTCGAATTGATAGCCTCCTTTTTTTTGAGTTAAATAAAATTTAAAAAGAATGATAACAATGGAAAGAGCTATTATGTAGAGATCACGCCACTCTGTTCTCCGACTCCGCATGGAATATAACGTGAATGTATGTATGTATATTTGTATTTCTGACATTTAAACATAATAAAATTTTATTTAAGCCATATTATATCGTTGTGAGTTATCAATATCGTGTAGAGGTGGTGGGAAGCGTCCTTGACATTTAAATGCGACATCTTGTTTTTTTGACATTTCAATAATACCGCGAAAGTTACCGTAAGCTATTATTTTATTTTTATTTAATAAATTATAAACACTCTATAGTTTTAATTTATTAATTTTTTTAAGGTTTTATTTAAATAACAATCTTATTATTTAAGGTGTTATATTAAATATAATTTATTTCTTCTCCGCTAGAGAACGATATTTGTTTGGTATTTATTCTGCTGTGTTTGTTATATATTGTGAGTTGAGACTGGGAGTAAGATATATGAAAGGAAATAAAACCAATCGTCATCTCCTGGATCCCTCATCAGATCAGCTCGATGGTATCAAATTATTGTATTGCTATCCGGGATTCATATAGACGTATAATATTAAATGAGCAATTCTTGCTTATATAAATTTATTTCGTGTATCTCGGAAACGGCTCGAACGATTTGGATCAAATTTTGTATTTAGATTAGGTTTTGCTTTTAAGTTTATCGCATTTTTAAGTTTATTGCAGTGGTAGCCCAGTGGTAACGCGCTTGCTTGGGAAACCGAGTGAAGCGTATGAATATTTATTTACAGCTTTTTAAGTAGGAAAATTATCGAGAATGGTTGTTAACCAACTTTAAATCATTATATATCCTAAACTTTCCTTTAAAATGAAAAATAGTGAAAGAAACCTAAAAATAATTTTTAAATATCTATTCAACGATACCCCACTTGACATAGTTCGTCGATTTACATTTTTTCTTTTTCACATTATGGAATCTAGCAGCCCTCATATTTATTTATTTTTTATGTCACCTATCGAAGAACACTTGGACTAATGAGACGAATCTAACGATACCTTAAGTAAAGAAATACATCGAGTGGTTTGGAAGATATGAGGGAATAAAGAATATTACAAATAAACATACAAAAATAGGCGCGATAAACATAACCCTTACCTTGCAGTCGGATAAAAAACTTACCTACACAGATTTATTTTTTAAATAGGTCAATTGATAAAATAATTATTGACAATTTCATAACACTTATAAAATAATTAATAATAAATAAATATGTTCGGACATTAACACACAGACAGCACTATCTAGTTCCATGGTAAGCTACGAGGCCTGTGTTATGGATACCGGATAGTTGATACACTACACATATGTAACTTTAAATACATACATATTATAAATATAAACACCTATGACTGGAGTACAGACATTCATGCTCATCACACAAACGAATGCCCCCAGCTGGACTCAAACCCGCGACCGCAGGCATAGTAAATTAGGACATTCCAAACTGAGTCAAACGTGTTGTCTGAAGATTTCGACTACTGTGAAGATGGGAAATAAAAAGAACACAATCTTAACTCAGTGTTGTAGCCATATTTCATAGGACTAAAATACGAAAGAAAATTGATTTTTATCTTTAACTTATCTCAAAACAACAACAATTTTGTTCTTTCCAAAGACGATTTACATACGTTCACTTTTCCATCACTTTAGTGTAATGACCTCACACATTAAAAATCAAAGCACGTAGAGACGTCTCCGATGCCTTTTACTACTACAGTAAAAATAGCTTACTGTTATATTAAAAATTAGATACTAGACTGATTTTGATTGTCCTTTTCATTTACCTCACTGGTGTTAACGTTGATGCATGAAAAAGTGTGTTTGTATGTCTTTCTAAGCAGTGGCTGAACTCTTTTACTAAAAAAGTGATATCACGGTACATAAATTTTCAGCGGAATATTTTATTTAAGGATACTATACTCAATATAGGAATCAGTGGCGGCCTTAGGGGGTGGCGAGCAGGGCAATCGCCCGGGGCCTCGCGCTTTTAGGGGCCTCGCGCCTTCGCACAACAACCCAAGTGTATTAGAATCTCATGCCTTACGCCGTGTATTAAAAATCTCACAACGTGCAAGTACAAGCACATATCACATATCTTTCAATAAACCTTTATTAATATTAAATCTTTCACTATTAAGTATAAGTAATAATAGTAAAGTAAGTGAATTAGTAAAAAAACTGCGTAAAAGTGCTTGTAATTTTTTTATTAATTTTATGTGCAAAAAAGATTTTCAAACTGAGTTTGGCCGATTGTGATGCCAGTAGAAAAAATTAGTTCGATAGTTCGAAAACGCAACAAGCTATCAAAAGAAAGCATTTAGAGAATATCTTTATGTGTATTTGTATAAATATATAAAAGACAATGGTCAAGAAGCTTCTAAGTCCATGATACTCTTTAGTGACTGAAAGTGACATGTTATTGCATTCTCACACACACACACACACACGACACACACACACACACACACACACACGATACACAAACACACACACACACATGACACACACGAGACACACACACACGATACACAAACACACACACACATGACACACACGAGACACACACACACACATGACACACACACACACACACACATACACACACACACACACACAGATGACTCACATAACACACACACACACACATGACACACACACACACAAACACACACATGGCACACACACACACACAGATGACTCACATAACACACACACACACGACACATGACACACACACACACTCACACACATGACAAACATGACATACATGACACACACACCCATGACACACACATGACACACCCATGACACACACATGACACACACACACACATGACACACACACACACTACACACACACACACATGATACACACACACACACACACACACTACACACACACACACACTACACACACACACACACTACACACACACACACACACTACACACACACACACACTACACACACACACACACACACACGACACACACACACACATGACACACACACACACACATGACACACACACACACACACACACACACACACATGACACACACATACATGACTAGAAAAATAGAAACTTCTTTAAAAACTTGTTATAATAAAAAATAAAGTCTTATGTAAATATTTATGTCTTTTTATTTTAAGAAATATGTAGAATAATAATTTAATTTAAAATAATTTATTCATAACATTTATGAATTATTTTCTATAATTTTAATTATTTGGTACATAACGTAACGCCTCTTCAGAACCGGTACATTAGCCAATTCCAGCCCAACGAATGTTCCAAAAGCATTATTTGCAAATTCCATTTTTTTAGTGTTTTCTTCGGCATACGTTTGGGTACTGCTTTCAGTAAATTCAATTGTTTTTAATGTATCACGGGCTTCGTAATCCTTGTATTGGTCTAAATTTTGAGAGTTTGGCTCAAATATATTATACGAGTCTTCATCAACTCGGTATTCTGTAATATATAAAAACACAAATTTGTAATTAGTAAGAACCTAGACTTTAAAAAAATAGTTTATATAATATATGTACATTACAAGTATTTAAAAACATACTTGAGAAAGAGGCTGCTGCTATTACCCTTTGAAAACCCAAAAAATCAAGAGAAAAACAAAGAGGGGCTATCACATTGAGTTTTATCGTTATTTGGCTCGGTTTCTGGTACTATTTCAGCTTTTTCTAAAATTAATTAAAAATAAAAGTAAATGTAAAATGACTATCTATATATAAAACGATACTAAAATCAAATTTTAAATAAAATATACAATCATAAAAAGAAAAATAAATACTTACGTTTGTGACGGTTATATATTTTAATAAGTAAACGTGCACAGGTAGCCAGGAATTTTAGAAACATATTGATTAAAGAGTAAAAGTCGTATTATAACGTCTAATACGATTAGAGTGTTTGTAATTGTAGCCTTGTAGATACTTCCTTCCATCTTTTTTTATGTAAGTAAATGCATTTACGCATATCATCTGAGTACAGGTGGTTATGTGGAGACTCACTGGCTAGGGTACACACACATACATAGTATATACTACCCACTAAACCCAATGGAACCTTCGCATACCTCTATCGCTTACGCACTCAGCCATGACGCCCCGACGGCCGCCTGCCGAGACAGACCACAACAACTCCTTGATTGCTACCACGGTCCACTCCTCTATCAGAGAAGTACCAGGAGCAACCCGCATGGCACACCGCCACACACTGAAGTGGGCCACCTCCCTGTGAATTTCTTGGCTTCACGCCCGGCTGGATTACCGGACACTGATGAGACTCCCATCGCGACAAAGTGAACACATATCAAGGGGGAATAGCTTATATCCTGGAATCCCTCCAGGTAAATTTCTAAGAAATTAATTAAAATTCTAAGAAATCAATTGTTAACTGACACCTCGGGGTGTCCGCGGACGTGGAGGGATTAATATATAGGATAATTTTTGACGACACGTTTGGCTCAGTTTGTAGTGACCATACTTGCTGTGCCAGCGGTCGCGAATTCAACTCCCGCTGAGGGCATTCATTTGTGTGATAAGCACGAATGTTTGTACTTCAGTCATGGTTGTTTATACTTATAATATGTATGTATTTAAAGTTATATATATGTCGTGTATTTACTATCTGGTATCCATAACACAGGCCTCGGAGACTAGATGGTGCTGTGTGTTAATGTACCAACATATTTATTTATTTACTAGCGGCTCACGCTCGCTCCGCTCGGGTTCACCTCTAGAAAAGCACAGACAGGTCTATCCCACGGGAACCGTTTATTTTACCAGGATAAAAAGTAACCTGTTATTTGACGGACAATATAAGGTATCAGCGTGCCAAATTTTACTAAATTAGGTGCATAAGTTGTTGTTTGCTAAGCTGTAAAAGTCACTATAGTTTTTTAACTATCCCACGGGAACTCTTTAATTTTACGGGATGAAAAGTATCTAAAATGTTAACCGGGGATATAGGGTACCACTATGCAGAATTTCATTTAAATCGGTCCAACAGTTTCGGAGATTAGCCCGTACAAACAAACAAACAGAGAAACAAAAAAATTGAAAAAAACTGGATTTGTTTCTATTTCTCTTCTTACTCGGCCCCCCTGACTCGGTATTTGACATTTTTTTTCTATGTACAGACATTCGAGCTCTACAGTTTTATTATATGTATAGATTTAATTTTATCGACGTATCTACTACGAGCAGAGACGAGGGCAAAAATTAGTAAAACCATAATATGACCTAAATCATTTACGTAATTGTTTAATTTTTATATATATGTACAGTTTTATCTAGTTTTATCGAACCTGACCTATAGCTAGCAAATATTTCGTACTGCGACCTTTACTCTAAGTCCTTTCACTTTTGAGCACTTATGATATTTATCATATTAAATTATTGCAATATTGCATGTATGATTCATACAAATATTATTATCGATACTATGAGGTATGAATGTAAATGCTTATAGGGGTTAGTCGCTACATTCTTTAATTGTCTCGGTGATTCAGTGTTTAGCATTTACGACTGCAGATCCGAAGATCCTGGGTTCAAGTCCAGTTATCGGTTGGGCTAAGTTTAGTTACTGAGTTTTTCTGTCAAGACATTGTCAGTAACAGCCCGGAGTTGGGAAGTTGGCGGTGTGTCACCATCATGCCTCTTCCCGGTCATCTTGATCATGATCTCTCACCGATCCTGTCGAGCAGTCGTCCCACCAGAGTATGAGAGTGACAGGAATAGAGAGTGCATTTGTGTCTGCGCTCTCTCACACACGCTGCACTATAACATCTCCGGCAGTTTGCTAGTTCAATGGGATTGGCCACCGTGGCGGAAATCGATCAGGAGGGCATTATTATTATGTTCTTTGGTGTATGTGGTAAGACAGCCGTGGATAGGTGCTGATGAAAGGAGTGAGGGGGCTTATTGTGTATGGGGTTTATATGGTCAATTATTTATGGGCCAATACTTTTTTTAAATATAACAAAGAATGGTCTCTATGAGGAACTTTCGGATTTTTCTTCGTAGAAACAGATAAAAAATAAATCTGTGAAAAATAAAAACAATATTTTTTTCTAAATTATCAAATATATGCAAAAACGTATAAGATAAATTGTCAACAGCCTTTTTTTGTGAAATCAATTAATAATCTATATCTAATAAATAGACAAACAAAAAACTCTGTTTCTAAACTCTGTTTGTCAACTGAATTTCTTTTTTTTTTAAAGTTATATTTTCTTTAAGGACATTTGAAAAAAAATATGAGAGTCAAATTTTTACG
The DNA here is from genome assembly GCA_921882275.1 of Brenthis ino. Taxonomy (NCBI): domain Eukaryota; kingdom Metazoa; phylum Arthropoda; class Insecta; order Lepidoptera; family Nymphalidae; genus Brenthis; species Brenthis ino. Next base: position 6,072,444 of record OV170229.1, read on the forward strand.
ATGCGCGCGCACACCGACAGCCAAAAAGCGACATGATGAAGTGAGCTGCTTTCCTTTTACAAATAGAGAGTCGTGACATACGGGATGAAATCTTTAGCTATTTTTGTTCTGTTACGCCAAAGAAGTATAACTTCTTACGTGCGTACATAAGGACAGACACACACGTTTCTTTTGTTTAGTAGTTATTGACGAGCTTTAATGTTATCAATAAAAAAAATGATTATAGTCGAATATCGAGCACTGGGCGTTCATTTAGTGTACAAAAATGTGTTTAAACAAAAGGCGGTAACTACTTGCGTGTTCTTCGAGATAGTGTTTCACATTCAGAATTGAGCTTATAAAGTTTTATTGCCAATTGCTATGTGCGTTTCTAAAGTTAGAACAGTTACGTGATTGCGACCTTGCTCTTACAACTATTACAAAAATGATTTAAAATTTATTACGTATATTTTTTTAATTAATCAAATATAAGGCTCAGTGCCAATACACTTTGTTGGGAAACTAAGTGAAGCGGGTTCAAATCCCGGGTCACGCACCTCTGATCCTAGCAATCTAGCAAGAACCTAGCAAGTTTTCGAAAGATATGTGAAGTTCGCCCAGCACTTGGCCAGCGTGGTGGCCGGTGGGACTATAGCGTGATCCCCCCTGTATTGAAAGTAGGCCTGTTCCCAACATTGGGATGGTAATAATAAAATTTAATAAAATATACGTATGTATCTACTTTTATATGTACGCAAAGAAAGCTAGAACAAACCCAAGAACAAACTCAAACACACAAAAAACATCATTAAAATCGGTCCAGCTGTTTAGGAAGTCAGTGACACACACGTATAGAAGAATTATAAGTACCTATATATATAGGTAAAGATACACAATACAATTATTTTTTGTACAAATCTAGTTTATCTTGTTTTTGCACGCTTTGGTATGATTCATACCGCACGAAACTCGAACCTGTGACCTGTCATTACAACAACATTTTTTAATGTAGCACAATGACATAATTAGAGCTATTAGATGCATTCTAATTATTCTATTGAAGTAATAAAAATTACGCAAAAAATTCCAAAGTATCTAATTAGTATTTATTCGTTTAAAATATTTAAAAATATAATTGTTAAATCTAGTTTTAACCGACGTTTCAAAGAAGGGTTCTATCAATTCGATTGTATATTTTCATACAAAATTTCATCAAAATCAGTCCAGTGGTTTTTCCGTGATGTGGTAACAGACAGACAGACAGACAAAAATTCTAAAAACTATAGATTCGGCCTCTGTATCGATATAGATGTGAAAGTTTAGATGTTTGTATGGATGTTTGTTATTAAATTACGTCAGAACGGCTGAATCTGATCTAGATGAAATTTGGCATAAAGATAGATTATAGTCTGGAATAGCACATAGGCTACTTTTCATCCCGGAAAAAGGTACGGTTTCCGTGGGATAGATTTGTTTGGTTTTAATTGAGCCGCTAGTACGTACATAAAAAGAGGAAAGTGAAAATTTTCTAATTATAATAAATGTAAATATACTATCAAAACCGCCGTAAATTATCTAGTTTGTAAATTATAATATCAGAAAGTAATTTTTGACTGTTGTTGTAATAGTTTTGTAATCGGTTGCGCTCGAACCGGTTGGGCCGCGTTCCCGCGAATGTTGAAACGTCTTGCTTAAAATGAATCATAGACAATTGTTTTTTTTTACTGAGTTCAAAAAGGATGTATATACTTATTTTTTGTGTGTATACTTTTTTAATAGGTCATGTGTCCAATTTTAGAAAAATTCCACCGTTGCGAGTGGGATAATTACTTTTAAAGCAATTTCAATTTGCAATGTTTAAATGAGGTACTTTACTTTTTAATTAATTACTTATTACGAGTAATACACAAATTGACGTCTACAAATCCGCCATTTTGGTTTTTATTAAAATCAATATTTAATAATTATGAGGAAACAGGATCGGACGTACATACATACATACATACAGGTCAAACACATAACCTTCATTTGAACTTCACTGCAGTCGGATTATAAACATAACCTTTTTTAACATAAATAAATCCTTCGAACCTTTGACTCTTCCACCACTTCACTAACGAGACATTTTGCAATATTCAAACCTGCAGGAATCGAACCCACTACAATAAAAATGATTCCTAAGCAGATTCCTTTACAAGGTCATCTGATAAATTATTTCTGTCAACCGGTTTTTTTTAGAATTTGCTTAACATTTAATTTGACCCCCAAATGATCTTTAAACTTTTGTACCAATAGATGACATTTTAATGCCGAGAATATTATATGACTTTCGTTAAAATAATTATGATATATGTATGTCTGCTTTGGTTTTTACCCGACTACGGCGAAGATCAAAGTAGGGTTATGTGTTTAACCTGTAAGTATGTATGTTCAATCTACGTTCCCTCGTAATTACTAAACGGCTTAACCGATTTTGATGATTCATACGTCGATTCGATTGTATAGGTATTCGATTCGTCTTAATAACGCGAGTGTTATAAAGTATATAGATATCATTATAAATCAAAATGACGGATCCAAAGCGCCAATATATATGTTGAAAATTTTTTTTCATCCGAATCAATCGAGTGGAGTATCAAAATACAGGTTTTTAAGAGGCGATTACAAAAATATATACAACTAAGTAATTTAGGATGAGAAATTGTTAAATAAAGCTAAAAATGTCTTACTGACAAAAACTGAAAAGCTGTAAATAAAAAAAATATATATTAAAATAAGAAACCCGATTGCGTAAAAAGTGAACTAAAAAGAAGAGAACGAGTTGACGAAGGAACATAGTAGGTACGGAGACATACATACACGCAACTAGTATAAAACATATACTTTATATGTATGTATGTCTCCGACTGCATAATACTATGTTCCTTGATCTACTTGTTCTCATCTTTTTAGTTCGCTTTTTACGCAGTCGAGTTTTTTTATTTATTATGCTGCACCGATTTTGATGAAAGGTTTATAACCTTGAAGTATGATAAAAGACGACTTTAGCTATCTTTTTTAAAAAACCACCATCACCAACTACTATGGAAGTAAACAAGATTTGTATGGGAAGCCCCTCTTGAAATTTATAATAAAAAGGTCTAGCGCAAGGGTGTGGAAGGTTTCCACCAAAGTGGAAAAATTACTAATAATTTTAGAAGTCAGTGTACCTGCTTTTATAGTTAAAATCTTATTATTATATTTTAAAGATAACGGAATATATTATGTTGGGACATTAACACACAGCGCCATCTAGTTCCATGGTAAGCTACGAGGCTTGTGTTATGGATACCAGATAGTTGATACACTACACATATATATGTAACTTTTAAATATATATATTATAAATATCAACACCCATGACTGGAGTACAAACATTCGTGCTCATCACACAAATGAATGTCCCCAGCGGGACTCGAACCCGCGACCGCTGGCACAATAAGGGTCACTACAAACTGAGCCAAACGTGTCGTCAACGGAATCTACATCAAATAAAGCAATTTTAATTATAAAATCATTCATGTGTACGTCCGTTTGTTCTAAATTTCTAACCAATTTTTTACGAGCATCAATCATTATGTTATGCGGATAAAATTGATTCGTCCTAAGTTATTATTGCTACAAATATTGTAAAGTTTTATTTTTTTATCACAAATATCGTGGTTATTTTAGGGCTCCTTGAAACCTGAAAAGGAAATAGGAATCCATATAGGTTCAGTTCTTGAGGTCTATTTGTTTATTAACAGGACACAGAGTTGTTAAATCTAATTAAAATATAATAAAATGCTTAACATTTCAAGGTGTCAAAATGCTCCATATTGTAACACATACATAATATCTACTGTATATTTATTTTCGCCTGTCAAGTTCAAATAAAACAAATACTATATGTTAAGTGAAGCTTACCACAATACATTAGTGAAAATCGCACCCAAATCGGTTAAGCCGTTTCTGAGATTAGCGCGCAGAAACGCACAGACAAAATACGTATAAAACATTGTTTTGGGTTCTATTGCGTTAATAAAGACCCCCAATAATAGTTTTTCTCAAATATCTTTCATGTACAGACAGCGATCAGTTACATTTTTATTATATGTATAGATTTATGTTAAGAAGCAAGGCACTAGAAATATTTTATTTACTTAGAAATATTTTCGACGCTACGCATTCGACCGTAGAATTAACTTTATTTCTCATAAGACATTTATGTAATCATTTTTGATATTTAAAACACTTTTATATTATAATCAAGGGATTTTATTTACGTTTTAATACTACAGTATAAATTGTCCGTAATAAAACTTCGAGATATTCCTTGCTTATGTTCTTATATTCAGTACTTTTATAATCGTCAGTGAGTTACATAATTTATATATTATAATCATAATTTACAATATTACAAACAATTCGTGACTAGTCCCTACAACCGACATGTTTGTGCAAAAGCGCGGGAAAACAAATGAATATCCACGCCATTTTTTATTTTTTTTAAACACATTCCTATCGGCCAAGGTCACATAAGTAAATGCCTGATACATAAATCATTACAAATTAATCAAATATTTTATTTTCTATTAAAACACTCAATATATAAAAATGCAACCTTACAAGTAGATACGCCAGTTTTCAATTACTATCAAATCTATACTAATAACTATTTTAAAGAGGCAGAGTTTGTTTGTTTGAGGAATTCGCTAATCTCAGGAGTTCCTGAGTACTAGGTACTTATCGGGTTTGAAAAATTCTTTTTGCATTAGATAGCCCGTTTACTTATAATATCATCAATAACACTTTAAAGTTAGTAAGTTAAAAGCGAGCAGTTTTCTAATTTTCTGCCAAAATATGTAAGTATAAAAGCATCAAATTTTAGCTTTTGGGACTAAATTAGCACTAACTTATACACTTAGTTTTAAGAGATTCTGCTCATTTTGCCTTGCTAGCTTTATGCCATAAGAAAATTAGTAGGTATTATAGATAAGTACCTAAACAAGTATTTTATTTACTTTTAATGTAATTAAATTACGTACGTTAAATTAGTTGTTTTATTCTATGGAACCCTCAATATGCGAGTCAGACTCGCACTTGCCCGTTTTTTCTTACTAACAAAACTTGAATTCACATTGGAATATTAAAATTTTCTTACAAAAAATAAAACACAATGTAAACTATAAATGTATTTATTATACAAGGAACGTAAAATCTCATAATATCACTATTTTAAGTACAATATTCAACTTAACACTAAATTGCTTCGTATAAAATTTTTTGACATTGACATGAGAAAGCGCGCCAAAATTACAAAATGGCTGCCTTTTCATTTAACATAGACTATATATATATTAATATATTTACATTTTCGTTATATATATTAAATACAATATAAAAAAACATAATTTGACAATATATTCTAGCTTGTTACATAATATTTAAAAATAATAATAAATTTATTACGCAATCATAGACTCGTATTATAAAATTTTATTGTCTACATTAAATTACATTACATATTTCATATGCTAAAGGCATATAAACATTATGCTCAATAAACTATATTGTGACTTTTTCAATTTGGATTAAAATTATCATTTGCATAAAAAATATTTGGTATTCCAACCACGTAGAGATGGAATGACGTTAACGTATCACATAGTTGATTTTAAACCAAGGCATTGATCCATTGCTTCTTGCTTTCTCTTGTTTATGTTTATACAAATTCTAATGTCGCAGGTAAATTGTAAAAAACGTGAAATTATATAATTTCTTTAAAATTAAGAAAATATATAACTTCACTAAGCACATTAACTAGTAAATTATAATTTAACGGTTTTTACAGTTTCTCTGCGACATATGTACAAATTCTAGTCTAAAACGAAAAGTAGCTTTAAGCTCCCTAAGTACAATTTAAAATGTCTACTACCTTCAAATAAGATTTATCCTTTTTAATTTTTGAAAAAGCACGTAAAGTGGAAATACATGATTAATTAAAAATAAATTTACTCGTTGTTATAATCAAATCTACATGAACAGTTCAGTGTAATAATATATAAGGAGCGCTCGGAAATAAGTGATGGAGGTTTAAAATGGTATTATAAATAACTGTGCGCAGAGTGAGTGATTATTTATTAACACGTAATAGAGAACAAAGTAAATATGTCTATTCTACTTTCATATTTAAGTCTCATAGTCTAAGATCCCGATCTATGTGGTGGACCCCTCACTCTTTTTCTGGAAAAAGAGTGAGGGTTCCACCACATAGATCGGGATCTTCTACTATCACCAGAGAAGTATATGAGATAATTAATTACGAAACGTAAAAAAATATTATTATACGGACATTATTTTTTGACATCGACAGTAGGTATCGTATTTTATTCTTTAGTTTTTTTCTTTTTCTTCTTATGCGGATAATAATTATTATCTTTAATATTCCTTATTAGCGGTGAAAATTTGACATAACTTGTATAGAGTTAATAACTTTACCAGATTTTTTTCTTATTAGAGATAAAAATATGGCGTGAACTCCATAAAAATAATGACAAATTCCTATCGCTAGTCAGGAAAACCGTGGATACATAGGTTTTTGGTAACCACTGTATGGTAGTCATAAAATAATATACACCATATACCTATAGATAGCAAGCCACAAACAAGTTATAAGTATTTAGAATACCACATTATAATTTTATTATATGTATGTAGAGAATGGATGTTATTTAATTATTACTTTAGTCTATTGTAGAAATCGTGATCCGCATAAATTATAATGTTTTATAACGATTAAATGGAAAAATTATGTATACAGATGGGCAGATGTTCTAAAAACTGGCAACGTGTTTACTTATTTGACATAAAAAAATATTCCACTAATATGAATTATTTTCAAATTTAAATTAGATCGTTATAGAGGTATAACATTAAATAAAAAATGTTCATTTGAATCGAAGATGATAACATATACCAAACAATAGTTAGTTAAATAATGTTGGAAAATGATACTCTAGTTGAACATGCGACTTCGCTTGCAATTGACAAAAACAAAATAAAATTGAAAAAGTTTTATATAAGTTTAATCATCCTTTTGCCCTTAAAAATGTGAATTCCCAATTATCCTATACTACAATTTATCATCTGACCTCTCATGACTCTTGTTTTAGAAATTTGTATGATTTCATGATCAATCAGTTACTGAGAAAATGGCATTTCGCTTTTATTACGTGACATTAGTATTATATATGTGTATGTTTGTATGTGCGCATGTGCAAAGTTGTATATTACAATCAACATCACTCCTCCACATCCTTAGGATCAAACCACATATACAAAATGTATGACCAAATATAGAAAAACGTTTAGCCAAAAACGGTTTAAGCATTTTGGAAAGCTAAAAATACATTAAGATCGATAATATAGCAGTACAAGTATAAAGTTAGTTATTTAATATACTAAAAATGCCTGTTAAAATACCCACACTTCCCATTTCGTCCTCATTTTAGTGTTTTTGCATAATAAAATTACACAATATCTATACATAATGAAAATTTTAATGGAAATAACCTTGAAGAGATAAGAACCACATCTAATGGCTATACGAGTATTATAATATAAAACATGAGTGTAATAGCGCGGTAGAATGTACTCGCTCGCCTATCTTTTGAATTATTTATTACAAACCGTTATGCTTATGTTACTCCAGGTCATACTCTATCTGTGTACAAAATTTTATCAAAATCCGTCCAGCTATTTTAACGTGAAGGAGTAACACATGTACATATATAAACAAACTTTTGCATAATAGTTGGTATGATAATTACGTTTTAGTACAAAATAAATACAAGCGACTTACTCTCGCTTCGCGTTCGCGGATTTTGTTTACAATTGCATGGGTTTTAATTTTTTTGCGCGGAACCTTGATCATTTTTCTAAAACAAAAGTAGCCTAAGTTACTCCTTATAACATCAGCTATCTGCCAGTGAAACTGGAAACCGAAAACGGTGCCGCATATAATGCATTTAGTAAAAAGCTGTTATTTTGACATTACATACAGACACTGCAATATTCTAATCTGTTTAAATAGAGAAATTACATAAAATATGTTTTATTAAATCTCTAATTTTAGTAATGAATCATCAGTTTACCAGTTTTTAGAATATTTTTACATTTGTACTTAATAGGTTTAAATAATTCATAGTATTAAAAAATCTTGAAAAATGACATCAGGAATAATGTAACAAAAAATAAGTTTATATAATATATTAAACTAAAAGTTCTTTTATTAACAAAAATCAAAATTTTTATTAATAGTACCATATGTACTTTATTATATGTATATATTTATTTTTTACTCAAACATTTTCCAGCAACTATATGGAGGCATTAAAAATAAAAATAATTCGTAAATTTCATTTAAAACAATCAAAGAATTTATTTCATATAACTTTATTGTTTCAGGTACGAAAGGTCTCTTTACAATTTCATTAAAAATAGATTAAAAATAATTAATGATTTCAAAATTTTAAAAACAATATGATGTTAATGGCATAACTTATTCTAATTATTGCCTGCTTATATATTTTATCGTTAGTACGGATAATGATATACAATTATTTACAAAAGTAATGATTGACTTACCATTCATTAATGATTACCATTTACACCATTTGTAATAGATTCATGCATACTTTTCAAATGGAATGGGGAAATGGTGAAAACTTCATTTTCAACTAAGTCTTTTAAATTTTCACCTCCGTATGAGAGCAATGGAGAAATTTCGACATCAACATTATCTTCTATGATACCTCCAGCGTCTCTTATATATTTTCTGTGTAGTTCCAGTAAATCTTGCCTAGCAGTGGATGGGCAGTCTTTTTTAGCTGAATCAGCATTTTTTAAAGCCGAAAACTCTACATCTCTCGCTACTTCTAAACATATAAAGTTCTCTGCAAACTCGAACACATCAAAAATGAATTTTTCCATTTTAATACCATTAGGATCAGATGGTTTTTGACGGACACCATTTTCATCTACATATGGTATCTTCTTTTTAGCTACATGCAATTTTAGTTTTGATTCATAATCACATATTTTTAACAAGAATTCTGATGAAAAGTAGTGGTTGCAGATGTTTCCAGCGGAAAATGTGAGACGTCCATCTGGATTCCTTCTTTCTGCTGCTTCATCAGTTAGTTCGGAGTACTCAACCACTTTGTAATATCCATTGACTCTACACACAACACCAACTGGTTCACTCGGTGATGATTTTCTTACAACTTTAGCAGCACAATCAGCATTCTTACTCTTACAATATCCAATGAAAACAGGATCAGCCACTTTAATTAAGATATTATCTACCGAGTGTGCATGTAAGTGTTGGATACCTCTTTTAACAATATCATTTAGGACTCCCTGACTCTTCAGAGCTCTGTAAATACCTCCATTGCCATCAGGAGCTGATGATAAATGATGTTTCTCATCCAAAAACATTTTACCATCAAAATCAAAACATGGCAGTCTTCCCTGTTCAAAGAATATTATATTTTCTTTATTTAAACCAAAGTAGTTGTGACTTCTAAAGAAATCCGCGGTAGGTGCTTTTGTGTGCTCAGAAGTCATAATGTACCAAGTTATTTTACCTTCTTTTCCGGTCCTTTCTTCAGCCATCTGTTCTACTCGAAGAATCCTTTCCGCTTGGATTTGGAATAGAGTTTTATGAGATGGTAAGCCAACATCGTACATTCCTTTGGGATGACCGAAACCCAATCTTGTCGCTTGACCACCAGCTAAAAGCAAAACACCAACTTTGCCCTCAGATATCTCACCGAATCCTATGTTTTCGTACTCCTCGATTTTAGCTTCGGACAGTCCAGGTACAGATTCGTAGTGGGTCTGCGGTATGGGTTTCAAGTCTTCGTCTAATTTTTCTAGAATAACTTTTGTAGTGTCCATCGCGCGCCGAAATAATTCGTTCATTTCTTCCAAATCTAGCTTTCGGATTTCGGCTGCGAGTTGTTCCCGCTCATTTTCGCTTAGTTCCGGCCAATATTTGATGAGGTGCTCTTGACCGTGAGCCTTTAATTGCTCCAAAAGATTTTCGTACGACATTGTCGCTCAACGTTTCGCGCTATAATACCTTATCAAAACCGATCGCGGCGATTAGAAAGTATAAACTGGCGGTTCGACTCAGCGTATAACATTTTCACTGCACCCCTCCACAATCGGTGTAAAACACGTCGGCCTTACTAACATTTCGCACTTTTCTGTTTATTTACATTTAGTGAATGTTGTAAACGTGTTACGTCAATTCCAATTTGACTGGTATTTTCGATTTACATTGCGGTTTTTGCCACTTTTATATTAATTTAGTGGTTTTACAGCGGCGATGTATTGTGGTGTAACGTCAAATACATTATGATGTAATGACATTTGAGTTTTCGTACGGAAATCTAATTATAATTTACTTTGTAAAGTTATTATAAAAATATTACAAACATATTTTTTCCTTTTGATCATATATAAAATAATTTAAAATAATAAACACAACAAAATTTTGTAAGAAAGTGGGTAATTCATTCAGAAAAAAAAGTATATATGAAGCACTAACTTGTTTTTTATTTATTTTTAATTTTGCTAGCTTTAAATAATAAATTGATATTAAAATTATTATACGGCTGAAAAAATATATGTCTACCTCTATAAAAAGTAAAAAGCCATGCGGAGTGTTATGTCAGAAAGAAATGTCAGACCGTCTCCACTTGGATACGAGTTATTTACTTTTGGAAATACTAAATTTTTTATTTTATATTCTTACTGCGCTTTTACATTGCTTATTTTATATTTTAAGAGTAATAGTACAACAAATCTTCAATGTAAACATGACTGAAAAAACAAAAAAACGCAAGAGAACAACAAATCCACAATCTAACCAAACTGTATGTAAAAGAGGTGCAATAGACGCAAATTGGCAAAAATTACTATCAAGCACGTTAATGGATGATAAGAAAGAGAAAATTGAGGAAAATAAAGATAATTATACAGGTACCTTTCGTCGAGCTCGCAAGAAAAACAAAGATATAATAAACAACGTTAACTTTAATAATTTAAATATTAATAATAAAGAACCAAGTGGGGATGAATGTAGTAAAAAGGTAGAAAGTACAGTGAAAGAAATTAAGAAGAATAAATTAACTAAATTTGTAGCAATGGACTGTGAGATGGTAGGAGTTGGCTATGATGGCAATGATCACATGCTAGCTCGTGTGTCCATAGTAAATAAGTTCGGAGATTGCATATATGATAAATTCGTTAAAGCAAGAGAAGAAGTCGTTGATTACAGGACAAATATCAGTGGTATTAGAAAAGAGGATCTGTTAAACGGTGAAGACTTTACTGTAGTTCAAAAAGAGGTGGCAGATATTATAAAAGGAAAAGTTCTTGTAGGTCATTCATTGAAAAATGATTTAGGTGTACTATTTTTGTCTCATCCTAAACGAAATATAAGGGACACATCCAGATATAAACCTTTTAGAAAGGTAAGTATCATTAATTTTAGTGTTATTAAAAGATCGCCTCACCCATATTTTAACTTATACATAACATATATTTTAACGGTTAGTATGGAATAGGTATTATATTCTTTGAGAAATAGATTGATTCCCCATACAAACTTTCATTTCCCTTTAGACCCCCTTAAGGGATGATTACTAGGATAAAAACTGTTCTATGTCCAGGGTCTTAAACTATCTTTATACCAAATTTCATCTAAATTGGTTCAGCAAATTTTTAGTTTATACATTACAAACAAACATAGAAAAAAAAATTTTTTCCTCTATATAATAATAGTATAGATATATCCTTTGAAAGCTACTTGATGTAGTTTATTTAACTTTATTTGACTCATTAAGTTTAAAAATTTACAGTACCATAGCACAGAACTGTCTAAGCATTGTAATTATTCATTTTATTTTAATTAATTTTTATTAATCTTTTTAAGATAATTTATTATTAATAGCTGATTTCTCAATCCTATGTTTAAAAAGTTGAATAAGTTAAGTGTTGCTATATAAATTTAATAACGTAAAATGTTATTTATAGTAATGAAATAAATTAATAAACTTAATTTTTAACCTTTATTACAGATAACCAAAGGAAGTACACCATCTTTAAAAAGATTAGCAAAGGAAATACTAAACATTGAGATACAGCACGGAGAACACAGTTCAATAGAAGATGCGAAGGCAGCAATGCAATTGTATTGTACGGTAGCTAAAAATTGGGAACAAATTTTAAGTGAAAAGAAAGGTTATAGTAAAAAATTTGTTGAAAGTTAAAATGTCGACTTTGCATTTTTGATCCTAAGTTTGTTGTGCACATTGTATAGTGATACTTTATATAACAATATTCTTTATCTCCGGCTTTGCATATTTATATTAAATTAAAATATGGAATCGAAAAATTACATGAAAAACCATTTTTTTTTAATAACTATTGTAATATGTGAAAAAAAAACCAATTAACTGCTGGTAATAATAAAAAAAATAAGTTCTATTATTAAGTCCATTAAAAAAACCATTTCTTTGAGAAGAAGAACAGGACAAAAAACTCACATTTATAATCTGCTACAGCAGATACATTGAAAATAATTTGCAAAGCCAAAACCTAAAACTAATGAAATAAAAGCATGGAATTAAAAATGCTGCCAAATTAGTGATTCTATGTTGTTTGAAATAACAAAACTTATCTGTTAATTTATATGAGCTCATCTATTTTGTACCGCAATATATCTAATATTGCTATATTGTTGATTGTATAAGTGAGACGGCAGATGCTTCTATCTCTTTTCTTTTTATTATAAATTGCAATTTTAATAGGAAAAATGCATGTTTTTTTTTATTATTGTTGAAGAGAAAACTTGTATATATTTTATACATGTAATAGTTCCAGGCCTGGATTTTAAGGGTCCCGGGACAATGATGGAGTAAAAAGCTTATAATATTGCAAAGAAATTAGTTCAAGCTTTATTGGCTTAATTTTTTTAAGTAATATAAAAAATATAATAAATCCTCAAAAATAGCTTGATTGATTTTTAATCATCTATCAAAATTCAAAAAAGTACTAGATACACAAGCCCATGCAAAATGTCTTAAAACTGTCACCGATTGTGTTTAGGTAATTGTTCGAGTTGAAATAAATATACAACAATGTAAATTTAACCGTAAATGCAATGCTTAAAGTTGCTTTCACAAAAAAAATATGGAAAGCGCCATCAAACGGTCAAATGAGCGCTCATTCTGTGAGGACATTTTTTGTCGATGATTGTGTATCTAGCTAGTACTTTACACCCTTTTTAAGTAAAGGGAATAAAATATTAGATATATTTTGTACAGTTTTGTCCAAAATTTTTGAATTAGTAATACTTGTGTTTCACATCTCTTCTGATTTTTGAATGTTTATAATAAATATATTTTTTTGTATGTAATTTGATTTATTTTCAACTAGCCACTTACCCTCGCTTCTCTCGTGTTCGTCTATTGGTTGATTTCCCATACAAACTTCCATCCCTATATTCACCCACTTAAGGGGTGATTTCAGGGATAAAAACTGTCCTATGTCCTTCCCAGGGTCTCAAACTATCTCCATACCAAATTTCATCTAAATCGGTTCAGCGGATTAAACGTTAAAAGATAATAGACAAACAGAGACACAGTTACTTTCGAATTTATAATATTAAAGTATGGATTTGGCAAAGTTCATTAAGCACCATCTATCGTCTGTTTAAGCAGACAAAAATAACGCGAAGAATATTTATATGAGAGTTGGGGCTTCACGTGTAGAAAAATATAGTATTATCTGTTGCTAGAGTACAGGGATATTTTATTTAAAAAAAAATATTGTCAGTCTATACATGAATTTTTATAATTATTATATTAATCACAGATTTAGACTTAAATAGATACCGCTTATCATTCCAGCAGAAAAACCTGATGGCCTGTAAATGGCTGAACGTATATTCTTGATTTATAGCTAAAAACACTCGATCGAGTAATTTTCCAAATTAAAAAAAAAATAAAAATTAAAATCAGTTCATCCGTTTGGGCGTTACGATGCCACAGACAAACACGTTAAACTTACAACACCCCTCTCTTTGCGTCAGGGATTAAAAAAAGCAGTCACGAGGAGTGCCGACAGAAGTGAAAACTTAAAACTATAAACAAACAGTTGGTTTTTTTGGATATTCAAATTAATTGTTTAATATTAAATATAAAATGTGTAAATTAAAACTGTTTACATTTATCTGGTTCGACATCTATCGGCACTCTGAGTGTTAGCCTTAACACGTCACGTGACCATGTCGATGACGACTTACATGAATTTACTCCCCATACAAACAAACCTGCCTATACAATTTTCACTGCAAAAAATAGGGCAAAATTAAGCCATTGTAAACTGAAAAACATTGATATATAAAAACATAGATACACACTTCCTAAGAAATATCTCTTCCAAAAGTGGCGTCGACGTTAAATCAAACCAAAGAATAACATTGAAAAATCGACAGTTCTAATTGTCATCGCAAATTCAAACTTACGTACACCACATAAAGCACTTTTTCAAACGAAACAACGTGCGTTTTAATTTTGTGGTCCGAAAAGCAATGAACAAAAGAGATTAGAAAATGAGCGCTCAATTTCCAATAGGGAATATGCGTGTTATTTAAATAATGGTGTAATATTTGTTTTTATAATCTTTATTGCTTGTGAATTAAGCACTATATCAATATTTTTTAATGTAATTTCGTTTATAATTTTTTTTAAAGCTTACTGAAAATTATTAAGAAAAATATTTTTTTTTACAATTGGTTTTAGTGGTTTTATTTTCCGCCAGTGACGTCATTATATCGCTTTAGTAACGCCACCGCATGACGAAATGATAACACGTCATGTTTACGTTGTCAAAATCAAAAAGTTGTCATTGTCCAGGTTATATTTGTTTTGAAATTATGTATTTAATTGACGTAAAAAAAATTTTGTTAAGACAAATGGTGATCCGAATATAGAAAATATAAAAGTATAGTGTGATTGCGATTGGCTCACAGCCTCAAAGGATATAGTGACGTCACAACCAATCACAAGTCGTTTTATTTCGTTTAAAATTTAACAATTGTTTATTAATAATTACTAAAAAATGGAATTTTTAATATCAAAAAAATTATTGAAATATTTAAATTAAATAATCTTTCATTTGTATATAAATTTGTGGCAAAAAAATGAATGCAACTTCCCTATTAATAAAGTATATTATATACATAAAGTGCAAATATATGTGGGAAATTCAAAGTAGTAGAAACGCACGCCATCGGTCCGACCGAGTGTGACGTCAGAGTATATCACAACAGAGCGATGTCGCGTGCGCAAGTGATGGCGGCCGATTAGAATCTCCGTATCCGTATGATATTTGAAAAATAAATATAAATAATATACAAAATTTCAGTTTTTTTGGATCTGGATATTTTTTTTACATTTACGTAACGATGTAGCTATTATAGGAAAAAAAATCATGCATATTCCCCCTATTGTGCGGTTCTTTTTGAGGACACTTTTGAGACGCTAATTCTTTGTCTGAGTTTTATATCAATACTAAAAAAAACTTATGTATGCACGTAAGTAGTTATACTTCTTTGTCGTAACAGAACAAAAATAGCTAAAGATTTCATCCCGTATGTCACAACTCTCTCATGTCGCTCTTTGGCTGTCGGTGTGCGCGCGCATCGTAAAAATTTTGCTCTCAAATTCCAAACGTGCCAAAAGAAGTATAACTTTAAATAATCTTCCATAGAATTATGAAATGTTCTTGCGGTAGCTATCTTAGTCTATATCTGTAATATTGATATTTATTAGCGGGTTTATTGGAGGGGTTTGTAGCGTGTTAGGCATCGGCGGGAAGTATTGTATTCTGTTCACTTCCACGTGTGTGTAGGGCTCGGGCTTTTTAACCTGTACCCGCGTTTGCTAGAAAAAAGAAAAAAAAATATATTTTTTTTTTTAGATTGACGCGAATATTTGATATTTTAAATAAAACTATCTTTTTGGATATTTTCGCGGATTTATTTTGTTTTTTGATTTGACTTCATGGTCACAATAAATTTCATAAAGTCATATAAAAAAATGAAAATAAACCCGAGAAAAATCTGAAAACATGTTTATTTATATTAAGAATTTCATTTGAGATACACTTTCTTTACCCCCTTATCATTGATTAAAAAATAATTTAATCTATATTTTGACAGAGATAATTTTCTATAATAAACATCATTCCTACTAAAATTACTTTGACTTCGACTAACATTTTTTAAAAATAATTATTGACAAAGATCAAGTAGCAAAACCATATACGGACTTTTTTATATTTTTTTTATTTTTTCTGTTTTACTAGATACATTTTTTTTATTTTATTTTTTTTACTCACCTTAGCCCGTTTACTAAAATGCATCATTTTCATATGTTTATAAATGGAGGTCTGCCAGGAGAAAGTCGCGGGACAAAGTGAGCATTTAAAACTCTTTGTATTCGATCTCTTTGTATGCATTGCCCATACGTGGCCTTTTAACCGTTTTACTGTCTGTGAAAAAAAACTAACCTTACACATTCATTTTAATAAGTATACTAATCCATATACATATATTACATATAATAAAATTCTGAGTCGAATCTGTACATTACATATTTCTTGTAAAATCTCATTGAAATAGTCATTATTACCGATACAGAGGATGAATTCTATGGTTTTTAGATTTTTGTCTGTCTGTCCGTTTCTTCCGGCTAATTTCCGAAATGGCTGGATCGATTTTGTCGGGACATTGGCAGATAGTTGCTTTTATAAGGAGTAACTTAGGCTACTTTTATTTTAGATAAAGTATCAGAGTTCCGCGCAAAATAACTAAAACCCATGAAATTGTAAGCAAAATCTGCGTACCAATGGACGCATCCGAACGGAGCGAGCATAAGTCGCTTATCTATACTAATATTATAAAGAGGTAAATTTTGTGAGTTTGTGACGTTGTAGGGGGTAATCTCTGGATCTACTGAACCGATTCAGATGAAATTTGGTAAGAAGATAGTTGGAGACCCTGGAAAGGACATAGGATACTTTTTACCCCGAAAACCATCCCTTAAGGGAGTGAAAATGAGGATGAAAATTTGTATGGAGGATCAAGCTAGCGACGAACCCGAGCAAAGCAAGGGTGAGTCGCTAGTTTAAAATATTTTAACTTTACAGTATCTACTTACTTTATATGATTTCCCGCAAATCTCGCACAAATGTTCTCCGTCTGGCTCCTTCTTGTTTTTACCTTCGTGTATATTGTTCATGTGAGCTACCATTATTTTAGCCGTTTTGAATGCCTACAAAAATATATGAAAACATAACTTTTTGAATATAGTTACACCGATTCAAAATCACCTTTGACCCCATTTTATGTTGTAATTTATTTAATACTTTCTTTGAATTATTTCGGGGATTTATTTATTAAGAAATATATATATATATATATATATATATATATATATCGAAATATATATATATATTTCGATCGACTACAAACAATTTTATCACAGAAATACAAACGCAAAAAACCTCCTTTTAGAACTCGATCAAAAAACCATGACCATGGTTGCTATAAAGCATTCGAAACGTCGGGAACCAAAAATCTAAATAAACTGCTTTGATCTTGATAGACTGCCTTGTCTTCGACATACTATTAAAAATAAAATATATATATTAAAAACATTAAGAAAATTAAAAAAAAAAGTATTTTACCTTAAAACAAACACTACACTGATATTTGATCCGCTTGAGATGATCCCAGTCGATGTGGTCGATCATACACCATTTCGTCGCGAACTTTTTGCCACAGAAATTGCATATATGTCTAGAAAAATAATTAAAATTACCATAAAAAAATATATCAATAAACTCTTAGATTTATTTTTAAAATGTCCCGTAGAAATAACCCGTTAAGAAAGCATATTAAAATAATTATTTTAATACTTCTATTTAAAAAAAAACGAAGAAAAATATCATTTTTAGGATTCCGTACCCGAAGGGTGCCTACGGGACCCTATTACTACGCCTTCGTCTGACAGAGGCTGTAATCTCATTAACCATAATGGTTAGAGTTGAAATTTTTACAGGGTGTGTATTTCTTTTGCCGCAATAACAATAAATAATAAAAAACCAAGATGGCGAATTTCAAAAAGGCTGCCATGCAAATTAAAAAAAAAATTTGCTACGGAAACCTTCGTGTGCGAGTCTGACTCGCACTTGATCGATTTTTTTTCACATCAATATTCCGTCACATTTTTAATAATAGTAACATTATAAAAAAATACATATTCATTAATGATATGAAACTGACCTCATGTACATGTTTCTTACTCAACTATATGTGCTTATTATAGCAATTCTATTTTAACAATACATCGTTAAGAAAATACCATTTTTTTATTAAATTCATAAAACTTTAAGACCCATGCAACATAAAAAAATACAGGGCAATAAAAAAAATATATCTAACATACTCACATATAACTGTCCTCGTGTACGTGTTTCTTACTCAACTTCATGTGGTTATTGAAGCAGTCTCTACTCGAGAAACTCTTTCCGCACTCCCTACACTGGTAGAGCGCACCGTTCTCCCTCTCCCTGTGGTTCCGCGTGTGTCGCGCGAGGTTCCTCTTCCATTGGAAGAGTTTACCACATATTGGGCATGGATAGCTTACACCTTCGTGTATTACGCTTGAATAGATTTTATTATTGTTAAAATAGAAAAAAAAAATGTTTTCTTTTCGACAAAATTTATTTAAAAACTAGTAGGAATAATTGCGGAGATGCATTTGTTAATTATATTTTGTTTTGTGTTTTAAAATATATATTTATATTTATAAAACAGAAAATTCGTTTTTTTTTATATCTTCATTAAATGTTCAAAATGTTGAAAAATAACCCGAAATTATATTAGATTTTTTGTTCTCTATTCTCGTGTGCCGCAGGACATTCCTCTTATTATTATTCATATATTTTTTAAATTAAAATTGAAAAAAAAAAGATTTTTTTACACCAAAATTAAAAATAAAAATATTAAAAACAAATAGTTAAAAAATAAACCAGAAAAAATATACTCACGCATGTGCCCTATAACTCTTCTTCGAATGAAACACTTTGTTGCACCCTTTGCATGGAATGAATAGGTTCTCTTTCGGCTTTTCATCCTTGTTATTTGGCAGTAGTCTAGAAAAAATAAGAATTAATTAAAAAAAATAAAATAAAAGGGTGATTTTAGTGATATATAAAAAACTAAACAATACCCATACTTTTCATATTTCTTTTAAATGCAAGTCAATTTTTTCTTGTAATAGAAAAAAAACATACAAAAATGACATTTTTTGTGCTATCTAGATATTTATCAACTGACCTCAAAAAAAAAGTTTTAAATTCGAATATATTTGTGCCAATTATGAATGGATTACTTTAAAAGCTAATATTATGCTATCTCTCTCTCTCAATGGAAAGAGAACTAATGTTTAAACAATACAAAAGTCTATAGTATTATTTTTATTATTCATATTTTCCTCCCCAAAAATTGAATTCATATATTAATTTAACAAATACGTATATAAAATTTCCCTTATTCCTAAAAGAAAGTAAACTATCTATAATATAATTACGCTACTGTTTTTAACTTTGATATTAATTTTGGCAGATTCCGTCTGTATAATTCTAATTATAATTTAGTTGAGTTACAAGTAATTTTGAAGTCAGCGTATTTAAGTTATAAATTAATTATACTTACTTCAAATGATATTTCAATGTTATTTTATTGGCAAATATCTTCCCGCAGCAGTCGCACTGAGGCTTCTCTTGATGTGACACCGTTCTATGGTAGGATAACTTAGATCTAGTGCTGAAAATACAAGTATTTTATTTATTTGAAAAAAAAGTCAATTAAATTAAAAAATGCATTAAAAATTATGTAGTATCCCTTACCTCTTGTTAATATAAAAACGGTTATTTTTTAAAAAAATCAAAAGATAAGAACTTTGTAAAAATTGAATTGTTATAAAATTCGATCAATCTTATACTATTTTTCCTATCAAATTAACTAATTATTCATAAAATATCAAAACAGAACACAAAATACAAATAAAAAAAAAATTCCGTTAAAAAAAAATAAACATTTTTTTGCATTTTATATTTTTTTATTTTTTTAAATAAACATATTGTGTTTACCTAAACTTTTTATCGGGACAATCGGGACACGTGTACGCGGGCACTTTCTTAGCGCAGTCATGCCCTAACATTATCCTTTTTAATGTAGTAATTAAATTACATTCTCGACATCTGAAACATGTTTACTTTATTAATTTTTCCAGTAAAAAGTTTTTTATTTTTGTTTTGTGTTTAATTTAAATAATAAAATAAAATCTTTTTTTGAATAGAGCCAATAATGTTACTTTAAAAAAAACAGTTTAGAAGTAAAAAACTTTTCATAATATTAAATCAACAACGATGTTTTTTTAATTTTATTCCATTAATTATATTTATTTTAACATTCTTTTCCCATAAAATACTTACTTGAAAGCAGAAAGGTGTAGTTTTCTATGAAATTTAATATTTTCTTTCGCCAAAAAATGTGCTTTACACACATCACAGGTATAGTCATTGTCTGTTTTCTGAAAAAAAAATAATATTATCTATAACTTTATTTTTTAGTATAGATTTCCCAGAGATGAAATATTATCCCGCAGTAAAAGGTATCCTATGTGTTGACCCGGATAACAAGCTATCATCATACCAAATTTCATCGATTGGCAGATAGCTGATGTTATAAGGGGTAACTTAGCCTAAGTTTTATCATAGAAAAAAAAATTTGGGTTCTAAAAAGTGTGGTAAGTGGGCTAGAAAAATATTGTGAGTCGCTAGTCATTAATAAACAATAAAAATATAATATACTTACTGAAAAATGCTTGCCATTATCATGAAACTCCTTTAGTTTTTTCGTATTAAAGCTAATAATGCACAAATCACATCTATATTTGAGTTTTTGAAACTCTTCGCTAGATACATCTCTCTCTCTCACACTCCACATCTCCTCTTCACTCATTGTGTAAAGTTCCACTAGTTTTTCCGGTAAATTCAATAATCTCCGATTTTTTCTATCTTTCATCTCTTTCTTGAAAAAAAAAATTTTTTTTCTAATTTTTTTAACTACAATGCATAAGCATTACAGTATTTTTTACACGCTTTTATTAGCTTATAGTAGCAGATTAACTTGAAATTTAGCACACTTATCAAAGACTGACGGCAACACAACAATTTATAAAAAAAATTACAAAACTAAAAAATACCGCTTTTATATCAGATCAAACTAAAAAATGAAGAAAAAAAAATATAACAACATTAATATTCTCGTTAGTCACTTCATTCTTATCCAAAAAAATTTTTTTTTGCATTTTAGTTTGTTTCATCATTACAGCGTATTTTTTAGTTTTTTAAACTATAATTTTTTATTATAAAGCTTTTTTTTTCTGTAAAGTTTGACCATATTTTTGTCATCATAAGCAAAAACATATGAGTACCTTTACATCGTCCTTACTTCTTTGTCTGTCTTTTTTCTTCTTTTTCTTCTTCTTTTGCACATCTTTCTCAGTCTTTAGTTTGGACAGCGCTATGTCGTCAGATTCACTGTCACGTTGTATTTCTTCATAATAATCCATACTTATATCTTCTTCAATGTGTTCATCTTCTGTTTTTACTTCAATATCTGGTATTTCTTAAAAAAATCACATATTATTATATTTTTTATCTTACTATTAAGAATATTGTCATGCATAAAAATTCAAATTAACCTACAAAAAATACTTGAATATCACATTTTTTTTAATTGTTGGTGGCAGTCAAGTGGTAATGCGCTTGGGAAACCGTGTGAAACGGGTTCAAATCCCGGGTCTCGCACCTCTGATATTCTCATGTGCGAATCATTTTCAACATGATTACCACTTGTCTTACGGTAAAGGAAAAACTGCATGTCTGAGAGAACCTAGCAAGTTGTCTGCAGACATGCTCAGTCCGTCCTCACTTGGCCAGCG
The DNA here is from genome assembly GCA_921882275.1 of Brenthis ino. Taxonomy (NCBI): domain Eukaryota; kingdom Metazoa; phylum Arthropoda; class Insecta; order Lepidoptera; family Nymphalidae; genus Brenthis; species Brenthis ino. Next base: position 6,094,598 of record OV170229.1, read on the forward strand.
TGGTGGACTGTGGCTTGATCCCTTCGTATTGAAGGGAGGCCCACGCCCAGCAGTGGGATGTTAAAAAAATTATTTAAATTTGTTTAAAAAAATGTTGTTTAATTTCATGTATATCAGTTTATATTATATGTATAAATGACTATTATCAATATATTAATGTTTTTTGTTTAAAAGATTAAAAAAAACATATCACCAAAATCATTTAACAATTGTTCATGACATTGCACAAGTAAAACTTACCAATTTCTATTTTGTCCGTACATTCACTTACTTCTTCCTTTATGACTTCCACATCTGGCGTATTTTCTACCTTAATTTCAACATCATCTAAGTATATATGGCTTGATAGTCTCTGAGTAGCATGCTTTGATAAATCTTCAGGGCTATTTAAAAAGGTATGCTGAAAAACATACATATATATATTTTTTTCAATATGGTATTACATATAAAAAAATATGGCATTTCATATAGCAATACAAATAAAAAAATATAGTTTATCTACATTTATCAAAGAGGCTCCGCATCTATAGTAATAGTTGTTTATGAGTGATTTTTCTTTTATTTCCACACTTTAAAAAAAAATTATTATCATATTAAAAAGAAAGTTTTACAATGGATTTTATGGGATGACAATATAACAACTTACTTAATAAAAATAACATAACTAGATTATCCACATAATATACATAAGTCTTCAAAGTACAGAAAATTCAATTATTCAATGTATAGAAGAATTAAATATGTTCAGACAGGATGTTTGTTGGGTTCGCTAATTACATATATATTTTATTGCATACTAAATGTCATAGAAAATTTCTCTATTGAGCATTTAATGCATTTTTATGTATAATTGAAATGAACCAATAAGAATTTTTAAATTAAAGGAGCATCAATAAACAAACACAAATAAAAATTCTATGTAGTTTTACGTAATTTACAACATCCCCATTTTAAATGAATATAAATTGATACAAATGTCTTATCCATACTAATATTATAAATGTGAAAGTTTGTGAGGCTGGATGGATGGATGGATGTTTGTTACTCTTTCACAACAAAACGGCTGAATGGATTAGGATGATCTTTGGCGCAGATGCACAGATAGATTATAATCTGGAATAGCAGATAGATTACTTTTGAACGGAAAAATGAATGGTTCCCGTGGGATAGATTTGTTTTTATCTAGGGACGAACCCACAGTGAGTTTTTAGTCAAACATAAAAGAAAACATTTGCTCGGACACCACAACATTTAGTATTACTTACTGTTTCAGAATATTCACTAAGTACTTTGTAAGATCTAAGTACTTTTTCCCTAAATTTCATAACACTTTGTATATATGCATGGCACTCCCAGCACACTCTAATAGAAAGGCCATCTGGTACCTGAAAAGAGTTTAATTTAAAAATTTATTCTTTTTTGGTAACTCGGTGTTTGTTACTCAATCATGCCAGAACTGCTGAACGGATCTGATTGAAATTTAGCACAGATATAGATTTTTTTAGATTAATCTGGAACAGCACATATTTTTATCCTGCAAAAATGTGTGGTTCCCGTGGGCTATATTTGTTTTTGTTTTTCACTAGGGATGAACCCAAGTGAAGCAAAGGTGAGTAGTAACTCACTCTATTATATTTAATCATTGACTTCTAAATGCAGCCACCAATTCAAATAACAACTTGTATCTGATTCTCATTCACATCCTTAGGCTAAATTTTAAAATATATACAATTGTTTTTACATTATTTTATACATAAATATTTTTAGTATGTAAGTACTTTTTAATGTTTTTAACTTTTTCAATACACTTTTAATTATGATGTAACTTGCAAATAAATACAGAAATCAATTATATATTTAAAAGAGTCTATATTTTTAGTTTAATTAAATATATTTTTAGTACCTACCTATGTAGTGTTTTCTACAACTTTTTATGAAATTTCTAAAAAATACTGACTGGATAATAAGACTATAAAAAAATCTATTATTACAAAATAACTTCACTATGCATAGAAATCTCTAAGTAATAAGTATATGATACTTTTTGTACAATCAATAAAAAACAATGGCGGTTCTAAGGATTCCTTTGTTCTGCCTAACTTCACTAAATGTAATAAATTAACACAAGTTTAAGTCTACATATATATTTATAGATATTACAAACGATTTTCTAATAATTAAAATAAATAAATAATTAAAAAAAAATCGTACTTACTTCAATGTCGGCTAACATTTTAAAACACTCTTTTACATTTTTATCATAAAACATTGTGCGGTTATAATTCAAACAGCCCACACAAATACCACTTTCATTATATCCTTCAATGTTTATGTTAATTTCTTTCATTTTTATGGAATGTTTATAACAAAAATATTTATTACGAATGGAAGCTTCACAGCTTTCCTTCGGCCATTTTGTATAACTGTTTGACAAATGACATTTGACATTGGCATATTGTATTTTTTTTAATTTATTTATGGACGGTAGAAGTAAGAAGAACCATCTCTGTGTATAAAAAAGTGTCCTTCGAAAAGCGTCAAATTAGGATGCGCCACGCCAGCGAGTGCGTAAATTTTGAAGAAAGGGCTAAAAGTATTATTTTTTAATAATACTTTTGGCCCTTTCTTCAAAATTTACGCACACACGTTTCACAAAAAATAAATCATCAATCATCAATCTACCTTTATATCACCACAGTTTCTTCGGATTTAATTAATTACAAAACAATTTTGGATTACGGAAATAGTTTCAATAACAACTCCAGTCACCCAAAAGCGACAAGACGAGGTAGGTTCTATTGGGTTTTAGTGGGAAGTACTGGCTTTTTAGCCGTCGAGTCCCACATAACCATCTATATTATGTATAAATGCCATGAGTAAATTAAAAAAAAGCAGTCTTTAGGAAATATAAACAAACAGTTGCCATTTATAAATATTCAAATTAATTGTTTATCTTAAATTAAAATGTGTAAATTAAAAGTGTTTAAATTTATCTGGTTTTGACATCTATCGGCACTCAAGAGTGGTAACATACCTTAGGATTAGTTTCTTAGTAGTGCCCGGTAATACAGCCGGGCGCGAAGCCAAAAACGCACAGGGAGGTGGCCCGCTTCGGTGGGCGGTGGGAGGCGGCTCTCTTCGGAGGGCGGTGTACCATGCGGGTTGCTCCTGGTACTTCTCTGATAGCAGAGTGGACCTTGGACAGACCTGCGTCCGGGCGTCGTAGTTGAATGCGTAAGCGATCCTGCGACGCCCCATTAAGACGGGGAAAGATTTTGTTGGGTTGGTGGGTGTACACTTGATTGAGTACCTCCTATTTTTTAAATCGGTCAATAATAGCAATTATAATTATAACTGATTAAGCCTCTTCACTCTATGAACTGGAAACCCCTGTTAGTTTATAAAGAGAAATATGTAAATATGGACCTGTGTCTGAAGTAATTGAAAATAGTGGTAATATAAGCTTAATATTTTTCATTTTATTTTTTTTCGACTTTATTTTTGAATTTGAAATTTGAAAGTTCCTGCGGAATAGAAGTTCTCCTTTTTTTTAAAGGCTGTGGGTTATGGGTTGAGGGTTAAGGGTTGAGTTAAAGATCGCATCGCATTCTGCCACCTATTATAAGGAAGACACGAATGAAAATGAGTGTTAAATCACGAAAGAGAAAAATAAGTTGTTTTTTTTACTTCCACGAACATCATCGTCATACAAAAGGTAGTATACCTACTGTTTTAGCAGTAATATTATATCTTTAAGCGAGAATTTCTTGTATATATATATATATACACTACGGTGTCAAAAGTAAATAGACAGGGCATTTATTATAAAACATTTTTTTCATCAAAAACTAAATATTTAATTAAAAAACTAATGCATGATTACTAATATCGTGTCGACCCTCCTTTATTATAAAACAATGTTTTTATTCTAGTTTTCATAGTATTAAACAAGCAAACTAAATTAAAATTATTATCCTTAATTAATTTTACCTTTTTTAAAGTACACATAGAACAATTATATGGTATATATAATCTGCATCTTGAAAACGGCTTCAACGATTTTCATGAAATTTAGTACACGTGGGGTTTCGGGGGTGATGAATCGATCTAGATTAGTCTTACGTCTGAGAAAACGCGTGTTTTTGAGTTTTCATGCAGTTTTCTTTTGCATTATTCCAACAGTGCAAAATATGGTCGGTAATTTGCACGCTCGGGCATAAGCATCGTGGTGAAGCGGCCAAGGTGCAAGATCAACAATCACATGTGTCCAGGTTCGAATCTAGGTCGCATACAAAGTTTTTACTTTTGTTTTTTTTAATATTTATTTAAGTTTTTAGTTTAAAAAAAAAAAAGAAAATTGTATTTTAGGGCCAAAACTCCAAGCACAGCTCGGTAGCCCAGGTCCTGCAATATTAAATGTACACTACATAAGGTCAGCTTAGAAATGTCATAATACAGATAAACAGACTATATTAAAAAATAAAAATACTACATACACGTATATATTACACACGTAACAATAAAAATAATAATATTATTCCATTAAAACTGTATTACAATAACTTGCTAAATTTATGATAGCTCAATTGCTAACCATAAGCAATTTATTTTTTTAATTTATAATGCACTGTATCACACTCTCGAAGTTTTTGCGCGGCTTGTTCTGGAGTTAAATCTCTCTGTGGTTGTGCCAACATTTCGAAACCAACCATGAATTTTTTGACAGTGGCAGAACGGAGTAGCGGCGGTAAGTATACACCGTGGAATAACCAATGGGGGGAATCCCCTGTTTTTTTTGATGGGCCTGTTGGTGCTCCTGGAATAGTAATATTTAGAATGTATTTTTTAAACTTTTAACTTAATTTAATCTTTTGGGAATATATTTATGTTAAATATTATTTATTGACGTATCTTTAACATAAATTATTAGAATTTTATTTTATTACTAGCGACTCGCCATTTTTTATTTTTGGTAATTTCTTAATTATAATTATTATACTTATTATAAAAATAAGTCCCCCGGCCGCGTCTTTCTGTCCTCCTGTCTGTCTGTACGCGATAAACTCGAAAACTACTGAACGGATTTTTATACGGTTTTCAACAATAGAAAGAGTAATTCTTGAGGAAGGTTTAGGTATATAATTTATTATGCTTTTATGTAAATTAGCTGAAATACGGCGACAAATGTTGAAGAGGTCGCAAAAAATCTCGCCAAATGGGAACTTTCCACGCGAACGCCGCGTAAACTAGCAAAGATACAGTTAAGTAATGTACTAGAGAATTCAAAATCTATAAAAATGCTACAAAAAAGTCCGCGATAGCATATCTCTATCTCTTACGGTTGACTTACAATAACCACTTTTATGTTAACATTTTTAATTAAAAACATTACGTTATTTTCAAAGTTATTTTCTTTAGTTCGGTATTAATCCTTATCCAAATGAATATTTTAGTTAGCTTAGTCATTTAATGCAGATTAAAATTGCTCTTTACACTAAATCAATCAGATGAATAGTTTTTGAGATATCGTTGTTAGAAGTAATTAGTAGCGAAACATTTTTAATGCTTGGCGAGCATTGAGATGCCTACGGCGAGTCCATCCCCTCTGCCCCGCATCGCTCGACCGCCTGCTCAAGCTATATAAACCGGGCGATGTAGCGCGCGATCCTAGGATACTTTTTACCGCGGGAAAATATCTTATTTCTGAGGAAAAATACAAAAACTGCAATGTAAGAGTATACTAATATGTAACACCTAAGAATTTAGTTTTTGGTCATCTGAACGCGGGCGGAGCCGCGGGCAATGCTAGTTATTATATATGCAGAGACCACTTACCATGCCATCCCATAGAATAAGGGAAGCTGCATTTGAACAGATTGTCATACTTAGTACATATTTGTTTCATTATATCGCCTAAACCTTTTTTTTGGTTGTCATTTAAGTCTGTCATACGTTGTGGCTTATTATTTATGGGTAATAACATGGTCTCGTAAGGCCACGCTGCCCAGTATGGAACTAATGCCACCCATTCGGAGTTTTCAACGACTATACGTTCCTGAAAACAACAATAATATCCATATTAATATTCTAAATCTGAAAAAATGTCTGTGTTGTAAACTTTAGGCCAACAAGTCAATATGACTATCTTTTCGGATCATCAAAATGAAAATTGCACCAATTCAGTTTGTTATTTTGTTATTCATTTTGTTATTTGTTGGTAGGCTGTCTGTAACAACTATACCTCCGAGACATCTAACACCTCAGTCTCTCCCGTGGCCATGATTGCTGTAAAGCATTCGAAACGTCGGGAACCAAAAATCAAAATAAATCCGCGAAAAATTCCGAAAAGATAGTTTTATTTAAAATGTCAAATATTCGCGTAAATCTAAGAAAGTATTAAGTCGATATGAATGAAATGTGCAACAGGAGAGCTAGCACTTTTTGTTAATATTGAAAAAGATAGCAGTATAAGTATTTTCTCATTTGTATTCCTAGCTATTGTATTTTTTAAAAACTTAATTTTAAAAAGCGACAGAAAAGGATATACAGACACACATATCATTGCTTAGGAGCAATCATAAAATAAGTACATTTATAATTAAGAAGAAAGTATTCAAAGTTAAAGCCTCCATTTAAATTTGCTAAGTCAGTTGAATACGTTGTAAAGTATCCAAGCATTGGAGAAATCTTACCTTAGTTTTTAGCTCTTGCTGTAAATAGTCCACTAACATACTTTTGCCATACTTTGTATAGTATTCCTTTTGACATCTAAAAAAAATATTTATAGTAAATAAATGAATATGTTGGGACATTAGCACACAGCACCATCTAGTTCCATGGTAAGCTACGAGGCTTGTGTTATGAATACCAGATAGTTGATATAACTCGCGTTATCTAAAAAGAACGCTGGCTGTCAAGTGTCAAGCTGCGCAGAAGCGATTTATCGGCCAAATTGGTGGTAAGAAGCGGGCGCGAAGCGGGTCGGGGCGGCGGAGCACGCGCCGCATGCTTGCCGGCGCGCTATTGGTTCGTCAGTTCGAAACACCATCGCGCACACAAAAGTTTTTAATTACGAAAGGGTTTTATATATAGAAAAGAGAAAAATTATTTTTGACGTATATTGTTTTACAAAGAGAGAGTCTGATAATAATGCAGTTAATAATTAAAAAAATGTATTAAACGTATTAATTTTATTATTTGTAAGTAGATTAAAATTCTACACTGAATTAAACATATTTTAATAATGAATAGAATTCTATTTAATGATATTCTATCTAATATATTTTTCAATGTCCCTAACAATAACTAATATATGAAGCCGCGAGCGAAATGCTATGAAAAATAAAATAATAGGCTTAATACTTTTGTGCGCGAGTATACCCATGCGCAAACATACCCCCTCCACTTTCTTTCAGCGTTTTTTTTAGATGACGCGAGTTATACACTACATATATATAACTTTAAATACATACATATTATAAATATAAACACCCATGACTGGAGTATAAATATTCGTGCTCATCACACAAATGAATGCCCCAGCGGGTGTTGAACCCGAGACCGCTGGCACACCAAGTAGGGTGACCACTACGAACTGAGCCAATCATGTCGTCAAATAAATAGTATCTAATATAAAATGCTCGTAATTTTTTAGGTACAGACTACAGTGCTATCCCATATTTTATTAATACGTTTTTATTAACCTTATTTTTTTTCAGACAATTTTGACTCTTTGCGATGGAAGAGTCTACATAAATGTCAATACATCTATACTAATATTATAAATGTGAAAATTTAGATGTTTGGATGGATGTTTTGTTACTCAATCACGCCACAACGGTTGAACGGATCTGGATAAGTTTTGGCACAGAGATAGATTATAGTCTGGAATAGCACATAGGCGATGTTTTATTTCTCAAAAATGAACGTTTCCCGTGGGATAGATTATGTTATATATTTGCTTATTCATAGATGGCGCTGTTCGTTGTTTACTCAGTCTATTTAAACTTTACTGGCCTATTTTTTTAATTTTTTTTTCAAGATCAGCGCTATTTATCGTTTTATGGACATAAAAAATACAATGTTGACATAAAAATAAAGATTGAAAGTTCTAGTAAAAAAATCTATTTAGTTTAATCCAAAAAAAATCTTTTTTTTTTTATTTCTCAAAGGACCACTCTAAAAATCAAACAGTCATATTATGTACATAAAAAAATCTACAACATAAAAATATATTACGAGTAGCATTAGTATTAAGTACGCTTTTTTTATTTTCATCACAATAAATACCCTCAGTTAAATGAAAGTAGCTCACCTATCTTTCACCCTAGGCTCATTTGGCAAGAAACTGGAGGCCCAAATCTGGCAATGTGGGTGCGGGTTCGAGCAACCCATTATAGCGCCTTTGTTCTCAAAAATTTGAACCCACGTGTACTTGCGACCTAGTTCTTGCAGTTGGTTAATCCACCTGAATATTTAATATTTTGATTTGTTAAAAAAAAACAAATTATGGCCCTTTTGAATCGAAATCGAAACGAATTATGAATAGACATAACACTTATGACTTCTACTGGTGACAAAGAGCTGGCTCATTTTCCGCTAAAAAAGTCCCAAAATAATGTGTTCTATTTTTTAAAATACCCTAAAAAAGTGGTAAAAAAATTTACATAAGAAATATTATATGGTAATAACTTCGATCAACAATACTACTAGATAACGTGTCACATACAAAATCAAAGCTAAATTCTGTAGTATTGTTGATCGAAGGATAATAATGTATGTTTTAAAATTATAAAGTTAACTGTTGATGGAAATTTTTAAATTTTAAACCTAACATCCGTTTCCATGAAAAGAAAGAAGATATTTTACAAGACGTCTTTTTTCATTTCTAGCTCACGTAATGAATTGAAAAAATGAGTATTCATCCCTTTTTTTACAGTCCACTGCTGGGCACCAGCATACTTTTCACGAGGAACCACCCTGGCCAAGTGCGGACGGACTGAGCATGTCTGCAGACAACTTGCTAGGTTCTCTCAGACATGTAGGTTTCCTCACGATATTCTCCTTCACCATAAGACAAGTGGTGATCATGATCGAAATGATTGGCATATAAGATATTCTCATTCCCTCATTCAGAGGTGCGATACCGGGGATTTGAGCGAGCTTCACCCAGTTTGCCAAGCGAGCGCGTCACCAATGGGCTACCACTGCCAAAGAAATACTAATACTAGATATATATATTTTTAAAAGCAATTTCAATTAATTCACAAAATGAGGACCTTCACGTTGTAGAAGTTACTCAAAAATTAAAACACTTACTCTTCTATAACAGCTTCTACTTCTTCGAGAGACATCAAAGGTATCGTCATGTTAGAGTCAGGATGAAAACACATTACCCTGAAATTAAATGTAAACATGAAAATGTTGGAAATATGTACATATGTATTACATGTATAGATTCTAATTAAAAGCAGGCAATGTCAGGTCTCAATCTCAATATACAAGTTCAAAGTTTTCAAATATTATATAAGTACTAGCGAATCACCCTCGCTCCGCTCGGGTTCGTCCCTACTTCTCTTTTAACGTTTAGTATAGATTTCTCAGAGATGAGATAATTTCCCGCAGTAAAAAGTATCCTATATATGTTGACCCGGATAACCAGCTATCATCATCATAATAACAATTTCGTCAAATTCCCTCCAGTGGTTTCTCCGTGATGCGGTAACAGACAGACAGACCGACAAAAATTCTAAAAACTATAGATTCGGCCTCTGTATCGATAATAATGTATATTTCAATAAGATTTTCCAAAAAATATTTAATTTATAGATTCGGCTTAGTTACTATTTTATTATAATTGTTTATAGATTTTGAATGTAAATGATGTATAGATTATGAATGTAAATGTCGAAATCTAGAATAAAGAGATAGCAAAACATGGTACCTATTATTTTCGGTTTTGATTTTTTTTGGCAGTTCTATATAATTCTTTAGACTGGGTTAAAACAAATTGAATGAACGTTATAGGGTTATTCTAGATTTTATTTAGGCTGCGATATAAATTGAACGTCTTATCCAGCTCATGGTATTAAATGCCTAAAGGATTCAGTTTAGGTCGTTAATTGAGTCATAATTAGAGTTTATGGCCATTTATATAAATATTTTCTTTTTTTTAATTATACATTCGAATACATAATTCAATTCAATACAGATTAGATAATTGCTATAATATCTATAATCTGTATACCTGCACGTCCCTTTAGCCTGACAAGCTTGGAAGAGGGGATGTTCAGGCGCAGGAGGTTCTGGCACCCGTTCCAGAAGAGCTGGGAAGTCATTGGGGAAAACGTAGGTGGACTTATAGGGAGGATTGCGCTGTAATAGAGAAATATTATTTTTTAATAAAAAAAATCAAGTTCAAGTCAAGTGCGAGCTTGTTTTTTACAACACAATGCCTTTAGAACATATAACTCAGTAACTTACAACAAAATAGTAATTTGTAAACACCTATCTTAATTTTAAAGACCTGTTCAAAGATACCCCATAACTTATATGCACTCATTTATTTTCATCCCTCACTTATATGTATGTAGAGCTACTCCTTACTTCATAATTTGACAGCATAATTAAGTCTGTAGCAGTTCACATCAGACATGTAATTGCCAAAATTCAGCCAAAAGCCTTTAATAGTGTAATTCTAATTTTTCCTTTCGGTGGAATCCTAAAAATGGCCAAGTATCTACAAGTCTACGTAGCATAAGATATCTCAAAAAAATGATTTTTATATTGAATTTACCGAAATTAGAAATCTTTTTTTTCGGGTAACACAAAAAGAATATCATAATAACAAATTAAATAAATAATACCTATTTAGATTTTCGCGAATATCTGACTTTTTAAATAAAAAAAGACTATCTTTTCGGACTTCTGCATTGTACGTGACATTATCGAAGTAATCTGTACTCAACTGGCACACTTCGAAGCCATTAACAAGGTAATTGAATTGAATCTTTTTGTGGATTTATTTAGATTTTTGGTAAATTTGGAAAAATAAAAGAAATAAATAAAAAAACCCTGAAATTAAAAAAAAAGGAATCGTACCTGCCCATTGGCTCTAACAGCACCAGCTCTCAAGGGATTGTTAGGGTCTGGAGGCTGTTCTTCAGGAGTGTCCTCAGTTTGACCACTCCACGGTCTCTTGCAACGGTGAGGAGAGACCAGGATCCACTCATCCTTGAGAGGATTGTACCTTATGTGCTGGTGTTCTGCCAAAAAAAATTGAGATGAGTTGCCTAGTTCACTTTATTTGTAAGTAAAAAATATCGGACAAATGCGAGTCTGACTCGCACACCGAGAGTCCCGACTTCCGTCCGTAGCATAAAACATTAATATAAGTCTAAAATCGCAAAAAAATTTTTTGGGCCCAAGTTTAGTATATGGGACACGGCCCCAGGAAAATTGGGTGGTATTTTTGGATAGGGGAGGTAATAGAGAGTTCAAATATATTAAATTTATTTTGAGGAAACGAAACAGTCAAAAGTTATTGAGACTTAAAGTTACAACATTTCCGTACATTATTATGAAATTCAAATGAGAAATGACTCAAGGAATACAAAAAATGTACCCCGACTTCAAAATCATTTAAAAAGTAATTGATTTTTTCTAATTTATACGAGACTGTCTTTGACGTATGGATATATCGTATTATTTAAAGAAAAAACAAAAATGGATTTCCAGTTGGCGAAGGTTCTCCTCTTTCTCCTTTTAAGTCGGTCAAAAGCAAAATCTCTGTGCGCGTTTGTTTGTATGCTTAGTTCTTCTAAACTACTGGATCAATTTTGATATGGTTTTCACTAATACTTAGAGATTTTTCTGAAGTTTTATATTATGTATAATACACATTTTTATAGGTAATAAGAAAATGATGTTTTGTAATGAAGTCAAGAGTAAACAATGCCAATAAAAATCTAAGTGACATAACCAAGTGTCACTACAATATGTTCACTACACAAATTAACTCTACGTTTGACAAAATCTATAAGTACACTGTACGTATAATAAAAGAGTAACTTAGCGAAATTGATGTGCGCGTTTCACACAATAAGTACTGAATCGATTTTAACAAAATATTGGGTAATGATAACTTATTACTCGGGTTATTTACAACATTTAGGATACCTTTTACTACAGGAAAATCTTTCATTCCCACGGGAAAACACAATAACTGGTTTTATCGAGTCGTTCTTAGTTTTATATGTCTAACGCTGGCTAAACATTAAGAGATACATCAAAACAATGTACTAGAAAATTGTAGGTCTTAATAAGCCCGACAGAAAAATCTGCAATAGCATAAACCTTTCTCCTAAAGTACACTCGCAAAAACTATTTATATCTATTTAAAACGTACCTAGAGATGACCCGAGCGAAGTGAAAGAAGTCAATCGTCTAATATAAAACAGCTGTTAGAAAAAAATTGTGTTAAATTACAAAATACACTCGCAACAATTTGAAACAAAACCACTACACCATTTTAAAACTAAATGATTTTTAATATATAATATAGATTATTTTTGCTCAATTTTTCCATTAAATTAATAAAACTAACCTGTCGCTTCAAACTCGTTCATTGTTGAGGCGTCCTCTACTCTCTAGTTACAGAGGGCATGACGTAGTGATGCTATCGAATAATGATATTAATATATTTATGGATAATCGATATCGATATTTTATAGTAAATATTTATTTAAAACGTTACGTTTACGTATTAAATGGATATACATAAATAGTTATTGCCAGTATACTTTAGAAGAAAAACTTTGCTTATGCAGATTTTTGCGTATCGATCCCTTGCTCTGTGTAAAACAAAAAGAAATCTATCACACGGGAACCCTACATTTTTCTGGGATATAAAGTGATCTATGAGCTATTCCAGACAATAATCTATCTAGGTATGTGCCAAATTTCATCCAGATCCGTTCAGCCGTTCTGGTGTGATTGAGTAACAAACATCATCCTCACAAACTTACACATCTTAAAATATTGACTTAATCTACATGTATTTACCGAAAATAAGACACTCCGTCTGAAATATTATTTTTGCAACTTTTAAATATATATTGCAGCATTGTGAGCGTGTTTACGTTGGCAGTGTTTCAATAGAACTAATCGAAATATACGCTCACTTTTCAAATGAGCTAATATTTACCGAGACGTTTTTCTTACGCCGACCTGATATCTAGTAGTATTGTTGATCTAAGCAGTCAATAGTGGTCGGGAAAATGCCTCGATTCTTACATGAGGTGATAGAATATAAGCTTTATATACTTCATTGTGATGTATTGTTTAAGCCCAATCCTCGCCATGTTTTTTTCATTCTAGTTAACATTGGAGAAGTAAACTGTGCCCAACTGGTACGTCTAAAAGCTACGAAAAAAATAAGAATTGATTTTTTTTATTGTTTTAAGTACAAAATGATTATGTTTATATTATATTAACTTATTAATTTTAATTTATATATGCTTATTAAGACGATAACTTTTTTTCAAACAGAATAATTTTATTGTATCGATATTACATTGAATAAACAGGTGCATCCCTACTTGTTATTTAGTGCTGGCTTATTCCGATAAAGAGGTATACGTTATCATTTAGAGAATAAAATATAAATAGAGACGTCATTCCAAATTTTTTTTAATTTGATATATACCTATATAATATTGCTAGCTGACCCGGCAAACGTTGTTTTGCCATATGAATTATTTCTAGTGTATGAAAATACATATATCTTAGTTATTGTTGTGTGCGTATGTGGTATATGAGAGACAGAGGTATGTATTACTTTATTATAGTATATATTACTAGCAGAACCCGCGGCTTCGCTCGCGCTAAAACTACAAAAAATCTCTAAAAAGATAGTTTCATACAGACTTTCATCCCCTATTTTACCCATGATGAATTTCGAAAAATACTAAAACACGTATTTATTTAATTTTATTGAAGAACATTAATACCAAGTTTCAAGTATTACAATTCAATATTTTCTTGAATTGTATTATAATGTGTTTTCCCGTGGGAATGAGATCATCTCCCGCGATAAAAATATATCACTCTCCATCCCTCCACCTATCTCCACACAAAAATTCACGCCAATCCGTCAGTCCATTTCGACGTGACAGAAGGACAAACAAACAAACACTTTCACATTTATAATATTAATTTATATGGATTTACATTTATAATATTTATGAAAAATATAATTTAATTCATTTTAAATTTAATTTTTTGGGTTGGTGGTAGGAGGGTGAAAATTAAGGACTGAATGTATTTTTTAATGCCACACCATAAAAATATAACCAAAAAAAGTGTCCAAAAAATGAAAGAATTTTTTTGGGGTGAGCCACTCTTAACACTTAGGGGTATAAAAATTAGTTATAAACCTATTCTCAGACCTACTGAATATATGTATATATAAAATTTAATTAAAAGGGGTCAAACCGTTTCGGAGGAGTATAAACACGAAAACTGCGACACAAGATTTTTATATATTAGATTATTTAACTTTTGCTAGCTATAAAGTAGCGACTTGCTTATAATATTTATATAATACTAGCAGAACCCGCGGCTTCGCTCGCGCTAAAACTATTAAAAAAAATTTATCTCTTTTGGGATGAATTTCGAAAAATGCTAAAACACGTATATATTGAATTGAATTGAAAAGCACTAACTACACAGCAACTAATTCTGATCATAAATAATTTTTGGGTTCTGTTTTCCCGTGGGAATGAGATTATCTCTCGCGGTAAAAAGTAGCCTATATCACCCCCTTTCCTCCATTTAAAAAATCACGTCAATCCATCACTCCGTTTTGACGTGAAAAAAGACAAGCAAACAAACAAACAAACAAAAACACTTTCACATTTATAATATTAGTATAGATATACACACAGCGCCCTATAGTACAGTACCCTACAGTACATTCCCTACCGTAGGTACCCTATGGTAAATGTATTACTAATAGTTGCCCGGTAGTGGATTTACCAGTAGGCTGAGGAGACTTAAACCTAGGGCGATTTTAGGGCAGAATTTTTAAGTGTCTTACAGATATTATTCCAATGTGGCAGTCGTTGCTCAATGGTAACGCGCTCTCTTGGGTAACTGAGTGAAGCGGGTTCAAATCCCGGGTCTCGCACCTCTGATATTTTCATGTGCGAATCATATCCAACATGATAACCACTTGTCTTATGGTGAAGGAAAACATCGCGAAGAAACCTGCATGTCTAAGAGAACCTAACAAGTTTTCGGAAGACATGTGAAGTCCGCCAACCCGCACTTGGCCAGCGTGGTGGACTATGGCCTGATCCCCCTCGTATTGGGAGGCCCACGCCCAGCAGTGGGACGTCATAAAGGGCTGAATACTACAGAAATTATTAAGACTTCTATTTTTTTTTAAATCTGTGCGATTTAAGTGTAAAAAGGTAACACTCAAAGTTACTTTCACATTTATATTATACTAGCGACTCACCCTCGCTTAGTTTCGGGTTCGTCTCTAGACAAAAACAAAGCTATCCCACGGGAATCGTACATTTTTTAGGGATAAAGAGTAACTTATGTGCTACTACAGACTATAATCTATCTATGTGCCAAATTTCCTCCAGATCCGTTCAGCCGTTCTGGCGTGATTGAGTAACAAACATCCATCCATCGAAACTTTCATAATCATCATTTATAACGTTAGTATGGAAGTAGAGATTATATCAGTGATGGGCAAAGTACGGCCCGCGAGCCAACACCGGCCCGCGAAAGTATTAAATCCGGCCCGCCGAGGGTCCATCGACATGGATAGTATATGACTCGCTAGAATTACGTTTTGACGATCACGAAGTATAAAGTAGATTCTACTTAGGGCCGATTGTTCAATCATCGAATAACTGAGCAAATAACTAACTAGCGAATTAACTTAACTGACTGATAAAAGGGCAAATAAAATTGTTACATTTTTCAATGGCCAGGTAGCAAGTGAATAGTTATCTGTGGATTTTAGTTGCCGACTTCAGTGTAATATTGTGGAAGCGTGAATTTTGTGGCCCCCATTAAAAAAGTTTGCCCACCACTGGATTATATCATCAAAGTACTCTGTAATTATAATATGGTCTCTCGTAAGTCGTCGGTATAGTATCTTCTATCTACGAAAGACGTTTGGCCATATCTGTTACATTTTATTAATCTATGACGAAAATTTTGGATGCCCGATAATTATGAGCAGTTAAAGTATATAAAATAATAAAACTAAAATAAAACAATAAAATAATCGTTTTAAAGCTTCTAGATACATTTTAATTGTATCTTGTACCTTTTAAGTAAAGTATAGGTTAGGTGTTTATTGTTTCTTTCCCTACTAAATATTCGTCAACCCTTATTTATCCCTACTCCCTACAATACTTGGAAACTCACTTTAAGGCCGCCTTTATACTGAAATATTTACTTTTATGCAGTTTCTATTTACTTTTTTTACAATATTTTTTTATGTTTTATAAAGGATTAATAAATAAATATAATATTATCAATTCTATTTCTGGTTGGTGCAACTTTATGTTTTTTGGTCGATTTCAAAGGAGGTGGACGAACTTCATTTGCGTGCAAATGAAACCCCTCCTTTGAAACCCCTCCTTTGTTTTATTGTTTGTATGTAAGTATGTACATATGTTACGATACCCGATCGAATAATTGAAAATAAAGTTTTAATTACTTAAAAGTTACACCCTTAGGCGTAGAACATTTTTTAAATTTATATGGTTCCAAATAAGAGTATTTATTTAAAAAAGAAACATTAAAGTATTAACTAAGAATTACGAAATCATATAATATTGTGAAGAAAGACGTTATGCTTTAATATTATTATAGTTAAAATAATTTTAAAATAGTGACATCTATTATCTTAATATGTAACTGATTATTTTGCTTATGGCGTTGCACGCCATCTTTTATCTTATCGTAAAACTAAATGAGTTAGAATTACATCGTTTTATTAGCGCCATCTATTAGCCTATCTAGTTATCACATAATACTTTCTTAGATTTACGCGAATATTTGACATTTTAAATAAAACTATATTTTCGGATTATTTCGCGGATTTACTTTTTTTTTTTAATTTTTAGTTCCCAAAATAAAAATAAATCCGCGAAATAATCCGAAAAGATAGTTTTATTTAAAATGCCTATCAAGTTAATAAATAATTAAATCTAAAAGTTTTATTTTCTCTTCCTACTATATAATTTGTATATTTTTATTTAATATTTACTAATAACGAGAGTGTATCAAAATATTTTTTTTAGTTAAATATTGTATATTGCCCTCTGAATATATTGACTTGACATTAATAATAATAAAATTATCATTGCATTATCAAATTCATAATAAAGAAGGAAACGAATCAAAATAGGTACATTTTTAGAATGTCCAGTAGTTTTGGGCATTAGCACTTGCGCTAAGACATGAGAAACAGATAATATTATAATAATGCAGATGCCCAACCCGACAAAGATATTGGACCGCCCTAATTAGAGATATTTTTGTTTACTTATAGAGACAATAGATGGCGTTGATCCATAAACTAATTTATACATATAATAAAATTGTAACTAAGCCGAATCTGTACATTAAATATTTTTTTGGAAATTCTTATTGAAATAGACATTACTATCGATACAGAGGCCGAATCTATAGTTTTTAGAATTTTTGTCTGTCTGTCTGTCTGTCTATCTGTTACCGCATCACAGAAAAACCACTAGAGGGATTTTGATGACATTTGGTATGGTGATAGCTGGTTATCCGGGTCAACATATAGGATACTTTTTACTGCGGGAAAATATCTCATTTCTGAGAAAAAATACAAAAACTGCATTGTAAGAGTATATTAATATGTAAAACATAAGAATTTGGTTTTTGGTCATCTGAACGCGGGCGGAGCCGCGGGCAATGCTAGTATAATAATAAATGCGATATATGTATTTTATTGTAAAAATGAAAATTATGCATATTGTGCCTTCATATTAATGACTAGCGGCTCACCCTCGCTTCGCTCGCTCTAATACTACTAAAATTAATCTACTAAGGGCTGGCGCATTTTTCGCCCAAAGAATCGGCATTGCCATTCAACGGGGGAATGCGGCTAGCATTCTTGCCACTATTCCACGCGGACATGACTTGTACAGTAATAACTAAGTGTATATATGTTTTTTTATATATAATTAAGTATATTTGTAATTTTCTTTTTTGTAAATAAAAAAAAGCATGTAAAAAAAAATAAAAAAAGAAACTAAAAATCTCTATAAAAGTAGTTTCATACAAACTTTCATCCACTATTTTACCATCTTATAGGAGGGATTTCGAAAAATACTAAAACACGTATTTATTTAATTTTATTGAAGAGCATTAATACTAAGTTTAAAGTAATTCTGTAATAAATATTTTTTTTGATTATTATATAGTGTTTTCCCGTGGGAATTAGGTAAACTCCCGCGGTAAAAAGCTTATGTCACTCTCCATGCTATCAATTATCTCCACACAAAAAATCACGCCAATCCGTCACTCCGTTTTGATGTGAAAGAAGGACAAACAAACAAACACACTTTCACATTTATAATATTAGTATGGATATATTATGCATATATTTTTGTCTTCTTAATAATGATTTTAGCCGTGGTAAACAACTCATAGCATGGAAACACCACCGTCTATGAATACATTACCCAATTCACACCAAATTCATTACTTAATGGTTGATTTTTAATAAGTAATTACGGTTTATTTCATTATCCTTTTTATATTCGATACTTAAAAGAGCAACTGTTAAGTTTTTCGCCGGCTCTTCTCAGCATAACTGCATAAAAATCGGTCCAGCAGTTCTAGACTTATAAGTGTTGTAATAAACCCGACTTTGTTTAATAGATTAAGAAGATATATATATATATATATATATATATATATATATATATATATATATATATATATATATATATATATTATACGCAGTAAATCATGTGTAACTCCAGGTTATATGTACTCTATTTCCACCCCAAGCAGAACCGCTTTCCGAGCCGGTGATAGCTTCCTCACGGGCTGATTACACTGACGCTTACATTAAATTGACGATTCAAAAGCGCTTGTAATAAGTCTAATTCAATTAAGTTAATTTTATTCATTCATTCATTAAATACCAAAATATGTTGCTGTACCAGCGGTCGTGGGTTCGAGTCCCGCTGAGTGCATTCGTTTGTATGATGAGCACGAATGTTTGTAATCCAGTCATGGGTGTTTATATTTATAATATGTATGTAGTTAAAGTTATATATGTGTACTGTATCAACTATCTGGTATCCATAACAGAAGCCTCGTAGCTTACCATGGAACAAGATGGCGCTGTGTGTTAATGTCCTAAAATATTAATTTATAGCGTGCCAAACAATTATTAATATATAGGCACATACCTACATACATAAATTAAAAAAATATTACCTACTTTTTAGAGAAATCGGATAAAAACAAATAGTTCTTAAATATACAGATCGCGCTTCACTTAGAAACATCTGGTCGGATTTTCATAAAAGCGACTATAGAAATGCTTTAACTTTTGAAATAATACGATAATTTTATTAAACCATTTCAAAATAGCAAAATTTATTTCGGAATCACAGCAAGATGTTCCTTACTAATATTATAAATACGAGTGTTTTAGGGTTCTGTATTCAAAGACACAAATGGATCTATTATATTTGTGACGACACGTTTGGCTCAGTTTGTAGTGACCCTACTTGCTGTGCCAGCGGTCGCGGGTTCGAGTCGCGCTGGGGGCATTCATTTGTGTGATGAGAACAAATGTTTGTACTCCAGTCATGGGTGTTGTTTATATTTATAATATGTATGTATTTAAAGTTATATATGTGTAGTGTCTCAGTTATCTGGTATCCATAACGCAAGCCTCGTACCATGGAACTAGATGGTGCTGTGTGTTAATGTCAAAAAAATAATCATTTTGTTAATAGTAAGAAAATGTATTAATTTTTTATTTATATAATTCTTCAACAAGATTAACTATATTTTATACTATTCGTATATTAATATATTTAATAATTAACGGTTTCAATTTATTGACAATTTAAAATTTATATGATGAAAATGTCCGTCTGTCCGTAAAGTAAGTAGTGAATAAAATGCCTGTTATATAGACATTTTACTCAGAGGTAGTTGGAGATTTATTGTTGAAATGTGGTAATTACTTGTCTTACATCTGTTCAATGAATCTAAACATTCTGCAGTCAAATTACTAAGAATAAAAACTTTAAAATTACGGTGGAAAATTCGAAACAAAATTTAGTTAATTTTGAAAATGCTTTCAAAGAAAATGATTTAGAAAAAAAAGTAAGATTATTTTTCGTAACACGCCGTTTCGGCCACAATAATTGTATTTCTCATAGAAAATTGTACAAAAACCAATTTTCATTTGCAATCGATAAAATGAAAAATGAAACATCGTTTAAAAAATATCTTTTCATCCTACGGAACCCTTGATGTGCAAATACGACTCGCAATTGTTCGATTTTTTAAATTGCCTTATTTTCTTACATCAGTTTTTGGTCGTGATTTTTGGAATAGAGAGAGTTAAGACTGCAGAGAGGGAAGAAATGATGATGATGAACTCGGCTTCGTCCTTTGGTATGTTTTAACGCTTAGCATAGAGTTCTCAGAGCTGAGATATTTTCCCGCAGTAAAAAGTATCCTATATGTTGACCCGGATAACCAGCTATCATCATACCAAATTTCATCAACATTTGTCTAATAATAAAATTCTAACTGATTCGATTCTGTACATTAAATTTTGGAAAATGTTCTTGAAATAGTCATTAGTATAATATTTGTCTGTCTGTCTGGGAACGCATCACGAGAAAACCACTGGGGGATGAAATTAAAGATAAAAGATTAAACCGTAAGTACTATATATATACGAAAGTATATGAGTTAGTTAGTTTGAGTTTGAAGTAAAAACATACCATGTATTTTGTATCTGCATCGGCCGCATTGGGGCAAATTTTGGCCTAGTATAGATTTCGTTTTGCAGTAAAGCAACAGGTGGTTGCTTTAGTACACTATATACATATAGGTTAAGCCCGCAATTTTGCTTGTATTTTTTTCTAATCAATCCACAATTTTTAATTGATCTTTCGTATTTTGTCGCGATTTTTTATCTCGTATTTTTTTTTCTTGATATTTCGAATGCTTTACAACAATCATGGTCACGGGAGAGACTAAATATTGTTAAAGATGAACCCCGCTTGCCCTATAATGATGTTGGGTTAAAACTTCAAACAAAACTTTTGTATTTACTCAATATATTCAAATTCCACGAAATTTTGTGTCTGTGTGTTTGTCTTCTCCTTGTATGGACTCAACTGATTTAGGTGAAATTTTGATATCTTATATCCTGAAAACACATGGCTTACTTCGACATGCTACAACTCGAGCATAATTGTCGGGAATAACTAATATTAATAAAAAATTAAGCTATATTAAAATTTAATTTCATTTTTCATTTCACACCCTCGGGGGTGTCGATGAAATAGACAGACAGACGTACAAGTTAAATTGTAGATTAACATGTACATGTGTATGTATAAAAAATATTTCATAGCCTTGACCCCGTTCTAGTTTTATTTCTCAAGTGGACGTAAGTGGTGAAATATGGAACCGTAGACGTAAAATATGCTTAAATAAACTAGACAAATCACATTAGTATCAAAAAATTTGCAAGTTTGTATGTGTGTAGGATTGTTACTCCTTCAATTTGAAACGGCTGGACCGATTAGGATGAAGTTCAGCACATAGATAGACTATGAGCTGGAATAACATATAGGTTAATGTTATTTAAGGATACACCAGAGCAAAGTGAATGAAAGTCGCTAGTAAGCATTAAAAATCAAAACTGGGTGCATTATTTTTGATTTTACAATAATATTGAAGTGAAACTTCTTTAGAATCGTTGTGATTTGAAACTCTATGAAACGAAAATGCGACACGAGAAAGAGACAAATACATAAATATATAGGATTAAGCCGGCGAGAGAATGAGATATATATTGTAAAGGAAGTGAAAAATAATACTGAATAATATGTTACATACTATATGTTAAATAAAATGTAAAATAAGTTTTAAACTTGGTAAAAAAACTAAACCCTACAACGATCCTACTCCTGATACACTATATATATCCATCTCACTCTCTCATAGGATACTTTTCTGAAGTGTCACTTCTACCGTTTGTGAATTGCACATACACGCGCTTTTTTTTCTTAAGCCATAAACCATCCCGACATTTTAGAAATATCTTCATATTTGTTATCTATGAATTTATGGAAACCGAGTGTCGTTTTTAAGGATTGAATTGTAAAAAGTAATTACAGTAATATTAAATTATCGCGCTACTATAGTTAAAGTAATAATCAGTAATATTTTGCTTGGGAAACCAAGTGAAGCGGGTTCAAATCCCGGGTCTCGCACCTCTGATATTTTCATGTGCGAATCATTTCCAACATGATCACCACTTGTCTCACGGCGAAGGAGAAGATCGTGAGGAAACCTGCATGTCTGAGAGAACCTAGCAAGTTGTCTGCAGACATGCTCAGTCCGCGCCCACTTCCGCGTGGGGGACTGTGGCCTGATCCCCCGAGTATTGAAGGCCTGGCAGTGGGACGTTAAAAAAACTAAAGTTCGAATTCGATCAAAAATCAAAGAAAATTACTTGTGTGCGGTAAAAATGACCTCGGAAAGTGTTAACGAATCATTTTGAAGAATTTAATTTTAAAATCTAATATTTATCTACTACTTGTAGGTATTCGTTTGTAAATATATACTAGGGTTTTCCCATGGCTCTACTCGCTTAGTTTATTTATGTACATGAAAAACAAAAACAAATCTAGCCCACGGGAACCGTAAATTTTTCCTGGATAAAAAGTAACCTATGTGCTATTCCAGACAATACATCAACAACAACAATCTATCTCTGTGTCAAATTTCATCCAGATCCGTTCAGCCGTTCTGGCGTGATTGAGTAACAAACATCCATCCAAACTTTCGCATTTATAATATTAAATTAGTTATTGGGATTTCATCCACTCCTAAGGTTTATAACGTGATATTAGATAATCTTCAACAATGAATCCATGCTAATATTATATATGTGACAGTAACTCAGTCTGATACCTTTTCTCGCTTAAACCGCTGATTGATTCAATATTAATGTACCTCGGAGACCTCCTCGCAACCCATGTCCTTTCTTTAAGACTAATAACACTCCAACGAAACTTGGACAGAATGCTCCAATAGCACGTATATCACGTATACAATGAATGTGTAAAAAAAACTTTATAAAAAAAACCGACTTCTAGGCACTAAAATGTAAAAAAAAAACTAAATGGGGGATTTCATTTAGAATAGATACCTAATCAGATATTTTCGAAGTCGGTGCCAGCCGATGCAAAGCAAATCTAATATATTTCGATACGTAAAACACATATATTATTAAAATACCTCAATTCATATCTATATTCATCAGATGAATATCTTAAAATATTGTCGGCTGGTACCTACATCGAAAATATCTGATTAGGTATCTATTCTAAACAAAATCTCCGTTTAATTTTTTTTACATTTTAGTGCCTGGAAGTCGGTTTTTAGTTTTTTTTTTTAAGTTTTTATTTTTCCATTTTTACTGTAGACGTAATAAGCAGGTAATTTGTAAGAAGAAAGTTTTTTAATAACATATTCGATTAAACAATTTATTTAAAAAGGATATTTATTGTTGATTTTTTAATGGGACCACCTGGAAAGTATAACCTTTGAAACAAAAAAAATCCAAATCGGTTCAGGCGTCTTCGGGTAATCGGTGAACATACATAAAAAAGAAAAGATTCCGACGAATTGAGAACCTCTTCATTTTTGGAAGTTGCTTAAAAAGCATACCACTGGTCATTGCTTGTGACGAGCTCTCAATTTTTGTGAAAAAATATAACGACACTTTAGCAAATAAATTAATCGTTTATTTTTTATAATACCTAAATATATATATTTTTTACATAAATTATTATATCTTTTATTATTTTTAAACTTATTTTTATAGTAATTAAGTAAGGAATTGTTAATCACTTTACTTGATAGGCATTTTTTCTTAAAATTATAGTCATTTTTTGTTATAGAATGATGTGTTCTATATATAATTGGTAGTACATAGTAATTTAAATAGATGTTAAGCATGTGTTAGATGTAAGTTAATATGTGCAACTGTTGGAAATCCATAAAAATTGGAGATCTATACAAATAAATAAATAAACAGATTTCGATAAAATTTGGCAAAGACATAGATTGCATCCTAGGGAAGTAGCCAAGCCTTTGATTCCCCATTTACACGTGAAAAGCCGCAGGCAACAACAACAAGGTAAGGTATAAAATGCAAAAATATTTTTTTTATCAAGCTATTTATTAGTTCCAAAGAATAGAGCGATCGAACAAACTTTTTATAGGCTATCTAACATCGTGCTATGACCCTTAGGTATAGATCCTAAAATTTACATAAATAAAGGATGATTTCCGGGATAAAAACTATCCTATGTCCTTCCCAGGGTCTCAAACTATCTTCTTAACAATTTTCATCTAAATTGGTTCAGTAGTTTCTGAGCCTATCTGATACAAACAAACAAAAAAAAATCTTTACTCTTTATAATATTAAAAATAAAAAAAGTATAGATACAGACACAAAAACTTCATCAAAACAGGCGCTTTCAAAATCATTTTCCATAACGCGAATTGCGAAAGTGATTTTCTTAGTATGAAAGAGAAAATCACTTAAAACTTCTTTCTCTACTTGTTAAACAAATAATAATATGGTGGAACATTACACACAGCAACATCTAGTTCCATGGTAAGCTACGAGACTTGTGTTATGGATACCAGATAGTTGATACACTATACATATATAACTTTAAATACATACATATTATAAATATAAACACCCATGAGTAGAGTATAAACATTCGTGCTCATCACACAAATGAATGCCCCCAGCGGGATTCAAACCCACGATCGCTGGCACAGCAAGTAGAGTCACTGAGCCAAATGTGTCGTCTGAATGAAAAAAAACCTTTGAGTTAATAAGTAGAGTTTCGGAAAAGTGTACTAACTATGAACTCAATTCTTAATAAGGTAAGTAATTTAATTGTATATGGCCTGATAATGGGTCGATATTGTAACTACGTTTGTATGTAGAGAAGCAATCATTATGAAGTGACATTTTGACATTTGAAGCTTTATACGAACTGTCAAATATTAGACCCTTTTATTTATTAAAAAACCTTAAATCAATCTAAGTAAATATAAGCGAAAATTAAAATATTATGTAATATTTACAATATCTTTACCATTATGTAATATTTAAATGAAATGAGAAACTCTATTAAAATTGGACTATCTACATAATTTTAGGTAGAGTCGATTTTTTTTAATTTACATCCAAACCTTTGACTATAAAAAAATAATCGGTCAGAAAAACCTCAATGCGGTATTAGTGTTGCCATTTTAAAATCGAAAAACAATAGCATGCGCGCGCATCGACATCGACCCGATAACAGCTATCGCTAGTGTAGTTCCGACCGCCGGCCCGGTCGGACGTATAGATGGGGGAATTACAATATCCCGGCGCACCTAGCGTCGTTGAAGATGAACGTCAGTACCGCGCACCTTTCAGACGAGCCCCCCAATACAGGTGGCCTGCCCCCCAACCACCTCAGCCCTCAGCTTTCGCCCCATGGAGACGGGCCCCTGCACCTCCAAGACCTCCAGATTACAGACGCAGTGCATCATACCCTGGAAAACCAGATGAACCTTACCAGGTATTACATATCAAATGTAGAGTTCATAATTAATCTAAAAATTCCATATGCGCTATTTACATATATAGAAAATGTAATTCAATCTTTGTGTTTGTTGAATTTTTTTTTATCCAAAGATTTTGTTTTAAATACGATTTTGTGGTATTTTTTGTAAAATTAAGGATTTTCGTATGTAGAGCAAACAGACAAAGCTGAAGGCGAGAGTGTATAATGAAAATAAACATCTATTATAATGCATATTTCACTTGACTTGACGTTTGTATGTGACACGTACAAAAGTATACACCGTTCAATGGGTTATATGTATTACATCAGTGCCTGGAAATTACATGTAGAGTTTGAAAATAGTTTATTAACATCAAAAATTAGACGAAAATTAGTCGTTCTTTTTTCATTTTTTAATTAATAAGTATTTTAGAAAGCTCAGGATATTAGAATTTTCGTGGATTTTTTAAACGTTTGTTACATTTTTGCCTATATTTGGCTATTTCGCTTGTATTTATATAAAGCTCTATCTAAAAAAATTATCGTCCTACGGTTTGCTGGAAAGTACGACGCAAAAATTCAATTACCTACAGCGTAAATTGTTTTTTTTTTAATTTCCATAGATATTGCGTATTATTCAATACCATTATTATAGTATAATAAATGCGAAAATTTGGATGGATGTATGTTTGTTACTCAATCACGCCAGAACGGCTGAGCGGATCTGGATTAAATTTGGCACAGAGATAGATTATAGTCTGGAATATTATATAGGTTACCTATTATTACGGAAAAATGTACGGTTCCCGTGGGATAGATTTGTTTTTCACTATGAGTAAGCCCGAGCGAAGCGAAAAAATGCAACTCACCCTTAGTTGCTAGTTTTTCATAAAAAAGTTTTTCCTTCTATGGTAATTGTTCAACCTTGATCTCTAGAAAAGATTTTTATAATGTAAATTTTATAGGTTTTCTAAGTATTTTTTATTACTATTAGGTGTTTAACTAATAACTGTTAGTATGTGGTTGCGGATCGATTTATTTTTTCTTATAGGAAAAGGGACCAATCTTTGTCTTTTTTATTGGGTTCTAAAATGTATAATTAATTGCTCTTTCTATTGGCTAAGTTTTACCAAAAATCCCTATTTTTCACTTTCAAATATGGACCGATTAGCTTTGATTTAGAATAGTCGTTATTTTTAATTTTAAAGATTATGTTATAATATACAATTTCGGTCAATGTAACTTTAAAAATAGCAGATTTTCATATGAAATATAATATTTCAACCCCTTTCCTAGGCCTTTAGGGGTTGAATTTCCAAAAATCCTATCTCAGCGGTTACCTAATACCTATGAGGAATCTATCTGAAAAAAAATCAAGTTTGTACCATTTATACTTCCTGAGATTTCGTAAATTAATCAGTGAGTGGTATTTTGCCTTTATATATAAAGATTTTCTGATATTTAATTTGTTTCTCTTTATATATGATTTTTTCTGGAGTTTTAATAGTTATTCTGCTATTCGGAGTGATGAAAAATCCAACGAAACAAAGATCATAAAAATCGGTCCAGTAGTTTTTTAGTTATAGGTGTTGTAACAAACCCGACTTGGTTTTATATTGTAAGAATTTGTATGAGTTATACAAATATTTGTCGCAGATTCACTGTATTTTACATGTTTTATGTACTGTGGCTTTCAACATGTTTTAGAGGATAATAGGTAATTTCTTAGATTGACGCGAATACTTGAAATATTAAATCAAACTACCTTTTCGGATTTTTTCAGCAGGAGAGTCTCTCCCGTGACCATGATTGCTGTAAAGCATTCGAAACGTCAGGAACCAAAAATGAAAATAAATCCGTGAAAAAATCCGAAAAAATAGTGTTGTTTAAAATGTTTTAGAGGATTTTTGATCCAATTTAAAAAGAAAAAGATTACAAAATCTTCCTCGATAATTATACATGGATTTCCACGGTTTTTTTTAAAGTATTGAGTTAATTTTTTAAATATATTTTAAGGATATATTCCCCCATTAAAGAGGAAATAATCGATTTTAAATCATAGAAGTAATTATTCGACCTCTCGCGACGGAATTTTTTCTTGATTTTTTTAATGAATCTATTTATAAATTGGCAAAGACTAAACAGCTCAGTACCTTTTTCTCCTCTATTTGTCAAACGATTTTTTTTAATTAGCTATAGATTTTTAGTGTTATCAATAAAACATTTTGGAAACAGTTTTTTTATCTATACATATAATAAAATTCTGAGTTGAATGTGTACTTTAAATATTTTTTTGAATATCTTATTGAAATAGTCATTATTATCGATATAGAGACGGAATCTATAGTTTTTAGAATTTTCGCCTGTCTGATGTTTTGATGAAATTTGGTATGCTGATAGCTGATAGTGATTTATTTATGGTATCCATATCATTATGGAAAATTTGAGAAAAACATAGGCACCTATATGAACATAATTTATATGTTTACTAGCGTACTTAGTTTTAAGGTTAGTATAGATTTCTCAGAGATGAGTTATTTTCCCGCAGTAAAACGTATCCTATATATTGACCCGGATAACCAGCTATCTTCTTCTTCTTCTCCCTGCCGATCTCTTGGGGTCGGTACATCTTCTGTACTGCTGATAGGATTTGGCAAAAGTTTTACGACCGGCCGTCTTACGCCGCCATCAACCCTAGACAGACAAACAAACAAACATTCTAAAAACTATAGATTCGGTCTCTGTATCGATATTAATGATTATTTCAATAAGATTTTTCAAAAAATATTTAATGTGCAGATTCGACTCAGAATTTTATTATATGTACATAATATATACAATGTATTATACAATGGTAATTCACAATCAGTATTCAGGTAATCTATGTTAATTAAAATCAGACCACTTTAGAACCGACGGACCGATTTAACTCATTTATATTTTGAAATATGTTTTGCAACTAAATAAGGTTTTTAAGGGAAAAATGCAAATGTTCAAAGAAATTTTTTGATTTTTGGGCCAACATTGAAGTAGTTTTTTTTTCTATTGGATTTTTATGTATCAAATATCACAAGCACATTATGTCTAATTCCTATCGCTAGTAAGGAAAACCACAGACTGCAGACAGATTTATTGAGCATTATTTATTTCTAACGATCTATCCCACGGGAACTGTACCTTTTTCCGGGATAAAAAGTTATATATGAGCTATTTTAGACTATAATATATGTCTGTGCCAAATTTCAACCAGATCAGCTCAGTCGTTCTGGCATGATTGAGTAACAAACATCCATACTCACAAACTTTCACATTTATAATATTAGTATGAAAGTAAGACCGTGACCGAAAGCGGTCAGGAAAAGGGGGGGATCTAAATATAGGTTTTTTGGGCCGTAGCCTAGGCCCCCTTAGTTATAACGGGCCCCCTATTGTTAACAATGAATAATATTGTGAATTTATAGAATAAAAAATTATATAAAAGAACGCCATAAAAGGTTGACCCAATAACCTTGAGATCAATCAACTAGAACCAAACAATTGATTTATCTTAATTTCGTCTAGTATCATCTGTTATTATGGATTTTAAAAGACAAAGTTGTCAGTCATACAAGTTGATTGTCATTTAGATCCCCACGAAGTTTTAAAAAAAACTATCTTTTCGGATTTTTTCGCGGATTTATTTTGATTTTTGGTTCCGGAGGTATCGAATGCTTTACAGCAATCATGGTCACGGCAGAGACTAAGGTTTTAGATGTCTCAAAAGCATTATATAGTTGTTACAGAAACCCTACCCACAAAATAACAAAATTAATTCAAAAAATTTGAAAATTAGCACCAAAGTATCTTACAATATTTGTTAATTTGAATTTTAAACTTAATAAATATTGCAAGGTATTTTTAGCATATTTATTACATTTTTTTAGAAAACTTTATTAATTAGAAAATCCAAATAAATCCGCGAAAAAATCGGAAAAGATAGTTTTATTTAATATGTCAAATATTCGCGTAAATCTAAGCAAACCTCCACGAAGTGTTAATCAAGGGCCCCCCAAATTCACGGTCGGCCCCCGGTCACGAATATGAAATTAAAAAGCAAAGAAAAACATATAAATATGCGCCGCAGAGGTAATACTCTGACGACGTTATGGCGATCGATACCGTAACTAGGTCACAGTCGGTTGTGTGACACTAATGCGATGGGGTCGGGATTCGAGTTTGGATACGGTTTCTTTTAATATTACTAGACTAGTTAATATGCGTGCTTTGTTAACGTCAGGTCTGTATTTTTTAGTATATTTACTAGCGACTCGCCCTTGCTTCGCTCGGGTTCGTTCCTAGATACGTTTTAACTTTTAATATATATTTCTCCTAGATGAGATTTTTTCCCGCATTAAAAAGTATCCTATATGTTGACCCGGATAACCAGCTATCATCATACCAAATTTCATCAAAATCCCTCTTGTGGTTTTTCCGTGATGCGGTAACAGACAGACAGAGAGACAAAAATTCTAAAAACTATAGATTCGGCCTCTGTATTGATAAAAATGTCTATTTCAATAAGATTTTCAAAAAAATATTTAATGTACAGATTCGGCTAAGTTACAATTTTATTATATGAAGAGATGATGATAAAGCCTTGTTCAATAAACGGGCCACCTAGTGCTAAAAGAATTTTTCAAATTAGATTAGTAGTTCCTGAGATTAGCACCTTCAAACAAACAAACTCTGCCTTTTTATATTAGTATAGACTAATGACTTAGCCTTGCTTTGCTCGACATCCCTATACCTTAGTCTATGTCCTCTGTGTACCGAATTTCGTCTAAATCTGTCCAACCATAAACGCCATACAAATTTTCGTATTAATAATAAAAAGTATGATCATTTATTGATCGACTTCAAATATTAGATACTCAATTCATTTTAATTTTTGTATGTTGGTATATAGGTATGTTACGAGATAATTTCGTCTATAATTGTATAGATTTTGATAAATTTTTTATGAATAGGTAACCTCAAAGGTTAAAAGTTAACATCAATAAAAAATCTCTTTTATGTGGGCTAATTACTTTTAATTGATTTTGAAGTGGATGTTTTATTAAAATATTAATTAAGCAGAGTTACGAGTATTTATATATGTAAGTACTTAAGCAAATATATTTCAAATAGGTTGAATTATGACCAAGAGATCATTTACTAAAATTCATGTAATTATTTTTAAGGTTCCGGGTTCCTATAGCAAAAAGAAAACTTATATTGTTGTTGTAATACATATATGTTGGTAAATTAACACACAACACCATCTAGTTCCATGGTAAGCTACGAGGCTTGTGTTATGGATACCAGATAGTTGATACACTACACATATATAACTTTAAATACATACATATTATAAATATAAATACCCATGACTGGAGTACAAACATTCTTGCTCATCACACAAATGAATGTCCTCAGCGGGACTCAAACCCGCGACCGCTGGCACAGCAAGTAGGGTCACTACCATGGGGTTGATCTCACGGTCCACTCTGCTATCAGAGAAGTACCAGGAGCAACCCGCATGGTACACCACCAACCCAAGTGGGCCACCTCTCAGTGTGTTTTGGCTTCACGCCCGGCTGGATTGCCGGACGCTAATGTACCCCCACCACAAAAGATATCGGTAGAAAATAGAGTATAACCTGGAGTAACACATGTTTTACTGTATAATCGATACTAATATTATATGTGTGAAAGTTTGTGAGGATGGATGGATGTTTGTTACTCAATCACGCTAGAACGACAGAACGAATCTGAATGAAATTTGGCACAGAGATAGATTATAGTCTGGAATAATATATAGGTTATTTTTTATCGCGTAAAAATTTACGGTGATCGTGGGAGAGAGTCTCTCAGGGTGAGACGCTAGTGTTATTAATAAAAATGGCACGTATGGGCGCACCCGAGCGAAGTAAGGGTAGCTCGCTAGTCATAAATATTTTGATCGCAAATCTAGGTCAAGCTCTGGTATGAAAAATTAATTAGTATTTGCCAGCGCCGTCTCCATTTAAGTATAATAATACTTGTAGTAATTTTTTTTTACTTTTAACCTTTTGCTCTATATTTACGTACCTATCTAATATTAGTTTTTTTTAAAAACAGTACACGATGTCAAATTA
Organism: Brenthis ino; assembly: GCA_921882275.1. Taxonomy (NCBI): domain Eukaryota; kingdom Metazoa; phylum Arthropoda; class Insecta; order Lepidoptera; family Nymphalidae; genus Brenthis; species Brenthis ino. Next base: position 6,126,669 of record OV170229.1, read on the forward strand.
CTTAAAAGTTTTGGCGGACTTCTTTTGATTTTTGGTTCCCGACGCGACGTTTCGAATGCTTTACAGCAATCATGGTCACGGAAGAGACAGAAACAGAGACAGGAGTCTCTTCTGAAAAAAATAAAAACTTTTTTTCGAATCGGTATGGTAGTTCCAGAGGCTAACGCTTTCAAACAAACAAATCGATTATTTAACTTTATGATTAAGTGACTCTTCCTCGTCACGCTTGGGTGCGTCATTTACTCCAGCTCATAGACTATCTGCGTACTAAATTTAATCTAAATCCGTCCAGCCGTTATAGCGTCAAGGAGTGACAAACATACATACAAACTTATCCATTTATTTATAGTAGTATAATTTTAATCTGTTCATTAATTTACTTCGACGATACGTTTGGCTCAGTTTGTTCTTGTCAGTTACCCTACTTGTTCTGCCAGCGGTCGCGGGTTCGAGTCCCGCTGGGGGCATTCATTTGTGTGATGAGTACGAATGTTTGAACTCCAGTCATGGGTGTTTATATTTATAATATGTATATATTTAAAGTTATATATGTGTAGTGTATCAACTATCTGGTATATCTCGTAGCTTACAATGGAACTAGATGGTGCTGTGTGTTAATGTACCAACATATTTATTTATTTATTATATAGTTTAATCTTAAAGATACAGTTAACAAGCGATAATGGAAAACTGGTTAAAATTAACCACTAGTTAAATTAAACTTCTTTCCAACGGCATTACGCAATGAACAATAACGTCTAAGTATGTACAAACATACATTGTACTTGTAAATTCGTCCTTTGTTTTATGCAGTGTTTGGAAAACCTGGGATTTTTTAAGCAATAATTCTTAAATCTGATCGTAATTCATAAGAAATACATGTATTGAGTAGCGACTCATTCTCGCTCCGCTCGCGTTCGTCTCTAGTAACATTTTTGGGTTTAGTATAGTTTTCTCAGAGATGAGATATTGTCCGTAGTAAAATGTATCCTATATGTTGACCCGGATAACCAGCTATCATCATACCAAATTTCATCAAAATCTGTCCAGTGGTTTTCTCGCGACGCGTTCCCAGACAGACGGACAAAAATTCTAATAACTATAGATTCGGATTCTGTATTGATAATAATGATTATTTCAATAAGATTTTAATATTATAAAAAAATATTTAATGTTCAGATTGGACTCAGAATTTTATTATATGTATAGGTAAGAATCATACCTTAAGAAAGGCGTGTTTTTATATAACAAAATTATCATAATATATTATAATAATATAATGACATAAGTTTTTTTTCACCAATTTTGTTTTATATGATTACAACAGATAGGTATACGTTGCACTATGTAAATTGCCTTTAATTGGTTTTAGAGCTTTACCTAAATAATTTATTAGTAATAATTAATTAAAAACACCTAAATAATAAAAAAACGCGTTCTTGATAATCATTTTTTTAATTTAATTACCCTTAGAGACTAGTGTTTTGTAATTTAAAGTATAGTACAAAAAAGGTACATCTATTTTAAAACCTTAAGTAAATTTTTAGGTTTGAATTCCACCCTCAGAGTCCATGCTTTCTTGAAATATGATACCACTTCCGCGATATTACCCATTTCTCATCATCATCTGAGAAAGAATAATGAAAATCGATTGTACAATTTGCAAATATATCGCATACAAAAAATATATTTATAGACAAAAAAAAATACGAATCGATTTGAGCACCTCCATTTATGAACGTCGGTGAAAAAACCGCTTAACAAAATTAAAAGGGTTCTCCTTCAGCGATACTATTTCCTAATTTCATTTTAATATCTATTTCTAATAAAATTGTGTAATAAAATACACCTAAAAAACACCTTTCAACTACTATTGGTCAGTAAATACGTTATAAGGAAAATAGTTAATCGTTATAATAAAATATAATTATTTTTGAACTGAAAACTTGTATAGGCAGGTTTTGTTGGATGGGGAGTAAATTCATGTAAGTCGTCATCGACATTTTCACGTGACGTGTTAACGCTAACACTTAGAGCTCGATAGATGTCGAAACCAGATAAATGTAAGCAGTTTTAATAAATTTTAATTTAGGATCAAATAATTAATTTGAATATTCAAAAATAACAACAGTACATAGTTTTAAGTTTTCACTTCTGTCGGCAGTCCTCGTCACTGCTTTTTATTTTTTAATTTAACGTCTCACTGTATACTCCTTTCTTAGATTTAGGCGAATGCTTTTAAATAAAACTATCTTTTCGGATTTTTTCGCTGACTTAATTTCATTCTCTTTCGTAACCATGATTGTCATAAATCTGTGAAAAATCCGAAGTATAGTTTTATTTAAGATCTTAGAAATGTTGAAAATATTAGACGCGGGTTTGAACTGACTTTCCAGGAGAATGTTTGCCATTGAGCTACCACTGCTATATAGTAAGAATTTTGTTACATAGTTTTGTTGATACCCAGAAAATAAATACGCTATGACAATAATTGTGTGATCTTGCGTTATAAGTCCAGCAGTGGGACGTTAAAGCTATAAGTATTATTATATTTCGGTACGCTATATATCCTCTCCAAACTACTGCGAAATTTAGAATAAAAAAAGAATAGTTCAGTAAAATCATTATTTTTTAATCTAATCAAAGTATTTTGTATAAAAATATCTAAATCGAACAATTTTAAATAAAACTATCTTTTCGGATTTTGTCGCGGATTTATTTGCATTTTTTTTGTAAAAGTATATATTAATAGTGTTGCTTAGTAAGTTGTTTTTAAATAATAGCAAACTAAATTAAAATTATTATCCTTAATTAATTTTAACTTTTTAAATTACACATAGAACAATTATATGGCTTAAATAATTAATACTATATTTTATATTTTTCTTTATGGTTATAAATATAATAATGGCAACACTAAATATAGATTACTAATTAATATTTTAAAATTGTAATAATTATAAAATAATAGCAAAAATTAAATAAATAATTTTCCATATTCAATTATAATGAAAATTATAAAAATGTTTAAAGTTAAAAAACATTGTAATGTAATTGGTGCAATTTTTATTTTGTTAATTGTGGGTAGGCTGTCTGTAAAAACTATACCTTCAAGACATGTAACTCCCGTGACCATGGATGATGTAAAGCATTCGAAACGTCGGGAAACAAAAATGCAAATAAATCCGCGACAAAATCCGAAAAGATAGTTTTATTTAAAATGTCAAATATTCGCGTAAATCTAAGAAAGTATTATGTAAATCGAACAAAAAAAACCTTTTTATTTAACACTTTCATACTTTAACATTAAAATATCTTTTTTTACATGTGCAAATATTTTTAATAATTACATCATATTTTCATAATAAACTACTTAAAACACTTAAAATCAATAATTCACAACCAAACAAAATAATAAAAAAACCCGTCTAACTTTAAATCCCATTACAGAAATAAAAAAAAACAAATTTAATAATCTGTGTAATATATTTAACATTTTATGGCACATATCTGTATAATCTGTATCAATCGGCAAGACGCCGCATCGTCCGCAGCCACGTGACCTACTTTTCCCGCTCAATGCGGGCGCACTGCGACGCTCGTGATTGGCTGGCTATTGTGGAGGATTTTTGTTTTTTTTCCCTTAAAAAGGCAAAGGAATAGCTTATTAATGTCTTACGCAGAGTTTTTATGGCTTTACCCACAATGCCATTTTTGAGTGGTAGCTTAGTTTTATACTGGGATTTACCATAAGGAGTACTGTTTATGTTTGAAATTTTACCATTGTGCCTGTTAAGAAGACGAGAAGAAGTGTAGATCTTTTTTTTGAATATGAATATTTTCATTTCAACGCTAGCATTGCATAACTCTTCGCGTTTTCTGTAGAAAAAACATGTCTTCGTAATTTATCTTAAAGGTAACACACGAAAAATGCTTAAAATCTGCATAAAGTTGTTATACTTATGTGGAAAGGGTTTGTTTATTTAATATGTTAATATCTATTACTGCCATTCACATGTTTGTATTCAGAACATTTTTTGTGTTTTATAGCCTATTTATTGAGGAAAGTTATAGGTTATTTAGGCAGTGGTAGCCCAGTGGTAGGCTTGCTTGGGAAACCGAGTGAAGCGGGTTCAAACCCCGAGTCTCGCTCTGATAATATCATGTGCGAATCATTTCTAACATGATTACCACTTGTCTTATGGTGAAAGAAAATATCCTGAGGAAACTTGCATGTCTGAGAGAACCTAATTTTCGAAAACGTGAAGTCCGCCAAGTCACACGTGGCCAGCGTGGTGGACTATGGCCTGATCCCCCTCGTATTGAAGGGAGGCCCACGCCCAGCAGTGGGACGTTAAAGAGGACTGAATGCTTACTACTATTATAGGTATTTGCATCACGCTACAATCCTTAGGACCAATTATTCGAGCGAAGCCGTGGCAAAAAATTAGTCATCTGTAAAAATTTTAATTTGTTTTTTCAAATTTAGTAGAAGCTTTTTGAACGTTTTCTCTATACGCCTATAGTAACATGACAAATAGGAAAGATTTGTTTTTTTGTAATAGGTAAAACTTAAAAACGACCGAACCGATTTTGATAACTCTTTCTCCATTCGAAAGCTACGTTTTCTAAAATGAAAGCTATATTTTTAGTAATAATATTCAATCTTAAATATTATGACGATAGGTTGGGCTCAGTTTGTAGTAACCCAGCTTGTTGTGCCAGCGGTCGCGGGTTCGAGTCCCGCTGGGGGCATTCATTTGTGTGATGAGCTTGAATGTTTCTACTCAGTCAAGGATGTTCATAATATTTATAATATGTATATATTTAAAGTTATATAATATGTATAGTATATCAACTATCTGGTATCCATAACACAAGCCTCGTAGCTTACCATGGAACTAGATGGTGCTGTGTGTTAAAGTCCTAACAGTATTTATTTAATCTATTGTTCATAAAAGAACTTCTGACTCGCTATAACCGCGTGTATTATGAATTATACAATATGTTCGTTCATACGCCCATACTTAGGTACTCATTCCTTGAAAGATAATGGCGTTTTAACAATTTCATGTAAATTATGTAAGCTTTTATGTTGATATGTTATTTATTTATAGTATAATGGGATATTATACTTACACTATATACTTAGTTTTGTCTGTGACTTGCCACTAGTTTAATTCATTTACAAGCGATCTGTGTAGAGAAGTGATGATGAGAACTTGTTGTTTTTTGCAACTTCATATAAAAACATCGTCTTTCCATATCTATCTATACATATAATAAAATTGTAACTAAGCCGAATTTGTACATTAAATATTTTTTTGGAAAATCTTACTTTTTGTCTGTCTGTCATGGTATGGTGATAGCTGCTTACCCGGATCAACATATAGGATACTTTTTACCTCGGGAAAATGTCTCATTTCTGAGAAAAAATACAAAAACTGCATTTTAAGAGTATACTAATATGTACAACCTAAGAATTTGGTTTTCGGTCATTTGAACGAGGGCGAGCGAGGCCATACCAAAATTTCATCAAAATCCTTCCAGTGGTTTTTCTGTGATGCGGTAACAGACAGGCAGATAGACGAAAATTCTAAAAACTATAGGTTCAGCCTCTGTATCAATAACAATGTTTATTTCAATAAGGTTTTCCAAAAAATATTTAATGTACAGATTTGGCTTAGTTACAATTTTATTATATGTATAAATATAATTATTATTGATTAATTTTACATATTTCCAGGCACAAAAATGTCGAACTTCCATACAAAATTTCATCTTTCTTTATCCTAGAGCCTATATTTTTGTACAAAGTTTCATACTTTTAGGTATAGTATTACATCAGTCAAGTTAGTTTTATTAGTTAAATGTATTGGTTATATTTAGACGTACTCGTTAACGAGTATCGAATCGTTAGATTAAATATGAATTTTCAACAATTTTCATTATTGATAACAGGTTATTAGCCTTTTAAAATAATTGCTTCTTATCAAATCGTACAATTTATACAGATTTGAGATAACATTGTTTACAATTAGTAGTCGATATTTGATTTTTGATTTTATTGAAGTATATTTAGAAATAACTTTGGATCAGATTTGCATTATATTAGCGACTTACCTTTTAATTTTTAAAGTTATACTTCTTTTGGGACGTTTGGAAAAAATTATGAGAGTAAAATTTTTACTATGCGCGCGCACACCGACAGCCAAAAAGCAACATGATGAAGTTAGCTGATAACTGTTCGTTGCCATGGTAATCGTTGTTATTGTCTGACAAATGATATATAATATTATATTCTTTCCGTATATGATATTCTTTAAATATCGATTGTAATATATTAGATATTATTTAGACGACACCTTTGGCTCAGTTTGTAGTGACTCTACTTACAGTGCCAGCGGTCGCGAGTTCGAGTTCCGCTGGGGGCATTCATTTGTGTGATGAGCACGAATGTTTATTCTCTAGTCATGGGTGTTTATATTTATAATATGTATGTATTTAAAGTTATATATGTGTAGTGTATCAACTATCTGGTATCCATAATGCCATACCGTATATGCCTTATTTAACTATATTATTAATTTACCATTCTTTTTACAAACAGAGAGTTGAGACATACGGGATGAAATCTTTAGCTATTTTTGTTCTGTTACGCTAAAGATGTACACACATACGGTTTTTTTATTTTGTGTGTCGCTCCTACGTATGAATACTTCTGTAATATATTGCTTCCATTAACTCTATTGGAATACGCAGCGCACATTCATAAAGCTCCCAGTCGGCACGATTTTTCCGACATCTTCAAAAATCATCGTCATATTTCAGCTATTTTACACAAAACCTTAATGAATTATACACCTGAACCTTTCTCGTGAATCACTCTGTCTTTTGATGAAAACCGTATGAAAAACCGTTTAGTACTTTATATTTTATACGAGCAGAACCCTGTGGCTTCGCCTGCGTTCAATTACTGGTATAATGTTTAGTATATGGGACGCGGCCTCTGGAAGAGTGGGTGGTATTTTTGGACAGGAGATATGATGGGGAGTCTAAATATACATATAAAAATATTTTTTAGGAAATCAAGGAGTCAAAAGCTATGGATACTTAAAGTTACAAAATTATCATATATTTTTTCATACATAAATAGTTTATTACAAAAGATAGATATACTTTTAAAGAATAGTAAACATCCTTTTTCGTGTAGAATTCATATTATTATAACAATTAAGATTTTTTAGTTTCGATTTTTTAATAATTTCACCTAAAAATATATTTATTAAAAATACGTTACGTTTTAATGCTTAGTATAGATTTCTCAGAGATGACATATTTTCTCGCAGTAAAAAGTATCCTATATGTTGACGCGGATAACCAGCTAGCATCATACCAAATTTCATCAAATTTCGTCCAGTGGTTTTTTCGTGATGCGTTCCTAGACAGACAGGTAAAAATTGTAAAAACTACAGATTCGGCCTCTGTATCGATAATAATGACTATTTCAATAAGATTTTCCAGAAAATATTTAATGTACAGATTCGACTCACAATTTTATTATATGTATAGATTTATGGGATGGGATTAGTACAACGACATATTTATATTCAATTTTGATGAAACTTTACTAAAATAATCAAATTGTTACGGAAAAACAACGTGGAAAATGTACAAAATACATTTTAAAGTAAAATTTTTAGATTGCTTCAGGTTTTTCAGCTCTTATCAGTATAATTCAAGGTCTTGCCATGTTTCGTATGTCCGTCTCACTCTGGCCTATAAGAGAGAGCGAGATGGATGTATAGCACGTTCACTAGCCATTCGATATTATTGATTCAAGTAAACCTTTTGTTTTCTGTTTTAATTTTCTATTAGTTATTTTAAATATATTATCTTATTTCTTACTAATATTATAAATGTGCAAGTTTAGATATTTGGATGTTTGTTACTTAGTCACGCAAGAACGGCTGAACGGATCTGGATGAAATTTGGCACCGAGGTTATAGTCTGTAATAGCACACAGGTTTACTTTTTATCCCGGAAAAATGTACGTTTCCCGTGGGATAGATTTGTATTTGTTTTAGTCAGTTTTTTTTATAATACTTTCTTAGATTTACGCGAATATTTGACGTTTTAATTAAAACTATCTTTTCGGATTTTTTCGCGGATTTATTTGGATTTTTGGTTCCCGAAGTTTGCAAGGTAATTGTAAAGCATCGGAAACCGAAATCGGAAAAGATAGTTTTATTTAAAATAGTTTTTTTTATATTTCACGCCTACGAATAAATTCGTTGTTAGATGTAATTTGCTCTTTTGCTTTTCTATACTAGTAACATCTAGCGGATTCACTCGCATACGTATTCTTATTATGAACAAAATGCTTATATATATACTATGTGAATATAAAATGGTTAAATCAAACTTGTATCCCCGCCGATGTATGTTCATCTAGTCGTGGTGGAGGGCTCAATAGCGTCCGGCAATCCAGCCTGGCGTGAAGCCAAGAAACACACTGGAAGATGGCCCAGTTTGGAGGGTGGTGTACCATGCGGGTTGCTCCTGGTACTTTTCTGACAGCGGAGTGGACTGTTGGAGCAATCCTATAGTTGTTGTGGTCTGTCTCGGCAGACCTGCCGTCGGGGCGTCGTGGTCGAGTGCTTTAGCGGTCCTGTGACGCCCTATTAAGACGCCGGTTCCGTTGGAAGAGTGGGTAGTACAGACTTTTCTAGTCGGCGAGTCTTATATAATCATCTGTATGTATGCAGCTTGTATGCATAAATGTATCTTCCAACGTTAAAAAATATCCATAGTGTGTATATTTTCACACAAATTCACATAAAAACTTCTATATTAGTAATCCAATATAATAAATATGTTATTTTTTACAGTAATCTATCTCACAGACTTTTTTTTTAACAGTTCTTCTTAATATTGAGGCATTTTTTCCGAACTGTGGGTATATTATTAGAAAATAATACATGTTTTTCTGAAATAGAAGAAATAATTAAAGATTTTTAAACTTAAAGAGAAAAAAGATTAGAAACTGCTCGGGGTGGGGAAGTTGGCGATGTTTCACCCCCGTGCCTTGGAAAGCACGTAAAGCCGTCGGTTCTGCGCCTTAACTCTCACTTGTCACGTCAAACTGTCCACCTGGAGTTTGAGAGTGACAGGAATAGAGAGCGCACATTGCGTATACGCTCTCCCTCGCACACTGCACTATAACATCTCCTGCAGTTGGTCAGTAAGTGAGATTGGCCACCGTGGCCGAAATCGGTCTGTAGGACGAAGTATGGATAGATATAAATATTTTCTAGCTATTTACATATTTACATCACACAAGCTTGGAATCTTGGACCAACAGATAAATACAAAATTCCGCTTTTAAATTTAACGACAATAAAAATATTCTCAATTTCAGAACTCGTCTAAATCTGTCATAGTCAAGATATGTTATCTTTTTTTCTATCAATCACGATAAAGTTTGTGTAGCGTTTAATTTTTATATACTCGACTACTTCTTGTTCGTGGCTTCGCTCATGTGGTAGGTGAAATAAAAAGTAGCCTTTATGTCTAGAATATAATAATAATCAAAAGGGCCCATCTCATTGAGTTTAGCCATCTACGCAGGGGATATTATAGTGCACAAGTGTGCGCGCAGACACAACTGCAATGAAATTGAATCTATACAGTCGTTTTACCGTAAGGAAAAACAAACAAACACACAAACATATAAACTTTCGCATACATAATACAATGTGATAAATAGAATTTTAGTTTTATAACGTAAAAATCAGTATAGTCTGTCCGTGACGAAGCTACCGCCGTCTTAGTAGTTCTGCTGAGTTAACTAACACTTGACAACTATTACAAATACCTAGTGTTGTGGTTTGAGTATTGTTTTGAAGCCAGAGGTCGTGGATTCAAGTCCAACTAGCGACTAAAAATTGTCTCATCTCATCTAGGCCTTTTTGACATCCCATTGCTGGGTATGGGCTTTGCATTGAAGAATGCGAGAGAGTCTGGCCATCTTCTTGTCAGCGGACTTCACATGTCAACACTAATAGGGCTCTCTCAGATATGCTGGTCTCCTTAAGACTTTATGTTTACGTAAAACCTTAGTCTCTTCGACAAATCTCTTTCATACCTTCTCCATTCTACATGAAATTGGCTTTTCACACTTGAATTGAATCTTAGTCTCACCCGCAACTTTATTTGTTGTAAAACAATCGATACGTTAGGAACAAAAATATAATATTGATTACAATGTTCACTTTAACGACATTGATTTAATGAATTGTACTGTAGAAAATTTTCAAAAGGAAGATTAAGAATGTACTTATCGTAAAAGATTAATAATATTACTCCATATCTTCTATTAATGCATATTTTGCTAACATAATTCAAGTGTTGTTTTTTGTCAAATCTCTACTCTTTTACTGTATGAGTTGTTTGTTTGTGGAAACTTTATTGGTGTATGTACTATTTTTATTGTTATATGTTGTTTTTGTTGTAACACTGCATATTTCCCTAATCCATACATATAATAAAATTATAACTAAGCCGAATCTGTACATTAAATATTTTTTGGAAAATCTAATTGAAATAGACATTATTATCGATACAGAGTCCGCATCTATAGTTTTTAGATTTTTTGTCTGTCGGCCAGTCTGTCTGTCTGTTACCGCATCACGAGAAAACTACTGGACAGTTTTAGATGAAATTTGGTATGATGGTAGCTGGTTATCCGGGTCAACATATAGGATACTTTTTAAAGCAGGAAAATATCTCATTTCTGAGAAAAAATACAAAAACTGCATTGTAAGAGTATACTAATATGTAGAACCTAAGAATTTGGTTTTTGGTCATCTGAACACGGGCAGAACCGTGGGCAATGCTAGTAATAAATAAAAAAATAAATAAATCAAATAAAAACGCGACAAAATTGGAAAAGATAGTTTTATTGAAAAAAGACACAGGTGTGTTATCTTATCGCAGTTTTGATGGACGAATGACAGCTGTAAATATCGGACTGCGAGTACTATAATAAATGCGAAAGTGTGAGAGGTGTTTGAATGGAATTGTTATTCTTTTATGCAAAAATTTCTGAACTTCTGAGCGGATTTGGATGAAACTTTACAGTAATATAGCTTATATATCAGAGTAGCATATAAGCTGTAATTTATAAAGATAGTAATAACAACTATGCGGGTGGAGTTGCAGGAAAACTCCAGTATATGAACGTAAATAGACAAAAACAGACAGCTTACTTTTTTCTCCTCTGTTTGTCAATAGTTTTTTTTGTTTAGTAGCTATAGACGAGTTTTAGTATTATCAATAAACAAAATATTAAGGTCGAATTTCGGAGACTGGACGAATACTAGCATATAAAAATATAATATTTATTTCTGCCAATTCGGTAATCTCTGCATTTTACTTTAAGAGTTTTTTAAACGGAAAATGCTTTAATTTTGCTATAATTTGCCATTAGATGGCACTACAGTGAATCAATTTCTACATCGTGCAATCGATTGTCATGAATTACGGACTAATATTAAAAATGCAAAAGTTTGTTTGTGTATATGTTTATCAGTGTGAAAAGTACACAGATAGGCTATGAGCTAGAGTAATATATGGGGCTACTGTTATACAGGAATGCACCCGAGCCAAGAAATTGTAAATTTACTAATTCATTGATTTGCCTCATTTAATATCTTGTTTATCATTCGGTTCTAAAAATGGAATATCAGTTTCGATAGATAATCTCACTGAGAAGCTATCTTCATAGGCGGTATTACAGAACAGTGGGTGTGTACTCTCATCTGTTTTTCTTTTAATAATCTGATGGGTCGACTTCGTGGAATAAGAGAGATAAGGCGTAGGAACAACACGTACTCTATATTGCCACATAAGTGTAAACTGCCAACTTTACAACTATCCCAGTTACCTGTTAAGAATGTCTTGACTCGGAATTCAAACTCAGGATCTCAGCGTCTCTCACGTAAAGTAGCAATACATGTACTGTTACACTTCTTTAATAAGTCAAAGAAGCTTAGGCCCTACTCTTCAAGTTTTTCTACCGCTCTTTTCTCCTCATCTCTTATGTATTGTTCAATTAATATATAGAAGAAGCTAGCATCAATTTCATATTTTTAATTTCAGACAAAGAACTCCCATAAAAATTTTCATCCCCCATTCAATACCTTTTAGGGTATGAAGTTTCACACTTTCTTATATTCAGCCCGTTTTAACGTCCCACTGCTGGTCGACAGCATCCTTTCAATACGAGGGTAATCAGGCCATAGTCCACCATGCTGGCCAAATCTGGATTGGTCGACTTCATATGTCTTTCAAAAACTTGCTAGGTTCTCTCAGACATGCAGTCTTTATTTATCGTAAGACAAATAGATGTTTGAAATGATTCGCAGACGACAATATTAGAGCGAGACCCGGGATTTGAACCCGCGTCACTCGGTTTCCCAAGCGACTGCATTACCACTGAGCTACTGCTTATCTCACACTTTCTTAGTACTCATCTATTCTAATATTATAAAGAGGAAAAAAATAGATTTTTTTGTTTGTTTGTATCGAATAGGCTCCGACACTACTGAAGCGATTTAGGTGAAATTTGGTAATAAAATAGTTTGTGACTTTGGAAAGGACATAGGATAGTTTTTATTGCAGAAATCATCCCTTAAGGGAGTGAAAATTGGGGTGAAAATTTCTTATAAAATAAAATTTTGCAAAGTGCCTTGCTTTTCAACCCAGTAGCAGAGGCTGTGCGTCATCATTTGCTAGTGCGTGAGATTTTTATTAAGTAGATAAATAAGATTCACGAAACTATTACGCACTACATTTTATCTAACATAACGTATTATTCCAACGTGCGTTATCTGACCAGATGGGAGAAGCATTCGTATTGTATGATCTATATTGTATTGTAATACTCACATATTGTCATAGCTACATATGTAATGAAACTACCTTTTTGGATTTTTTCGCAGATTTTTTTATTTAGATTTTGGGTTCCCGATGTTTCGAATGCTTTACAGTAATTATAGTCACGGGCGACTTTGAGTCATCTAAAACCTTAATCTTTCCCGTATATATATATCCCATATATATATTATAGTTTTATTTAAAATGTGAAATATTAGTGTAAACCTAAGAAAGTATTAAGTTGTATAATGACTTCTGAGCTTAAAACTTTAGGTTTTCCCGTGATTGTACCGATTGTTGTAAAACATTTAAGACGTCGGTAACCGAAAATCACAAAAAATCTACGAAAAATTTAGTAAGTTTTATTTATAACATCAAATATAAGAAAATGTAAGAAAGTATGTCTCTATCGTAAATTTAAGAAAGGATTGCATTACAATTTCGCTCATTGTTCTATTTACCATGTTTTGTCACAATTTATAAAGTTGCATATTAAAATGTACTGCGACGGTAGCTAGCGACTGCGGCTGTAGATTCGGAGATCCTGATTTCGAGTCCTGGGTCGGACCAAGTTTATTTATTGGGTTTTTCTGCTAAGTCTCATTAACAACCCGGAGTTGGGAAGTTGGTGGTGCTACACCCTCATGCCTCCGAGGGTACGCAAAGCTTGTTCTCTTACCGGTCGAGTCGAATTGTGTCCTATTCGAATTTGAGAGTGAAAGGAAGGAAGAGAGTGCACTTGCGTCTGTCACTAGTGCACTATAATAATTCGGTTGGTTAGTTTCAGTGAAATTGGCCGACCTGTGTTACATCGGTCACAAGGACAACATCGTTTTTAAAAATCTGATAAACTCCCTAGCTGTATATATAAGGTTTTAAAAAATCTTGGTCCTTACGAATTGAGTATCGAATGTTCAACATAAGTTCTAGATAGAAATCACATACATAAATGATGTAATTTCCCAAATTTTAAGTTGAAATATGATAAAATTTTCGAACATCCTCTCTGTAAAGTAGGTTATCACCTGTACCAACTCGCTTATCTTCTGTTATGAAAATATAAACACGTTTGCGATTCCATATGAAAGGCAATTTCTATCTATATCTTAATATATAAAATTCCCGTGTCATGATGTTTGTCCGCGATGAACTCCGAAACTACTTATCCGATGTTAACATATCTTTTTTTCAAAATGTGTGATTTGTTCCAATTTAAAAAAATTAGATAGTTCTTATCTCGATTATTTCATTTTTTAATTGCAAAATTGACGATTTTCATATATGTGCCACAGCAACGAGTGGTATTTTGACAGAACTAAAACTAGTTTAGCGCAGACTAAACAAAGCACATAATTATTTCTTAAATTAAGTGTCCTTAGTTCTACAAAAAACAGGGTTAGCCCGCCCATTGGTAACACGCTTTCTTGGGAAACCAAGCGAAATGATCTCGCATCTCTGATATTTTCATGTGATGAAACATCTTGAAGAAACCAGCATGTCTGAAAAAACCTAGCAAGATTTCGAAAGACATACCTATTCCGCCCCGCACACCATACTTGGCCATTGGGGTGGACTATGTCCTGATCCCCTTCGAATTGATTAAAGGTAGGCACACTCCCAGCAGTGGGATTTGAAAAATATGTGCAGGTGTGACAGTGCAGTGCAAATGCACAAACACAAATTCATATTCTATCCTTTTACTCCCAAACACAGGACTTGCAAGTCGCAGAAACTCGAATATCTTAAGCCCTAATTATACTCCCACCCGGGACTCGAACCCAGGACTACGTAGCAGTTATACACGCTATCAGTAGACACATGAGAAGTATGTACTCATAGATAAGAAAACAATGGTTAAAATGAATATTGATATACACTACATTGATAAAAGTGCAAAGTAAGGAAGTGCGGTTTGGTTTTTTGACCCGAATACATAATATTTTACTATGACACATTAAAAAGGGGGTGTAGTATATGTGAATGAAAATTTTCAAACTTGTAGTGACTCTACTTGCTGTGCCAGCGGTCGTGGGTTCGAGTCCCGCTGGGGGCATTCATTTGCGTGATGAGCACGAATGTTTGTACTCCAGACATGAGTGTTTATATTTATAATATGTATATATTTAAAGTTATATATCTGTAGTGTATCAACTATCTGGTATCCATAACACAAGCCTCGTAGCTTACCATGGAACTAGATGGTGCTGTGTGTTAATGTCCCAAACATATTTATTAAAAAAAGACTATTTCAATAAGATTTTGTAAAAAAATATTTAATGCACAGATTCGATTCAGTTAAAATTTTATTATATGTATAGACACATACCTATATATCAAAAACGAAACATTTTTGACCCCGTAGAGTTTTATTGCTTGTATTGATATTTTCATATACTTTGCTATCGGTCATAGATTAGATAAATAAATGATGAATGATATTTTTTCCAAGTTTAAAAAGGTGAAATGATGCTTAAAAAGTTGAGATACTAATAAAAATCAGCGACTTCGCTCGCTTAATAAAATATAGTCCTAAGGATCGTAGGCTGTTGTTAGATAGTCTTTAAACTTCCTCAATAAATCTATATAAATAAAAAAATATGTATATATGTTTGTCCTTACGTTAGGATATGCCGCTAGCCCATACAGATAAATAAAATTGAAGTGTCTGTGTGTAATGCCGAAATAACAGCTTTTTATTAAATACATATGAAATGATATACGGTACGTACTTATAAAAAACACAACTTTTAAAAGTTTTATCTATCTGTTTGTTCCGGCTCATCTCCGAAATGGCTGGACTGATTGTGATGGGGCTTTCACTGGCAGATAGCTGATGTTATAAGGAGTAACTTAGGCTGCTTTTGTTTTAGAAAAAAAATCAGGGTTCCGCTCAAAAAATTAAAACGTACCTAATGACACAACCAAGCGAGTAAGATATAAAATACAAAATCAATTTCTTCAATTCTCACTGGTAGTTCCAGAGATTAGTAACAAAAAACATATAGCAAACTTATTCTTTAGATTACATAATACTAGCGACTCACCCTCGCTTCGCTCGGGTTCATCCCTCGGTACGTTTTAAATTAAAATGGATATAGTATGTTATCCTTAAGAGGTAGACATATGCCATCGCGGACTTTTCTGTAGACCTATATAAGATACACAATTCCACCATACATTATTTTGTTATATCTCAAAGGGTTTAGGCAGCGTTTTCGTTGAAAGCTCTCAGACGGCTTATTTTTTCCGACACCTCCAACAAATATCATTATATTTTAGCCAATGTTACAAAAACTTAACAAATTATATACTAAAACCTTTCTCTTGAATCACTCTATCTATAAAAAAAACCGCATCACAATCCGTTGCGTAGTTTTAAAGATTTAAGCATACATAGGGATATAGGGACATAGAAAGCGACTTTGTTTTATATTATGTAGTGACTAGTGACTTACCCTCGCTTCGCTTCTGGTTCGTTTGTAGACAAAAACAAATCTATCCCACGGGAACCGTACATTTTTGCGGGATAAAAAGTAACCTATGTGCTATTCCAAACTATAATCTACCTCAGTGCCAAATTCCATCAAAATCTCTCCAGTGGTTTTTCAGTGATGCGGTCATAGACAGACAGACAGACAAAAATTCTAAAAACTATAGTTTCGGCCTCTGTATCGATAATAATTTCTATTTCAATAAGATTTTCCAAAAAATATATAATATACAGATTCGGCTTAGTTAGAATTTTATTATATGTATACAATTATGGATTAGTATAGATTAGAATTTTTATTCTATCCATTAACATTGACTGCACCGTGGGAACCCATTTTCTATAAGCTTATGAGTGTATGTTTGTCACAGATTTACGCTCTAACGTCTCAGCAGATTCATTGAGATTCGCAATGTAGATAACTTTATGGTTGTTGCAGCGATATAGAATTACTACTCGTACCGACTCAACCTCGTTTCCCTAGGATTCGTCTCTAGGGTACGTTTTCGCGGTGAGTATGGAATAGATAGACTATTATATATTATATATAGGTATACTATAACGTTGTATTATAACATGTTTTCCTGTGGGAATGAGATAATCACATGCGGTTAAAAGTCTACGTCACTCTCCAGCCCTCCAACTATCTCCACACAAAAAATCACGACAATTAGTGTTTCTGTTTCGACGTCAAAGAAGGACAAACCAACGGGGACACTTTCACATTTATATATTATTCTATAAATATAATAAAGTTTCCGTACACACTTTATTATGTTCACATTTTTGAATGTTTCTTTTTTTTATTAGATATTTTTTGAATGTAAGTCAAAAAGTAATATATAAAAGGGCTATCAAAGAAGTTCTTAATTACAAATGAAAAGTATAAAAAGGTTCTAAATATTTGTGCCTACAGCTTGAATTCTGGATTGAAACATAGACAATAAAACACAACAAAATTACAAAAATAAAAACCCGACTGCGTAAAAAGCTGACTAAAAAGATGAAAACAAATTGACAAAGCAACATAGTATTATGCAGTCGGAGACATGTTTTATATTACTGCGAGTCTTGCCACGTGTATTGTATGTCTCCGACTGCATTGTACTATGTTTCTTCGTCAACTTGTTCTCATCTTTTTACGCAGTCGAGTTTTTTGTTTTTGTAATTTTTTTTATTTACAGTTTTTTAGATCTAGCCAGTTAGATATTAGGAATATTATATAACAATTTGTTTACCCCAAATCACTTCAAAACATAATATAAGTGCCATATATTTTTGTAATCACCTAGTAAAAATATATATTATGATACCTCATTCGATTGATTCGGACAAAAAAAAATTTTTCAAGACACAAATTGGTGCCTAGGATCCGCCATTTTGATTTTAAATGATATTTATATTCTATATAATAGGTTACTATTGGACCGACATTGAAAAAGTGGAAAGTCTTTTTTTGTACTTTATTTCCATATTACCTTACACTTTTCTGCTCCGCTAATTGAAAATCTTTCTCACCTCCTAGGTTGACCGGAAGAGATCTCTTTTAGAGATAAGTCCACCTTTGCCTTCAATTTTCTCTTAATATTTTTTTTGAATAATAATAACTTTATTCATAAATAAGGAAATTGAACATAGAACATAGTAAATTTCAACCGACTTCAAAAAGGAGGAGGTTCTCAATTCGACTGTATTTTTTTTATGTTTGTTACCTCAGAACTCCGTCATTTATTAACCGATTTGGACAATTTTTGTGTTATTTGAAAGTGTATACTTCTAGATTGGTCCCATTTAAATTAAAAAAAAAAACCACCCCTAAGGGTGGAAAAATAGCTAATGATGAATTTAACCTACTTCTAATTGTCATATTGACTTCAAACTTTGCAAGTGTTTCTATTTCCGTTGTTAGTACAGTGGTTCGGTATTGTTGACCTGATCTGATGGTAAGGCCAGAAGGTGGATAGGTGGAACTCTTCAACGGCTAATAGTAGATACTTTGCTACTACTGTCTATACTAAAAAGGGAAAAATAAAAACTTTTTAACAAAAAAATAAAAACCGACTTCAAACAAAAGCACTAAAAAGTAAAAAATAACTGATTGGTCGTATTCATTTACTATACATACCTAATCAAATATTTTCGAAGTCGGTGTGCTCGGCTTTGTATAAAAAACCTCATTCAGTTTTTCCCAGATTTCCCAATTGTCCGGGCAACTTTTCAAATATTTTCTGCATTAAAAACCTCGTTTTTGTATGCAGCCCTTTTTTAACGCCCCACTGCTGGTCACAGGCCCCCTTTAATGCGAGGGATCAGTCCATAGTCCACCACGCTGGCCAGGTGCGGGGCGGTCTTCACATCTATTTCGAAAACGTTGAGTCCAATTTTTTGAGAAAGATTCTCTCAGAGATGCAGGTGGCCTCACAATGTTTTCCTTCACCATAAGACAAGTGGTGATCACGTTGGAAATGATTCACACATGAAAATATGAGCTGCGATATCCGGGATTTGAACCCGCTTCATTCGCCAAGTGACCGCGTTCTCACTGGGCTAACACTGCCTACTAGATCCTCGTCACCATAACACACGCGTAGACATATTCATGTAATTATTAACATATACCTACACTGTAGAATAGCTTATCCGTAATCAAGGCTTTCTATTATTGATTTTATAATCTATGACTCGTGTACAGATAAATAAAAGTGTCCATTTGATAATGACTTTTTAATACAAAGAGCAAATAACAAATGTAAAAAGTATTTATTTAATATATAGATATATATTATATAATAAGATTCTACTTCCTAGTTCTTAATATTATAAATGCGAAAGTGTGTGAGGATGTATGGATGTCTGTTACTCTTTCACGCAAAAACTACTGAATGGATTTTAATGAAACTTTATAATAATATAGCTTATATATATGTAAATTATATATATTATATAATAAAATTCTACTTCTTAGTTCTTAATATTATAAATGCGAAAGTGTGTGAGGATGTATGGATGTCTGTTACTCTTTCACGCAAAAACTACTGAATGGATTTTAATGAAACTTTATAATAATATAGCTTATATATATGTAAATTATTTATATATATATATATATATATATATATATATATATATAATAAAAGTGTCACTGATCGCTGTCTGGAAAATATTTCAGAAAAACTATTGTTGGGGGTCTTTATTAACGCCATAGAACCCAAAATAATGATTTTTAGAATTTTCGTCTATTCGTCGGTTTGTCTGTGAGTTTTTGCGCGTTAATATAAGAAATTTCTTAGTTGATTTGGGTGCGGTTTTCACTAATAAATTGTGGTAAGCTTCACTTAACATATAGTATTTGTTTTATTTCAATTGGTTCATAAATAAAAAAGTTGTGTCAATTTAATGAATCATCTAGGGATGAGTCGTTAGTTTTAAAATATATTCATTTTGCCTTAATAGCGTTTATATAAGATAATCGATACTCGAACATAACTTATTTATGTAATGAAAACCCTGTCAAATTTGGCGAATTTATGGCGTCAGATACACAAAAGATCAATCGAATTGAGTACAAAAAGACACAAATACAATATGTCCCTTAAAATCGAACCAACTACCCTGATTTAATTACATATTATTATACGAATGCATTACAACGTACATTCATAGATACGTCTTTCCGACATCTTCAAAGTAAATATATTGTACACGTGTACTTTAACGATCTATCTTTGCATGCCAAATTTAGTAGGGGTTTCTCTCCCCACCAAAACGGGTGGGGTATAAATTTCCATTAATTAATAAAGGAGAAGGTCAAGCGACCTCTAGTAAACAATTTCGCAATGCAGCTCGACCCCGTGACCTTTCTGTTCCACCGGAAAAAAAATACAAAGGAAAATCATCTTTAAACGGAAAAAATAGCGATTATTTTACCGAAACACTTTAAAGATAATTAACGCCATAGAAATTTCAACCCTAACGCGTTATTATGGAGTATTTCAATTAAAATTCATCTTTATTATATGTATATAAGATACATTTTCGCGTGGATGGTGTATAGCGCAGTGCTGTAGTGACGTCACACTGCGTACGTTGAAATAGGTCAGTGGGTAACCATGTTAAGTTGACCCCGGATGGGGGTGTACCTTATGTTTCGAGAGGTCATGCCAATTGGTCGGTTCACTAGGGGTATAACCGATTTACAAAAAAAAAGAGTTCTTTTTTAATTAAACTTTGATACAGACAGCTTATATGAATATTTTATTACAACCTCAATTTATCAACGTTAGTTTAAGTAAATGCATATGTTATTTGATTGATTTGATTCCAGCGATAAGGTTGTCTGTTTATTTTTTCTTTGTGTTTTTTGTACTTAATATTTACTAGTTTTAGTTTATTGTTTGGGAATTCTTCGATCATTTTCCTCAATTTCATAAAGGAGGCACTTAATTATGATGATGAAACAAACATATCCCACGGGAATCGTACATTTTTCTGGGATAAAAAGTAGCCTATGTGTTATTCCAGACTATAATCTATCTCTCTGTCAAATTTCATCCAGATCCATTCAGTCGTTCTGGCATGAAAGATTAACAAACATCCATACTTACAAACTTTCACATTTATAATATTTATATAGATGATATCTCTACATATATAAATAGGCAAAGACAAAACAGTTTAGTATCCCTTTATTCTCTGTTGGTCAACCGATATTTTTTTTGTTTAGTAGCTGTTGACGAGTTTAGTATTCAATAAAAATATTTGGAAAGTTATTATTATATAGATAGGTAAATTCTACTCGTATATGTCCTCAAATTTATATTTATAACATGTATGTATTTAAAGTTATATATGTGTAGTGTATCAACTATCTGGTATCCATAACACAAGCCTCGTAGCTTACCATGGAACTAGATGGTGCTGTGTGTTACTGTCCCAACATATAAAAATAAAAAAAATCAATAATGGTTATGATCAATTTTCCCATATATTTGTACTACTCTATATAGGTACATATTATTTACATATTAATTGTGACTCTATTTTCATTTTTACGTAATACCTACGCTAAAGGCGAATTTTTTTTGTGATTGAAGTCAGTTTAAGTTACCGTTTAAGTTAAAAATCTATTATCTATTACATATAATAAAATTTTACCCGAGTCGAATCTGTACATTAAATATTATTTGGAAAACCTTATTGAAATAGTCATTATTATCGATACAGAGTCCGAAACTATAGTTTTTAGAGTTTTTGTCTCTCTGTCTGTCTGTCTGGCAACGCATCACGAGAAAACTACTGGATGGATTTTGATGAAATTTGGTATGATGATAGCTGGTTATCCGGGTCAACATATAGAATACTTTTTGCTGCGGGAAAATATCTCATCTCTGAGAAATCTATGCTAAAGAGTAAATTAATATATCCAATGGGTTTGCATATTATATACTCGTTCCTTTCATTTAGTTTACAGTCAAAAGAGTTGTTACTACCACCAAATCAGCCTTGCTTCCACTGCGTTAATGGATGTCTAATGTCTATTGCATTTACAATATTACATACAGACAGCGCCACCTTTCGGGTAATTTTATTACAAATAACGGCCTATATGTTACTCTAAGTCGTAGCCTATTTGTGTACTGAATTTCATCTAAATCTTTTCAGCCATTTAAGTGTAACAGAGTAATAAACAAACATACATAAAAACTTTCGCATTTATGATAATAAGTGGGTTATTATACTCTTTGCATGGGGTGCAACACCCTATCCCTTCGTGTGATCTTTCAAACGATAGTATATTTTAATATGTAATTCATATAATTAATTGTGTTCAGCCCTTTTTAACGTCCCAGTGCTGCTGTCTTTCGACAACTTGCTAGGTTCTCTCAGACATGCAGGTTTCCTCTTGATGTTTTCCTTCACCGTACGACAAGTGGTAATCATCTTGGAAAAGATTCGCACATGAGAATATCAAAGCGAAACCCGGGATTCGAACCCGCTTCGATTTCACAAGCGAGCACGTTACCACTGTGCTGCCTGTATTAATGTTTTTTTATAATAATCACAGCAGATCAGTGTTATATTTTTATAACTCTATTTTAAAGTAGAATAAAAAATTGAATATTTTCAGAGAATTTCAGTTATTAGTAATTAATAATACGTAGCTATAATCTATACTAATATATTAATAGTGAACAGCTTGTTCAAAATATATAAAGTTAAAGAGTTTGTTTGGTTGTACGCGCTAACCTCTGGAACTACTTACCAGTCGGATTTGAAACATCTTTTTTGCATTTGGGAACTCTAATTCTTGAGGAATGTTCTAGACTATCTAACATCGAATTACTAATTTTATAATCGACACAGTTATACGTAAATAGACTACACGAGCGCACCCGCAATAAAAGCTAATAATCTATACAGATAAATTAAATTGAAGTGTCTGTGTGTAATGTCAAAATAACAGCTTTTTACTAAATTGTATATGAATTTATATATAATATATAGTAAGAAAAACGCAACTTTGAAAATTTTGGTCTGTCTGTTTGTTCCGGCTGATCTCCGAAACGGCTGGACTAATTTTGACGGGACTTTCACTGGTAGATAGCTAGTGTTATAAGGAGTAACTTAGGTTACTCTCATTTTAGAAGAGAATCAGGGTTCCACTCGAAAAAATTAAAACCTACTTAGGGACGCATTCGAACGAAGCGATGGTAAGTCGCTAGTATGTTTATAAAGTAGAAGAGTTTGTTTGTTCCTAATAATCTGTGTAACAACAAGTCCGATTTGTAAAATTATTTTGCATTTTGTCCCCTGTTTGTTAAGGAAAGTTCCTCTATCTATTACGCAACGATAGGTATATTACTCATATATAAGGGAAAAAATTACAAGTGAATAAATTATATCACATGGAGTCACAGCAACACTAATGTATTGCGAAGTATTCATTTTGATGAGGTTTTAACGTTTTTCTATTTCTTTTTCAGGATCGAAGTGGTTTAGACAACATGAGGTCACTAGAGCACTATTTGACAGATATTATGCGAGCAGACACTTCTGACCACATGAAGGGTGAGTCATGTTTATTTTATTTTTTGAATTGAAACTTCTTTAGAATCGTTGTGATTTGAAACTCGATGAAACGAAAATGCGACACTAAAGAGAGACAAACACATAAATATATAGGATTAAGCTGGTGAGAGAATGAGATAGAATACAATGCCATGTTACCATGGTAACCGTTGTTGTTGTCTAACAAATATATAGTATTATATTATAATATTTAAAAAATGCCAAATCGACGCGGCCATTTTTTAGATATGTGTTTACCAATGAACAACAATATTAAATCAATTAGTAAAATTTCGATGAAATTTCCTCCACGCAGCTTCCGGACCATGGAAGATGGAGTGGAAGAAATACACCACTGTATAACAGAGAATCAAACCTACGACCTAGGTATAGAGACAGCTTAGCAAACATTACCTAATGCTAACCGTCCGCTAAATACCACATCACGTTAAATTATCGTTTCCTGTATAATTTTATTATATTTTCAATCGAGAATAGTTTTTAGGGACTAAGAAATAGAGGTCAAAATCAAATGTATTGATGGAATATGACTGTGCAAGAGTCGCTTGTTGTTGTAAAACAGGTCTGTATGAAATTTTGTGTTTGTATGCTGTGTGTTTTATAAAATGGCTGAACATATTACGATAGTGTTTTTCAAATTAATTTACTTAAAAACTCTAGCAGTTACTGACTAACTAACTACAATCTAATTTATTGTAATACAAAAGTAAGTACTAAGGAGGCTTGTAAACTAAATTCAAATTCAATTTTCAAAACATTTTATTCAGCATTCAATTATTACAATTGTTTACTGAACGTCATGAGTCTACTACCAGTTCGGAAAGAAGAAGCCTCAGACCTGAGAAGAACTGGCAAAAGAAACTCAAAAAAATCAGTCCAGGTGTTTCGCAAATTAGGACAAACAGACAGACAAAAACTTGAACAATTGAGTTTTTTTATAAGTACCTCATATAATGTCATGTGCCAGCGAACGTGGGTTTGAGTATTCCGCTGGGTGCATTCATTTGTGTGATGAGCATGAATGTTTGTACTCCAGTCATGGCTGTTTATATTTATATGTATGTAGGTATTTAAAGTTATATTATTATGTGCAGTGTATCAACTATCTGGTGTCCATAACACAGGCCTCGTAGCTTACCATGGAACTAGATGGTGCCGTGTGTTAATGTACCAACATAGTAACATACATATATTAAATAGGTTAAAATCACAAAATTTGGATAGCATAGATACAAGTGATAATAAAAGTATGTTAGAAGTTGCTAATTTTCATGTCAAACACATATATAATTCTAGCTGTAGTTATTAAACCTACACGTTTCTTATGAATAATTTCTTAACTAGCGAAATACTCCGCTTCGCTCGGTTCCCCAGGTACCTAACTAGTGAAGCGGGTTCAAATCCCGGGCCAAACACCTCTGATATTTTCATGTGCGAATCATTTCCAACATGATTACCACTTGTCTTACGATGAAGGAGAACATCGTGAGGAAACCTGCATGTCAGAGAACCTAGCATGTTGTCTGCAGACATACTCAGTCCACCCGCACTTGGCCGGCGTGGGGGTCTATGGCGTGATCCCCTTCGTATTGAAGGGTGTAGGTCCACCAGTACGTAACGTAAAAAAGAGCTAAATTTGTATCTATCTAGATAGAAATCTTTTAGGCTAAATATTGAGAACAAGTTATATGTTATTTTGCACTTACGTTATCCTTAGTAACAAAGCATTTATGATCACTGCATTTAAAAGTTCCCTGTGTGTTCAAAATTTGTGTTTGTTCGTGCTTATTTATGAAATTATTGTACTAATTTTCATATGGTTTTCACTAATGGGTAGAGGGATTCTCTAGGTAGGTATAGTCTATAATATATTATAATATGTTCGAAAAATAAGCTATCCATATGATAATAATAATCGCCCTGAGAACCTCCGTAATATCTATATAATCTATACAGATAAATAAAATTGAAGTGTCTGTTTGTAATGTCAAAATAACAGCTTTATACTAAATGCATATGAAATTATATACGGTACGTACTTATAATAAAAACACAATTTAAAATTTTTTATCTGCCTGTCCGTTTGTTCCGGCTAATCTCCGAAACGGTTGTACTGATTTTGACGAGACTTCCACTTTAACTTACTTAGTAGTATAATTGAGGCTACTTTTATTGTAGAAAAAGAATTAGGGTTTCGCTCAAAAATATTAAAACGTTTTAGGGACACACCCGAGTGGTTGTGGTAAAACTCTACTTATAGATACTAAAGGCATCTGAAGACGTTAGAACAAAAAATAACTTCTCAAAGAACATGCCAATAGTCTTAAAATATAAACCCCCGATCAAATGAACCCCTACGGCACATAAACCCCCGTGATCCCCACATAAAGCCCGATTTAAACAAAGCCTAGCCTAGCTACCCTGTAACAGCTAGCAATTTCATAATTAGGTCGCACAATCCAGGTCATTTAAGTAGACTGAAGTTCCTAGTTATAATACAAAAGGCCGGAATGTAGTGGCGTACTTTGTAAGTAGTAAATGTAGATTTATTAATACTAGTTTTGTCTGTGGTTTTGCTTTCTCTGCCGTTATATGCTAATATTTAAAAAAAAATGATAATAAACTTTTTAAAAAGTTGAATATGTAATATTCATCAAAATTTTTGATTGCCACTTGTCTTAACGGTGAAGGAAAACTTGTGAGGAAACCTGCATGTCTGAGAGAACCTAGCAAGTTGTCGGAAGACATGCTCAGTCCGCCCGCACTTGGCCGGCGTGGTGGGCTATGGCCTGATTCCCTTCGTATTGAAGGGAGGCCCACCCCCAGCTGTGGGATGAAAAAAAAGGACTGAATACATACTATACAATAATTTTATGTAATGTTATACTAATGTGTAAAATATTGCCTATATAAATTACGCGTTTAAAATATGGTAGCTATAGATTCATTTTTATTTATAGCGACCCTATATTATGTGGGCTGAAAGTATCTGGATGAAATTTAGCACAGAGATAGATTATAGTCTGGAATAGCACATAAGCTACTTTTTATCCCGGCAAAATGTACGGTATCCATGGGATAGGTTCCCTTTTGTTTTTCTAGACGCAAACAATTGAATAAATAATTATGTGAAATCGTTAGTCTTAGATGAGCAAAAGCAGGCGATATCCAGAAGACATTTCTGTTAGACTCCATTAACCAATCCTTCTCTACGGACTTTTATTTACAACGTTCAAATAATTAATAGGGATGTAAAATATCATTTAAACTGATGAGACTCATCGAGAACATAAAAAAATATTTCTAATAAACGCCAATAGATGGCGTTAATGTATCAAATTGACATTAATGTGTGTAAAATAAAAAAATAAAATAAAAATCTCACCAATGCGAGTCTGACTCGTACCGAGATTTTCGTAGCATGAAAAATCACTCAAGTTCGACTCGATTTCGCACACGAAGAGTTCCGCACCATCGTACATGTACTTTTTATTAATATGACTTTTACTCTATGTGTGTAGTATATTGATTTCGATGATCGATTACGAACTTTAAAAGAATGTTGCTTGTATTTTTATTTATTTGTATTATTTGTTGTTATAGCGGTAATAGAAATACACTAAAAAATTCAAGTCTCTACATATTACGGTTCATGAGATCCAGTCCGCTGACAGACCGACGGACGGACAGCGGAGGCTTAGTAATAGAGTTCCTTTGGCACCCTTCGAAAAAAACCCTTAAAAATATCTCAAAGGGTCCCATATAAATTTCTTAAAAAATCACTAAATGGCGGATTATTTTCTAAAATAAAAGTAGCCTAACTTACTCCTTACAACATCAGCTATCTAGCAGTGAAAGTCCCGTCAGCCGTTTCGGAGATTAGCTGGAACAAACAAACAGACAGACAAGCTTTTCTCTTATAAGTAGGTCCCGTACATATTATCATATGCATTTAGTAAAAAGCTGTTATTTTGACATTACAAGCAGACACTTCCCATCTTGCCTTCTACAAGCCATTGTAACATTCATAGATACAAACCTACACACATTCAATATGAATTTTTATATATATATTTTTATGATATCTCCAAACTATTTCTTAATCAAACAAAGAGAAAAACAAAGTGTGCGGCATCACTTTTGACATTTTCTGTTTGGCTTCCACCGCGCCATGTATTAATAGCCCGTATCATACACGGTAACTTACCTCGTGACTCCAATATAATCCTTCTATGTTAAAAAGCACTGAAAATCCACCATTTTCATTATAATTTTTCACTGCGTAGTATGAAAATAATAGTTACAAGTCATATTGTTTGATTTGCTAATTAAATATTAATTGACATTATAATTTTAACGAATAATACTTGTCAGAAATAATTACGATAAGTTTAATCGATTTGTTGGATAAAATAATTTTTAAATTTATACAACACATTTTCATACAATTACAAAATTACAAGTAATGTAATATGATAGTAAATTAAATACGTATGAATTGATATTAAAAATATATAGGTCATGTGACTCCTCAAAACGGCCGTTTAGTCATTACAACATGGCTGTCTAAATTATTTCAATGCTATGTGATAAAATTAAGTATGTATGTTTTTACGTATTAATAATAATTGTTAGGTGACTTTTCAATTTGGTAGGTTCGCACCATTCTAATGGCGGTTTCGTCAGAGCTGTCAGTTGTCAGTGTGAAACCGCGCGCGATACGGCGCATGCGTGTTTAACTTTTTTAATTCACGATATCAGAAATAGACGCTGGTTCTATTTATACAGAAAATAGTGTACCGAAGTGCAGTGAACCGTTATGTTTTTGGATGGAATAAATTAGGATTTTTTTATATATTTACGGTAATTTATTGTGACGTTTATTTTTTATCTGTTTAAAGTAATTGTTTTTTTTTTAATTTGTGCAATGACCTAGATTTTAGGACGATTGTGTAATTCAAAGGAAGATGATGATTGTTTATTTTTTTGGGTTTTTTTTAATAATTTTTCCGAAGTTCAAAATATAAAAATGGCGCTATATTTTCCTTGGGAAAACTATAAAACAATATACCAAATCTAAAGTTTTAATCGTATTTAATATAATATTCACAAAATAATTTCCAATTGTCTCTAAAGTTAAATAACATAACTCTATGTAGAGCAAGAAATTATTGTTTTATTTTCATTTTTATGACTTTTCTTTAATCAATTCAAATTTCCACTCTATACTTAGCCTTATCTTTTTATTTAGAGTAATAATAATATACCCCGACTTCACCTGTATATTCTTATCCATTTAATATTTAAAAAAATATATGTGTGCTTAAGGGAAATAAGCGTTTGTTGCTGAAAAGGAAAATAAAAAATATATATAAATAAATAATATAATATAAAATAAATATTAAAAAATGGATAGAATATTTACTTCATGTGTTAATTGAACCCGTAGTATCCATTGTATCAATCAAAGCCTATCATCATGAGACTCTACTTGATCGACTTCAGATAGAGCATTTGTTTTTTTTTGTATGTTACGTGATATATTTTTAATGAATACGTTATATCTCAATGGTGATTATACCTTCAAAAACAATCCACTTAATTGTATTAAGTATAATTATTATTTGTAAATAGCTTGTTGAACTAATAGAATACGTTATAATGGCTTATCCTCGTTTATTTGGGTGCTTGTTTAGGTGTCTTTAGTATTTTTAATATTACTACTGAAACACTCTTTATTTCTTAGTAGCGATTCATCCTCGTTTCGCTCGGGTTCGTCCATAGGTTGATTCCCCACACAATCTTTCATCCTCATTTTTACCCCTTAAGGGATGATTTATGGGATAAAAACTATCCTATGTCTTTCCCAGGGTCTCAAACTATCTTCTTACCAAATTTCATCTAAATCGGTTCAGTAGTCTCGGAGCCTATTCAGTACAAACAAACAAAAAATCAAATCTTTCTTCTTTATAATATTAGTATATATTATAGATCAAAAACAAAAATATGATTTTTTAAAATGTTAACTTTAATAAACATTACCAAACAAATTTTCATTCTCTATATAATCCCCTTCAAGATTTATTTTTGCGACAAAACTATGTCCTTCTCTAAGATACAATATAGGTATCTCTATATTAAAATTCATCAAAATTGGTTCAGCGGTTTAGGCGTATTCACGTGACAAACAGACAGAGTTACATTCGCATTTGTATTATTAGTGTATATTAAACCTAATAGCTAGCTAGCTATGTACCTAAGAGAGTAGGAAAATTAGTTTTTATTTTCCGTGAATAAATTCCTAGTGTACTATAATGTAATATACTGACTGTCCACTAAGATTTTTACGTGTCTATGTCTATAATCGTTTGTGTGTATGTTTGTCACTCTTTCACTTTAAAACGGCTGGACCGATTTGGATGAGTACACAGAGAGACTATGAACTGGAGTAATTAGTAGCTTGTACTATTTGGCATCATATGGCGATTGAAGGTTTGACGTCTATCAGTATCGACTTAACTCATCAATTCGCCCGATTCTCACACATGCAGGTGCATATGAAAATATCAGAGGTGCGAGACCCGGGATTTGAATCCGCTTCATTTCCTTTCCAAAGATTCGATATAAATAAAAAAAACACGAATATACGAAATAAATATTTTGAATAGATAATCTCTTTTCTATAACATGTAAGTATCAAAATAGAGTCAATTTAAATACATTTATACTGGTTGTTACACGCGGCTTTACGCTTGGTACAAATATTTTGTAGGCTATTTTTTGTATACTCTTGAATTCAGCTGTTCTTAACGTCCCACCCCTCAGGGGTGGGCCTCCCTTTAATGCTAGGGGGGATCAGGCCATAGTCCACCACGCTGGCCAAGTATGGGGCGGACTTCCATATATTTTTCGAAAACTTGCTAGGTTCTCTCAGACTTGCAGGTTTCCTCACGATGTTCTCCTTCACCGTAAGACAAGTGGTGATCATGTTGGAAATTATTCGCACATGAAAACATCAGTGTAAGATCCGGAATTTGAACCCGCTTTAATCAGTTTCCCAAGCGAGTACGTTACCATTGGGCTACCACCTGTATATATATACTCTAGTATGCATAAATTCTATTCATTTTTTCTTTTTTTTTTCTTGTCATGGTTATTTTTTGTTTATTTAATTAGATGTTTTGAATTTTTGCTTTGCTTACTTTTGTTTAATATGTGCATTAAGTTTTTTGTCATTTACGACGCTTCTGAGGCGGGCGTTAATAACTGCGACACAGTTTTATACTAAAGTAGTTATTATCTTTAAATTATTTTTGTTATACACGTACCCTACTGTTTTAAATGAATAAAATGTATTCAATCCATACATACATCCATACTAATATTATAAATGTGAAAGTATGTTTGTTGTTTGTGTGTCTGTTTGTCTTTCTTTCACGTCGAAACGGAGTGACGGGTTAGCGTGATTTTTGGTGTGAAGATAGTAGGAGAGCTATAAAATGACATAGGCTACTTTTAATGGCGGGAGATAATCTCAATACAACCCAAAAAATATTTACGATCAGAATTACTTGAAACTTGGTATTAATGCTCTTCAATATAATTAAATAAATACGTGCTTAAGCATTTTTCTAAATTCATCCTATAAGGGGGTAAAATATGGAATGAAAGTTTGTATGAAATCGACTATTTATACAATTTTTTTTGTAGTTTTAGCGAGCGAAGCCGCGGGTTCTACTAGTAAACTAATAAATGTATATACACAGTAACATACACGTCATCCAATTTACGACTTCCTGCGCAAATCAGCGTTTCTAACTACGCTAGTAGTCGCCCAGTTATATAAAAAAACGTTACTATTTCCAAATTTTTGAAGTGAAAATTTCATTAGGGACATTGGGCACTTTTGGGATGGGGAAAAAGCACTGACCTCGCGTGACTTTCACGCTTAGATACAAATATACAGATGTGTGTGTATATATTATATATAAGTACCTGGGGGATCGAGCTTCGCTCGAAGTTTTAGCCGAAAATACAATTTTCTTTAAGAAAAAACTTAAAACTTGAGTACATATAAAAAAACAAAAGTGAAAACTTTGTATCCGACCGGGATTCGAACCCGGATACCTATGATTGTCAATCTTGCACCTTGGCCGCTTGACCACGATGCTTATATCGGAAAAGAAAAACGCATGAAAACTCAAAAACATGCGTTTTCCCAGACATAAGATTAATCTAGATTGATTTTTCGCCCTCGAAAACCCGCACATACCAAATTTCAGCGAAATCGTTAGAGCCATTTCCGAGATCGCCGGTATAAATATACAAGATTGCTCGTTTAAATATATTAGATAGACAAATAGATATAATATATAGGTATATATGTAAAAGAGGTATATAATACAAAAGAGCTATATATAATATAGATAATAAACATAATTTTTCATGCAATAAATGAAAATTTTATTAGGTAATATATTAATATGTCGATAATTTAAAAATTCTAATATAAAATGCTTCCTAGAAAATATTTCATATCAACCCAAAAATAATGTTTACAAGTTTGTAAAGCTAAGACTTTCGGTTGACTTTTGACTTTTGACTTTCAGTTCTTCGATTGACAATTTTTTTTTATTGATAATACCAAAGCTTGTCAATCGCTCGCTACTAAACAAAAAAAGTAATAGAAAATCGTTTAATAAACAGAGGAGAAAAATGTATGTGTGTGTGTTGAAATTTTATGCCTTTGCATATTTTTATTATATTCTAATACCGATAGACGTTTTCCAGTCCAAATTTTAATAAGTAAAATATAAAAAAACTCTGTAAAAAAGTGCCAAAATATATACGTATAATAAAATTCTGAGTCAAATCTGTACATTAAATATTTTTTGGAAAATATTGAACTAGCTAGTCATTATTATCGATACAAAGGCCGAATTTATAGTTTTTAGAATTTTCGTTTGTCTCTCTGTCTGTCTGTCTGGGAATGCATCACTAGAAAACCACTGGACAGATTTTGATGAAATTTGGTATGATGCAAGTTTGGTATTAATATCTACGGATGCACCGGGTAAGCCGAGGGTAAGGCGCTAGTATTTAAATTATATTTCTGTATAAAATATAGAGCAAATATAAAACCAATAACCTTCCGTTTTTTGAGTTGGTTAAAAATGTCATCTAACAATAAAATGAAGCAATTGCACCTTGACATAGTAAACGAAGGTCTGCAAATGGTGAAGCAAAAACGTTATGAAAAAAAATATATATATCTACACTTAGTTGTAATGCTTTGAATTTCAGCCAAAAATGGTGAATAATATTGGTCAAGCGCAAGTCGGAATTTGAAAAGCGGTTCCTTCCGTATATGATAATCAAATATTTAGGGTATAAGGTTTTTTTTAATATAAGTATTTCTTTTGGAATTACGATGGAAAACCGATAATTGATTATAAAATAGCTAGCGACTGTCAATGTCCCAACATATTTAAAATATTTAATGTCCCAACATATTAGGCAACTCACTAGCGCTCGACGCTCCGCTCGGGTTCATCCCTAGGAACGTTTTAGCGGTTAGTACAGATTTTTCATAGATGAGATATTTTCCCGCAATAAAAAGTATCCTATATGTTGACCCGGATAACCAGCTATCATCGTAACAAATTTCATCAAAATCTGTTCAGTGTTTTTCTCGTGATGCGTTCCCCAACAGACAGTCTATCTATCTGTAATATTTTCATGCCTAAACAAACCTTAATCAATTTTGATGAATTTTAATAATAATAATTATTATAGATAAGCGGATAAGTCGCTAGTTCAATATGAAAATAAACACACCTGTTTTTACCAAGTCGGGTAATTAGAATATGAAATTTACCGTCAGTTGTGTTATTGTGTGACATGGCCTTGTATTGTAACAATTAGTAGAGTGCCACTAGAAATATCGATATTTTACTTACAAATATTTACCCACATTTCGACACACGCTAGGAATGTTATTGTAGATATATTGTTTTGTATTTGGACTTTAAATATATGAGAAACCAATCATAATTCAGCCCTTAATTCTTTTTTAGATGTACGCGAATATTCAGCAT
Organism: Brenthis ino; assembly: GCA_921882275.1. Classification (NCBI taxonomy): domain Eukaryota; kingdom Metazoa; phylum Arthropoda; class Insecta; order Lepidoptera; family Nymphalidae; genus Brenthis; species Brenthis ino. The sequence goes on from OV170229.1 coordinate 6,160,284, forward strand.
TTTAAATAAAACTATCTTTTTGGATTATTTAGAGGATTTATTTTGATTTTTGGGTCCCGACGTTTCGAATGCTTTATAGCTATCATAGTCACGGAAGAGACTAAGGTTTTATACGTCTCAAAGACCAAAAATCTAAGTAAATCCGCGAAATAATCCTAAAAGATAGTTTTATTTAAAATTCAGCCCTTTTTAACGTTCCACTGCTGGGTTTCCTCAATTCGAATTGGCAGATTTTACATGTCTTTCGACAGCTAGTTTCTCTCAGACATACAGATTTTCTAACGATATTTTCCCTCACTGACATTTATCGACGAAACCACTATCCAAACGGAGCAACGGGCAAACATTAGTTTAGTATTAAGTCGTATGCCATTCTATTTTATATATATTCCTGTAAAGTTTCATCAAAATCTGTTTAGTCAACTATAATACGACTCAAGCCTTGAACTAAACTATGTATGGAATCAATGATGTATGCGGTTAACACCCTACCTCATTAACCTATAAAACGTAAAGGTTAAAACGCGCTACGAATACCTAAATATGTTAGTAAAATATACTTTTAACTATTGTATTTTGAACTTAGCCGTATAGTGTGTGTACAATGTACATCTATACATGTTATAATAAAATTCGGAGTCGAATCTGTACATTAAATTTTATTTGAAAAATCTTATTGAAATAGACATTATTATCGATACAGAGACCCAAATCTATAGTTTTTAGAATTTTTGTCTATTAGTCTGTCTGGGAACGGGAAGAAAACCACTAGAAAGATTTTGATGAAATTTGGTATAATGATAGCTAGTTATCCGGGACAGTATATAGGATACTTCTTACTGCAGGAAAATATCTTATTTCTGAAAAATCTATACTCACTGTTAAAACGTATAAGAAGAGACGAACCCGAGCGGAGCGAGAGTGAGTCGCTAGTCTATATATAAATAGGCAAAGATAAAACAGTTCTGTACCTTTTTCTTCTCTGTTTGTCAAACGATTTTATTGAAGTTATACTTCTTTTGGCACGTCTATAAAAAAATATGCGAGTAAAATTTTTACGATGCGCGCGCACAACGACAGCCATAATGCGACATGATGAAGTTAGCTGCTTTCCTTTTACAAACAGAGAGTTGTGACATACGGGATGAAATCTTTAGCTATTTTTGTTCTGTTACGCCAAAGAAGTATAACTTCTTACGTGCGTACATACATACACACACGTTTTTTTTTGTTTAGTAGCCATTAACGAGCTTTAGTGTTATCAATAAAAAAATATGATCAAATTTTAACTACTGGACGAACACTACACACGCAATAAGCATCGCTTACATTTCTTGCAAATTGTACTTTCAAATATTTATTGACCGTACATTATATCTGTACGATTTTTTTTATTGCTTAAAATTGATATAAAAAGAAAAATACCTAAATATTGCGGCAAATTAAAAACAAGTGCGAGTCGCATTCGCACACTAAGGGTTCCGTACCATCGTAAATGTACTTTTTATTATGACTTTTACTTTATGTATGTAATATATTAACTTCGATGATCGATTACGAATGTTAAAAAAATGTTTCTTATATTTTTATTTTTTTTATTATTATTATATTTTGTTGTTATAGCGGCAATAAAAATATATACTCTGTGTAAATTTCTACTCTCTAGCTATTACGGTTCATGAGATACAGCCCTCTGACAGACGGACGGACGGACAGCGGAGGCTTATAATAGGGTTCCGTAGGCACCGTTCGGGTATGGAACCCTAAAAATGACGAAACGCGGGCACATTGGTTAGAACGTCACGTGTCGTCAAATGCTACGAATATGTCAACAGATTTGTATTGTTGACATTTACATGGCATTTGTAGTGTTTAAAGAGAAATAGTTGTTAATTCAGTTTTTTACTTAATAAATGCAATTTTAGACATCCATGACGGTATAGTAAATTTTACGTGACATTGGCAAAGTAATCTGTGCTCAAATGGCATGCTTTGAAGCCATTGAGAAGAGAATTGAATTGAATGATCATAAACTATGACAAAAATCGAATGCAATGTCATTTCGAACGAATATGGCGGTGCTTGACCATAGATTTTTTTTTTATTTTATTACGAAATTACAACATTTTTTTAATGAAGATATGATGATGTAAACAATGAATTCAAATTAAAAAAATATATGCATGTATATTAAATAATAAAATAAAATATTTGCGACTGCTTTGCTTTCTATCAATATTCAAACACTGTTACAAAATTTTCGCAAATATTTCCCTTTGAAAATGTTTTTTATTACGAAAATAACAAAAGAAAATATTATTTCGATACAAAATTTTAGTATGTAAACATGATTTTTATTCTATAAAAATAAGCTCAAATAAAAATAGGTCAAGCGCGAGTATTTTTATTTGTGAGGAAATCCTCCAAATATATTTTGTCATCTGTGACATTTCATTCAAACCGATTACGGTTCAAAAGATATAGCTCTTTAAATGTAGGTCAAAATGTCGACGCAGGCTTAGTGATGTGAATGTTGACCCGGATAACCAGCTATCATCATACTAAATTTCATCAAAATCTATCCAGTGGTTTTCTCGTGGTGCGTTTCCAGACAGACAGACATACAAAAAGTCTAAAAACTGTATCGATAATAATTACTACTTCAATAAGATTTTCCAAAAAAATATTTAATGTACAGATTCGACTCAGTAAGAATTTTATTATATGTATAGCTTGTGCCATTTTTAGGTTCGAATTTCATATAATTCTTACGTTCAAAAGTAACAGAGAAGCAATAAATATGGGCAAATTTTAAGTCTTTAAGTAAGTAATAGTCTGTTTACCAAATTTTATCCAAATCCATCAATTTTAGCTACATAGAATAACAAATATTGTGTATGTTTGTGTGTTCCCATACAGACATTTTCATGTAAAAGAAGTGTGATGAATAAAAAACATTGTATAATTTACGAAGATATTGAGTAACATATACAAACAAAATACCGTCAAAAACTTCCACTAAATGAATATATATATATATATATATATATATATATATATATATATATATATATATATTCTTCTTCTAAATACATATGAAAGTAAACACTGTACTTATAAGAAGAAAAAACAATTTTTTTTTCTGTCTGTCTATAAAGCTGATGTTATAAGAAGTATCTTACGCTACTTTTATTTTACAAAAAGAACTATAGTACCGCGCAAAAAAACTAAAACCCATGAAATTGTAAACAAAATCCACGTGACTATCCACGTAACCACGTAGCCCAGTAACGTACTCGCTTGGGAAACCGAGTAAAGCGGGTTCAAATCCCGGGTCTTCCTTTGTTATTCTCATGTGCGAATCTTTCCCAACATGATCACTACATATCTTACGGTGAAGGAGAACATCGTGAGGAAACCTGCATGTCTGAGAGACCCTAGCAAGTTGTCTGCAGACATACTCAGTCCGCCCGCAGTTAGCCAGCGTAGTGGCTACATCTATACATATAATAAAATTATAACTAAGCCGAATATGTACATTAAATATTTTTTGGAAAATCCTATTGAAATAGACATTATTATCGATACAGAGGCCGAATCTATAGTTTTTAGAATTTTTGTCTGTCTGTCTGTCTGTCTGTCTGTCTGTCTGTCTGTCTGTCTGTCTGTCTGTCTGTCTATCTGTTACCGCATCACAGAAAAACCACTAGAGGGATTTTAATGAAATTTGGTATGATGATAACTGGTTATCCGGGTCAACATATAGGATACTTTTTACCACGGAAAAATATGTCATTTTTGAAAAAAATACAAAAACTGCATTGTAAGAGTATACTAATATGTAAAACCTAAGAATTTGGTTTTTGGTCATCTGAACGCAGGCGGAGCCGCGAGCAATGCTAGTACACTATAAAAACGAATTAATGTACGCACGATAATTAATACGGCTAAGTATTATTGCAATGTATGTACATATATTTATATATTGTGAAATTCGAATTCATTTTCATAGGCGTTTGTAATTCTTTAGCAGTTGCATTAACGTAAGGTGATTTTTTGCTCATATTAGTATACCGCGGAAACTATTTGACGTAGTGTTATAAATACAATATTAATATATATTTTTTATTTAAAAAATTTAAATGTATTATTTCCTACCACTCTCAAAGGTGGAAATTTTCTCCTCTTCTCTTCTTTTTATCTTTTTCTCTTTTTTTAACGTCTTCGAAAGAGATTAAGGATTATTTTTTTTGTATCTCTTTTGTTAGTAATGATAATTCATACTAATATCCATAGATTAATATTATATGTGATGTGATATATAATGTAAGTGTGTTTGTTTGTTTGTCCTTATTTAACGTCGAAATAGAGTGACGGATTGGCGTGATTTGTTGTATAGAGACAGTTGGAGGGCTGGAGAGTGACATAGGCTACTTTTTACCGCGGGAAATCATCTCATTCCCACGGGAAAACACGTTATAATATAACCCACAACAACTCATCATACCTATGTATATAGATATATAGTCTATCTATTCCATAATAACTGTTAAAACCTAGTAACAAACCCGAACGAAGCAAGGATGAGTCGCTACTCGCTATACTCGCTAGTAATCTATATTTTGAATAAGTACGAATAGCATTAATTTTATTAAATATTCGGTTAAATCGCGAGAGAAGCCGTGTGAAAAGCTAGTGTTTATTTAAAACAAAACTCAATCAAGGTCTCATATATTTGATAACACACATTATTTCGCAGTCGGCTAATTAAGTATGCTCGTGTCAAGGTGACATGCTGCAATAGTACGAACAGAGGATGCTAAATAGATGTTGAGCTTCCAAATAAAACTATATTTTCGGTTTTTGTGGTTTAAGTTTGATTATATTTGCTTAATGATCGAAATCTATACATATAATAAAATTATAACTAAGCCGTATCTGTACATTGAATATTTTTTTGGAACATCTTATTGAAATAGGCATTATTAATTATTATTCATACAGAGGCCGAATCTATCTATAGCTTTTAGAATTTTTGTCTGCCTGTCTGTTACCGCATCACGGAAAAATCACAAGAGGGATTATGATGAAATTTGGTATGGTGATAGCTGATTATTCGGGTCAACATATAGGATACTTTTTAATGCGGGAAAATATCTCATCTCTGAGAAATATATATTAAAAGTTAAAACGTAACTAGGGACGAACCCGAGCGGAGCGAGGGTGGGTCGCTAGTATTATAGATTATAATATAATATAAAGGTTGAAAAATAAATAATATTAAAATATCGACATCAGCTACAACTCTACAGCTCTTTTGTTTCCAGAAATTCTTTTGTCATTTGTATAATATTAGAATAACTACTACGTAGATACTATTGTGATTTAACCGACTTTGAAAAACGTGACTATTGACGTAATGTATGGCGTTTTGCTTTATAAGGCCCCGTACACACTATCTTGGATCGTTCTCGGTCCGATATCTAGTTCCATGGTAAGCTACGAGGCCTGTGTTATGGATACCAGATTGTTGAAAGTTATATGTGCAGTGAGCTCATATAACTTTAAATACATACATATTATAAATATATTAAAAACACCCATGACTGGAGTACAAACATTCGTGCTGATCACATAAATGAAGGCTCCGGCGGGACTCAAATCCGCGACCGCTGACACAGCAAGTAGGGTCACTACAAACTGAGTCAAATGTGTCGTCACATATGTGTATAGTGTGAATCGGCCCTTATTGTACTAGTAGTTGAGGTGTGAAGGTGAATGTGTATGACTCATACAATATTTTAATGTCTATCTAAGATAAGCTGTAAAATTGTTGTTACATGTTCGTTTGACGTGATTATCAGCATTGAATTCTCCTTATTCCATATTAAAAGCGTGAATATTTGATTAATATCAAACGGAGGAGATGCTAATGGTATCCAGATAGTAGTATAGTAGTAGATCCACCAGATAGAGACTCACCCTCGCTCCGCTGGGGCTCGTTCCTAGTTATGTTTTAACGTTTAGTATAGATTTCTCAGAGATGAGATATTTTCCCACAGTATAAAGTATTCTATATGTTGACCCTAATAACCAGCTATCATCATACCAAATTTCAACAAAATCTGTCCAGTGATTTTCTCGTCATACGTTCCCATACAGACAGACAGACAAAAATTCCAAAAACTATATATAATAATTATTTCAGTGAAATAAATTATTTGTTAGTAGCCCGTTACCTGTAAACGGACAGCCAAGACAAGCTAGCACGCATACACTCTTAAACACATAGTGGATTCGTTAAATTTTGTTACTTTAAAAATAAGTAACGTCTGGGGGCTCTGAAATCTTACTCTACAAATTTATTGGTTAACTTAACGAGAGTATTATTAAGATTATAAAAAAGCGGAGAAAACAGAATATTATAGGTACTCTCTCTCTCTCTTTCAATAACAAAAGGGAGATTTTTTTTATTACTCAAAAATCCTATTTATACCATCCAAACTTATTTTTTACAGTGTGTCATGTGTTTATTGTAAAAGTGTCTAAAAGTGCATCAAAATGATGAATGATCATTTAGTGGCGAACATGACTTACTACGGTACGTATTTTTCTATATATTATTTTAGTTAACACAAATCCTAAAGCGATTTTGATAGAGTTAGGGGATATAAGTCAAGAGGCCGTGAAAGCTCAGTGGAAATGCGCTGGTTTGAAAATCCAAGTGAAGCGAGTTCAAACCTCGGTCTAAGTCTAATGACGACACGACACGTTTGGCTCAATTTGTAGTGACTCTACATGCTGTGCCAGCGGTCGCGGGTTTGACTCCCGCTGGAGGCATTCATTTGTGTGATGAGCACTAATTTGTGTACGGAGAATTGTGTAATCCTAGGGCAAAAACTAGTTGTTGTTAACATTAAATACGCTTTTATTTTGAAAAGAGCAGAATATTACATTCAGATACTTTAATCTATCAAAAAGATTTTTTTATCACGTTATTATAATTTATTGAACTAGCTATGAACTTTAATCTATGGCCTGATCCCCCTCGTATTGAAGGGAGGCCCACCCCCAGCAGTGGGACGTTTAAAAGGCCTTAATATAACTAGCGATTGTCTGGTGTTTCGCTTGCATATATGCATGTATATATATCGCGGCTTCGATATAAGCATCTGTTTTACAATAATATATGGAAATCTGCCCGATTTGTTGACATTTATGATTACTGCTCCGCTCCCTTGGTTAGTAGCTTGATGATATATAGCCTTCCTCAATAAACGGGCTATGTAATGCAAAAAGAATTTCTCAAATCATATTAGTAGTTCCTGAGATTAGCGCGTTCAAACAAACCAATTCTGTCTGTTTATAATATTAGTATAGATTCATCCATATAATAATTAATTCTTATCTTATCACATGACCGCCCATTCATATCCCACCCCACGTTTACAATAGGAAGCTCATATTGTATCATTATAATATATTTTGTCGTGTAATTTTATTTATTAACTAGCGAGTTACCCACGCTTCGCTCTAGGTAAGTTTTAATTTTTTTGAGCGAAACCCTAATTCTTTTTCTAAAATAAAAGTAGCCTAAGTTATTTCTTATAACATCAGCTATCTACCAGTGAAAGCCCCGTCAAAATTGGTCCAGTCGTTTTGGAGATTAGTCGGAACTAACAGACAGACATACTAGTTTAAAAGTTATGTTTTTCTTATAAGTACGGTGTATACTTTCATACGCATTTAGTAAAAAGCTGTTATTTTGACATTACAAACAGACTTCAATTTTATTTATCTGTATAGATAAATTGATGAAGACAACCTAATATCTATTGATTTCCCTCAAACACTTTATTACATATATACAAACTGACATGTTTGTATGTGTATTGTGTATTGTCAGTCTGTGAGTTAACATAAATTTTCAACGCCCCTTTTCATTACAATGACAGTGAAGCATATATTATTGAAAGTTATACTTTAAAAATAGCCTTTACATCAAAATTTAGGTCATCTAGGGTCTATCTGACCCACTTACAGGGTTGCCATGGAAACGGGCGCCATGTTGGCGTTGCCCTGGCAACGCGCATGCGCAGAGAAAATTAAGGCGTGGTGATAAGCGGTGATAAGAAGATTTCATTTGATAGATTCTGTGTACATTGATACAGTTTGCGGGCTTTTTAATACGTTTTATTTATTGAAAAATGTCTAATTTTCTTAATTTTTAAAACGATTTTAATGATTGATTTGTTATATAAATAAAAATTGTATGTTAGGAGTGACAATAAGTAACATTTAAAAAATTATATATTAAGGAAATCATACAAAGTACACAGATATCACCTACATATAATAAAATACTGAGTCGAATCTGTACATTAAATATTTTTTGGAAAATCTTATTGAAATAGTCCTTATCATCAATACAGAGGATGAATCTATAGTTTTTAGAATTTCTGTCTGTCTGTCTTTGAACGCATCACGAGAAAACCACTGGACAGATTTTGATGAAATTTGGTATGATGATAGCTGATTAAAACGTAACTAGGAACCCGAGCCGAGCGAGGATGAGTCGCTAGTTAAAAATATGATTCAGAAAAGTTAAAGAACACTCTTTTAACAACTGTAATGTATGGGACTCTTCAAAAAGAATAAAATAAGCCAAAACTCACAGGTTTTTCTCACGCTAAAAGCCAATAAATGATTCTACTATCCATCTCTTTACATAGAAGTAGGTTATGATCGACCTTCGACATTTGATTACATAATCTATGCGGATTAATAAAATTAAAGTATCTGTGTGTAATATCGAAATAACAGCCTTTTACTAAATGCATATGAAATTATACACGGTACTTATAAGTAAAACAACATTTAAATTTTTTGGTCATATGTCTGTTTGTTTTGGCTAATCTCCAAAACGGCTGAACTCATTTTGACGGGACTTTTACTGGCAGATAACCGTTGTTATAAGGATTAACTTAGGCTACTTTTATTTTAGAAAAAGAATTAGGGTTTCGCTCAAATATATATTTATTACTCTGTTTTCTATATATATAGAATTCTTACTGACACATCCGATTTCAAAATTCATTCAATAAGTAAACCGGAAGATAACAACAAGTTTATTTGGAGGGGAACTACGTTGTATCCTGTCTCAAATTCTTTACAACTGTACATAGAGGTGTTGTGCATACGAGCTGATATAGAAGCTTTGTGGCTAAAGCTAACTTTTAAATCGTTAATAATAGATGCTATCATGTACAGCTGCCGGAACGGAGGTCCTGGGTTCAAGTCTCGAGTCGGACCAAGTTTAGCCAAGTTTTCCTGTCAAGAAATCCTCGTCCAAATCGGGCAATTGTCTCTAAGATCTGTAACCGAAATAGTTTAGGATATTATAATGAATTTATTTTCAACTTCTTATTCTTGGTCGATCCAAAACTCAAGCCCAATGATGCAAACAAATATCTGGTTTATCATCGTAGTTCATACAGGGACATCGCATCTAAAAATCGAACCGGTAATTTTTGCCTAATTAGGTAAGTTGAAGCAGTAATAGCCCAATAGTAGCACATGCTCAAAAACCAATTAAAGCGAGTCAAACTCAAGTATCCTAGATATTGATATATTTATTATTTCTAACATGAGTACCACTTGTCTTACGGTGAAGGAAAACATCGTGAGGAAACCTTCATGTCTGAGAGACTACTTTTCGAAGAACAACTTCCTTCTCCTCCCATTGAGGGAGGCCCGTGCCCAAGTGAGGTAATAACAGCTAAATTGAGCAAACTCATAATATCTTAGAGAAATTTTAGAAAACATCACCCTTTTTCTCTATATGTTGGTAAAGATACTGTTATAATTTGTCATCATTATATAATTTTCCGCATTACTCGTTTGAATCATTGTACGAGGTATTGTTAAGCATACTTTGTATATATATATACTTATATATACATAATATAATAAAATTGTGTTAGAATAACAATTGCGTGAGCAGTATAAGCCAAACTAACCATTTTTAGGGTTCCGTCTTAAATGTGTAGTCGGAACCCTATTACCCTATCTATCTATAGAGGGGCAGGATTAGAATATTATTATTGTATTGATATATATTCAGCCCTTTTTAACGTCCCACTGCTGGGGGTGGACCTCCCTTCAATGCGAAGGGGATCAGGCCATAATCCACCACGCTGGCCAAGTGCAGGTTGGCGGACTTCACATGTCTTTCAAAAACTTGCTAGGTTCTCTCAGACATGCAGGTTTCCTCATGGTATTTTCGTTCACCGTAAGACTTTGTACAAAGTATTATATTGTATTTATATATTGTATTTATATATTGTAAATTATAATTCTATATATCATATTTCTAATATTAATGAAATCAAGAGGTTGATAGTGGCATACATTGCTTTCACTTTTAACAACCGTTTAGATAACGTGACAATGCATTTGGCTCAATTTTTAGTGACTCTATTTACTGTACCAGCGGTTGCAGATTCGAGTTCCGCTGGAAGCATTCATTTGTGTAATGACTACAAATGCTTGTACTCCAGTCATGGGTGTTTATATTTATAATATATACTAGCAGAACCCGCGGCTTCGCTCGCGCTAAAACTAAAAAAAAAACTTTAAAATGGTACGTTTTATACAAAATTTCAACCGCTATTTTACCCTCGTTTGGGATGAATTTCGAAAAATGCTAAAAGACGTATTTAATTAATTGTATTGAAGAGTATTAACACCAAGTTTCAAGTAATTCTGATCATAAATATTTTTTTGGATTGTATTATAACGTGTTTTTCCGTGGGAAAGAAATAATCTCCCGCAGTAAAAAGTATAAAAAGCCTATGTTGCTCTCCTGCCTTCCAACTATCTCCATACAAAAAAACACGCCAATCCGCCAAGCCGTTTCGACGTGAAAGAAAGAAACAAACACACTTTCACATTTATAATATTAGTATGGATGTATTTAAAGTTATATGTGTAGTGTATCAACTATCTGTATGTTAATGTCCCAACATATTTATAGAAAATAAAAACGTGCGAAAAGAATGCTGTATTTTTTCTCACTTGCTATACAATAACCTTGATAGCTCTGCTAAGTATACACAAAACAAATATAAGTCATATTCTATATCACTCTACGATAATATGACTATCTATAAGTGAAAGAATTATACAAATCGGCTCAGCAGTTTCAGAGTTTATAGACAACAAACAAATTTTTACTCTTCATATATAGCCTAAGTTTCTCCTTACAACATCAGCTATCTGCCAGTGAAAGTCCCGTCAAAATAAGTCCAGCCGTTTCAGAGATTAGCCGGAACAAACAGACAGACAGACAAAAATTTTAAAGTTGCGTTTTTCTTATAAGTAGGCATCTACCGTATATAATTTCATATGCATTTAGAAAAAGCTGTTATTTTGATCATCACACACATCACACAGACACATCAATTTTATTTATCTGTATAGATTAGTTGAATTTAAAGGAGATCCCCGTAATAAGCCCAATTTACATGTAAGCAAAGTCAGAAAACTTCCTAGTTTATATCATAGTTATAATTTATAAAGCCTTATCTTTAAAATAAGTTAAAAAGTACTCTCAACTGGCCCAAATTTGGTGACAAATAGTGACAAGGTCGATGAACCCACGTGATAAGCGCATGCGTGTTGGTTTATGACACTTGAAGTATCTTTCTATTACCAACATCGTTGGTGGAATGAAAACGATCGGTGGAAAAAAATACTATGAAATGTAAAGAAAGTAAATATAGATATGTTGGTACATTATCACACAACACCATCTAGTTCCATGGTAAGCTACGAGGCTTGTGTTATGGACACCAGATAGTTGAATAGATTAAATACATACATATTATAAATATGAACACCCATGACTGGAGTACAAACATTCGTGGTCATCACACAAATAAATGCCTCCAGCGGGACTCGAACCCGCAACCGCTGGCTCAGCAAGTAAGGTCACTACAAACTGAGCCAAACGCGTCGTCACGTTATTTAAACGGTTGTTAAAAGTGAAAACAATGTATGGCAAATATGAAAACCTATAATACCATTGAAAAGTTCCACTATCAACCTCTAGGTTTTATCACCAGATTAGTTCGTTGAAATCAATTTTTTTCTACTTAGAAAACTTAAAGCTATATGAAAATTAGAAGGAGCTAAAATCACCATCAAGATTTAATCACATATTTACAACATGCAAGTGCAGTTAAAAATATATATTTTTATCTTCCTTCGTTCGAGTTCGCCTGTAGAAAAACAAAAACAAATCTATCCCACGGGAATCGTATATTTATCCGGGATAGAAGTAGCCTATGTGCTATTCCCAACTATAATCTATCTCTGTGCCAAATTAAATCCAGATCCGTTCAGCGGTTCTGGCGTGATTGAGTAACACACATCCAAACATCTAAACTTTTACATTTATAATATTAATCCCTCATCGACTGCGGACACGCCGGCGTTACAGTTAACAATAGATTTCTTAGAAATTTAATTAATTTCTTAAAAAATTACCTGGAGGTGTTAATGAGATGTAACAAAACAAAATAATAAATAAAAAGGCACTGATCAAAATAACTTCAAAGTTCTATTCTACCCAAGTGATTTATCCTTACTGCGCTCTAGGTATCTAACAGTTATAAATCAGTATGGTAGTTCCAGAGGTTAACGCGTTCAAACAAACAAACAAATTATTTAAAATAACTTACTGTGATAAGTGATTTTTCCTCACTTAGCTTGAATGTCCCTAGATGCTTAACAGTAGCTCATATGTTACTCCAGCTCTTAGTCTATCTGTGTACTGAATTTAATCCAAATCGGTTCAGCCGTTACAGCGTGGAGGAGTAACGAATAAACAAACATATAAACTAGCGCATTTATAATAGCAGTTTTTTTTTTTTTTTTGTTTTTTTTTTTTAATTTTTACGGTTTGACCTTTATGTGCAAACTACAAATCTACACACAAATTGAATAACACCTAATACTTTCTTAGATTAGATTATTACTGCCTCGGTGGTGTAGTGGCTAGCATGTACGGCTGCACACCCGGAGGTCCTGGGTTCGAGTCCCGGGTCCACTCAAGTTTAGTTATTCAGTCTTTTTGTATAAGTAAGCCTCAGTAACAGTCCGGAGTTGGGAAGTTGACGGTGTTTCACCCCTGTGCCTCGGTTAACTCTCACTGGTCGTGTCGAGTGGTCGTCCCACCGGAATATGAGAGTGACAGGAATAGAGAGTGCACGTTGTGTCTGCGCGTACACTTGTGCACTATAATATCTCCTGCGCTGTTGGCTAGTCTCATTGAGATTGACCGCCGTGGCAGGAATCGGTCAGGAGAACATCTTAGATTTACGCGAACATTTGACATCTACACTACTGTTATAAAGAGGAAAGATTTGTATTTTTGTATGTTTGTGACGAATAAATTCAACTAACTAAACTAACTAAAACTACTGGACCGATTTAGATGAAATTTGGTAAGAAGATAGTTTGAGATCCTAGGACATAGGATATGGAAATGAAATAGGATAAGGTAGGATATATTTTTTATTCCGGACATCATCCCATAAGGAGGTGAAAATGGGGATAAAAATTGTATGGGGGGATTAACCTAGGGACGAACTCAAGCAAAGCGAGGGCTAGTTGCTAGTTTTAAATAAATCTATCCTTTCGGATTATTTTAAGGATTTATTTCGATTTTTCGTTTCCCACGTTTCAAATGCTTTACAGAAATCATGGTCACGGGACAGTCTCCCATATATTCCTTCCTGAATGCCACCGTTTTAAGTTTTAAGTTTTAAGTCGATCAAAAATATATTACCTTTGGAAATAATTCAACAACCTAACTTGTACCAAGCGAGACTCAAACTGGTGACCTCTAAAATAATTTCCATAACAAATAACTAACAAATACAATTAGAGTTTAGTTGCTTTTTACAGTGACCTTGTCGCGTAACTGATTTAAATAAGAATGTACACAAGTTAATAGTAAATAAGACTACTAGTCCCTGCGATGATGCCTTATTGAATATTTTTTTCGACATACCTACATATTTTAATTTTATTTTTATTTATCTATACTAATATTATAAAGAGGAAAGACTTGTTTGTTTGTTTGTTTGTACCGATTAATATTCCAAACTACTGAACCGATTTAGATGAAATTTGGTAAAAAGATAGTGTGAGACCCTGGAAATGACATAGGATAGTTTTTATCCCGGCAATCATCCTTTGTAATCAGCCCTTCTTTAACGTCCCACTGCTGGGCACGGGCCTCCCTTCAATACGAGATGGAATCATCCTTTAAGGGAGTGAAAATGGGGATGAAAGTTTGTATGGGAAAACAATCTAGGGAAGAACCCGAGCGAAGTGAGGGTCAGTAGCTAGTAATATTATAAATGTGAAAGTGTGTTTGTTTGTTTCTTCTTTCTTTTCACGTCAAAACAGAGTGACAGTTTGGCGTGATTTTTGTGTGGAGATAGTTGGAGGGCTGGAAAGTGACATAGGCTACTTTTTACCGCGGGAGATTATCTAATTCCCACAAGAAAACACGTTATAATACAACCCACAACAGCTCATCATAACTATGTATATAATATATAGTATACCTATTCCATACTAAGTAGGGACGTACCCGAGCGAAGCAAGGGTGTGTCGCTATAAAATAATAAAATAATTAATCATTTAACAAAATCACTGTGTAACTACAAGACATGCAAGCACATAATATTCCATCTAAGTCTGAGTGATGCGTTCCCAGACAGACAGACAGACAAAAATTCTAAATACTATACATTCGGCCTCTGTATCGATAATAATGATAATTTCGATTAGATTTTTAAAAAAATAATATATGTACAGGTTCGACTTAGAATTTTATTATATGTATAGATAGCTTATGGAAATTTTAACTCTAATATACGTCTGAGAAATCGAAATGATTGGAATCAAACTTGAGAATATAAACTTTATTTTGCAAAGACGGTTCAAACTTAAAGTTACTTAGAATCTCACCCTTCGACAATATGTTATTCTAGATTCGCTGAAGAATAGATATTTAAAAAATACATATATGGGAATATTATGACTCTATGACATAACGATTTGTGTTGTGTCATTTCAATACAATTCTAATATATAAAATTCTCGTGTCAATCCTATTTAAAAACGACAAAAGCCACATAGAAACCAATAGATATTTATTGGTTTCTATGTGGCTTTTGTCGCTTTTTATGGGATTCTATTGGAGTTTTTCAACAGGGAAAGTGTTTGTAACAAAACTCCTCCGAAACGGCTTGACCAATTCTTATGAAACTTTGTGTGTATATTCAGTAGGTCCGAGAGTAGAACGTAAACTATTTTCATACCCCTAAATGGTAAGGGTGGTTCAACCCCGAAAAATATTATTTTATTTTTTGGACAACTTTTTTTATTTATTTTCTTATGATTCGGCATTAAATATACATACAAACCTAAATTTTATACTAGTGACGAACACGAGCGGAGCGACGGTCAGTCGCTAGTTTTTCTATACAATTCAATTCTTTGTTTTCTGGCTTTAGGCGTGCCTGTTGGGCACAGATTGGTTCGACAATGTTGTGTAGACTGAAGAAGACACGCTGAAGATTTAACATTAAACGGTTAAAAAAAGAGATATTTACAATTTGAAGATTGTAATTTTTATATAGTTACTGGGCGATCGAGCTTCACTTGGCGTTTTTTTGGGAAATATAAAAATCGCGTTTTTGCAGAAAAACCACCTATATAGACAAACTTAAAAAGCAAAACCTTATGTAAACACAAAATTTTATCCAAATCGTTGGAGCTGTTTCTGAGATACACGAAATAAATAAATATATATATATATATATATATATATATATATATATATATATTTATATATGTGTGTGTCTATATATACACACATATATACAAGAATTGCTCGTTTAAATATATAAGATTGCACAAAACCGTACCAACACCGCCATTTTAACTTGCATTAGAGTTTTAAAAAGTAAATGTAAAAGGGACAGTCTACAAAAATTCACTCTCACTTTTCATCAGTTGATACGGAGTTTCGAAACATCAAGACGTCTTTATTGAAGTACTTAGGTTTGAGCAAATCGGGGCTTTAGAAAAGAATTTTACAAATAAAATACGTGTATGTAGAGTCAGGGTGTTCACCCGATCGAAAATTTCGTCATACTTACAATGAATGACCAGTGGCCTAAGGATAACAAACTATCCCAAGGATAGCTAATATCATAAGGATAGCTAGCTATCTTATTGGTATAGTTCTATCTATATGGCTGTATATAAATAAAAAATATAAGGTCCTAGTTGATCTAATAGACGTTGTCTTGTGCTATCTATACATATTATAATAAAATTCTAACTAAGCTGAATCTGTACATATATATACAAATATTTTTTGGAAAATCTTATTGAAATAGACATTATTATCGATACAGAGGCCGAATCTATAGTTTTTAGAATTTTTGTCTGTCCGTTTGTCTTTCAGTCTGTCTGTCTGTTACCGCATCACAGAAAAACCACTGGAGGGATTTTGATGAAATTTGGTATGGTTATAGCTGGTTATCCGGGTCAACATTTAGGATACTTTTTATTGCGGGAAAATATCTCATTTCTGAGAAATCTATACTAAACATGTAAACGTAAGTAGGGACGAACCCGAGCGGAGCGAGGGTGAGTCGCTAGTACATATAATAAAATTCTAACAGAGTCGAATCTGTGCTTTTCAGCGTGAAATAGTGACAAACATGCACACATACAGACAGTTGCATTTATGTAGCGATTAAAGTAAATTAATTAAACATCGTCATTTATTGATTTTTGCTGTGACCTATTGACGCAGTAGTTTACGTGGAGGTAGTTTAGACCTTACTCTATCATATGACGATGTCTCGTATCGTTAGCCATCTATCCTGGCTTTGCTCGGTTGCTATTTTTACCGACGTTAAAAAAGGTGATACTCTAATATAGTTGTATGTTTTTTTGTCGACCTATCCTTGCTTTAATCGGGTGTGTTCATCTTGCAACATATTTTGTACTAGCGTTACGTTTTAACGTTTAGTATAGATTTCTCAGAGATGAGATATTTTCCCGCAGTAAAAAGTATCCTATATGTTGACCCGGATAACAGCTATCATCATACCAAATTTCATCAAAATCCCTCCAGTTGTTTTTCCGTGATGCAGTAACAGACAGACAGATAAAAATTCTAAAAACTATAGATTCGGCCTCTACATCGATAATAATGACTATTTCAATAAGATTTTCCATAAAATATTTAATGAACAGATTCAACTCAGAACTTTATTATATGTATAGATTTAAAATAATATTATGTGATCTGTGTTTTTATATAATGCCAGCGCCATCTTTCGGTAATTTTTGTTTTAACGTAAAGTAACAAACATATGTACATAAGCTTTCGCATTATACCTTTACAAAAAATAGTACATTTTATTATAAAAACAAAATTGATTTCCCATACAAATTTTCATTGCCATTTTCACCCCCTTAAGGGATGATTTTCGTAATAAAAAATATCCATTGTCCTTCCCAGAGTCTCAAACTATCTTCTCATCAAATTTTATCTAAATCGCTTCAATAGTTTTCGAGTTAAATCGTTACATACATACAAATATACAAATCTTTCCTCTTTATAATAGTGGTGTATATATGATGATTGAACCTACGACCGTTTTTATTAAATATCTGCGCAAGAGCATTAGCATTTTATTAGAAACCTAGGTTAAATACGTACTAGTTGAAATAGATGGGGCGTTGGAAGGAAGTGCTTCGTTATGACTCGTAATGTGTATGTATGTAACTGTATACTCTGTACACTCGAAACTAAGGTCTACCTGTGGGTTTGCTTGAATTTTTATCTATTTTCACCATTTTTGTATATTTTATTGTATTTTTGCCGATGTTGAGCCGATTTTAAAGGTTTTTTAAAACATGATCCTGATAAGGAGTATATTCCACCGCTACATTTAAGTTTATTATGAAGTTTTTTTATTTTTATGCTATAAGGGGCATGAAAAATAGTTTACGTCCTATTCTGAGAACTACTGAATCTAAAAACAAAATTTCATAAGAATCGGTCAAGCCATTTCGGAGGAGTTTTGTTACAAACACTCAGTTATGAGAATTTTATATATATGTTATTACGTAAAAGCGTCAACTCATATCATATTTTCAACTTATTGAAAATGATGGGTACGTGAAAATCTCCAAAGTGCGACGGGATTTGAACTCGCTTCACTTATTTTCCAAGCGAACGCGTTACCACTGGGTTACCTCTTCAAAATAGTGGTACTTCGACTAAATAGAAAAACACGCGACTGGTACCAAGTAGTTGTAAATTCGCATTGCGTCATAGTTTGGCGCAAGGCAAACTGCAATATGACAATAATATTTGATTATAAAGTAGATAGGTTCTGACTTATCATTGCCAAAGCTGGTTTAATGATCTATATGGGGAAACAGGTCCTGGGTTCGAGTCCCGGATCAGACCAAAAATAAAATCTCCCTGCTTCTCCGTAACAGCCAAGAGCTAACCTTCATCAATCAATGATCGATCGATGCAACCTCCAAGTCCAAGATTGGTTGAATTTTCATTCAATTTGACTAAGAAAATGAAGGGACGTTGTATTTAAGTACACGCCTTCACTGTAATACCTCCTGCGTTGGCTTGTCTTAATAAGATTGATGTCGTGATCAAAATTGGTCTGAAGGATATTATATTATGTTGGGACATTAACACACTGTATCATCTAGTTCCATGGTAAGCTACGAGGCTTGTGTTATGGATACCAGATAGTTGATACACTACACTTATATAAATTTTAATAGAATACAATTTAAAAAAAACTAAAAACTTGAATAAATATTTAAAAAAAACAAAAGTAAAAACTTTGTATGCGACCGAGATTCAATCCTGGACACTTGTGATTGTTGATATTGCACCTTGGCCGCTCGACCACGATGCTTATGCCCGAGCGTGCAAATTACCGACCATATTTTGCGTGGAATAATGCAAAAGAAAACTGCATGAAACCTCCAAAACACGCGTTTTCTTAGATATAAGACTAATCTAGATGGATTTATCGCCCCCGAAACCCCTACACTTTATATATATATATATATATATATATATATATATATATATATACAAGAATTGCTCGTTTAAATATATTAAATTAAATAAACACTCACCACCACACACCACGTCAACACACTCGAAAAAACATCGTTTTAAGGTAGTTGGATAAGAATGTACCGTAAATTGTGTTCAGCATTCACAATATCGATTAATTTTAAAATCAATTTTGCATTTACCGTCCGATGTTATCATACAGCGTTTAAAAGCCCATCAAATGTTAATGACTTATGAATCTATAAACAAATGCAGTCTAGATTATTCTTTAACACTAGAAATATTTAAGAATTTAGAAGACCTAAATTATGTAAAAGAGTTTTGTTTGATCTTTTTGTGGACTTATTCTGATTTTTATATTATTACTAGCGACTTACCATCGCTTCGCTTGGGTTCGTTTTAATTTTTTGAGCGAAACCCTAATTCTTTTTCTACAATAAAAGTAGCCTAAGTTACTCCTTATAACATCAGCTATCTGCCAGTAAAAGTACCGTCAAAATCAGCCCAGCCGTTTTGGAGATTAGTCGGAACAAACACACAGTTAAAGAAACAATTTTACAACATATTAACAATAAAATTGTGCTTTTCTTATAAGTACCGTATATAATTTAAAATGCATTTAGTATAAAGCATTTATTTCGACATTACAAAAAGTCACTTCAATTTTATTTATCTGTACCTACAGATCTAGATATTTCTTTAAAACTAGAAATATTTCAAAACTTAGAAAGTTAAAAGACCTAAATGATGTAAAACCGTTGGTTTGCTTGTTTGTGGACTTGTTAATTTAAAATATGCTAAAAGTTTTGATTCGGTTTTTTTCTATTATTATTTAAGATATATTTCATAGAAAGTTTTTGTGTAAGATATATTTTATTTTTTATCATAGACTAGTTTTGGCCCGCCGGAACGCACGCGTGTAACGTCCCTACACATAATAAACCTTCTATTTTTTTATTGTATTTTATCTATTACTAGCGACTCATTCGTCCCTAGCTAGCTTTCCAATACAAATTTTCATGCCCATTTTCACCCCCTTGAGAGATGATTTCCCGGATGAAAAGTATCCTATGTTCTTCCCAGGTTCTCAAACTATCTTCTTACCAAATTTCATATAAATCGGTTCCGTAAATCCAGAGATTACCCAATACATCGTCACAAACTCATATTCTCACAAACTTACAAACTTTACCTCTTTATAATATTAGTATAGACTAGCAGTACCCGCGGCTTCGCCCGCGTTCAAACTCAAACTTCCTCATTAAACGGGCTTCCCACTTCGGGTTTAGTAGTTCCTAAGATTGGCGCGTTCAAACAAACAAACAAACAAACAAACAAACAAACAAACAAACTCGGCCTCTTTATAATTATAATATTATTACAAATTAGAAATTAACTTCCATAATTTAATTACATACTTACCAGAAGCTCATAAAGTTGATAAATTGCAATTCTAATCTAAAAAACTTCTCCAGACTTCCGTTAATTACGTATAAACAAACAGAATATATTTATTTATATAGATAGAAGCATTAACCGTGGCTTCGCTCGCGCTAAAACAACAAAAATAATAATAATAAGGTAGGTATCATATAAACTTTTATTTTTATTTTACTCCCTCATGGGATACATTTCGAAAAATGCAAAACCACGTATTTATTTAATTGTATTAAAGAGAATTAATGCGAAGTTTCGAGTGATTCTTTCATAAGTAATTTTTGGGTTGTATTATAACATGAGAAAGATATAACCCGCGATAAAGCCTATGTCACTCTCCAGCCCTCCAACTATCTCCACACAGAAAATCACGCCAGTCCATCACAGTTTCGACGTGAAAGAAGAGCAAACAAATAAACAAACACACTTTCTCATTTATAACATGGTATGGAAGTATAGATATATTTCTAACAATTAAAATGTCCACCAACCTGTCACAGAAAGTGTACCTACGACCGTAAATAAAACTATACGCCTATTTTTAGTTACAACACAATAGTTATTCTTGTAAACAACGTTAGTCACTCGCTAGTTCGCGCGCGTTTTGGTGACATCTTAAAATTTTTTAATCTGTGCTACTTTTTATAATTAAAACTAAAAAATAATAATTAGTAAACATTAAAAATAAGATAAAATCTATTCTTTTTAATACAATTATATTAATATTAATTTTATTTTAATTTGTTTATTTTTTTCCATGATAAAGCACTGGCCGTTAACACCTGTGCGTTTTTATTAAAAAATAAATATTATTTAAATATAATCGAATGCGACAGTCTTTTGATTCGCGGGTTGCGGGAGAAGACGCACGTGTGAATTAATTATAGTTTTATAAAATATATATAATAAAAATTCCAAAAAAATGTCGGTGCATACGATTCCTTTGATCACGCCCTTCATCAGAGGACCTAGATATCCGTATAGAAAAAGTAAGTGTTTGTTGTTTTCAGTAGCTACGAAATTCTTGAACTTTAGAAAATTTGTATGTATGTATATTAATGACTCTAAAAAGTCTAAACTATAACGTGAGTTTCATCAAAATCAATTCAGTATAAAATGATATGTAAAAATATTATAATGGGTTTTTTTTTGTTACTGAATTTTAAAAATGTGACAAAAAAATAATTTTATGAAAAAATACATTATATGAATTATTCTACAAGTCGTTGTCCGTAATTGTATATCTATTATGAAAACATATACATATTATGGGGGCTGAATTTTTCATAGGACAAAATTTTTGAAATAAAAAATTTGCCTTTCTATGAATAAAATTTTTTTTTTCAATATTCAGTTAATCTATACTAATATTATAAAGAGGCAGGGTTTGTTTGTTCGTTTGAATGCGCTAATCTCAGGAACTAATAATCCGATCTGAAAAATTCTCTTTGCACTACACAGCCCGTTTATTAAGGAAGGCTTTAGGCTCATATATCATATAATATATATAGTCTATCTATTTCATACTAAGTAACTAACCGTTAAATCGTACCTATGGATGAACCCGAGCGAGTAAAAAAGCGAGGGTGAGTCGCTAGTTTATTTACATAATAGGAAAATCTACTTATTAAACGAAATGATTTGACTGGTTTACGAGTTTCTGCTAGATTTAGGTGAAGATAGACACATAGAAGCATCAAAGCCATTACACACCTTTTTTTGTCGTCGGTTAAAAATAGATTTTTTTGTTCTCTCTATGTTAATCGTGACCAACTCGATGCGGGTCATTGAACTATAACTTTAATGAATTAAAATATGATATAGCGGTCGTGGGTTCGAGCCCCGCTATGGGCATTCATTTGTGTGATGAGCACGAATTTTTGTACTCCAGTCGAGGGCGTTTATATGTATAATATGTACGTATTTAAAGTTATATATGTGTTGTGTAGTGTATCAACTATCTGGTATCCATAACACAGGCGTCGTAGCTCACCATGGAACTAGATGGTGCTGTGTGTTAATGTACCAACATATTTATTTATTACTTTAAGCGCAGAACAGATAGGGCTTCGCGCTTAACAAATTGGGGAACGGAACCCTAAAATTTGTTATTTCTAACTAGCTCGAGTACTAGAAATATTATTGCTAGTTGTAAACTGTTCGAGCTTCAGTTTTGAGTTTGTCGACCTTTAGGGTCAAAGGTTAAGTTAAGTTCAAAATGGTTCATTTTTAGTATGCTGTTTGAACTATACTCTAAAATTTACATTATAATTTTTCTTTGTTGCTTCAAAAACATGGCAAATTTTCAAATTCTTCGTGAGAATAAGACGTCTTCCCTAAAAAACTATTTGAATCAATGAAATTTCACTCTTTAGACTTTCAAAAAGATAACAAACATCCAAATTCCATTTAACAGATGTCCAAATAAATATACATATGTATATATAATTTTCTTCTGTCCCTCCTTATACATTTTTATGTCACAACTTTGATATTGAATCTATTCTAATCTATACATATATATAATAAAATTGTAACTGAGGCGTATCTGTACATTTATTATTTTTTAGAAAGTCTTATTAAAATTGTCATTATTATCGATACGTTACGATATCTATAGTTTTTAAAATTTCTGTCTGTCTGCCTGGGAATGCATCATGAGAAAACCATTGGACAGATTTTGATGAAATTTGGTATGATGATAAGTGGTTATTCGGGCCAACATATAGAATGCTTTTAACTACGGGAAAATATCTCATAACTTAGAAATCTATACTAGCCGTTAATACGTTCCTAGGGACGAACCCGAGCGGAGTGAGGGTGAGTCGCTAGTATACGTATAAAGTGGAAGAGTTTTTTTTTACATCACACCTATGAGAGTGAAGTATTTCTACAAAAGAAACGATACGGACGGAGCCGCGAGACATCGCTGGCTATAAATTTTCACGAACAACGCTGCAGTCAACATTTGGTCTATGCCCACTTACACACGTGAGAAGTACAGGATCGTCCCAGTTAGCTGATTTGGCTTTAGTCCAATGCAAATGTCGATGACTCGCAACTCAGAATACTGTAACGCAAGAGATTTAGACGTTAAATATCACTTGTGGCGTCACGTAAGTTGCTCAAGGTGACGTTGATCTTTTCGGAAGTTATACCATGTGGGTTGCTCCTGGTATCAGAGGATAGCAGAGTGATTCATGGGAACCCCTGGTTGTTTTCTACTTCAGTAGGCCAGCTGTTGGTTTGAATGTTGTAATTGATCTTGCGACACCCCATTAAGAGGGGGGAGGTTCTGTTGGGTTTTAGTGGGTTAGTACTGACTTTTCTAGCTGATGAGTCTCACATAAAAGTGATGATATATGCACGTGGTATTCGGAAATGCATTTCTCGACATTTCTGTAGTTATCGAACCGAGAAAAATTGGAAAGGATGAAAGGCCTTCTAATAATATATTATTGCGATTTGGACATAGTAGACACTTGTTAGAACTTATCTACATATGAGCTTATGCATTCAAATCCTTGGACACTATGTTGGGATATTTTTGTACATTTGTAAATATATCTTGCAAGATTTAGCCATAGCTCGACAATCCAATTTAAATAAGCCGATGTGATCTGGTGTTACATGAAGGCCAAGGTTCGAATCCATACAAAGGACTACAAAAATGACACTTTTAAATTAACTATACGTACACATTTATATAAAACGTATGAAAGGTGACTTTACACTCGGTTTATCTCAAAGTCACCTCGTTGACTGACTGACTCATTTATTATATCAAGTGTTTAAAAATTCTTGGAAAATTTATTGGGATAGATTTTAGCTAAACTAGGTGTTGTTTTATGGCTTGCGTACATATATTTCTATTTATTAGTAAATATATTACATGGACGTCTTCTTTAATTATTTTTTAATTTATATTACAGATAAGAAATAGTTTTAAAAATGTATGTGGCGATATCTATCAATTAGTCTATTTATAAAAAAATATATAAACTAAATTAAAAGTGACAATGATGATATCACAACAAAAAATTGTTCTGAAATTACATAATATTTTACGTCAACATCAACTCATACTTTTTTATTATTTA
The DNA here is from genome assembly GCA_921882275.1 of Brenthis ino. Lineage (NCBI taxonomy): Eukaryota > Metazoa > Arthropoda > Insecta > Lepidoptera > Nymphalidae > Brenthis > Brenthis ino. The sequence continues at coordinate 6,185,040 of OV170229.1, forward strand.
TTCTATAACTTACCAATTACAATTATAATTTGCACTAAGTGATAGCATTTTAAATTGAACTTCTCAATCTTTCCAGGTAAATCCCCGTTCTTCCCAGGAGTTGAGGAAGGGGGGGTAGCTAGCGGAGCCGGCGCTGGATCGCCCTCTGGACCCACAGATCAGACGCAGGACGTCGTCTCCAGGCTTAGTGCTGCTGGTAAGTAGCCCTTTAAGGCATTACAGGTTTGAGGAATAAATGGACCCGTTCTAATTACAGTAGGTACCCTTTTATTCATTACTGAACCCATGATAAAAGTCAAGAGTCTAAGGCCATTAGAATGGGGTGTGATGCTTTTTACACCGATTATTGATTTGTCTTTGTGTGCGTTCTTTTTTTTTAATTATTTCATGATACGTCATGATAATTACTGTATGAATATTTAACAATTGCGCAGGTCTGGTGTTGTTTACCTTTGGAGTTCTTTGAAAAATCGCATTTCTCATTGAGGGATTTTTTCTTTAAATTCAAATAGACTCTCGAAGCGTTGAATAAGGTTCCATTCAAATATCGACTTTGGAATTTTAGCCCCCAATCCCGTAAATCTGAATCAATGGAAAAATTTTAGTGTAAAATTGTTGTAACGGAAAATGTGATCATTTACTTTAAAAAAGAAGCTTAATTTTTATTATAAAACTAACTTTTAACTTTAAATGAGGTTGAATTATTATTTTTAGGCCACTCCATACTGTTTAATATCTGAACTTATTCTTATACTCTTGCCGAAGAGCTTAAAAACGTTGGAAACTTTAAAAAGTGACCAAAGTTTAAATCAATGACTAAACTTTTAAAAGTATTAGCTGCATTTTCTAAGAAACTAAGTATTTTATTAGCAACGCTCTCGCTGCAAAAACTGCTTGAACTTAAATTTTTTGTTTAGTTGGTACTGAGAATTTATTGACGAAAAAACTCTAAGGCTCGGCCTGGGACTTGAAAACAGGATATCCGGATCTGTAGCCGTGTATTCTAAACCACTGAGTCAGTTAAAATAAATTTAATATGTATGCACCATAAATAAAATTCTTCTGGAAGAAATATTTTAGGTGACAGCGCAAACCATATCAAAATCATACGATGCTCAGTTTTTTTTTTTAATTATAAAACTAAGAATGTAGAGGTTTTAAATAAAACTATGTTATCGGAATTTTTGGCGAATTTACATATTTTGATTTTTGGTTCCTGACGTTTCGAATGCTTTACAGCAATCATGGAGTCTCTCCCGAAAAGATAGTTTCGCGTAAATCTAAGAAAGTTAAAGTAGATATTGTTTGCGAAATCATAATAAACACCTATCCTGAAGTGAAAACCCAATCATTTCAGGTCTATCAATGTGCGTGAGCGCGTTGGGCTCGCCGGCGCGGTCGTCCCCCGTCTCAGCCGGGTCGGAGCACGGCGAGCGGTTCAGTCGGAAAGTCTTCGTCGGTGGACTCCCTCCGGACATTGATGAAGGTATGTATTCAGCCCTTTTTAACGTCCCACTGCTGGGAACGGACCGGCCTTTAATACGAGGGGGATCAGGCAATAGTCCACCACGCTGGCCAAGTTTAGGGCGGGCTGAGCATGTCTTTCGAAAATTTGCTAGGTTCTCTCATATAGCTTTACTCTTGTGTTTTCTTGATTGTGAGTGTTTAAAATTATTATATAGTCCTTGGATCTATGTGAAGCAAACGCGGTATAGCAATTAATTCAGCATCAATTTATTATAATTTTTAGTTGGGACGTCATGAGTATACCTATAGGTATATGACAAATGTAGGCATTTTCATCTCGACTGGTGAAAGATATTTGGCGGTATCTAAAACCATTTTACATTAAATTGTGTATATTTTAAACTCGTAAATAAATATTTCTTTAACATTTAACGCCTGGAGGCGTTTACATCATTCCTAATGTGTTGACTATTTTTATATAAGTAAAAGTGAAAAGATGTTTATTGCGCAGCAAGCAAGCGCAGCGATTGAGAAAAGGCCGATTTGGCTATTTTTTTAAATATTCCTAATCTATACTAATTTATTAAAAAAAAGATTTGATTTTTTGTTTGTTTGTTTGTACCAAATAGGCTCCGAAACTACTGAACTGATTTAGATTAAAGGTAAGAAGGTAGTTTGAGACACTGGGAAGAACATAGGAAAGTTTTTATACCGGAAATCATCCCTTAAGGGGTGAAAAAGGGGATGAAAGCTTGTGTGGGGAAGCAATGAACCCGGGCGAGGGTAAGTCGTAGTAGTAGTAGTAGAGTATAAGTTAGAGTTAGCAAAGACCCCATCGGCAAGCCCTAGGACTAATTTGGATCGATAATGGTGACAAACGATAAATTAGAATTGTTTCTGTTAAGCAAGAAGTACCAGTAAATTGAGTCTTTTTCACAAAATTATCTTACAGATAACCCATTTTTAGTTGATTTAAAATTTTTAGCATGGATTTATGATGTGAATCCGATTATAAATGAAGGTGTGTTTGTTTGTTTGTTTGTTTTTGACCTTTCACATCGAAATAGAGTGACGGATAGGCTTGATTTTTTGTGCGGAGATAGTTGGAGGGCTGGAGAGTGACATAGGCTACTTTTACTGCGGGAGATTATTTCATTCCCACGGGAGAACACGTTATAATACAACCCATAACGACTCATCATATCTACACTTATATACATTGTACATAATATATATTATAATACTAGCATTGCCCGCGGCTCCGCCCGCGTTAAGATGACCAAAAACCAAAATCATAGGTTTTACATATTAGTATACTCTTTTACATTGCAGTTTTTGTATTTTTTCTTAGAAATGAGACATTTTCTTGCGGTAAAAAGTATTCTATATATTGAGCCGGATAACCAGCTATCACCATACCAAATTTTATCAAAATCTCTCCAGTGGTTTTTCTGTGATGCGGTAACAGACAGACGGACAGACAGACAAAAATTCTAAAAACTATAGATTCGGCCTCTGTATAATAATGTTTATTTCAATAAGATTTTCCATAAAATACCTATTTAATGTACAGATTCGGCTTAGTTACAATTTTATTATATGTATGTAGTCTATGTATTCCATACTAACCGTTTAAACGTACCTAGGGACGAACCTGAGCAATGCAAGGATAAGTTGCTTGTATTCTATAACGGATTACGATTCGTTTCGCATCTAAGTCCAGTCTAGATTTTCTAGGTCGTTCAACAATAACATAGCACAATGAGTAGCCTAGATCTAGACAGATCTGACTGCATGTGGTTTGTGTAGGCTCGTTACGCAACTGTCCTCTTTAGGTGGACTATAGCTCAGGGCTAGATGGTAAATATATTCCTTGCTAATATTGTTAATTATTTTCCGTTTGTATATTGAAATGTTTTACACATTATAGTCTATACTAATATTACAAAGAGGTAAAGTTTGTGAGTTTGTGACGTTGTAGGGGGTAATCTCTGGATCTACTGGACCGATTTAGATGAAATTTGGTAAGAAGATATTTGTGACATTGGAAAGGACATAGGATACTAAAGGAGAAACAACAGTTTTCTTGAAATAGTCTTTGTACTTCTTCTTTAAATAACTTGCGAATCGGTAGGCAGACGATGTCCTGCCAAACATTTCGTTTGGTTGGAAAATTAAGGAAAACCATTCTGGATCTTGACAATAGCTGCAACTATCTGGTGCAACTATAGCTTAGAAGTTAGAACCATCTAGATGACGTAATGAGTAAGCAAAATCGGTCAAGTCTTTTAGAAGAAGAATTGTGAACATAATACAGCAAACCGGGATATTATATACAAAAATAATAAATTGGGTTCCACAACAGTTTTGGTTTTACGGAGAAATTCACCATGTTTATTTTTCGTAAATCGAATGATCGGCTTTGAAATCAAATTTTTAGTTTAGTTGCTCTGAGTTGGCCTCAAATTTCCTTAAATTATTTTCAAAATAAAATTGTGGGATAAAAATGTATTTTAAATAATTTTAAGCGTTTTAAGAAAAAAAATCGAATAAAAATTGTAGAGCAGGAAGAGGGAGAAGTCAATTGATATGTTGTACGTGGATATTTTAGATGTATATTTAGAATGCTTTATAATATCTTCAGACAGTGAAAGGGAAATCCTGATTTAGATATTCGTACTCAATAGAGTTCATTTTGAACCTTATAACTCCAAAATTAACTCAGTGTACGCGTAGGAATTGCAATAGAAATGAAAAATTCAAGTAAGGTTTTATGTTATTGATAAATACGTAACACATTTATATATTAATGTCAAATGCCCTCTCTCATGAAGACTATTCAACTGTGCAGAAGATATAACAGTGCACAAATATACACGAACAACTTGCACTCTCTACTTCTTTTTCTGTTACAGTCCGGTCACAGGACAAATTAAGACATGACCGGTGTTAGACAGTGTACTATACCACCAACATCCCACCTCATTCCTACTTCTAAAAATTTATATGTAATTACTATCCATGACTCCATCCGGGGTTCGAATCTACGACCTCAGGATGAGCACTTGTAGTTGATGGAACTCTCAATTCCTAAAAACCTATGCATATCCAACTCACACTTGACCAATTTATTTATTTCCATAACGAATCAAGAATCAGTTATATTCTTCACGCACCATTGAGTTTGGATTGGAACAATGCATGTTGTATGTCACCTCCCAACTCCTGCCTTTTCGTGTTAATTAGACCAGAAATAGGTGGGATTTGAATCTGCAATAATTTCTAAAGAAAGGCTAGCAATGTGTTTTTTTTAGCAATGTGCTTAGTCCTCTGAGTATACCTTCATCATCCATGCCGAAGGTCGTGGGTTTGAATCCCGATTGAGATAAATTAGTCGTATAGTTGTTAATTGTTGCATTACAAGAGGCCTCAGTCCTACATATTTTTTGTATTTCTGAATTTGGGTCTATAATTATTTTGTGTGTTTCGATTATTTCTGCTATTTACAATAGACTTTTTCTGATTCTTTTTCAATGAGTAGCTTGTAATTCCAAATAGTTATTCCGCTTTTATGGGAATTAACAGTAGCATTGACAGTCTTTAGGATATACAAAGTCACAGAAGAAAACTATTAACTGAAAAACAATACAACTCCATTACATTAAGTTTGCAGCTGACGTGTTTAATCCTGCACATTTTTGTCCCTTTGAATCTAGTCGCATCTAGGTCAACTCATCCCATTGTGTTCTAATCCGCTTGGTTTAGTCGCTGTGCCCCGGTCTGGTGATCAGATGGCTCGTCCTATTAGGATGCCAGAGCAAAACTGGCCCAACTCGGAACTTAAAGCTTTATAATATATACATATAATAAAATTGTAACTAAACTGAATCTGTACATTAGATATTTTTTGGTGAATCTTTTTGAAATAGACCTTATTAACGATACAGAGTCGTATCTATAGTTTTTGGAATTTCTGTCTGTAACCGCATCACGCAAAAACCAATAGAGTAACAGAGTTCCTTTCGCATTTATAATAATAGTATGAATTATTATATATACGCATTATATTCTGTTTATTAATGTTTATTTGAGACCTAAACAGTATTTAAAAATATTTACAAAAGAACTAATCTAGAATCTATACTGATATGTATTCGGTTTTTTTAAACGCATGATCTAGCAAATACCACAATAATCAATGCTATTATATTTTCCATTACATTTATAACATAACCTAAATATGAAAGTGCTATTTTAAATAATTATTTTTTCGGATTTTATCGCGGATTTATTTTGATTTTTGGTTCCCGACATTACGAATGCTTTAAGCAATCATGGTCACAAGAGAGATTGAAGTTTTAGATGTCTCAAAATAAATCCGCGAAATAATCCGAAAAGATAGATTTATTTAAAATATCAAATATTCGCGTAAATCTAAGAAAGTGCTATATTTAAAATGTAAAATTTGTTTTGCAATACAAACTTCGTTTAAAGTTTACTTAGACCTCTTTTGCACTGACTGCCTTCATACTTGAATCACGTGCCAGAGACACAGGTGTGCTAAAGGAAGATCAACCGTCTTAGGATTTATGTAGGTGAAATTAGTATATTTATATTTGAACCCGGTTCTAAAGGTACAAACCTTGTTATCTATACATATAATAAAATTCTAAGTCGAATCTGTGCTTAATTTTCTTATCTATACAGATAAAGTTGAAGTATCTGTTTGTAATGTCAAAATAACAGCTTTTTACTAAATTCATATAAAATTATATACGGTACTTATAAGAAAAATACGATTTTTAAAATTTTTGTCTGACTCTCTGTTTGTTCCGGCTAATCTCTGAAACGGCTGGACTGATTTTGACGGGACTTTCACTAGCAGATAGCTGATGTTATAAGGAGTAGCCTTAGTTACTCCTTATAACATATTTCATTATAATATATTTTATTTTAGACAAAGAAAAAAATATAACGTACCTAGGGTACCCGTGCGGATCGAGGGTAAAAACAAACTGACATTCAGTTACTAGCCCAGTCAAATAAGGTCCGAAATCCAAACCTACCTCCCTAACTCAGTTAATTTTGACCGGATGAAAAAAATCATGAAACTTTTTTATGTAAAATTTTAAGGCTTAAGCTCTACCTGCATATTTTTACTAAAACTTTTTTGTCTAATTTTTACCGTTTTCGAGTATTTGCGAAAAAACACTTTTGACTTTTTTTTCAACCATTGCCGGGGGTTGCAGACACGAAAACCTTTACACATTATTTTTGTATCATTAAAATATTTTATAAACTAAATTATATCAAAAATGCATTTTTTTTAACTTTGCAAAGTTGAGTGCCAAAATTTTGATTTCAGACCATATTTGACTGGACTATACGATAATCAAAGATAAGAAATCTAACCATGGTTAATTTAAATAAATCTATCATGGTCATCATGGTCACCATGATTGCTGTAAAGCATTCGAAACGTCGGGAACCAAAAATCCAAATAAATCCGCAAAATAATCCGAAAAGATAGTTTTATTTAAAATGTCAAATATGCGCGTAAATCTAAGAAAGCATTATGGTTAATTTAGATCTGTGCAATTATTATAACTTTTACTAGCAGAACCCGCGGCTTCGCTCGCGCTAACACTACAGAAAAACTCTAAAAAAGTAGGTTTCATACAAATTTTCACCCGCTATTTTACCCCCTTTGGCATGATTATCGAAAAATGCAAAAACACGTATTTATTTAATTGCATTGAAGAGTATTAATTGGAAGTTTCACGTAATTCTGATAATAAATAAGTTTTGGGTTGTATTACAACGTGTACTCCCGTGGAAATGATATTATCTCCCGCGATAAAAAGTAGCCTATATCACTCTCCAGCCCTTCAACTATCTCCACACACAAAATCTCGACAATCCGTCACTCCGTTACGACGTGAAAGAAAGACGAACAAACAAACACACTTTCACATTTGTAATATTAGTATGGATATTGAGACGTCAGTAACAGATAGTTTAAATGTGATATAAAAGTCCAGCATTATGCGAGTTTAGCTGCTGGTAGGTTATTGGGAACGCCCGTTAATGATGCAAAGCGTCGACAAGATTAGTGACGTCAACTTTTTCTTTTTGACATCACTATCAGCCTGCTCTAAATGAAACTTCATTGTTGCTTGAAACCTAAAAGCAGACTTAATATCTATAAGACGAAATTTTGTCCACAGTGGCACTTTATCAAATATAAATGGACGTTTTACGCAAGACAAAAGAAAATGTTCAGTAATCTATCGAACAATTTTCTAAAATGCTTTGAAATTTTTGGGGCACTCTAAAAGTTTTTAGGTCAAGCTTAGATATTGTACTCGAATATGTTACTCGCCCTTTTGAAACGGAACAAAGGGCTTGATGGAACAAAATGCTTGGCAAATGTAGATTTTTGGAGTGGTATTAAAATTGGATGACTGTTTTGTTTGTCTGGATGGTACAAAAGAACGGTTAGGTTAGGTTAGGTCGTGGATTCGATTAGCAGATGTTTTGTATGGAGCTTATATGGATTTAGCTTTATTTGAATATAAGATGTAATTGCCATGAAATTGTAATTTTTATTTATATATTTGAAAATTTATGAAAATATATAAATAAAAATAACTAGGTACGTTTTGATTTTTTTGAGCGGGATTTTAATTCTTTTTCTAATATAAAAGTAGCCAAAGTTACTCTTTATAACATCAGCTATCTGCCAGTGAAAGTCAAAATCGGTCCAGCCTTTTCGGAGATTAGCTGTAAAAAACAGACTGATAGACAGACAAAAATTTAAAAATTTACTTTTTCTTATAAGTACCGTATATAATGTCATATGCATTTATTTAGTAAAAAGCTGTTATTTTGATATTACAAACAAACACTTCAATTTTATTTATCTGTATATAATATCAATTTAGAAATCTTATGGTATACTAAAATACAGTAGCGTCGCGTATTATATACGGTCGTTTCGGCATGCAGGAGCAACAAACATACACGCACAATATACACACGGACAAACTTTCATATTTACGATCGCATTTCGATTTTAATTTATAGATGAAATCACGTCATCATTCCGTCGCTTTGGGCCGCTGGTGGTCGACTGGCCGCACAAGGCCGAGAGCAAGAGTTACTTTCCGCCCAAGGGATACGCTTTCCTACTGTTCCAAGTAAGTTTACCTGTCCGTCGGCGGAAGTGGTCAAATGGACCCAGTTATGCAAAAAACAGCTAAGCATTTTTCTGTCGATAGTTGCACTTGGGTTATGTTTTGTTTTTCTGGTAATTTTAAAATTGAACAATATTTATATAAGTATTGTTTATTTTTTAATAATTATTTTATTTTTTATAATAAAATGCTTATAACTCTGTTGGTACTTTACGCACATGGCTGCTTTTTGCATAACTGGGTCCAAATTAGAAATTCTTTTGTGCCATTAGATGGCAAGTACGTAGTAGCCAAGTAACCCGTTTCTAAGTATTGGCACGGCAAATATATAAATTTATAATATATCGTGAGGATCAAAATATGCCATATTTGTGTAGTAGATATTATAAGTACTACGAGGATATCCAAGCACTTTGGAAAAACACGAGCGTTATCTTTCTCCGTTTGGCACATATCATTCAACAATGGCCGAATGTATTTTTATAGGATTTATATTATTGTTCTAATAATTATGTATTAAACGGGAGTTCTACTTTGCTTTTATTACACCGTGCCGTCATAAAAAGAAGACAATTTTGTTAAAGTTGATTTCGAGATATTTGAAGTTTTATCTTAGTACTTAGTAGTAGTAGTTCCTTATGTGGTAGAAATCCAACCAACTTGCACGAAACGCTTTAGTTTTACGTTTCTGAAACGAACTGCTAAGGTGTGGAACATCTTTCCTGCATCCGTGTTTCCTGCCACCAATAATTTAAGTACTTTCAAGGCAAGAGTAAATAGACATTTTCTAGGTAATCGCGATCCAACCTAGACCTCATCAGTGCTTCCTAGCGTTGATTGTAGTAAGCGCAAGAATATCGAACAATAAAAAAAATAGTAGTTTGTAGGTAGTTCGATGAAAACGGTTATGTCATCTCCGGATTCATAAGACTTAGAGCTTTATGAGTAAGGCTATCAAGTAGCATTTTTTTTTGCTGATTCGGAAACTGCATTTAAGTCATTTTTGGCCAAATTGTTAGTTAGTTCCTTCTTTATTATGACGTCAGCATACATTTATTATATTACATTTGTAGTAAATAACACATATATAACAATTCCCAGGACGAGAGCTCAGTGGCCGCTCTGATGGAGGCGTGTATCACGGACGACGACAAGCTGTACCTGTGCGTGTCGTCGCCCACCATCCGCGACAAGCCCGTGCAGATCCGCCCCTGGAGGCTGGCGGACGCGGACTTCGTCCTAGACGCGAGTATGCCTCTAGACCCAAGGAAGACAGTCTTTGTGGGGGGCGTGCCCAGACCTTTGAAGGCTGGTGAGTGGATATAACAAAGCTTTATTCAACTTGATTTAGCATTTTGGTCAGTGAACCAAAATAGAAGCTAGAATTAAAGCGTCTTGGGATCTATAGCTTAGTTAAGTCTAAATATATGCATATTTATTTACATTTTGTTTTTGTGCTAAACGCACTGTAAGTGTTTTGTTTAGTTCGAAAAAAGTGGTCCCGTCGAAAAAAATTAAATAATATAATTTGTTGGTACATTAACACACAGCACCATCTAGTTCCATGGTAAGCTACGAGGCTTGTGTTATGGACACCAGATGTCTGGAGTACAAACATTCGTGCTTATCACACAAATGAATGACCCCAGTGGGATTTGAATCCACTGCCGCTGGCACAGCAAGTAGGGTCACTACAAACTGAGCCAAACGTGACGTCAAATTATATATTCGTAATTAACTAACAGCCATTGAAACGAAAAATATATGGCGTATTGTGGCTGATTTCTTGGCGCTAACGTTATATCTGCTACTTACAGTGGCTCTCAATAACCTATCAATCTGAAGTTTTTCTTGCTAGAGATAAAAAATTTACATAATCTCCATACAAATTATGTCATATTTCTATCGCTAGTAAAAAATATAGGTATTTACCGTTGTACTCAGCCCTTTTTAACGTCCCACTGCTGGGTCTCCCTTCAGTGTGAAGGGGATCAGGCCGTAGTCCCCCACGCCGGCCGAGTGCGGGCGGACTGAGCATGTCTGCAGGCGACTCGCTAGGTTCTCGCAGACATGCTGGTGTTCTTCTTCACCGTAAGACAAGTGTCATGTTGGAAATTATTCGCACATGAGAATATCAGAGGTGTGAGATCCGGGATTTTAACTCGCTTCACTCGGTTTCACAAGAGAGCGCGTTACCACTGTTTTGTATCCACGGTTAGTCAAGTGAAAACGTATTAAAATATTATCAATCTTTCTCATTTCCAGTGGAGTTAGCGATGATAATGGACAGACTGTACGGCGGCGTGTGCTACGCCGGCATCGACACGGACCCCGAGCTCAAGTACCCCAAGGTGTGTATGGCTCATACTAATGTAATTTGAGTTTAACTATAGTAATTCTTTCTTAGACTTACGTAAATATTTGACATTTTTAATAAAAATAAAATTATAATAAAAATAAATTGATGACATTTTTCAATTTTTTGAATTCATTTTATTATTTTGTGGGTAGGCTGTCTGTAACAATTATATAACGCCTTTGAGACATCTTAAACCTTAGTCTCTCCCGTGACTTGACAAAAATTAAAATAAGTACGCGAAAATGTCCAAAAAGTTAGTTTTTTCATTTAAAATGTTACATCTGTACATATACTCGTACATAGTAGAATTGTAACTAAGTCGAATCTGTACATTAAATATTTTTTGGAAAATCTTACTGAAATGGACATTAAATTATGGATACAGACGCCGAATCTGTAGTTTTTAGAATTTTTGTCTGTCTGTGACCGTATCACTGGATAGATTTTGATGAAATTTGGTATGATGATATGTAGTTAGTTATCCGAGTCAACTAATAGAGTACTAGTAAAATATAGGATACTTTTTACTGCGGAAAAATATTTCATCTATGTTAAATCTATACTAAACGTTAAAACGTAAGTAGGGACGAACCCGAGCGGAGCGAGGGTGAGTCGCTAGTAATTAATATTTCAGTCATTTTTAACGTCCCATTGCTGAGTCCAGGCCTGCCCTCCCTCATGCGATAGGGATCAGGCCATATATTATTTAAATTTATTATATTTTTTTATTTATATACTTATATATAGGCCATCGTGTTATTTAAATTTTTGAACCAATGCGTTTGTGGTCGCAGGGCGCGGGCCGCGTCGCCTTCTCCAACCAGCAGTCGTACATCGCGGCCATCTCGGCGCGCTTCGTGCAGCTGCAGCACGGCGACATCGACAAGAGGGTCGAGGTTTGTTGTGGTTGCTCTTGCTGTTGCGTAGTCTAGGGCCCGCTGTAGGTTTGGTCCTCGCCCATCTGGTTAGTGGAGGAAATGTATTGTCTACGTCTGAATAAAATATATATTTTATATTATTATTATTACTTAGTATATCAGTGCTTTTACTATAAATATATATTAATTTAAAGGTGCAGATTAATACGTAGCATACATATTTAATCGTTTTAGAGATATTAAAATTTTAAAATAGGTTGTTTTTCTGTGCTGTAGTACAAACTGAGGCAAACGTGTCGTATCAGACGTATCACGTATAACATATTGAGAGGTACATGAGGAAAATGCAAGGAACGACCGCGTTTTCTCTAATGGATAAACGGATAAGATACAACTGCGACACGCAAGGCATTTTTGTTATTAAAACATTATATATTTTTAAACAGCATTTTTTTATAAATATATCACTCCGCCCGTATATTAATGCACGGACATACGTCATATATAATAACAATAAAGAATCGGGCAATATATAAATATGTTTAACTAACTGTATGTGTGTATGCTTGTTGCGTGCAGGTGAAGCCGTACGTGCTGGACGACCAGATGTGCGACGAGTGCGCCGGCGCCCGCTGCGGCTCCAAGTTCGCGCCCTTCTTCTGCGCCAACGTCACGTGTCTGCAGGTGCGTGTGTGTGCGTGTGTGGGGGAGGGGGAGGGGGGGTGGTCGCTGTGCACGAGTGGGTGAATGTTTGTAACTTCTGTTTCTGGGTGGTTACAAAGGTCTTGGGGGTTTGAGGTGTTATGTGAATCATATAATATTTTTATAGTTAAGGCCCGATCCACATCAGTATAGTGCCATATCAGTATAGTAAAGTATTTTCGTACAATAAGCAATGAACGCATTCACACCATCACTAAGAGTCAAATTCCGATCGACTCACACTTCAGCAATGTTTCTTTGTACAAAAATACTTTACCAGGGAACCGAAAACGGACTCTTGTCGGCTGATTGTGTGGATCGGGTGGATTGGATTATTATATCACAATTGCTTAAAAATGTTGTCCGTAACATGTCTGTCTTTTTGCAGTACTACTGCGAGCATTGCTGGGCGACGATCCACTCGCGTCCCGGCCGCGAGTTCCACAAGCCGCTGGTGAAGGAGGGCGCCGACCGCCCGCGCGCCGTGCCCTTCCGCTGGTGTTAGTCGCGACCGGGGGAAGTGGGGGGAGTGGGGGACAGTTCTCGGCGGCAGGGGGGAGAGGTGTGTGGGGGGGAGAGTAGGGGAATGATGGAGGGTGGGGGGAGGTCTTTGTTGGGGGATAGTTTGTGTTAGCTGAATCGTGGGTTATGATGACGGAATGGGTTTTTGGGAGTGAGGAGTTGAGTGTGTAGCTTGCTGTTGGGGTTAAGAAGGTTGTTTCTTGTAAATCACGATTTGGGTAATTTGGGTGTGTTTTGAGTTGTGGGCTTAGTTTGGGGAGTTGCATGGGGGTAGGGTTGTTGTGAAAAGATCGGCTTTGGAGATATGGTGTTAGGCAAGTTTGATTTCTACAATCGATGTAAATAATAGAAAATTGAATTGTATATGGCTATGAGATTCTGAGCGAAATTGTAGTTAATTGTAATTGTAGTAATGTTATTTTCATATATTTTTGATTTTTCTATCAACTATAGCGCTTGTAGAATGTGATCTTGGCTAAGTTAGGAGGGTTGGGAGAGCGTGTGATGGCGGCAGGTTTAGTCTAATCTAAAAGATGTTTAAGCAAATTATAAAATTCTTGCACGATTTGTATGGAAATAGTACGGATAGGTAGTAAGTTAGGCCGAGAACTGTCACATGAGGGAAGTGAGGGCGATCTCCCCGGGATTGGAAGTGGGTTTTTATCCCATTTGGGATACCATTTGGGATTGTAAAACTCGACTCTGCCAGCGTTGAATGGCTTTGAAGAGAATTATTGTAGACATAGAAGTTTTGGTCCTTGGAGGCCTTAGAGGTTTTCTGGTGCGTTGTTTGCAATACGACATTTTGTGACATTTTTAATCTGTATTTTTGACAGTTACACTTTCTAGATTATTAATAAAAAAAATCACGGCTTTTAGTACCTGTAAAAGTGTGACGAACTGTTGTATCGCCACCGGACACGACAAAGACACCGATTAGTCAAAATTGGCCGCCATTTTGTTGGCCGTTAGAAAAAATAAATGCAACATTATTCGATATAATGTTAAGCGAAATATATAGAATTCAAGTACAAGACAATTCGGTTTTTGGATTTCTTCCGGACGAAACTTTTTTTTTTGCTAAGAAACGAAAAAAGTTTTGTGGGAAGAAATCAAGAAACGATTCGATTTAAGCAAATGTATTCAAAAAAATTAGCTAGTTGTCAGTTTGTCGTTTGTGGATAAGCTATTACGTCTTGTTGCGCACCCTTGCGACAAAAATGTCGCGTCCCCGACACTTTGGTCGCGGGTGCGTGCTCATTTATCGTAAGATATTAAATGTAAGACATAAGTGGATTCACATTTTTCGAAAAGATAAGTACCTGTGTAGCTAGAGTGAATTTCCTATACCCTCCTTTTTTAAACTCGGATATAATATTTTTGCGAATCGATTTTTTTAGGGTCATTGGTCGATCTAATATCGATTCGGAATCGATTGTGGCGTCGATTGTTTTCATCGCTTTGTCGGTTTTTTTTTTGTGAAAAGGTTTTGTTCCTAGCGACCATATTCCCGGGAGGCGGTATGAATTTTTTTTTAGTACAAATGAAAAAAACGTTACCAATCTTGGCTGTAGACGATTTTTATATTTTTTTTTGTTTTTTGTGTTTAGTATTAAAATGTTAATATATATTTTTTGGATCCGCCGGGGTAGTGCAATAGAGGTAGACTAAGATGTAACCAAATGAATAGTGTATATAGTTCAATTTTTTGCCTTCGACTGTCTCGGTCTCTTAAAAGAAAATCGAAAAAAAATTATAATAATACAGGATGTTTAGATTTTTAGAAGGTTTTTTACGGTTTCCTGTATGGTTGTGTCGATTGGTTCTCGGTTAAAGGGTATATGGGTACTTAATTTTGATGCAGACATGTCCCGACCGACCGCGGACGAGGCAAGAACGCGTTTTTTCGATGACTTTTATTCCCAACATTCGACTTTGTAGAGCATTTTTTCGTGTCGTGACAGATTTTGATGTAAGGCGCAAGTGCCTTAGCGTTGCGAGTTTTGGTTTTACCCCTCCCGAGCTTTGTTTGCCGAATTCCGACCGATCTTTGACTCGAATACGGATTTCGGTCTGTAATCGTTTTGCTTTTAACGCTTCTCGAACGGTCTCTGACAGGTTTCGGTCTTTCGGTTTGTTTAAGAAGCGTCCGAAGCAAAGCGATCCTAAGCGTTAAGTAGTGAATTTGTAATTATTAGAGCGTTTAGTGGGAATTATTTGCCATACAATCACGCGACGTGGCACTTCGTTTGTACGTCACTAATATTCTAACGATCGTAGACAAATTAAATAATATATATTTTTTTTTCTTAGACTTAGACCTATTTCATAAATGGAGTGGTGCGTCGCGATTTCAGAGTTTAAAAATGCACACATGCGTGCGAATAATAATAGTTAATAAAATAGATTCGAAATAGACATTAATGCGAAGGTTTCCTCTTTAAATATATGTAACTAGAAGTTTTTAGGTGATTTCAAACACGCTCTATAAGCCCCGATATCTTTCTCACTCTCACGGCACTATTTCTATCCCTTTCACACGTTTATTTGATGTTTTGAGCTGTTCCGATTGTTCTGCATTTGATTTTTTTTATTTTTTTTTGTTTGTGACAACACTATGATTTTGACGGTCCGATGTCGATTCGGTTAACCGAAATTTTGACTATTGTTCAAAACAATAGAACTGATTTGGACAATCGAAATTGCAAAGCGAAACTAAATTCGGTTAACCGAAACAATAACCGATGTCGGACGATTTTGACGTGAACTTGTAGCTCGATGTGTGTGCATTTTCAATTGTGGTTATTTTGTACGTGATTGCTCAATCGTTTTTGATGAATTGTTTAACGTGCCCCCTATCCAGCGAGTGGTGCGAAGAGTGGTTGTTGCATGGTTGGTCGCACTGTCCCACTTTTGTATTTTTGTATTTTTATAAAAAACTAATGTGGAATTCGGATGTTTTTTACTTTACGCGCAACGTGGTGTAGTTTAAACGACCAGGTTTGCTTCCTGGTAGATAAAAATTAATTGGTGTTAGAAAAACCGAGTTGTTTGGGATATGTGGTCTGTTGCATATAGTATTTGCACTATATCTAAGAGCTGAAATTGGCTACGGCCATTGCATTGGGATGCCAGGGACTGGCAGTTTGACTGGACGCTGGACTGGTACGCGACAGTAGATCAAATCGACTGGTACCGCGACTGGCGGCTCGACTGTATGTTCGGCTGGTAGCTCGACTTGGAGCTAGATTGGCAACTTGACTGGTAACTTATCTAGTAGCTCGGCTGTTAGTTTGACTGGTGGCTCGAGTAGTAACTAGACTGGCAACTTGACTAGTAGCTTGACTGGTAAATGAGATCGGTAGGCTTACGATGGCAAAAATTACTTAATCTGCCACCAGTCTTGGCATCTGAATGCATTGATTGAATAAGCAGAGGCTGTAGAAAGATTCGACTTACGGAGGAATTTTCTAGTTTCTCCTTGTTTATTTTTTATTATTGTTAGGGGTTTTGCTTAAATATTTGTTTTGACGAAGCGCGGTAGTTTATAATTGTTTTAATTTCTAGACTCTTTGAAGTTTCCTTTTTAGTTGTATAGTTTGATGCCGCGGCTTTGTTTCCTTTGTGTTTGGTTAGTTGGTAGGTTGTTTAACTTGGTTTCTTGTTTATGGCTCGCGCCGTTTGTTCTTGTTGAACGTTGACTGTTTTCTATTTATAGCTATTTCATTGCTAATCTTTTCGTTTTTAGATAGTAATTTTGCATATCACATGGTTTCACCGTACGGGGGGCATTGTCTTAAGATTTTTCGACGTGGAATTTGTACTTTGAAACGGTCTTAGTGATAATTAATTGTTGTTGTTGATTCGACGTTTTCGACGTTTTGTCCCCTCGTAACGCCCGAGTGGTCTCACGCACGCCAACTTGCATGCATCCATCATCCGCCATTTTTATTCGGCGGCGGACCGAGATTAGGTAATTTTTTTCTTAGTGCGCCTGACTTGAGGCGGGCTTGTAATTTACTAGAAATTTTAGTGAAATTATTACGTAATTATAATTATGAAAATAGCAAAAAGTAGAAAAATTCATTATTACCTAAACCTAGATGATTAATATAGTATAAATACCCTAACGTTGCCGGACAATATTGTTTTATAACGCACTGTCGTATGCGTCTGTCTGTCTGTCGCGTTAGTTCATTACAGGCCGGGATGGTGCATAAGAATGTATTTTTTTAATAAATTTTATAAACCCGACTCCTTGGACGCGTGTTTTTAATGTTGGCAATACAATATAATATAATATGACAAAAAATTTTGCCTAATTTTCTTTGAGAAGTTTTTGGTTTTAGTGTAATTATTATAAAGTTGATACGATGATTTAGTGTTTATATATATTATATAATTGCTTTGTGGAAGGAGTCGGCACACTATTATTTCAAATTAGATTTATATATTTTTATAGACGGTTGTTTCTATTGTTATATTGTACCTACAATCAATTTTGTTGGAAATGTCACGTTTCGAATGTCACTTTGACAGCAACCATCTGAAAGTTAGGCTGCACACACACGATCGATTGTTTTGACGCAAGTGTGGACTGAGCCTTTTGGTCACAAAAGTGACATTTGAAGCTAAATTTTAAAATGTATCAATATAAATAAAATAATTTGCTACAGTTTATGTTTTAAGAATTTGCTTGGTTTCTTTGGCATATGAAATTAAATGTATGGAAGCGAGAACCAAATGAATTCGTTTTTTTTCAAGAATTTGTATGAGAATTGTATGATGTTTTAGCTTTTGTAATGTTCACTTTGATTTGACATGCAATTAATTTAGACTTGAAATATTAAAATGAATTTGAAACTTTGTCCTGCGTTTTTGTCTTAGATTGTTTGGGATAGTGCAATCTACATATATTTTTTTATTCACGTCGAAACTGTGTTGTCACATAATTGTAAGTTTTTGAGCTGTTTTTTCTTTGACCAAAGACATTTTTGCCAAAAAGACAGCGGGTCTCCGAACCCTGCAATTCCTAACCGGTGAAAATGCTTCGATTTTTTTTATATGAACCTTTTTTTGTTTCGTCATAGTTGCTTGGTTGGTCTAAGCATGGTTGTCAGTGTAAAACGTTAAAACAATTAGTATAGAAAATACTTATTTTTTAGTAAATATTTTTTTATTTAAAAGTAATTGATTTGCTATAGCAGATTTAAATGGAAATATTTAATGAGTCATAGGAATGACTGATGATATAAGGCATTGTGTAGGATATGTAAATGGTTAATTTTTCCTTATTTTGATTATTGAAAAATATAGTATAAACATTTTAAATTAAGCTATCTATTTTGTTTTTTTCGCGTTTTTATTTTAATTCGAAACATCGAGTACCAAAAATCTAAATAAATCCACATTAAATAATATTCTCTAAAGATAATTTTACATAAAATGTCAAATATTCGTGTAAATCTTAAAGAATTACCAATAATATAAACATTATTGAGTTAGGTCGTTTTTGCACTGAAACTTCAAGTCCGGATGACCCAAACCACTGCGACGAGACGCTTAGACGTAGTTGTTCCCGCTTGTTTCGATGTATTTTAAAAATAATTCCTATTTATTTATTTTTTACCATTTTTGTATAACTTTTTTTATTATTATTATATTTAAATATAAATTAGTGTTGTTTATTTAGTGATAATCATTTTTTTCAGTATTTGATAGTTTTTAATGTACTTTAAACTGCATTCTAGTGTTTTAAGCTTCGCCGATAAATTGCACATTGGCAATAATTAAGATGTATTTATGTATTTTATTCTAGTGACATATTGTAAAAATACAGTTACGGTGTAGATTCGGATTTTTCTAAATCGGAGCTTTACTTATAATTATTGTATAATTTGAAAAGTTTTTCTAAAAGTGACGACGCAACTCTTTTATATATTTATATTATGTGGACAATGATTGCAGTAGAGTAGACTTGAGTTTTTTTTTCTTAAGAGTGTTTATTTTTGTTGTTTGAATAGTATAGTGGGTCGGTGGTGTGATTTTGGTTTGCGCTGTGTGATGGCCACATGGGTTATTCAATTAGTTGAGAATTTAAGCAAAATAAATTTTTACTGTCTCAAAAGTGGCCTAACTCAAAAATTTAGAAAAAATCACAAATATAAAAGTTATAAAATATAATTGAATCATATATTAAATATATATTTTATTATTGAAATAATTAGTCTTTAAATTAAAATATTAGTTTTTAATTACCTTCAAAAGTGTGAGTAAGGCCATTTTTCCACTGACAGTTTTTGTATAAAGTAAAAATTAGTAATTTTTAGTTGAATATTTTTCAAATTTCCACCCATTTTGGTCGTGTGATACAGCGTTTTTCGTTCAACTGAAAAGTGATCGCCACCGGCTCTTAGGTATTGTTTAAAACTGAAATACTTGAATTTTTATATGAATTTTATTATTATAATATGGTATTTTACTAAATATTAGCCCAATATTAACTATTTCTATGCTTGTTTCATTTTCTATCCCATCTTATATATGTAAGCGTCTAAGTATTATATCAGTGAAGCGTTGTTTTAGTTGCATTATGAGTATGTTCATGAATATAATATGTATGTATGTTTGGAATTGTTTTGTCGAATACTAGTGGTTGATTATAATTTTTTTGTACAGAAGAACATAAAGGTTTTTTTCCGGACCGCGGGTAATTTTTTGACATACAGTAATTGCTTTTTTCTGATACCTATCTATATATATACAGATAAATAAAATGGAAGTGTCTGTTTGTAATGTCGAAATAACAGCCTTTTACTAATAATTGTATATGAAAGTATATACGGTACTTACAAGAAAAAAATTACATTAAAGGTGACTTGTTCTTTTATGTTTTAATACGCTCTGAAGAAAGTTTCAAATAAGAATTTGATACAACAAAAAACACTTTCAGTCCGCATTATTGTGATGGGCAACTACGGTACCCTAAATTCTGCATGGCTCGACAAGCACTTGGCCGATTTTTCGATTCAAAAGATAACTATGTTTGTGTTTCTCCCGTGATTGCTGCAACGCATTTCAAATGTTGGGAATCAAAAGTAAAAATAAATAAATAATAAATATGCATAAATGCACAGCACCGTCTAGTTCCATGGTAAGCTACGAGGCCTGTGTTATGGATACCAGATAGTTGATACACTACGCATATATAACTTTATATTTATACATATTATAAATATAAACACCCATCACTGGAGTACAAACATTTGTACTCATTACACAAATGAATGCCCCCATCGGGATTCGAGCCCGCGACAGCTAACACAGCAAGTACTCTACAAACTGAGCCAAATGTGTCGTCAAAAATAAATCTGCGAAAAAATCCTCATTCTGGACCACAATGTTGAATTTGCAAAATGTTGGATTCTTATGATGTTGAATTCGCAAAACGTTGACTCCCAAAATGTTGAATTAGTAAAAAGTTGAATTTACTGGACCCACAATGACAAGTTCCTAAAATGTTGAGTTCGCTAAAAGTTGAACTTGCAATATGTTGAATCCTAAATTTTGAACACAAAAAATTGTATCCTAACAATCCGAACAACAATATACATATAAATACAATCTGAATTGAAATGAATTTTTATCTGCGATATTTATAGTTATTGTTCGTTACCACCCCAGTTTGGAAAAAGGGCAATGCAATGTCACTTGGTCAAGAAAATATCCTCCAATAGTCTTGAATATAAATATGATAGAAATATAGTAGTACGATTGTGCTCTTATTTTGTGTTACTTTCACCGACGTATATGACAGAAGACTGGCGGCATATTGTAGATACTGCCCCTGATTTAGAAAATTAGCACAATTTTCTACAGTATTTTGAAGAGCAGTGGTTTAATATGATCACAATTTGATAAGTAGGGAGGATTATTGTTCCTTGTTGTATGAACATGACATAGTGAAAAACAAAAGTCGAAAAACAAATTACATCGAACAAAAAAACAAGTTTTGTGTTACATTTTCATTTATTAAAGTAAGTACAGAACAATATTCATAAAAAGCACATGAAAATTCATTTCAATTCATTTCTATGCAATTCAGATTGTACTTATGTATATTGTTTTTCGGATCGTTAGGATACAACTTTTTTGCATTAACGTTTTGGGATTCAACATACTTATATAATAAAATATTCTTTATTGCACTTACAATATACAGACATTTTAATATAATAGTTGTATGCAAAGGTGGACTTATCTCTAGAAGAGATCTCTTCCAGCCAACCTTTGTTCATCAAAAAAAGATTGTTAAAAAAACATATTGCAAGTTCAACTTTTAGCGAACTCAACGTTTTAGGAATTCAACATTTTGGGAGTCAACATTTTGCGAATTCAACATCGTAAGAATCCAACATTTTGCAAATTCAACATTGTGGTCCAGAATGAAAATCCTATTAGTGGACTAAAAAATATGTTGAGGTAAAACATATGCTGGCAATACCTTTAATCATAGCATAATCATAGATTCACTCGCCGTGGCATGCCACGGCGAGTGAATCCACGGGGAACTGATTCATTGATAAAAACTTTGTTACGTTTTAGGGAGCAATCAGCAAGAATTTATGGCGTCAAAAAAAAATACACCTTTATATTTAAATTTACATTTAAAATATTCAAACCAAGAGATGTTTTCAACAAATCGTTTAACGCACAGAATATCAGGTGATTTGGAAATCTTTTTTGTTGTAGTCGATTAAAAATATATTTTTTTTAAATTGTTTTTGGCCCCTAACTCCCTAATCCTTGGAAGAGGTTCCTGAGGAACTCCTGTGTGTTATAATCTGCTTCCATAGGCCAGCTGCATCCCAGAGAAGGCTTGCCGATGACCGGTCCCATCTAGGGATGGATACAGGTGGTATACCTAAATACATTAAAAACTAAGTGGGTAACAGAATCCCTTAATCTGTTTCGAGCAGACCAATAAAAAATACTCGAAAGAATTGGACGTAGTTATACAAAATAAATCCAATCACAAAAACCTAGTTTTGAGAAAAGGGAGTTTTAATAAAATTGGTATATCAATGTAACAAGACCGTAGTGTTTTTTATAACCCGTTATCTAAGTTACTATGACACATGGTTTTATTCTAACTCTACGAAAATGCTTAATATTTTGTTGGTGTCGATACTCGTTAGCGTCTGTATGTTTCAAAAGAAAAAGGCACTTTGCGGCGGTTAATATTTTGCATGTAGGTGCCATCTAAGACAGTGACTCAAAAAACGGTTTTGTGGGCTGCATCCATTCTGCATAACTACATCCAATTACCTACAACAATTAATTACTTTAGAGGATAGATATTAAAAAAATTACTATTTTCGTTTTGGAAAATCTATTCGTATTTGTCACCCAAAAATAGTTGGGCAAATTTTGATAAAGCTTTTTTTATTATTAAGACCGGACAAGCCGAGGAAGCAAGCGAGGGTATAAGACTCAGAAGAAAAGAGTCATATTAACAAAAAAATGATTTAAGTCAGTCTTACACTGAAATTATCATGAAAATCCGTT
This sequence comes from Brenthis ino, assembly GCA_921882275.1. Classification (NCBI taxonomy): domain Eukaryota; kingdom Metazoa; phylum Arthropoda; class Insecta; order Lepidoptera; family Nymphalidae; genus Brenthis; species Brenthis ino. The sequence continues at coordinate 6,207,731 of OV170229.1, forward strand.
AAAAATAGACATAATGAGAAATACAACCGAAGTGATACTTAGTTCTGTCCTTTTAAGTCCCTTTTTAACCGACTTCAAAAAAAATAGGTTATCAATTCGGCACGTATGTATGTATGTAATAGGTAACTGCAAAATATTTACTTATGATAATCTATTAGGGCTTCTAGAAAAATATACAAAATTTTATAGGTGTATATATGTATGTTTTTCCACGCATATATCCGAAACTAGTAATCGGAGTGTGAGTCATTCTTTTTCTATTTGCTTACATTCATTTCATTACAGTTCTTCATTAAAACTTTTATTCGTAGGTAGTCTGCAAAATAAGTCATGTGTCAAAATCCATACCAATGACTATTAAAAATGTAAAAGTAACTGCCTGTTAAATTTAAAGTACGCACTAATCCGATTTCGATGAAATTTGGTAGCAACTAAAATAAAAATAGTGATATCATAGTATCATGATGTCATTCTCATGTTTTTTAAGATTTTACAGAATGGTTGGACACACATTTGGGATTGAAAATCAATAACAAAATATAAGGAAATAATTAATTTATTTTTTAAATAATAATTTATAACTTATAATAACTAATTTCTATAATCAAAACATAAGGTTTTCAGATACAACTATTCTTTTAATAATACAACAGTTGAGTAAAAATTAGGTCACTTTTACACTGACAATCTTTAAATTAGTGATCTAGATAATATATATAAATAACATTATGACTAATAGTTCAAAATTTCTTTTTAGAAATAAGCGGAAGAAAAAAATTTATCAAAATACAGTTATTCGAATATTTTATTTAAAAAATATAAAGAAACTATTAAAATTAAATTACCGCTAGAGAGCTTCTTAGATAAGTACATAAATTAAGAAAATTACCTATATCTTACAGGCAAATAATAGTAATTAAAACAATTTTTTTTTAATATATTTTTCTACATCACTCAGTTTTCAACCTCGTATGTAATGTTATTCTTTCTTTGATTTACGCGAATATTTGTCATTTTAAAATAAAACTATCTTCTCCCTTTCCCTTTTGGGGTTCCACCAAATCTCACTTAGGGCTGCTCCACACTATAGTGTCGATCATAGTCCGTTTTCGGTCCGATAAAATATTTCTATACAAGAAACGTTGCTGGAGTGTGATTCGACCGGAACGTGAGTCTTACTAATAGTGTGAATGCACTCATTATTTCTTGTATAACAATATTTTACCAGACCGATATCGGACCGAGAACGGATTGTAATCGGCACTATAGTGTGGAGCAGTCCTTAAGCGCACCATAAGGGGAGGGGGGAAAGGGGTCAGGAGGTTCTATATAGAAAGAAAAACAGCGCACGTAATTAATGGACGTCCCTTTAAGAGTAACCAGATAATAATTGTTCTCTAGGTGAACACTTACATATACATTCTTATTAAAATGTATCCAGAGCAACAGAAGTTCTCAAATATGTTATGTAAATCATTCAACATTTAAAAGACCAATTGTCTTGTTTCTCACTAACCTTTTTCCAGACACTGTCTTAAAAATAAATATTGAAGTCAAAAATTAACTGAAATTAAGTTCAAATTTTAAAAACATAAATTTTTGAAGTACATTAGTTTACTTTGGAACCATCTTTATCTAATCTATACACTGAGTCGCCACTCTATTCCCTTTTTACCAATATTAAGAAAAAATAATTTACACTTATGTTAATTCTAAAGCCTATTTGTTTCATTGTGTACTATATTTTAAATATGTACATATAATAAATAGGGAATATGCGTCATTAGTACTTACTTTAGTTTAACAAAATCGCTAATCGCTCCGATATGATATACTCTGACGTCACATTCAGTCTGACCAATGGCGTGCATTTCTACTACTTTGAATTTCTCACCTATATTTGCAGTTTTTAGCCATTTTTTTCTTAATCGAAAAGAAATTACATTTTTTTTAATACATGCTTAATACAAAAGCAATAAAGATTATAAGAAAAATATTTCACCTTTATTTAAATTACACGCATATTCCCTATTGCTTGAAAAAATATTGTGAAACATTTATACATATAATAATTATAAGTAATCAGTACAAAAATGGCCTAATTTCAGCTATCTATTCTAATTTTAGTCAACAGGTGGGCTAAATAGCCAACTAACTATGCACATTTTCTCTTTATCAATACCACATATATTTGTAAGCATATGATGTTTATCAAGAAAACCGAAGAAATATTGCTACAAATTTAATTAGAGGTGTAAAATAAAAGTATCCTCATGTAAAACAAAGCACTTAACTGAAATTATTTTTTCAAACAAATATTGCAAGATACTCAGCCCTTTTTACCATCCCACTGCTGAGCACAGGCCTTCCTCAAATACGAAGCAGGCCATAGTCCCCCACACTGGTCAGGTATCAACTTGCTAGGTTCTCTCAGACATACAGGTTTCGTCAAGATGTTTTCCTTCACAGTAAGACAAGTGGTGATCACATTGAAAATGAATCGGACATGAAAGAAAGAATCATGTAAAACAAACAAAAAAAAATATTAATAAAAATATTGCAAGAGCTAACATTAGTAAAAAGGTGCAATTAGAAATAAATAATAGAGAGTAGTTATTTATCTGTAATTCATTATACAAAATATTATGTAATTTCTATACATTCTGTGCTTAAGCCACTTTTGCACTGTTAACATCAAATACATATTATAAGTGGTACATTTGATATACACATTAAAATAAATACAAAGTGAGTAAAAACTAAATCTAAGATTATAATAGGATATTTGACACTTAAATAATAGTAATGACTCACCTTTGCTTCGCTCAGGTCCATCCCTAGGTACATTTGAATGGTTAGTAATTAGAATAGGCAAACTCCATAATATTTTGTTTATAGAAATAACATAATTTAATAAAAAAAAAAATTAAAATTGGTTGTTTCCGACATGCAGATCAGTCATCTTTAAAAAATAATGATGTAAAAAAACAGTCACGAGGACTGCCGACAGAAGTGAAAACTTAAAACTATAAACAAACAGTTGTTATTTTTCGATATTCATATTAATTGTTTGATCCTACATTTAAATTTTTAAATTAAAACTGTTCACATTTATCTGGTTTCGATATCTATCGGCACTCTGAGTGTTAGCGTTAACACGTCACGTGACCATGTCGATGACGACTTACATGAATTTATACTATATCAAAATAATTCATATTGTTATGAAATTTATTAAAGGCATATATTTAAGGAATTTAAGATGTATCTTTAGGGATACCCCTTTAATTTAATCAGATGATGTCAAAAAAGAATTTTATGTAAATTGTAAAGTTTAAGTAATTGGTTATGTTGTCAAGACTGCCTTTCTGTTTTGGTTTTTAACCAATTCTGTGTAATAGAAGCTTTATAGGTGCACAGTTCTTATTGGATTTTCAGATCTCTTAACTCTCTAACTATCTCTTAACTCTTTTTTTTTAAAAGAGTTAAGCTCTCCAGTAGATTTAAATATACACAATTTTATTTTATTTTAAAGCCATAATTTAAACCGAACCCTTGAGCTAAATGATGAATCATTATCAAATCTGGATAATTGTATTAAAATATTATATTTTATATTGATTACAATAAAGGCCTTAAGGCCTTAAGGTGACAAATGGTATCAAATTGATATGGAAAATGGAGATCTATCAAATATCCTATTTTATCCTTCATAAGTTAATTATAACTTTCCAAAATAACTAATAATACTAAAAATTCATCCAAAAAATCATAATCTCTTATGAATCCTATTTAAATGAGTCAAAAGCGATTGCTTTGCTTTAAACTTTAAAGAGCAATGATCACATTCAAATGTGACATTTTTGAATGTATGTTTATTTGTTACATGTTTCACCAGCCTATCCTTACTTGTAAATTTCTTTTGACATTTCACACAAGCATTCTCAGCTAATATCTGCTTCAGTTTCATGTGTCGACGTAAACAATATCTTGATTTGAATGTTATGGCACACGATTCGCACTTTGATTTACTCTTTATTTGATGTTGAGTCTGACAATGGATATCTAAATTACTTTTTTTATTAAACACAATTTGGCATTCATTGCATTCGAAAGTCGCTTCTCGTTGCTGACTTTGATGATTTGAAGTCATGTGGCGGAAAAAGTGACTGTTTTGGGTGAATTTAACCCGACAATACTGACAGGTGTATATGAAATTTCTATCGTCCTGCCTCGGCTCTTCCTTTTTCCTGTTGGCTGGTCTTGTTATCCGAATCCTCGGGCCAGTTCTTACTGGTTTTTTATTCATCACTAAGCTTTTTCAAACGGTTGTTTTAAACTAACATTTTTGTGATTGTTCGTACACAAATATCAACACGTAGACAATTATGAATAAAAGTATTCTTGTATTATTTTATGATGTACTTATAGTTTTTAATTACTTTCGTAGTTTAATTAGATGAGCAAATAAGGTTTCTTATATTTATTTTCAAAATATTTTACAATTTTAGAGTTAGTTACACGAAACGTCAAATAATTAAAGTTTGGCAAAGTGCGTTCGGAAATTGACGTTCGACAACTTTCACTTTTTGTTGTTTGTAGAAAAATAAACATTTCATTATTAAATTACATGACGTGTTATTGTTACTTCATCCTTATAATTTTTTGAGCAATATTTCATAGTTTCTAGATAAATAGTACATCGCTTAATTTTTACCTTAGTATCGCTTAGTTACATTTAATTTAGGACAAATATAATATAATATATAGAATAACATAATATTTGGTTAACTTTAACCACCCAAATAAACGTAAAATTTGTTATGCATTCATTTAAAAAATATTATGCATTGCAATGCATGTATATTGCGCTTAGGATTTAGAAATACAAAATAAAAATAATATTGCCATAATTTGTAAAATTATTTTTAAAATAATTTTTAGTTAATAATAAAAAAAAACAAAAAAGTCCGATACTTACAAACGAGTTTTAGCTGGTGTAATAATTAATAAAATGTGAGTTTATTTTCAAGAAACAACAAGTACTTTTTTAAAATGTAGTTACAAATTTTTGATTTCTCAAAATTTGCTCCATTGACTATTTTACTTTATAATATCAAATATCAGATCCCCAAATCCCCATCCACATCCTGTTGCAAAAGTTTTTAATATAAAATAAGAAAATTATCACAAATAGCTTATAAAATATTAAAAAATAAATTACAAGATATTTCAACGATTTGTTTAAAAAATTGCAAGAAAATATTACACCATTCATTTCCCATTTTTCTCCAATCGATTAATTACATTACATATTACGCCATTGCCGCTTAAAATCTACATCCGATAAAAAAAATCACGTACAAATGTTTTTCGTAATAACACACGTATTTTGCCGCGGAAATCTAGAAAATGTTACATTATCGCCTTATAGCACTGTAAATAAAGTTTAAAATAGCGTAAATTAATATTTGAAAACTCCATTAACCAATTAGTCAAGAAATAAATATATATGAAGCAGGTTGATTTAATTTTAATTCATAATTTTTAGTGAAATTATAGAAATGCACCGATTTGGTGTAATAATTTTCGCCTCCATTTTAGTTGGCGTGTTTGCTTTTGATAAATCTAAATTAGTTGAAACAAGTGAAGGCACAGTCGAAGGGTATTTGTCGGAAAGTGGTCTCTGCTATGAATATTTAGGGATAAGATATGGAATTCCACAGAAATTTAGAGTGAGTATCTTATTTTATTATATTTTCCTTAGAATGTTTTAATAAAAAACTACATTTCTAATTAAGATTATATAAATAGATATGGATAGAGGTAGCTTAAAGATCAATTTCCATATTTTTAACTTCAAAAAAGGCGAGTTTTCAAATAACTTTTTACACTTATAAATTTATCCCAAAGGCTTTTTAAATTTTTATTACAAAATTTCATGCTTCCTAGACTCAGAAATTTGAAGAAATATACCTATATTCTTTATTGCACAAAAAAAAGTAAAAAATATATCGAAAATGACGTGGACAAAGGTGGACTTATCTCTATATGAGATCTCTTCCAGTCAACCCATGTATGTGGGAAATAGTGTTAAGTAGCGGGACAGAAGAGAAAGTAAAATTGAATAGAAAATTGAATAAAATAACAATAAATAGTTCTATATACATTATTTCCGTAATTTATTAGATCTAAAGAAATCAACAGACAAAAATATTTATAGGTAAAAATATAAACTAACAAAGGACTAGTAGAGTGCTATGCTCTAGTCCATATTTATAATTCTACTACATTTTTTTTATTGATTCAGATTTTAGCAAAACGGACAAATTAAAAATACAATTTTCTAATTATCTAGTTATACAAACATAAATTACAAACTAATAATGATAAAATAAAAACAATCAAAGTTTATAAATGTGTTTCTTAGTTCACTCAGTAACTACTACTGAATGGCTTTGCCGCAAGCCAAACTAGTTCATTAATTTTAATAATTTATATATATTTTTTTTATTTCAGGCGCCCTTACCACCACCAAAATTCTCCGGAATTTACAAAGCCAATAACCCCAACGTCCTCTGTCCACAGTTTATGACCCATGACCCTCTAGCGGCTCCAAGCGACAATGAGGACTGCTTGGTCCTTAACATTTTTGCTCCATCTTTCTTAAACAGTACTTTTCCAGTCATGGTTTTCATTCATGGGGGAGATTTCGGGGTAGGATCGGGTTCACCAAGCTTCTATGGTGCACAGTATCTGATCAGCCATGGGGTTATTGTCGTTACCATTAACTACAGATTGAATGTCTATGGCTTTCTCAATTTAGATATCTTGGACGCTCCTGGAAATGCTGGGTTAAAGGATATCAGAGCAGCATTAAGATGGGTTAAGCAAAATATTGCTAATTTCAATGGAGATCCTGATAATGTAACTGTTTTTGGTCAAGGCAGTGGTGGGGTAGCTGCTATATATCTGACAATGTCAGAATCTACTAAAGGACTGTTCGATAAGGTCATATCTGAAAGTGGAAGCCCATTCTCTCCTCAATCCTTTGATCCAAAACCAATAATGACTGCTAGTCAAGTGGCCAAATCTCTTGGCTTAACTAGCAAAAAACCTAAAGAGTTGTTTAAAATTTATTCGGAAACTGATATAAATAAAGTCGAAGAAGCGATTGAGAAGCAAATGAATGCCAAATCTGTATTTTTACCATCAGTAGAGAAAGTTTTTGATGGAGAAGAACCATTTTTAACAGATACTCCTTATAATATATTATCTGCTGGACTGAATCATCCTAGTTTTAACCCTGTTCCTATGATAATTGGTCTCAACACTGTCGAAGGCCTAACCAGCACATTAGACTACTACACAATTACCAGCCAAATGGACAGAATTAAAAATGAAGACTATTCCGCTTTAGATCAAAGAAGTTTATTAGTTCCAGAAGAAGAAAAAGAAGAATTCCGAAATATGATCAAAGAAACGTACTTTACAAACATAAGCTCAGATGAAGCCCTTATAGGTGGGATAATAAATTTGAATACTGATTTTTCATTTGTGGGACCAGTTTCGCTGTTTTCAGAGATATATGCCAACAATTCTGGCATGCCAATATATGAGTATATATTCAGTTATATTGGCAACAGAAATCTTGGCAGATTACTCACAAATAGTAGTTTAGGAGCTACAGCGAATAGGGACGAGCTGTTCTACATTTTCGAGTTGGAAAGGATGCCTCTGCCAATGGACGAAAACGACGCCAGAATTATAACTTTCATGACTATGATGTGGACTAACTTTGCCAAATTCGGGTAAGTTACTAATTTTTTAATATCTCTATTCACTTTTATTTTGTTTGATCAGAATTTAATACGTTTCAACACAAGAAGTCTTATTCAAAATTACAAGAAGAAAATGAGATTTCCATTTTTAGCTATTTTTGTAGTGAAAACTTGTATAGGCAGGTTTGTTTGTATGGGGAGTAAATTCATGTAAGTCGTCATCGACATGGTCACGTGACGTGTTAACACTAACACTCAGAGGTGCCGATAGATGTCGACACCAGATAAATGTAAACAATTTTACAAATTTTAATTTAAGATCAAACAATTTGAATATTCAAAAATAACAACTGTTTATAGTTTCATGTTTTCACTTATGTCGGCAGTTCTTGCGTCTGTTTTTTTATATTAAAATGCTTTTAAAATATGCATTACATTACAATTTCACTTATGTAACAGTTGCTTATGTGCTATTTATTTCCTACTTTATATATCTATGAATCAAATTTCACCCAAATCCGCCTTTTGAGTGTGAAGAAGGAACAAAAAAACACACATTCAAAAAATGCATAATAGTAATCCGAGAAGCTATAAAACTTTCATAGTACCTATTTTATATAAAACTATCTTTTCGGATTATTTCGTGGATTTATTTTGAATTTTTTTTTCCCGACGTTTCGAATGCTTTACAGCGCACATGGTCACGGGAGACGTTTAAGACGTTTCAAAGATATTATTAACTTGTTACAGACAGTGCCTACCGATAATTTTATAAAAACTTTAATAGTAACTAATTTTATTCTAATTCAAATCTTCTAGAACTCCAACCCCAGACCCGAGCAATGGTTCCTGGTTACCACACCACAACCTCGCCATCAACCTCGAACCCCAATACGTTGCACCATTGACCCCTGAACGAGCTTACTTCTGGAGATACTTCTATTATAAATATGGGGCTGATGTTCCAAAAATATAGGTTATAATAATAGTGGAATAAAAATATTTATTTTATTGTTAGTTATTGGTTGTTTTATTATAATGATACCTATCTATTTATTCATACATACGTCTTACGATGATGTCTATAGCAATAGTATGGGGTGAGGTGCTTCCGACTCTTTTTCTTATGGTGTTCAATGACAAACGAGCAGACAGACCACCTGTTGGAAAGCAGTACCTGTAGCCCATAACACTTACAATGATCCTACTCCTGAGACTCTATATCCATCGAACTCTCTCGTAGGTTACTTTTCTGAAGTTTCACTTCTACTGTGTGATATGCACACACACGCGCTTTTTTTGACACTGTCTGAATATTTTTAAATTAAATATTAAGCCCCGTTAAGCTTAACCTTCGGTTAACTACCTAAACTATGGAGCATATCTTCTCCACATTTCTAAAATATGAAGCTCTCAGAAGAGACTATTTTCGCGTAATTCACAAATATTAATATCATAACCGTAGCTTGTTTTTCGAAATATCTATACATATAATAAAACTGTAACTGAGTCGAATCTGTACATTCAATTTTTTTTTTAAATCTTATTGAAGTAGTCATTATTATCGATACAGAGGCCGAATCTATAGCTTTTAGACTTTTATTTGTCTGTCCGTCTGGGAATTGACACTGGACAGTTTTGATAGCTGGTTATCAGCATGAGCGGTGGTACCTAACCTAATTAAATTTTTAGGGATGTTTGATGACAAGAAGTCGAAATGAACGGTTATTTTAATTAAAAAATCTTTATTATTATAAAATACATTGATTAAATACAAGTTTATTTTAATATCTAAATGAAATAAGTTTACGGCTACAAATCCGGAGGTCCTGAGTTCGAGTTCCGAGAAGGGCCAATTATTCTGATTATAAACTAGGTAATTGCACCGTCATACGAACACGATCTGATCCTCTCCGATCTTGACGAATGGACCTCCCACCGGAATATGAAAGTGAAAGCAATTCAAGAGTGCACACTCCATAATACCTTTATGGCATAAACATATTTAAATAATTAAATTATAATTAACAGTAACGCCGATACCCAAACATCCCTCTTATGAATGAGATAGTATACCTCTTTTTACTTCTGCACGTTATTCCTTCTCTACATTATTCTTTCTTTACCGTCCCCTCTACATCTTTCTCCTTTAGACGGTGAAATGCTTGAAATATGCCAGCTAGTGTTTGATCAAGGAAGCCATACATATATTTGTAAGATTAAAATGCAGTGGCAGCCCCGTGGTAACGCGGTCGCTCGGGAAACCGTGTGAAGCGGGTTTAAACTTTAAATCAAGTTCTCGAAAAATGTGACGTCTGTCAACCCGCAGTCCGTCAGCGTGGTGGACTATGACCCCCTTCGTATTGAAGGTAGGTCCACGCCCAACAGTGTGACGTTAAAAAGGGGTGACGTTAAAAAAGTTGAATATTCACTGAATACACACACACACACACACACACACACACACACACACACACACACACACACACACACACACACACACACACACACACACACACACACACACACACACACACACACACACACACAAAATAAAAAAAACAATACCCTTCTATAAAGTTTCGCAAGTGAGCTAGCTTCATATCTAAAATTGACAAATTTTTGCTTTCATAAATAATTGAAAGACGATTTTACATAAGCACAATATTTATTTATCCAGTATCATGTAAAAGCTATTCATAAAATATTTTATATAACATAAGCAAATTAAAAATTACAATCGCATGAAAGTAATGGTACAATTATCTCACTTTTATATTCAGTTGGGTTATAGGCTGAGTAGCTTCTCTACCGGCATCTCAAAGAATTAACTTCTACCGTCGTCACTATTTATTAATTTGACTTGACCGTTATTCGAAGCTTACGTATTGAGATAGGCATTACCGTTTCCGCCGTTTATATATCTATCCTTGTCTATCCGTCTACTGTCTCGCTCTCTATCGCACCACCTGGCAGGAGAGTGGGGATCGGTGTGAACGATTCCCACTCTTAAAATTATTTCTTCATTGGCGTCTTGTTTTCCGCCGAGTGCAGTCGTGCTGGCTTGGGCTCGCACCGACTATACAAGTAACTCGTAGCATTATAGGAAGACGTTTCTATGTAAGTTTTTGAGGTAATCGCCAACAAAAATTTTAAAAGGTAACGATTCACACCATGTAAGTACATTTACCTTATTTATTATCATCATTTTTCTAGACATTTGTTTAGCACAAAATAAAACGAGTAACAAATACTTAATAGTATTTGAGAATTAGAAATTTAATGCATGTTATGTTAAATAACTGTTAAAATGTTTAAAAATGTTTTTACATTAACTGCAATTTTTAAATTAATACCATCATGATCTCCCTGCCTATTTCATGCCATGATAATTCAAATTAATATAAATTAACACCATGGTAAAGTATATTGGCACTACGTAATTCAATTTAGCTTATAAATCTTGTTTTACTATTGACTACATAGATTATACAATGGTATAATTCCTACATTTTAATCAGTTACCTTGCAGTGCTTTGCTTACTAACTGTTTACTTTTAGAATATAGGCTACATATTCTTGTGGTTCATGGATAATTGACATTGACATAGAGTAATGGAATGTCTATTGGATTGAGAAATCATTTCAGCCCTGTAAACAAATAAAGTTATTACAGTTGTAGTATATATGTAAGTACGTGATATGAAGCGTGAAAATGCTTTCGGAAAAAGGAAGAGCCTACTGGTGTAGTTCACAATTTCATATATTTTATTTTCATATTCATTTTCAGCAGACAATACGATAGTTTATAAGCTTTATTTCAGTTCAGAGCAAAAATGCAGTTAAGATGTCAACACGAGTATCAACATGAGACAACATAAGGACATTAATTATTTTTCATAACACTGCTATGGTACATGTGTATATTGTTATTAGACTAAATACAAATCTTAATTGCCTTGAAGAGGTCCTATGAGCTGTATTTTATAAATAAAACGTCTCCCCGCAGGAGTACGTAAAATGGTTAACCCTCGCAGGGTTATTAGTTATGTGGGTACCTAAGGAGTATCAAAGGTGACCGTTATACATTTACGCATACTACCCGGTCTTAAAGGGGCGTCGCAGGATTGCCGGACGTTAATGATCCCTCCACCACGACAAGATAAGCATATAAGCACATTGGAGGAGGATCTATGGAGACCCTAACGCTGAGATTTTCATCTAGCTGTGATACTAATATCATAATCACAAATGTTGAATGTAAGCCCCGTTCAGTGAGCTTAATATGAATATAAATCCTCGCGGGATTGACAATATACTTGTTCCACAAAATAATCTCTACAGATTTTTTGATTCTTGTCAGAGTGTGAGTCACATATTAATTTTCTCCAAGAGAAAATGGCAGTGAGTTTAATATGAATATAAATCCTCGCGGGATTGACGATATACTTGTTCCATAAAACAATCTCTACAGATTTTTGATTTGTGTCCAAATGTGAGTCACATATTAATTTTCTTCAAGAGAAAATGGCAGTGAGCTTAATATGAATATAAATCCTCGCGGGATTGACAATATACTTGTTTCACAAATCAATCTCTACAGATTGTTGATTCTTGTCCAAATGACAATGAAACAGTGAAACATCAGGAGAAAATAGCAGTGAACTTAATGTGCAGTTGTGATCTCAATTGGAGTTTGATATGTATAGCATAAAATTTAAGCTATGCGTTGAATGGTCACTTACATGATATAGTTTGGTTAAATTCACTGAATTAGGACAATCGTTATATTACTGAGCGTATAATTGTATGGGAAGGCATCGTCTCAATAAGATTGGTTCACTTTTATGAAGATACAAGTCGGATTTAAAAGATATAAATTTAGGTATGTATGTAATATACTTAATGCATAATATAATTAATAATAATGTATGTAAAACTCCAAACCTGTGAATGAATTGGCTTTTAAGCATTATAAGAAATATTATACATATTATTATTATTTTTTTTGAACATATGGATATCGTATATCCATTTATCAAATTTCTAACCCGCACTGGGCAAGGGTAGTGGCCAATGGCCTGATTCCCCTCTTATGAAGGGAGGCCTGTGCACAGAAGCGAGTCATTAAGACTTGCTGATCACGTTAAAAAGTATAATATTCTATTCCAGTGGTCGAATAGCCGAATCCAATTGGTTTTGGCTAAGGTAAATTATTAGAAGAAACAACAGTGTACCTTTACGAAGTGCATACGTTACGGGCCTTTCTGAATTACGTTGATTAAATGTAACGTAATGTATTTCATATTAAACTGATATTTCCACTCAGGGCATCAGGGGCAATTGCTATTTTAGGCGTTCCTGCTGTGCTTGTAACGACAGGTCGTCTTTGTTGCAAATTAAGCCTTAAAAAGCCTAAGAAATCATACAAACATTACATGTTGGTAAGCTACGGCGTTGAGAATTTTCAATAATAATAAGGGTATTGAAAGTTCCAAGAACGATAAAACTCAACGTTAAGCATGGAATATAACTTAAAATATAACATTGGCAAATACTACTACTAATATATTAAGAAAATGACATTTTCTCAAGGAAGGCTTGAAATGTAGCACAGTATAGTGAAAATTTATCCTTAATTTTGGATCACATTTATAAACTACAACGGAAATGACGTATTATGATCATCGCTAAAATTGTAAGTTTTTGACATATTATTATGAAACCCCAGTCTGACAGCTAGGGTAGTTCTGAAAAATATGAATTATAGGCACAAATTGAGGAGGTACGTAATACATTATAAAAATTATCCTTAATTTTGCGTGACATTGGCAAATCTTTGCTTAAGTGACACGTTTTTGTAGCCACTAACAAGATAATTTAATGTCCATTGCTTGGTTATGGATTTTACCAAATGACCGACTTCTACTATATAAAAGTTATGGCGTATATTTGATTAGTCTTGGTTTTATAAGTGACATTGTTTTAAAATTTATATAATAGTACTCGTGCCTAAGAAGTGTTCTCAATTTACTGTCATATGTGGAAATATCCTGTGATGTGCATCTATGTACATCATACGTAGCTTCTTCTACGTAAATCATAAATTTATCGTCGAGGTTAAACGTACACATATGCGTATACGTATGTCATTGTTAAAAAATCATAAATTTTACACCAATGTGTATGCGAACATTTTTAACAGTATATTTCCGTTATGGTATTTTTGGCACACTTATGAAAAGGATTTACGTTAGGCGTTTTAATTATTCTAAACTAGCATTGCCCGCGGCTCCGCCCGCGTTCAGATGACCAAAAACTAAATTCTTAGGTGTTACATATTAGTATACTCTTACATTGCAGTTTTTGTATTTTTCCTCAGAAATAAGATATTTTCCCGCGGTAAAAAGTATCCTAGGATCGCGCGCTACATCGCCCGGTTTATATAGCTTGAGCAGGCGGTCGAGCGATGCGGGGCAGAGGGGATGGACTCGCCGTAGGCATCTCAATGCTCGCCAAGCATTAAAAATGTTTCGCTACTAATTACTTCTAACAACGATATCTCAAAAACTATTCATCTGATTGATTTAGTGTAAAGAGCAATTTTAATCTGCATTAAATGACTAAGCTAACTAAAATATTCATTTGGATAAGGATTAATACCGAACTAAAGAAAATAACTTTGAAAATAACGTAATGTTTTTAATTAAAAATGTTAACATAAAAGTGGTTATTGTAAGTCAACCGTAAGAGATAGAGATATGCTATCGCGGACTTTTTTGTAGCATTTTTATAGATTTTGAATTCTCTAGTACATTACTTAACTGTATCTTTGCTAGTTTACGCGGCGTTCGCGTGGAAAGTTCCCATTTGGCGAGATTTTTTGCGACCTCTTCAACATTTGTCGCCGTATTTCAGCTAATTTACATAAAAGCATAATAAATTATATACCTAAACCTTCCTCAAGAATTACTCTTTCTATTGTTGAAAACCGTATAAAAATCCGTTCAGTAGTTTTCGAGTTTATCGCGTACAGACAGACAGGAGGACAGACAGGAGGACAGACAGGAGGACAGAAAGACGCGGCCGGGGGACTTATTTTTATAATAAGTATAGATAGATTAAATATTTATCTTTTCGGATTGTCAAATATTCGTGTAAATCTAAGAAATTATTATTCTAAAATTAAATAATATTATTAGAATTTTTAATTTGAATGCGAGTCACTTTGACGAAACAATGACTCGTTTAGCTGAGCTTTCTTTAAAGGAAACTAGATCTCAGCCTAGTATTATTACTAGCCTATTATTATTGTTATTTACCTACAACATATGTTAGTATCGTGCGAAGTCGACCTTTCTCTACCATAGTTAACATCTCATCTCTTGAGGTATCTGTCTATCTATAAATATAGGCACTTCCAAAGCCATTATCAAGTCTTAAGCGTTGTTACATTTGATTTATTTATTTTTTATATACGTAAAGAGTTGGTTTCCCAAACCAATGGGCTTCAGAGTTATTAAAGAAATGGTATAAAATGGGGCGCACTATTTATTAATAATAAAGAGGAATTGAAAGTCAACTAATGTGTGTGTTTTCAGAAGAATTTATTAATTTATTATTAACTAAAATTGGAATTTTAAAACGCATTAATTGTTAATGTTAGTTATTGAAATTATTGTTCGAGTATCGGGTCGCGCATAGTAATGTTAGATATTAGTTTTTCTGAAGGTCTAACGGTCTAGGGTCTCGGCTTCGGGCCTGATCACTGGACTGGGAGAGTGTAAGTAAGAATAAACTTGGTCATGTTAAGTGAACACACTTTTAAACCATAAAATCTCGAGGGCAGATGGTTTCTGAAACATTGGCGACCGAGGCCGTAATCGGCCAGGGAGATGTCTCCCATGTTGTATTAATACCTTGTTGAGTTGTGTTATCTACAATATAGTTTATTTTCTATTTGTAAAAGGACTTTGGAAAAGCACTGCATTAAGTGTTTATTTTGGTCTTAGTATAAATCTCATCTCAGTGTTTCAGTTACATACAGCAGAGTTTATTTCATCACATTGGCGTCCGTCTCCTACGCTTGCACCACCAGGCGATAACAAACAAGTCTCAATACGTAAGCTTCGAATAACGGTCAAGTCAAATTAATAGCAGCGTTTTACCTACCAATAAAACGCATATTAATTTACTTACCTTATTCGAAGCTTAACTTTGAATAACTGCCTGGTGTATCTCGACTCAATGAAGAAATAATTTTAAGAGTGGGAATCGTTCACACCGATCCCCACTCTCCTGCCAGGTGGTGCGATAGAGAGCGAGACAGTAGACGGATAGACAAGGATAGATATATAAACGGCGGAAACGGTAATGCCTATCTCAATACGTAAGCTTCGAATAAGGTAAGTAAATTAATATGCGTTTTATTGGTAGGTAAAACGCTGCTAATCTGCGTGATTTTAATAAAAAAATAGCCACAGACGATAAAAGTTTTCAACAACAAAGTCATAATTAATCCTCATAACAATTGCAACCGCAATATACATTTTATATTTTATTATTAAGTGCTATAGTCTGTTCATTTTTTTTAATCAAAATTGTTTCACAACACTCGAAAATACCGCGTACCTACATACCATAAAGAAATACAAGCGAATTTGGTGTTTCCCGTTTTTTGTCGGTCGATAACTAATTAATTAGAACTATTATTTAAACTGTAAATTGCTGTCGTTAGTTCTAAAAACTACCGCTAGGGAACTCACCACCTTTATTTTACATTACCCCGCTAAATTACCGCTCAAACTCATTTCCTCACAATATGTGACACTGACAGAATTTATTTTGTCTGTTAAACACAGTTCTAAGCCATTTAGAAAAAAAACTACTTCGATTATTTAGAAACAATCCACTAATTCATTTTCTCATTATTTCAATAAATATCAATAGAGATTTTAACAATATCTTATATTAATTATTATTAAGCACTTTCATATAAATTTTAAGGCACATTCATTTTTTAACTATAACAAATGTATATTATACATTAGAATTCTTAAACACAATTTATTAACTTCATTTGTATGTGATCTCAGTTCAATGTATTGCTTAGAATAACATTGTAATTCAGCATTGATATAAAATTTCAATTTGTAAATAAATTTTCATTGATATACAAAAACTTAAGATACCTACACATAAAGCGTCTTAAAAAATATCCTCAAAAAAGTTCACAATTCGAAATTGAATTACACTTTTTTCAAATCTCTTTTGTTCATTGCTTTTCGTAAGGTAAAATTAAAAACGCACGTTGTTTCGTTTAAAAAAGTATTTTATATGGTGTGCGTAAGTTCGAATTTGTGTTTAGACAATTAGAATTTTCTAGTTTTAAATGTTATTCTTTGGTTTGACTCAACGTCCATTTCGAAGCCACTTTTTGAAGAGATATTTCTTAGAAAATGTGTATCTATGTTTTTATATATCAATGTTAATTTATCATAAATTCGTAATTCAAATACAAAACTGCTACAGTACAAGTTACAATGTTGTATGAGACAACGACCGTACGCGTACAACTAATTATATGGTCGCTGATCTGAGTACATGACTACCAATATCGTATCGATTATCAGTTTTGTAGTGTTTTTCATTCGAATAAAAATAAAAAAATCCGTAACAATTGTCGATAATGGAATATTTTAATTATTGCCACTTGCCAGCCAGTAATGGTAGCACGTTTGCTTGAGAAAACAAGTGTAATGGGTTCAAATCTCGGGTCTCGCACCCCTGATATTTCATGTGTAAATTATTTCCACCATGATTACTACTTGTCTTTCGGTAAAGGAAAACATCGTGAGGGAATCCTGCATGTCTGAGGGAACCTAGCAAGTCTTCAAAGGATATGTGAAGTCCGCCAACCCGCATTTGGCGAACGTGATGAACTATGGCCTGATTCCCCGTCGTATTGAAGCTTGTCCCCAGAAGTGGGGCAATTAAGTGATACAAATATCGTCTCTACTCTAGACTCAATTAACTTATTTTCGAAAATTTTACATTATGTTTTATAATATTATATTATTTTAATCAACCATATCCAAAGTGCTCGACATAACAAATTACGATTGTTCGTTTTAAGTTCAAATACAAATACAACAATTTTTATAAAAGCTATACTTATGTAAAATTTCTTTGTAATTGTTATAATTTCAAATGATTCAATTATAATTATTTTATATTAACATTTATATAATATACATCCCTCAAATCAAAATACTCAAGCCAAAAATTCCGCCATAAAATGACATTTCAAGTGACAGATGCCACGATCAAAGACAAATATTTTTTTGCCAACAACTTTTAGGCAAAAGCTCAACTAGAACTGTCCGAACTGTCACTTGATTCGTGTTTTTTCTTCTTTTTCTCGCGTCTCTCGTGCTTGTCCCGTTTAGGGCTCCTCTTAGGGCTCTCACGACGCACCCGATGATGTCAAATGCCCGAATCATCAGTTGTATGATGAATGTTGTTTAAAGACTCTTCAGACGACTCCGATTTTTGTTTTCTTTTTGGTCTGGAATTTAAAATAAAAAAAAGTAAGTATCTACTTTATTCTAATATTTATATATTATATATTTTTTCTTTGAACATTTTTAAGCCAATTGTCTCAATCGGCATGTTAATCATAATTACTTATAAGTTATAAGATTATCGTATATATTTTTTTTCTAAGTATATTTTGTAAAACTCTTCATGTTTTTCTGAAAACATCAGTTTTGGTAAGGTCTATATTCGTTTAAGTTTTAATTAATAGCCGTTATATTGGATTTCTATATTTTTTATTTATTTCATATCTAAATTGAGAGAATACCATAGTGTATTAAATTTAATTTTCCACTAAAATAAGTCTTATCGTACGATTTATATCTATTTATTGCCATAATTTACGACTTCATATTAAAAATTTACCCCTTTTTCTTCTCATTATCAACAGTCAATTGGTCTTTAAAGAATTTCGAAATTTCCAATTCCTTTATTTCATCAGAATTAGTTAAGATGATCGCTCTGAAACATAAATAGTTTGTTTATATAACTTTTAATACCTGAGTAGCCTTTTGAAGTCGGTTAAAATTAATTCTGAAGAGGGCTGGAGAGTGACATAGGCTACTTTTTACCGCGGGAGATTATCTCATTCCCACGGGAAAACACGTTATAATACAACCAAAAATTATTTATGATCAGAATTACTTGAAATTTGATAGTAATGCACTTCAATACAATTAAATAAATATGTGTTTCATCATTTTTCGAAATTCATCCCATAAGGGGGTAAAATAGGGGATGAAAGTTTGTATGAAACCTACCTATACTTACCCCTACTACCTACTTTACTACTTACCACTACTACCTACTATTAAAATAATAAATAAAATAATACGTATATCAGATTTTCAGCGCGAGCGAAGCCGCGGGTTCTGCTAGTAAACATTTATATATAATGACTTGCCTATGTTTCTAATACTTTATCGTTCCATCGTGACCGTCATGGTGCAAACACCTTACACCCACCTGCGACGATTACTTGGAAAATCTAATAAACTACCCCTTCTCTTAACGATGTTTACTCGAGCTTTATACATTTCAGCTTAGAAGCTATCTAATGAATTAAATTTACACTAATGAAGAAGGTTTTTTTTCGGAATGAATGTTTTTTTTACTGTAGGTACATAAAGGACTTTTAATAGTTTTTGATTATGGCGTTTAAATTAAAAGCTATTTAGTCCTCGTTCTAGATTTACTTGTTATGATGAAAATTAATACAGTAATAATAAAATCGATATGAAATTTTCAAGAATTGTTAAGTTAAAGCGAAGAGTTTATTTTCACGGTGTTTCAATCACACTACTTACTAATATAAATGAGAAAGTTTGTATCTATATTTCAGGCTAAAATGGCTGAACAGATTTAGATCAAATTCACATAGAAGATAGAAGTTTTATATAGGCTTGTATTGAACACCGTGGGACACTATTTCTCTGATAGCAGAGTGGACCGTAAGTTTATCCTCATGGTTGTTGTGGTCTGCTTCGGCAGGCCTGCCGTCCGGGCGTCGTGGTTGAGTGTGTAAGCAATCCTGTGATGTCCCATTAAGACGGGGGAGGTTCTGTTGGGTTTTAGTGTTACTGGCTTTACCAGTGAGTTCCATATAACGACTGTATGTATGCAGGTGGTATGCTCAAATGCAGTTCTCAAAGTTAAAAAAGGCATCATAAGACACACCCGAGGGAAGCGAAGAAAATTCACTAATAATAAAATACGTCGACTTCATACACCTTAAAAGTAATTATTTTTCCGTAATATTTAACAGTAGATTTTTTTCATGATATTTAATTTAAAAAACGTACACAAAAAATATAAAAAATGATCCATCTTTTAGCAATCGTTTAATAATCTCAATACAGATTAAGTCCAAAATAAAAAAAAAGTGTGTGTGTCCTTATGTACGTACGTAAGACTTTATACTTGTATGGCGTAACTGAACAAAAATAGCTAAAGATTTCATCCCGTATGTCACATCTCTCTGTTTGTAAAAAGAATGCAGCTAACGTCATCATGTCGCTTTTTGGTTGTTGGTGTGCGCGCGCATCGTAAAAATTTTATCCAATCGCCCCAAAAGAAGTATAATTTCAAAAAACATTGATTAACTAAACGAAGCACGGGCGCGTCGCTAGTTAAACAATATAATTTAAACAAAAGAAAGCAAAAGAAAATGAATGAATTTATCTACGGTTAGATATAAGCTATCAGTGGGGTGTGTCGAGTCACCTTGACACGGGTTCCAAATCACTGCTTTTAGTGTTGTATAGATAATGAAAATATATCGATATCGATGAATTGATTATTATCATCTTCTATCGAATTTCGTTTTGTTATATGTGTTAATTACATGTAAATGGTCACAACGGTTTTTTTTTATGATTTACCATATTTGTATTTATATTTTTTCTAATTCTTTATGATGTTTTTATAAATTACTAGCGGCTCACCCTCGCTTCGCTCGGGTTCGTCGCTAGGTACGTTTTAAATAGATATAAACAGTTATTAGCCAGTGTTATTAGCCATATAAATAATTTTTTTTCGTTAATTTTTCTGACGTTTTAATACTTAGGTATTAACCTATTCCGGAATGAGAGAAATCCAAAAATTCAAATATCATAAAAATTGGTCCAGCCGTTCTTGAATTATAAATAGTGTAACTAACACGACTTTCTTTTATATATATAATAGATTATCTTTTAACTTATATATAATCTAGAGAGCTACTGATCGAACTTATGTAAATACGCATTTTACTATATTATATGCATTTCTCCAAAACCATTTAGTGCATTAAAATGCACTAAACTTTATATTATACTCATAGGAGATGAGCATTACTGGTGTTAGAGTGTTCAGTGAGGAGAAAAAGCGAGGCTTCGTTGAGTTATTAGCAAAACGTTGTCGTCTGCTATTTTATACATTTTTAAACTAATGTTTAGGTGACCATTTGCATAATAAAATATAATTAATACTTAAGAAAATCATCATAATAGAGATAAAAATTTTATCTTTCCGTATAGTTTATGGGGCAAGTCTAAGCTTTGTTTGTGCAAGCAATTTTGTAAATTCGTCGTTGAATTGTTTGTATGTAACTTAAGACCTTTTTAATATAATTAATTTTATCTACCAATACATTTTATATTAATGACATATAATTTCATACATTAATTATTAGGTAATAAAACGTATTAAATAAATTTACAACTATCGATATACTTAAAATACGTCTCTATAAAGGGCGCGCCAAACGACGTTAGGGCAAATAATTCGGAATGACCCTTTCTATGCACACGTATACATATATAAGATGACCTGCCTGGTGTCCGTCACGTAGAACAACATTGAATATTTTTGGTGAAATTATGTTTTTAAAGCATGTTTCGTAATAAGTAATGAAAACACATAAGGAAATTTATTGGGATTTAAGTATACACTCTTTAAAATGTAAACGTTCGTGTGTGTGTTCGTTCAGGTTCGTCTCTAGTGAAAAACCAAAACAAATCTATCCTACGGGAACCATACATTTTTCCAGGATAAAAAGTAGCCTATGTACTATTCCAGACTATAATCTATCTCTGTGTCAAATTTCATCTAGATCCGTTCAGCCGTTCTGGCGTGATTGAGTAACAAACATCCAAACATTTCGAATTTATAATATTAAGGGGATGTCATATTAATTTAAAAAAAAATAACAAAAAATATTTTGAAGTAAAGCAAATAAATTATACTTATATCTAATATTGGCATATTTGTGTATTTTAGATGCAAATTCTTTGTCGAAACAATAAAAAAAAGATGTAAGTAGTATAAGACAAAGTCGCTATCCACGTCAGTCCGTTTGTACGCTTAGTTCTCTTAAACTACAAAACCAATTTTGATATGGTTTTCACAATCGCTTAGTGAATTTCTTGAGAAAGCTTTAAAATTAGATATCAAAGCCATTAGAAGATTAAATAAGTACTACTTGTAAATATACATTTTTATACCAAACTCGCGAAAAATTATTAAATTTGATTTTCCACTATTTTCGAGCAATAATTTTTATTTAAATTATTCAACGATTATTGATTAAGGTACCTAGGGTATACAGCTACCCTATAATAACAAAATTAATAAAAAAATATCATATCTTAAGTTTGTCCATTTTCTCTAGGTGGCCCGATTTTTTTGCACGCCAGTGTAGTACCGCATTAGAAAATAATCTCAAAACATACGCTGAAATCGAAATTTAATACTGCCGAAAAAACTTACCTAATACGATTGCCATCAAGTCTGTCTTGTCGTTTGTCACTTATTATTGATATAGAAGTTTCACCAATTTCGGGCCTCTTTTTGTGCTTCTTTACCTTGTGTTCCCTGAAATAAAATCAAAAAAGTACATATATCCTTTTAAGAGTTCCGTAGCAAAAGGATATATACGGAATTCTAATAGTTTGGTCATGTCTGTATGTCCGTATGTCACAGTCATTTTATTCGAAGGTTATTAGATCTATATAGCTGAAATTTGGAAGATTTTCATGTGAACCGTTAAACATTACTGTAGTCGAATTACGAAAAATAACAAATATACTTAACTAGCATTGCCCGCGGCTCCGCCCGCGTTCAGATGGCCAGAAACCAAATTGTTAGGTTTTACATATTAGTATACATTGCAGTTTTTGTGTTTTTTTCTCAGAAATGAGATATTTTCCCGCAATAAAAAGTATCCTATGTGTTGACCCGGATAACCAGTTAATACCATACCAAATTTCATCAAAATCCCTCCAGTGATTTTTCCGTGATGCGGTAACAGACAGACAGACAAAAATTCTAAAAACTATAGATTCGGCCTCAGTATTGATAATAAAGTGTATTTCAATAAGATTTTCCAAAAAATATTCAATGTACAGATCCGGCTTAGTTTGAATTTTATTATATGTATAGATTATATACACAAAATAAATGCACACTTAATTATTACTGTACAAGTCATGTCCGCGTGGAATAGTGGCAAGAATGCTAGCCGCATTCTCCCGCTGAATGGCAATGCCAAGGCTTTGGGCGTAAAATGAGTCAGCTCTCCTATCACCAGTAGAGGTGATAAGACGAGGTGTTATGTCTATTAAGTAGTGTATAGCGAAAAATATAAAAATCCATAGCAATGGGTTCGGTGCTGTGGTGGTGTAAATAAGCTATCTTATCAAAGTAGGAACATCCGACAGGTTCCGTTTTGACAAAGTAGAGACTTTACTATAAATTAATCTTTTTATTGCCATTTTAATTCGTTTTTATGCTTTTATTGTATTGCCATATTTGATATTAGTTAACTGTTATTTATCCTAATTTTTATTTTTCTGTTAATAATAATTAAAAATATGCAAATACCAATAAATTGTAACTGAATCCGTATTATTTAATATTTTTTAGTATTATAAATGTGAAAGTTTGTATGTATGGATGTTTGTTACTCCTTCACGCCAGAACGGCTGAACGCATCTGGGTGAAATTTAGCACAGAGATAGATTATAGTCTGGAATAACACATAGGCTATTTTTTATCCCGGAAAAATATACGGTTTCCGTGGGATAGGTTTGTTGTACTTGTTTTCCTAGAGGTGAACCCGAGCGAAGCGAACGTAAGCCGCTAGTATTATTATACTTTTTAAATACACTTAAAAGATACAACATAATATAAAATTATATTTTTTTTCAAATTATTTTAATACTAAGTTATATTGTATTTTTTTTATATTTTGTATTAAAATCGGCATTATTTATTGTACCTTAGTCAAAAACATCAAATAGTTTCTTACCTATGTTTTTTCTCTCGCTCTTTCTTATCAGCAGATCTGTGTTTGCGTCTCTTTCTATATACCGAGCCACTGTTCACTTCATCCGCCTTTTCTAAATGTAATACGTATAGACGATATATTTGCAGTAAAATTACCTAAAAAAATATAAAGAAGTATAATAATAATCAAACATATCAATTATTAAAAATAAAAGAATAGTTAAAATTTCCTTGCAAACGGTGAAAATATTACACACTATAACTTTTAAGGTAAATACGTCTGTATGGAAATATAAATATAAAAATACGCGATCATGTAATCCCATGGGATAGCCCTCGTTTTTACAAAACTGATGGTACAACTAAGTTAGTTTATTAAATAAAACCAGCGAATACCACATAAACACTCCCATGGATGGAAGTACCCAGAGAACTACAGAAGAAATGTATGTCATGTGTTAAGTCAATCAAAACGCTAATACGTACCAGCGGGATTCGAAAAATTCACTTTTTACAATAGATATTGCTTATAGAAAATATTTGAGTATAACGTGAAAATATTTGGTAAACTATGAACCTCTTTTTTTAACGTTGGGAAATGCCTTTATTCATACTACCTGTAAACATACAGGTGATTATGTGGGACTCACCGGCAAAGCCAGTACTACCCACTACAACCACAAACAGAACCTCCCCCGTCTTAATGGGGCGTCGCAGGATCACTTACGCACTCGACTACGACGCCCCGACGGCAAGTCTGCCGAAGCAGACCGTAAGAACCATGGGGTTGCTCCTACGGTCCACTCTGCCGTCAGAAAAGTACCAGGAGCAACCCACATGGCACACCGCCCACCGAAGGTGGTCGACTACCGGTGCCTTTCTTGGCTTCAATTCAAAAGCTTTAAAACTCTATATTAAGTTAATGAAAAATTTATTTTTTTCAAATCTACCTACAGTCAAAATACAAAGTACCCACTAAACCGTACAAACTTACAGATTTTAAAACTTACCAGAGTATTTTTGCATGTAAAGAAAATATTCATATAATTAATTATTTTATAATGCGCTATTATCAGAAGTCGGAAAGCTAGAAACGGCGCGTCTTGAAGAGCAATATTCATCATTATAGCGCATACTTCGATAGAACAACAACACGCAGTACTCGTGTTTCTGTGGGGAATATCATATTAAATTTGCCAAAATATGTTTGTTTGTTACACAATAACCTGAAAATAGATAATCAAAAAAAAAACGCGCGCGTGTGTGTGTACTTATGTACGCACGTAAGAAGTTATACTTCTTTGGCGTAACAGAACAAAAATAGCTAAAGTTTTCACCCCGTATGTCACAACTCTCTGTTTAACTTCATCATGTTGCTTTTCGGCTGTCGGTGTGCGCGCACATCGTAAAAATTTTACTTTCATAATTTTTTTAAACGTGCCAAAAGAAGTATAACTTCAAAAATCCTTGCAGATTGTGTAAATATTAAATTATATACAATAATAATGTTTTTGAATTCCAACTACATACATATATTATATACATAAGAGTCGATTTGAACTCTTTTCTTTTGAACTCAGTTAAAAATAACGAAATTTTTGCAAGGAAATCTGCAAGGAAAAACAATGTAACTCGCTTTTTGACTATTTATTATGAAAAAACTAAATATTGAAACTAAATAAGTACCACACACTTATCCAGTTTCAAGATTTAGATTTTTTTCTTTTAAATATACTGAGTCAGAATAGTACAATATTTTTCATATATTTTACAGCAAGGAAAAAAACATCAAGTTATAATAAAGTGTTGTCGTTCAAATTATCTTTCTAAAATTGATTCTGCGATAAACAATGATGATAAAAGGGAGATTTTATAGATGTTGTATAGATGTCGCTTTGCTTGGGTTCGTCCCTAGCCCATATGTACGTTTTAACAGTTAGTGATTTCCATTCAAAATGAGCAGTTCTGATCTTTCCGATTTTCCAGCTATTCTTAAAAGTTTTCCCCATTTTTTGTACTTAAACCTACCCCTGACATGCGTTCAACAAAACGAAAAAATAATTATTAAAATCGGTCCAGCCGTGTTTGAGTTTTAGCGAGACTAACGAACAGCATTTGACTTTTATATATATCCATACTAATATATACTCGTAAATACGTAAGTCTACTTAAGTATACGCCTGCTTTCTTTGTGATCTTTTTTTTCAGTTTATTTAAAATAAGTTCCTAGTTGTTATGCATTGTTGGAGAGCTAAGAAAACGGTTATATTTTTTAAATAATCTGCAAGCCAAGTTTCATAACATTTTTTTTTTTATTTTTAATGTATTTTAGTGGAAAAAAATAAAAAAAACATTGAAATAATCTTGTTTTTCGTCTCGCATTTTTAAATTTGGACCGACAATTATTGTTTTAATATTGATAAATAACCAGTGTTTAACCGTTTTTATAAATCAGAACAAAAAATGAGATTTAAATTAATACTTTTTTTAATAAAATCAGCAACATCAAAAATGTTGTATTTTTGACTTATTTTGAAACATGATAACTCAAAAATGTTTCACTTTTGCATAATGTATATTGGGAGTTAAAATTATCGCAAATGGTCACCCCTATCACCTCATAGCGGGAATATGTCGAATTACCAATGACCCTGTATATGCATACTCGTACATATTTAATTATTTTATTTATTAATCCTTTATTACACCAAAACAAAAATACAATTTAAAAGAAATATAAATTTACAAATATATATTTTAGTGTAAAAATGGCCTTATCACTAAAGTGATCTCTTCCAGGCAACCTATATTATAAAGAAGCTCGTAGGGTAGCATGGATTAAGGTTGGTGTAGAAAAAATAATAATAAAAATAGCCTATAACAAACTTACTTTAACGGTACTTACTATATCTTACACACAAGTTTACATAAATAACAATAAAGGCATACATAGATATATATTATAATATATATGTGTAAACAATATATATATATTATTTACACATATATATTACATTCTACAATAAACTTACATAAACAGGCTTACATAAATATACATAGACTTACAACGATAAGTAGTAGTTTTTAAGACGACGTTTAAACTTGCCGATTCCGACTGGTGAATGTCATTTGATAAAGCATTCCATAATATTACATTTTTCGTGTGCGTTAGATTGTCAAGATTCTTTATTAAATGAATTGGTTGTGTCTTATATTAAATTAAAAACTCCGCTCATTACGATAGAATATCTTTTTTATGTTATCTTCAAAATTAGTTTACCATTTAAGTTAAAAAGTGATTATCCAAAGTGGCTCAGACACAATACTAGCTTGTTGTAGTGTACAAAAGAACACGTAGTGTAGTCAAACTTGAACGAAGTATAGACGGTTACGCAGTAGCTAATTAAAATCTCCCCTTTTAAAAGTAAATTTGAATGACAACATACCATACAATTAATGATAATAATTTAGCTCTTTTAACGTCCCACTGTTGAGTACTGGGAATTTGTTGATCAATGCAAGGGAGATCACACCATAGCCCACCACGTTGGTCAAGTGTGGGTAGGTGGGCTTTACATGTCTGCAGACAACTTGCTAGGTTCTCTCAGACATGCAGGTTTCCTCACGATGTTCGCCTTCACCGTAAGACAAGTGGTAATCATGATGATAATTTGCACATAAAAATGAATTCGTTTCACTTGGGGTTTTCCAAGTTAACTCTCTACCACTGAACTACCACTGCCTTACTATATAATTATTTTACAGAGTCAAAATTAAAAAGCATCCAAATATCTTACATTTTATTAAACATAAACACTCAAGGCTGTGAAAAGCATGGAGTGCGAGTGGTGTAAATATGGACATATGTATGGCGAAAGAAGATAATCGAAGTCTTTTACTTCAGAAAAAAATGAATGTTGTAAACCTAAAAACAATTAGCCAAAGATTATTTGTGATTTTTGTTATTTTTTTTATTATTTTTTTTTGTGTCCAGCAAAGGTGTCGGATTTGTTCAATTGTTTACAAAGACTTTTATTACAACTATTGAAATTTTTACTGAACCGAAAAAATCTGAAATTACCTTTCCGGGCTATAAATTGTTTTTTTAATATAATTAAAAAAAACTATAATTATATAATAACTTTCATATACAAGTGTTTTCTTTAAATAATAATAATTTCTTTGTACAGGAATAAAGAATCTTTAAAATATATAATTTGTGTACACCCCTTTACCACAGACCATTTGATGTTAGATGTTTTTTTTTGTATGTGAATTGTAATGTTTGTGTGAAGAGGGTTGGAGAAGAGCACGTGTAATGGAAAATTGTAAAAAATATATATAATCTCATACATATTTATATAGATTTCATTTATTATTTAACATTCTTTTTATCCTTATATATATACAAATGAATTTTATTAATTGTTAAACTTTGTTATTCTTACCAAAAGAAAAAAAAGTTGTTTTTTTTTTAAATTTTGTTATAGATAACTAAATAAAATAACAGAATTTCCAATACATGTCTCGAATCCACCCAAGCAGCAAGTGCAAGCGTGCATCACATACGTACATGTCAGACCTATGAGCTGTTCCACGAGATTTCCTAGACTTGGTGGCAGTGAGGACCACCGTGAACTGCATGAGGGACCACGACCAGATGGCCAAGGTCAGGAGCACGAGCACCTTCTCAGTAGCAACCTTCTCATCTTTGAAGGAGTCGAAGAACTCTATTATATCCGCTGCTGTGCCTAAAGATAATTGGGAGATAAAATCGGAGACCACAAGCTTTAGTTGTGCATTTATCAGGATTGGTCATGAAAAATGTATATGACTGTATGTTCTACATATATTACAATGTAAACCTACAACATTCTCTACATTATTTTTCTAATTTAGGCACCTTTGATGGGAAGATAAAAATAACATAATTCATATTTCTAGTCTTTACTACTTTCTTCGCTTTCCACTAACTAATATTTTATATTACAAATAAAATGTGCATAAATATTTGTCTATATCTATACTAATATTATAAAGAGGCAGAGTTTGTTTGAACGCGCTAATCTCAGGAACTACTAATCCGATTTAAAAAAATCTATTTGCATTAGATAGCCCGTTTATTGAGGAAGGCTATAGACTATATATCATCCTGGAAAAATGTAAGGTTCCCGTGGAATTGATTTGTTTTTGTCTAGGGACGAACCCGAAGACAAGCGTGGGTGAGTCGCTAGTACTCTAGTATGACTTGACCAACGAATTATTCCTAAGTCTACATTATCTACTCTACTTCTTCTCTTTCTCTATTTTATTAATTATTCATCTTTAACAAGATAGCCCAGCTTAACTACAGTTTAACAGACAGGAAACCACAGTCAAATATTCAAAGTAACTTACCAATATAAACCAAAAGCAATTGACTCAATTGATCCCTGGTCAGATCTCCCTTTGGCAAGAGCCATCTCCCTACGATCAGGGTCAGCATCAGGAACTGTTCTATCAGAGTCACAAACGTTTCTGTTCGTAATCTGGTGGCACCAGGGATTGGGATCTCCGTCTGGTAAAAAAAATTGCTACATCTTGCGAGGACAATAAAGGAGATCTTTTTAAATGTAGTGTTATAATATTAAGCCCGCAGGGCAGCTTGTGGCGAGCTGTTGGTGAGTGGCGACTCCACGGACCTGCGATGTCCCTAAGGAAACAACATCTGTCCCCCGCCTCTGGCTTGCCTTCATTGGCCGTCCACAGTGGAGGGCAAGGGCCAAGCCCAAGCTTGGGATGAACCCGAGGGTGAGTCGCTATTAATAGTCGTTAATAAAATATGTAATATATTGTATTAATTCCATAAACAGTCCCACGGGAAATTTAAACAACTCCAATAAATAATAACTTATTTTTTAAGTTTATGAGGATACTCATGTATGTATGTTTGTTACTCTTCGACGCAATAACTATGGAACAAAATATGATCAAAATTTACAGTAATATAGCTAATACATCAGAATAACACGTAACTAGAATATGAACTACTTGGATGAAGCTACTTGAAAACGCTTGCTACGAGTATTTATAAATAATAATAATAAGAATAATAATAAATCTTTAATTCAGGCAAAAACCCATAATTACACAGAAAAAAGAAGTTAAAACGAAAACACATACAATTTATCTATTCTAAGAGTTAGTAATACAAAATACTTAACCTATGTTAGCTTAAGAAGAGAAAAGGAAAAAAAAACAAAACAACTAGATTGCCCTACGTGATAAGGCCACACCACAAGCATGAGACCCGTTTAGGTCCGCCTCGTGGCTATGTGAACCCTATTCCATTGCCTCCAGAGAGGGCTGTCCATCTTGACCGCCAATGTGCCAAGGAGGGTGTTGGAGCTGCTCACTAACCTGCTTATTATGGACGCGGTACACTTGCGTATGATCGCGTAAAATATTATTATAAAGTTCATTTTGCTGTAGTTATGCTCACTTCAATGACAGCGTATGTGTTGTTAGCCTTCTTCTGCAGTCGTAGGTCCACTTTGTGCAGCTCGATCAACCAGATTGCCGGAACAACTAGCCCTAGGTAGATGAAGACAGATGGACAAAACCTGGGGGCAAATATAAATATATTGATATTTTTAAATTCAATCCTTAAAGGAATTAAAAGGGAATTCAAGAGTTTCAGTTTTTGGCAATCAAATTAAAAATAAAGAAAGCACACTTTTCATCAACAGCTGTAATGTATTGGATTCGTCTGAACTCTAAACGAACCAAATGAGCCTAAAGTCGGAAGTTTTACTTGTTTATTGAAGAGGTTATTATCCACATCTTGGTTACTTTATCATAAGATGAGCTTGATTATACCTACGATATGTTTGGTTCAGTTTGTAGTGACCCTACTTACTGTGCTAGCGGTCGCGGGTTCGGTTCCCACTGAGGGCATTCATTTGTTTGGTGAGCACGAACACTTATACTCCAGTCATGGGTATTTATATTTAAAATATGTATGTATTTAAAGTTATATATGTGTAGTGTATCAACTATCTGGTATTCATAACACAGGCCTCGTAGCTCACCATGGAACTAGATGGCGCTGTGTATTAATGTCCCAACATATTTATCTGAATTTTCAAAAGCGAATTTTCATATTTACAAAAAATCGATACGACAATAAGAATAGTTAAAAAAAGAGTATTTAAAATCGATTTCCAAAATTTTTATACAGAGGTAAATTAGTACTGCATGTAAAGACGTAAGAAAACGCTTGTTTTGTGAACATTTATTTGTCAAAGTTCGCTTATTTAACCTCTAAGCGTCAAGGTCTGTCAAGCTCCGCTGGTCTTTTACAAAGAGCGAAATGTCACAGTAACCCCTTCAGTCATTAAAACCCCAAAAAAGTCATGTGAAACCATACTTTTGGTAAACTATGTGAATCAGGATTTTCCGTTATATGATTAAGTTGGTTCGGATTATTAATATTTTTTTAAATTCCTCGTTTTTTTTTAATATTATAATGGCTCTAGCAAAAATGTATTTAGAGATCGTTATTTTCGACAGACTTTTGAAGTGCTTTTGGGTGTTTCTTTGTGTATTGTATTCAGACTTTTTTAACGTCCTTTTTTAACATCACACAAAGGACGCCTCCAGCGGGTCTCGAACCCGCGACCGCTAGCACAGCAAGTAGGGTCACTACAAACTGAACCTAACGTGTCGTCAAATTAAAAGATTACCTGTCTTGAGTCGAGGAAACAATTTCATTAAGAGTTGAATCAATCATTTCTTTTGTTAGTAAGGTTACATTTGGGGATTTCCCTAGATAATAAATTAAAAAAGCTTGCTAGCTTTATGCCCGATTTCACCAATGTCACCTAAGTTTAAGGGATCCCCTAAGCATGGTTAGGGGGCTGTTAGGGGACAGTTTCTGTTTCATCGACAGTTAGGGGTCACCTAAATATTAAAATGCCCCCTAAATTTAGGTGCTTGGAATATGGGCTTAAAGACGATCGTAAAAGGAAATTTAATTTAGGGGCTAGTTTAAGGGACTTTTAAGCTAGGGATCCCATACGTAGGCGTCCCATACGTACTTATGGGTTGTTGGTGAAATCGGGCATTAGTCTGTCTGTAAATTTGAAAATGCTATTTTTGACTTGGACGAGTGCTTTTGTGTGTATCTAGCCAAAATAGATTTTTTTATAATTTCTTCAAAATATGACTTTACCAGTACTATATTACTAACCATATATACTAATTGTTATTTTTAGAAATGAATAAAGTATAAATATTATAAAGAGGGAGTTTGTTTGTTTGAACGAGCTAAAGTCAGGAACTAATAATCCGATTTGAAAAATTCTTTTTGCATTAGATAGCCTATTTATTGAGGAAGGCTATAGGCTACATATCATCCCGGAAAAATTTACGGTCCCCGTGGGATAGGTTTGTTTTCGCCTAGTGTCGAACCCGAAGCGAAGTGAGGGTGAGTCGCTAGTAACGTATATAACTTATCTGTTAATTAATTATTTGACCTACCAGGTATGGTTAAAAATTTTCTAAACTATTTTTCGTTTTTTTGAG
Organism: Brenthis ino; assembly: GCA_921882275.1. Lineage (NCBI taxonomy): Eukaryota > Metazoa > Arthropoda > Insecta > Lepidoptera > Nymphalidae > Brenthis > Brenthis ino. Next base: position 6,240,439 of record OV170229.1, read on the forward strand.
ACCTCAGATTTTAACATAATTTATTTTACGCAGTTTTATTTTAATAGTCACTTTCTCTGTCCGATGGTCAGGCGTCATTTTACTCAAAAAGCTATTCAAGCTATATGTTGAAATTTGGTAGGTAGGTGTCTTATGTTTGGATAACAAACCGCTAGACAATTATTTAGTCAAATTACAAAGAAAAAGAGTTCATGAACATGTGCGATTATATTTGGACAGGTTTTTAAAATGAAATCCAAATATCGAGTATGTCTTGATACAAGGCAATAGTTGCCGAATGATATACTTCTAAACTCGTACACGTGGTGCCTTAACGGTGGTTTTGTATCTGACTCTTTTTATTATTTATGTATGTATGTATTCAGCCCTTTTTTAATGTTCCACTACTGGGGGTGGGCCTCCCTTCAATACGAGGGGGATCAGGCCATAGTCCACCACGCTGGCCAAGTGCAGGTTGGCGGACTTCACATGTCTTTCGAAGACTTGCTAGGTTCTCTCAGACATGCAGGTTTCCTCACGATATTTTTCTAAACCTTAAGAGGTAATCACATTGGAAATAATTCGCACATGAAATATCAGAAATGTGAATTCCGGGATTTGAACCCGCTTCACTCGATTCTCTAAGCGGTCGCGCTACCACTGGGCTACAACTTCTATTATTTATATGCCTATACAAAAATCATTTCATTAATTAAGCATCCGCTAAAAGCTCAAGCACTATCATCACTTCCGAAAATACATAAGTAAAATAAAGTAAAACCTTCACAAAGTAGTATCACAATTCTTTGAACGTTAATGGGTCTAAAGGGACTTCCGCATCACGTCACCACCACACCCTCATTCAGATAATCATTGCTTCACTAGAATCCATTTTGTAGAAATTAGATGGTAATTTCTAACCATTTTAAATAAGACTGATATTAAATACTAGCGACTCACGCGAATCTATGGTTTTTGGAATTTTCGTCTGTCTGTCTGAGAACGCATCTCCAGAAAACTACTGGGCAGATTTTGATGAAATTTGGTATAATGATAGCTGGTTATCCGGGTCCACATATAGAATATTTTTTACTGCGGGAAAATATCTCATCTCTGAGATATCTATACTAAACGTTAAAAGGTACTTAGGGCCGAACCTGAGCGGAGCGAGGGTGAGTCGCTAGTCTATTTATATAAAAATGAAATATTGTTCATAGGCAACCGATGGCAGCACATTACATCGATTTAGTCAATTTGATTTTTTAAATATTCTCAATAATTCGAATAAGGGATTTAGGGTAAAAAAATGTTATTTTTCTCTGGGAAATTGTAAAAATTGGGCAAAATTACAAATGTTTTTTCTATACAATTGATACTAATACTATATGAAATCAAAGATTTTAAGAAAGAAAAAAAAAGAAAGAACCTAGAATTTGTGCAGGAATATCTGTAGGGTCACCAAGTTCTAAATAGAAAATATAGTTGATTCAATCGCAAAACTCAAGGTCACGCTTTAGCTTTACAGGTGTAAATGTAATAGATGGGAAGGGGGCTACTTTTAAAATTACAATTTTGCCTCGCACTCAAGTTTTACATCGAAATAGAGTTTTAAAAATGGTAAAAGATAATATAATATGTAAAATGTTAAATATTCGAGAAACTTCTCTAACTGTAAGCAGAAGATTTATTAATATGATGAATTCAACTCATTCCATAAAGAAGAGAACTTACAGAGTCAACTGAAACTCAAAATATATTTAAAAAAAACTGTTTTTACACAAAAAGTATATAGAAGGGACGGTGAAGAAAAACATTATAAGAAAAACATGCTGCATGTCTGTGAGAACCTAGCAAGTTTTCTAAATACACGTGAAATCGACTACGCACTTGGCCAGCGTGGAAAGGGCTGATCCCCTCCGCATTGAAGGACTATCAGCTAAAAAAGGGCTGAACGCAATCAGAAAGCCAATCAGTGAACCTAAAAATGCAGAAATTACTTACCATTTCCATTCTTGATTTTCTTTGATAGTCAACGTGAAGAGTCCTTCAAATATTAAAAGTAGTATTGGAGAAGCAAGATACCAATACACAATGCTGTTTTTGAAATACGTCACTTGCCATATGGCAATGATACCGTGACATGCGAACACTAGCCTCGTAATAACAGCTTTAATTGTAGCCAACACTTTGCCTATGTTCGCCATTTTGTTGATTTCTTTTGATTTTCATTGACTTTCAATGACTTCACCACTTTCTTGATTTGATTCTGCTATTATTATTATTTTGGTTAAGAGAAGTTCATAGTGATTTCGTTTATATTTTTGTCATATTATGTACAATAAGGCACTTTATTTAATTTAGTTATGTCTTACACCACAATTATTATTATGTTTTGTTGTATTTTCGAGAGTCAATATATCTATTGATGTAAAAAAAATCCATTTATGAATTGAGAGTTGCGAAAGAAATATTTAAAAAATAAATGAAATAATTAAATTTTATTGCTTACTCATATACTTTCTTAGATTTACGAGAATATTTGACATTTTAAGTAAAAACATCTCCCGTGACCATGATTGCTGTAAACCATTGGAAACGTCGGGAGCCAAAAATCTAAATAAATCCGCAAAAAAAATCCAAATACATACTTAGCTTTATTTAAAAAATTATTGCAGTTTTAAGGCACTGTATCTAAGGCACGATTATTTCGTTTATTTTTCTATATAAAAACAACATTAGTATGTCTGTATGTTTGAAACTAACGACGAGTTAACTCGACTCCAAACTAGCTGTGAAGACGGAAATCTGTTCAGAAGTGCTAAAAGCTTTCTATTCTGAAAGTAAATTGTTAATCTTTATATTTTAATATCCATTGCTGTTTTTGCTTAAATATTTTTTTCTTTCACAGGTTCATGTAAACTAGTGTTCTTCCACTGGTCATTGAAAATTTGAGGAAACATATATGAAGAGAATTTAGTACATCGGGGCCACAGGCTCAGGTGCGGATCCAGAGTTAAATTTTAGGGGGGTTATAGACTGAAATATACATATAATAAAACAGTAACTTAGCAAAATCTGTACATTCAATATTTTTTTAAAACAATTGAGACCAGGCGCGGATCTAGTTTTCTATTTAGGGGAGGGGGGGGTGTGTGAGGGGGGGGGGTTGCCAATGATTTTACAACTTTAGCAGGTATATAAGGAACAAAAAACGTTGAAAAATAGTTTTTTTTAAATTTCTGGCTTGTTGTGACATCTTATCGAAAAATATTCTTTATATAAATTTCATTAAAATCTGTCCAGTGGTTTTCTCGTGTGCAGTAACAGACAGACAGACAGACAAAAACTCTAAAAACTATAGATTCGGACTCTATCGATAATAATGTCTATTTCAATTAGATTTTCCAAAAAATGTTTAATGTACAGATCGACTTAGTTACAATTTTATTGTATGTTACATATAGATTTCTGCAAAAACTTTTTGATATTCATGAAACTAGGGGAATATAATCTTCCTCCCCAACGTGCGTTCACCTTGTCGTGGTGGGGGGGCTCAGTAGTGCCCGGCAATCCAACCGGCAGCGAAGCTAAGAAATGCACAGGGAGGTTGCCCACTTCGGTGGGCGGTGGGAGGTGGCCCTCTTCGGGGGGCGGTGTACCTTGCGGGTTGCTCCTAGTACTTCTCTGATAGCAGAGTGGACCTTGGAGCAATCCCGTGGTTGTTGTGGTCTGCTTCGGCAGACCTGCCGTCGGGGCGTCGTAGTTTAATGCGTAAGCGATCCTGCGACGCCCCATTAAGACGGGGGAAGGTTTTGTTGGGTTGTAGTGGGTAGTACTGGCTGTATTACGCCGGTGAGTCCCACACGTCGTGCGTAAATGCATTTCCCAACGTTAAAAAAAATAAAAGGGGAATATAATCTTCGAAATACATATAATAACCATTTTTTTAAATTGAAATGTTTATCCGTTTATTTTTCTTAGACTTCAAACTTCTCTAAAAAGTACATTTGGCTTTGGAGGGGGGGTCATGATCATCATGACCCCCCCCCTGGATCCGCGCTTGCACAGACTGTGACCTGGAGTTTCAAATAACAATACATAAGTGAGTAAAAAATTCGAAATGCTTGTAAATAATGCTATAAATATAAAAGCCGAGCAAAACCAGCAATCATATTTGACATGGAACCCTTTTTTTAATTTGTATTAGGGTAGTAACTAAAAGTACTTATAGTAACCGACTATACAAGTCGATTTTTTATATTTCCAAGCGACATTTTGTTTTAACTATTATATCTAAATTAATAAAGTTTTGAAGCTATTAACAAGAGAATTGAATTGAATAACTTCAATAGAAGTCGGTTAGAATAACATAAATAGCAATAAATCAGCAATGTATGCTGAACAGAGAAATAAGTATCAGTGTATAAGGTGTTTTGCGCGCGCAAGGTGAGAAATTGGCCAATCAGGTAAACTCTGAAAGGGCTGGGAATTTAGGTATTATAATAAAATTATAGTGTCCGTCCGTTCACAAATTTTTGCGACTTTATTTAAAAAAATGTTTTAAATATATTGGGACAGTAACAAACAGCACCATCTAGTTCTATGGTAAGCTACGAGGTTTGTGTTATGGATACCGGATAGTTGATACACTACACATATATAACTTTAAATATATATACATATTATAAATATAAACACCCATGACTGGAGTACAAACGTTCGTACTCATCACACAAATGAATGCCCCCAGCGGGACTTGAACCCGCGACCGCTAGCACAGCAAGTAGAGTCACTACAAACTGAACCAAACATGTCGTCAAATAGTGTTATAATAAAACACCTATTTGAAACTTAGATGATGATACAATAATTTGATATTATAGAGCTGTTCTGATGCTGGAGCCAGGGAGTGGATCCAAATTCAAAATATTTTATTCAGCATTAAATTATTACAATTGTTTACTGAACGTCATGAGTCTACTACCAGTTCGGAAAGAAGAAACCTCAGATCTGAAAAGAAATGGTGAAAGAATAATGGAACTCTACAATGGCTACTAGTGAAACATTAAAAATATCTTTTAAAGAACGGAAATCGTTAATCGTTAAAAGTAATAAATTTTCCACCGATAATTTTTTCGTAAACCTATTTATTAAAAAAACAGAATTCAATGTTTTTTGAAATCGGTTAAAACAGAACAAGTGAACTTTCTGTATATTTTTGGAAAATTCAAATATAGTACATCTAAAGTCTGGATTTATGACTAGATAATTTTACAAGCTTAATATCAAATACGTACACGTTGTTATTCCTACAGCAATAAAGTTTAAAATAGGATATCAAAAATTTTCTTTTCTTTATAAAGCTAATACACAAACTTATATGGCTCTTATTGTTATAAGATTAAGGTTCAAAATGGAGGGATATTTAGTTTTTAATGTTTTTTCGGGTGTTCCACAGTCGGATGGGTTCCGAAAGTCATTTAGAGTCAATTGTGGAATGGGAATGAGTCACAGTCGGTTAAATATAAGTATGATATATGAGATACTAGTGACTTACCCTAGCTTCATTCAGATGCGTTCCTAGGGTTAGGTGCTTTTTGTACTTATCTGTTGGCACGGCAGTACTCCCACCAAGTCCAGCAATAAAAGGGGTAGCTGTAACATTATTTCCTCGAACCCATTCAGGACATTTTCGACCACGAAAATTTACGTTTTTATAATTAATTCTAACTGAGTCGTATCTATAAATTAAATATTTTTTGAAAAATCTTATCGAAATAGTCATTATTTTAAGCCGCAACTATAGTTTTTAGAATTTTGTCTGTCTTATTTGTGTCTTGTGTGTCTGTCTGACTGTCTGGGACGCATCATGAGAAAACCGCTGGACAGATTTTGATGAATTTGGTATGATAATAGCTAGTTATCCGGGTCAACGTATAGAATACTTTTGACTGCGGCAAAATATTTCATTTCTGAGAAATCTATACTAAACGTTAAAATGTAACTAGGGATGAACCCAACCGAAGCGAGGGTGAGTCGTTAATATCTTTAATAAAATAGAAAGAGATAGGGAGTTTCCCACATTCCATGGGAATTATAGGTTCAATGACATGATTGATGATACGTAAAATGTATTATCGTTTTTGAGCAAGCAAATAAAGTAAAAGGTACGTAAGAAGTAGACCGTACGTGACAATATACAATGTCAATATTGTTATAGTTTACAAAATCAAAAATATATGTATGTATATAAATTATTATATCGTACATCTATAAAGTTCAAATTAAAGAAAATCATTGGCGAGGGTCCGTCCTTCTATCTGTGCGCTTATCTTGAAAACTACTGAACGAATTTAGATGCGGTTTTCGTCTCTTACGATCTATATTTCTGCAGAGAGAATGAGAGTGGTGAATTTAAAATTCTTCTTACACTCTTACAATAAGAGCCGAGTACATATTAAATCTGAATCGGTAGAAAAAGTGTTACTTAGTTACTCTATCAGCAACCGCTGACCAACTGGTATGGAATCTTAGACTGTTAGATGTTTTTATTAATAAGTAAAATTTTTGAATTAATTTGCAGTTCAGTAGCGTAAATATACACAACTAGTGACATACCCTCGCTTCGCTCGGGTGCGTTCCTATGTACGTGCACAAAGCGTTGCTACAGTTTAATAGGAAGATCTTTTTCAGAGGAATAATTCTGTAATACATTGTTTTCATAAAAAAACACTAATAATTATAATTGGATTTAAAAAACTGATTCCTTAAATTTTACACAGTCTATAAATAAATAACGAAATGTTTTGCAAAAGAAATTCTTTAATTATAATTTGTAATACACATATTTTCTGATTCAGATCCAGCGTTTGAAAGGTTTCTAGTAGACGTAACCATTGCATCCGCAACCACAACTGCCAGCGATGCAAACCGACCCAGCAGCAGGGACAGCTCCATCGAAACAAACAGAGCCCAGGATAGGCACCTGTCCACCGACCAGTGTGGAACCAGCAACGGGCAGTTGCCCTAACACTAATACATCACCGCTGCCAGAACCACCGTAAGCTGCTGAGGATAAGCCGTAGTTCGAATCCCAAGCCGACAGACCAGCTCCAGGACCTGCAATACCGTCTAGACCATACGCTCCAATAGAAGAAAGTCCGGAATTTAGACCGCAACCCCTGGAACCCCAGAGACCAGCACCGTAGCCGATAGCAGCTGGACCAGCAGTCGATAAGCACTGACTGAACACATCCTATGAACATAGAGACTGTTAAGAAAATGTTCATAAAGATCTACCAGTATCATGTTTACAAGCTTTTATTAAACTTGTAATGTTTGTATGTATGTTTGTTCGGGTCAAAACTTGCAACTGATTTTTTTTTAAATTATCCTTAACCGATTGAGCTGAAATGTTGCATACACGTTTAGTTTGGATAAGAATGCATGGCTATATAAGTGACGTTATTCTAAATCCGAAATGGCGGACCCCCAAAGATGGCGGAATATGTTTTTTATGCACCCCCATGATATGGATGTCAAGTAAAAGGGTTTGCTGAGAGGCATACGAATAAATGACTAAAAAATTAGCTTTAAATTACATCAAACCTATGTATTTACTGCACAATTTAAGGCTTGTTTTAATTTTTTTTAATATCAATTTATTATCTATTAGCTTACCTGAACCAAGCAAATCTGAACACATAATAAAAAGAATGCAAAACTCTTCATTTTTAAGGCTTTTTGCTAATTTATGTATGTATTAGTAAACAGGAGACTTCTCTGACACAATAGCTTACAAAGCAATGCTGTGGTTTTATACTAGACGTATTATCGAGCCTTCAGTGCTATCAATATTTTACAAGATCCAAACGTTGCCTATCTATTTAAAATAAAAGTTGGTCAAGTGCGAGTCGAATTCGCACACGAAGGATTCCGTACCATCGTACATGTACTTTTTATTAACACTAGAAAGACGGAAAAATAAACTTACCAAAAAAGACGGCGAGGGGTCATTTGACCCCTTGCTTTATAAATAATTTTTATATAGTAAAATGTCCCAAAAACTGTTAAAAAGCGAAAAAGACATTAATATGAGTTTTACTCTATGTATGTAGTATATTGACTTCGATGATCGATTACGAACGGTAAAAGAATGTTGCTTGTATTTTTATTTATTTATTATTCGTTGTGAAAATTTCAACTCTTTACCCATTACGGTTCATGAGATACAGCCCTCTGACAGACGGACGGACATCGGAGGCTTATTAATACGGTTCCGTTCGCACCCTTTGGGTTCGGAACCCTAAAAAGCTAGATCATGCAATTTTGCATAGTAACCTACTGTTTTGTTATTATATATCGGTGAAAAATAAAAATAGTGGAATTGGACATCACGTACATTTTTGTGATAATTATGCATTTGTAAATTTTCATCATATGCACTGATAATGATTGAGTCATTTTAAATATAAAAACTCATGGTTATTTCTAAGAAATCATTCGCCAGTCGGTATCCGACCAAATACAGCATGATGTCTAAAGCTTTTCTTATTGTCTGTGCTCAAGCGGTCCTTATTCACGTAAGTTGTTGATATTTTCTTGTAAAGTAAATATACATTTTAAAATTTACCTTTAACGCATGATTTTTTTATTTTAACAATCAATCCCTTGGCTTTTTCCCGACACGTTTGGCTTAGTTTGTAGTGACCCTCTTTGCTACGCCAGCGGTCGCGGGTTCGAGTCCCGCTGGTGGCATTCATTTGTTTGATCATTCAGTCATGGGTATTATATTTAGAATATGTATGTATTTAAAGTTATATACGTGTAGTGTATTAACTATCTGGTATCCATAACACAAGCCACGTAGCTTACCATGGAACTAGATGGTGCTGTATGTTGATGTACTAACATATTTATTAATTTTCCTATTTGGGGTCAGCCCTCCTGATACTTTTACGCCACTCTTGGCGATTTTGTGTCATTTCTTGCGTTAGGCCAATTGTCAACATATCATTGTGGATTGCACTGATCCAGGTAATGTAGACCTGTCTGGTCATATGGTCTTCACTACGGCGCATTACGTGACAGACTCACTACGTGACCTACTACGTGACTTTTTCCTCATTTTCTGCAGAAAACACAAACAATTTATTATTATTAAACTGCTGAACACTTCTTAAAAAACATAACACCTCGACCTAACGCCTCTACTGGTGACAGGAGAGGTTCGTTTTTTGCCCATAGAATCGGCATTGCCATTCAGCGTAGTTTTGTATATATAATTAAGTATATTTGTAATGTCCTTTATTGTAAATAAAGTAATTAATTATTTATTACAGTGTATAGCCGCACAATGCATCGGTTCATATAATCGTTTGGCTGCTCCGTGTGCTGGAGTTGGGTCTTATGATGGTCCTGGTATTGCTTACCCTTCTCCTTGCGGTGCCGGTATTGGTAATTATCAGATAGGCAGTTCGTACGGTATTGGCGCGTCTGCCGCTTCGAGTGGAGGTTGTCTGCCAACTACAAGTGCATCCCCTATCGCTCCCAATGGTGTGTCCTTGGTGTCGGAGAATGTTTATGAAGGCGGTTTAGAAGTTTTCGGCGCATTGCCATTCTTGGGAACAGTGGCTCTGGAAGGTGTCCTGCCCACTGCGGGCGCTGGTGCTGTTGCTTATAGTTGTGGTAATGGACAAGTTGGTATTTTATCCGAAGATATATCTGGTGCTGGCATTGGAGGCTTAGGATATGGATATGGGGCTGGAGCCCTAGGTTATGGAGCTGGAGCCCTGGGCTTGGGCTATGGGGCTGGAGCTTTAGGATATGGCGCTGGTGCACTCGGTTATGAAGCTGGTCTGGGTCGTTCAGCTTACGGCTGCAATGGCTTAGGCAATATTGGAGGACAAGCTTCGTGTGGATGCTGTGGTCGAATTTAAAGGGTTATACTTTGTCAAACATTTGATTGAAAACAAATAAAATTTTCCAAGCCGTACATTTATGTTATCATTTGGACGTAGTTATGCAAACAGGATCCAGCCCACAAAAACCCTTTTTATAAGTTACTGTCATAAATGGTACCTATATATCAACTTTCGTATATGCAAAAATATCCAAGCCACTAAGCTTGCCGTTTTCCTTTTGCAACATCCATACGCTAACGATACCATCAAAATATTAAGCATTTTCGGAGAGTTGAAATAGAACTATGTATCATTGTAACTTAGATAACGGGTTATAAAATAACTACGGTCTTGTTATTTCGATATACCAATTTTACTAAATTTGGCAATTGTACATTTTTTTACAAAATTTGAGAGCAAAATAAAAAAAATTAAAGTGAAAGTTTGAGGATAGTGTAAACATAAAACATAAGTCATTCATTAAGTACTTGTTTTAGACTTATATTAATAAAATATCTAAAAACCGAGACCTACAAGATATTAACCAGAAATATTGAGAAAACACTACTTTTACTTTGATTGCTTTGAAACTTTTATCTATTTCAATTCATTCTAATAATGCTTTTTTGGAGAAGTGTTAGCTGAAGCCTAGCGAAGGATATAGATAAAGCAGGCAAGATATTATTGGAAATTTTCTACAATCATAAATAATACAATCGTTTGATGGAAAAAGCTATGTATTTAGACTTTTATTATCTTTTGTTAAGTTTGTAATGCCAAGAAAAACATAACATGTAAAAAAGTACAAGTCTCCCAACGCAGTTCTTCTACTGCGAAAAGTTTTGAGTTCTCTTACACAACCAAGTCGGTTAATTTATTCAGTACCTACGAGTATATGTGGAAGTATCTATCCGACAACTTTATCGTAAATTGTTACCAAATTAATTAAATAACAACAATGTACAGTGACCGCATCAATATTAGATATATTGATTTATTTAACTATCGAGTTACACTCGCTTCGCTCGGGTGTTTCCCTACGATTGTTTTTTTTTGAGTGGAACCCTAATACTTTTTCTAAAATCAAAATAGCATAAGTTACTCCTTATAACATCAGCTATCTGCCAGTGAAAATTCCATCAAAATCGGTGCAGTTATTTTTTTTTCTATAATATGTATGTATTATACATATAAACCTTCCTCTTGAATCAGTCTATCTATTGCTGAAAACTGCATTAAAATCCATTTGGTAGTTTAAAACATTTAAGCGAATAGACAGCGGTACACACCTTTTTACCCAACTGTGGCGAAACCCATAGAGGGCTATTTCATTATGAATATTTCTGTCATGGAGTTTTTGACAGAAATATTCATAATGAATTTTTTGAATGAAATTAAAAACTTGGTATTTTACAAGTAACACCTATTCAAACAACGTTTCAGTTTTGCTCTGCTGAGAGTTGAGACATATGATTTTATTTATATTAAGACTTATACTTATCTCTCTATCATTTAACAAAAATCTAACTAAGTCGAATCTATTATTGAAATAGTACTTATTATCGATACAGAAGTCGAATCTAGTTTTTAGAATTTTTGTCTGTCTGTCTGTCTGGGAACGCATCACGAAAAAACCACTACACAGATTTTGATGAAATTCGGTTTAATGATAGCTGGTTATGCGGGTCAACATATAGCAGAATATCTCATCTCTGAGTAATCTATAGACTACACTAAACGTTAAAACAAAACTAGGGACCAACCCGAGCAGAGCAAGGGTTGGTCCCTAATATCTTTATAAATTATAAAGATATCCTCCATTCCGTGGGATATTGATGATTCATATGATTGATGATACGTAAAAATTTTTAACGTTTTTGAGCAAGCAATTGAAGTTATGTAAGAAATAGACCGTACGTGACAAAATACAATGTAATGTGCATTGACCTTTATCAATAATGATTACAAAATCAAAAATATAAGTATGTTTGTTGTTATATCGTAGGTCTATAATATTCTATTTCAAGGAAATCATTGACGAGAGTCCGTCCTTCTGTACGTATGTATGTGTGCGCTTATCTTGAAAACTTCTGAACGAACTTAGATGATGCTTTCGTGTGGTCCGATCTGTATTTCAGCAGGAAGAATGTGGTGAATATGAAATTGTTCTTGCACTCTAACAATAAGATCCGAGTACATATTAAATCTGAATCGGCAGAAAAAGTGTAACTTGGTTACTTAATCCGCAAGCGCTGACCAACTGGTATAGAATCTTAGAAAGTTAGGTTTTTTTTGTAAATTCTAAACTTTATTACTCAGTTTACGCGGCGCACGTCAATAAAGCCACCAATTAGCACGATTCTTTTCGACATCTTTTAATATGTTGGTACATTAACACACAGCACCATCTAGTTCCATAGCAAGCTACGAGACCTGTGTTATGGATACCAGATAGTTGATACACTACACATAGGTATATAACTTTAAATACATACATACATAAATATAATCACCTGTGACTGGAGTACAAACACTCGTGCTCGTTACACAAATGTATGCCCCCATCGGGCCTCGAATCCGCAACTGCTGGCACAGCAAGTAGGGTCATGTCGTCAACAATCATCGTCATATTTCAGCGAATTTGTGCAAAACCTTAACGAATTATACACCTTAACCTGCCTCATGAATCATTACACCTATTGGTGAAAACCGTATGAAAATCTGTTCGGTAGTTTTTGAGTTTATAGCGTTCAGACAGACAGACATAAGCGGTGGGGGACTTTATAATATGCAGTGATATATATTTTTGGGTAACAAATTGATGTAAATAAAATCAAAAATTTATTAAACGTTTCAAATAACATTCATTTTTAATTAATGTGAATTATGTATAATATATCCCATGGAGGTTCCGATCTTTAAAATGTTCTGCCTAAAATCGATTTTTTATAGAATATTAATTTAAAATCATTACGAGATAGATTTTCTTGCATAATTCTATTAATTATAATTTGTTAAAAAAGTGATTCCTTTCATTTTACAGTCTATAAATAAATAACGAAATGTTTTGCAAAAGAAATTCTTTAATTATAATTTACAATACACATATTTTTTCATTAAGATCCAGCGATTGAAAGGTTTCTAGTATATGTAACCATTGCACCCGCAACCACAACTGCCAGCGATGCAAACCGACCCAGCAGCAGGGACAGCACCATCGAAACAAACAGAGCCCAGGATAGGCACCTGTCCACCGACCAGTGTGGAACCAGCAACGGGCAGTTGCCCTAACACTAATACATCACCGCTGCCAGAACCGCCGTAAGCTGCTGAGGATAAGCCGTAGTTCGAATCCCAAGCCGACAGACCAGCTCCAGGACCTGCAATACCGTCTAGACCATACGCTCCAATAGAAGAAAGTCCAGAATTTAGACCGCAACCCCTGGAACCCCAGAGACCAGCACCGTAGCCGATAGCAGCTGGACCAGCAGTCGATAAGCACTGACTGAACACATCCTATGAACATAGAGATTGTTAAGAAAATGTTCATAAACATCAACCAGTATCATGTTTATATATATATTTGTTCGGGACAAAACTTGCAACTGATTTTTTTTTAAATTATCCTTAACCGATTGAGCTGAAATGTTGCATACACGTTTAGTTTGGATGAGAATGCATGGCTATATAAGTAACGTTATTCTAAATCCGACATGGCGCATCCCAAAGATGGCGGAATATGTTTTTTATGCACCCCCATGATATGGATGTCAAGTAAAAGGGTTTGCTGAGAGGAATACGAATAAATGACAAAAAAATTAACTTTAAATTATATCAAACCTATGTATTTACTGCACAATTTAAGGCTTGTTTTAATTTTTTTTTAATATTAATTTATTATCTATTAGCTTACCTGAACCAAGCAAATCTGAACACATAATAAAAAGAATGCAAAACTCTTCATTTTTAAGGCTTTTTGCTAATTTATGTATGTATTATTAAACAGGAGACTTCTCTGACACAATGGCTTACAAAGCAATGCTGTGGTTTTATACTAGACGTATTATCGAGTCTTTAGTGCTATCAATATTTTGCAAGATACAAACGTTGCCTATCTATTTAAAATAAAAGTCGGTCAAGTGCGAGTCGAATTCGCACACGAAGGGTTCCGTACCATCGTACATGTACTTTTTATTAATATGACTTTTACTCTATATATGTAGTATATTGACTTCGATGATCGATTACGAACGTTAAAAGAATGTTGCTTGTATTTTCATTTTTTATTTATTTTATTACTTGTCGATAACAACAACGAATAAATAAATAACATCGGCTATAGAAATACACACTATGTCTAAATTTCAACTCTGTATCTACTACGGTTCATGAGATACAGCCCTCTGACATACGGACGGACGGACAACGGAGGCTTAGTAATAGGGTTCCGTTGGCACCCTTTGGGTACGGAACCCTAAAAAGCAATATCATGCTATTTTGCATAGTAACCTACTGTTTTGTTATTATATATCGGTGAAAAATAAAAATAGTGGAATTGGACATCACGTACATTTTTGTGATATTTATGCATTTGTAAATTTTCATCATATGCACTGATAATGATTGAGTCATTTTAAATATAAAAACTCATGGTTATTTCTAAGAAATCATTCGCCAGTCGGTATCTGACCAAATACAGCAAGATGTCTAAAGCTTTTCTTATTGTCTGTGCTCAAGCGGCCCTTATTCACGTAAGTTGTTGATATTTCCTTGTAAAGAGAATATACATTTTAAAATTTACCTTTTACGCATGGTTTTTTTATTTTAAAAATCAACCCCTTGGCTTTTTCCCGACACGTTTGGCTTAGTTTGTAGTGACCCTCTTTGCTACGCCAGCGGTCGCGGGTGCGAGTCCCACTGGGGGCATTCATTTGTTTGATCATTCAGTCACGGGTGTTTATATTTAGAATATGCATGTATTTAAAGTTATATACGTGTAGTGTATTAACTGTCTGGTATCCATAACACAAGCCTCGTAGCTTACCAGGGAACTAGATGGTGCTGTGTGTTGATGTACTAACATATTTATTAATTTTCCTATTTGGGGTCAGCCCTCCTGATACTTTTACGCCACTCTTGGCGATTTTGCGTCATTTCTGGCGTTAAGCCAATCGTCAACATGTCATTGTGGATTGCACTGATCCAGGTAATGTAGACCTGTCTGGTCATATGGACTTCACTACGGCATATTACGTGACAGACTTACTACGTGACCTACTACGTGAGGTGATAACAAAAACATTTTATTATTATTAAACTGCTGAACACTTCTTAAAAAACATAACACCTCGACCTATCTACTTTCGTTTTCGCCCAAAGAATCGGCATTGCCATTCAGCGTAGTTTTGTATATATAATTAAGTATATTTGCAATGTCCTTTATTGTAAATAAAGTAATTAATTATTTATTACAGTGTATAGCCGCACA
Source organism: Brenthis ino (assembly GCA_921882275.1). Taxonomy (NCBI): domain Eukaryota; kingdom Metazoa; phylum Arthropoda; class Insecta; order Lepidoptera; family Nymphalidae; genus Brenthis; species Brenthis ino. Next base: position 6,255,808 of record OV170229.1, read on the forward strand.
ATGCATCGGTTCATATAATCGTTTGGCTGCTCCGTGTGCTGGACTTGGGTCTTATGATGGTCCTGGTATTGCTTACCCTTCTCCTTGCGGTGCCGGTATTGGTAATTATCAGATAGGCAGTTCGTACGGTATTGGCGCGTCTGCCGCTTCGAGTGGAGGTTGTCTGCCAACTACAAGTGCATCCCCTATCGCTCCCAATGGTGTGTCTTTGGTGTCGGAGAATGTTTATGAAGGCGGCTTAGAAGTTCTCGGCGCATTGCCATTCTTGGGAACAGTGGCTCTGGAAGGTGTCCTGCCCACTGCGGGCGCTGGTGCTGTTGCTTATAGTTGTGGTAATGGACAAGTTGGTATTTTATCCGAAGATATATCTGGTGCTGGCATTGGAGGCTTAGGATATGGATATGGAGCTGGAGCCCTAGGTTATGGAGCTGGAGCCCTGGGCTTGGGCTATGGGGCTGGAGCTTTAGGATATGGCACTGGTGCACTCGGTTATGAAGCTGGTCTGGGTCGTTCAGCTTATGGCTGCAATGGCTTAGGCAATATTGGAGGACGAGCTTCGTGTGGATCTTGTGGTCGAATTTAAAGGGTTATACTTTGTCAAGCATTTGATTGAAAACAAATAAAATTTTCAAGCCGTACATTTATGTTATGATTTGGACATGGATCCAGCCCACAAAAACCGTTTTATGAGTTACCTACTGACATAAATGGCACCTATATATCAACTTTAGTATATGCAAAAATATCCAAGCCACTACTAAGCTTGCCTTTTTCCTTTTGCAACATCCATACGCTAACGATACCACCAAAAAAAATAAAAACTTTTTAACAAAAAATAAAAACCGACTTCAAACAAAAGCACTAAAAAGTAAAAAATAACTGATTGGTAGTTTTCATTTACTATACATACCTAATCAAATATTTTCGAAGTCGGTGTGCTTTGCTTTGTATGGGCTGGCACCAATTTCGAAAATATTTCATTAGGTATGTATTTAATAGGTAGGCTTTAATTACTTAGCCAAAGCACACCGACTTCGAAAATATTTGATTAGGTATGTCTAGTAAATGAAAACTACCAATCAGTTATTTTTTACTTTTTAGTGCTTTTGTTTGAAGTCGGTTTTTATTTTTTGTTAAAAAGTTTTTATTTTTCCCTTTTTAGTGTAGACAGTAGTAGCAAAGTAAGGATTCTAACGTGTTAAGCTTGTCAAATCAAACAAAATAAGCCCAAACTCAAAGTATCTACTATTAGCCGTTTGAAGAGTTGCACCTATCCACCTTCTGGGCCTTGCCCATCAGATCAGGTGTCAACAACACCGACCCACTGTACTATCAACGGAAATAGAAATACTTGCAAAGTTTCAAGTTAATATGACAATTAGAAGTAGGTTAAATTCATCATTAGTTGTTTTTCCACCCTTAGGGGTGGTATTTTTTTTTGAAATTTAAATGGGACCAATCTGGAAGTATACCCTTTCAAACAAAACAAAAATTGTCCAAATCGGTTAATAAATGACGGAGCTCTGAGGTAACAAACATAAAAAAAAAAAAAAAACATACAGTCGAATTGAGAACCTCCTCCTTTTTGAAGTCGGTTGAATATTAAGCATTTTCGTTGAGTTGGAATAGAAATATGTATCATTGTAACTTAGATAACGGGTTATAAAATAACTACGGTCTTGTTATTTTGATATACCAATTTTACTAAATTTGGCAATTGTACATTTTTTAACAAAATTTGAGAGCAAAATAAAAAAAAAAAAGTGAAAATTTGAGGATCTAAGTGTAAACATGATGCATAAGTCTTGTTTTAGACCTAAATTAATAAAATATCTAAAAACCGAGACCTACAAGACATTAACCAGAAATATTAAGAAAATACTACTTTGATTGCTTTGAGACTTTTGTCAATTTCAAATGATTCTAATAATGCTTATTTTAGAGTTAGTGTTAGCTGACGCCTGGCGAAGGATATAGATAAAGCAGGCAAGATATTATTGGAAATTTTCTCCTTTTTTTTCAAGAATTTTTGAAAAGAAATACAATCGTTTGATGGAAAAATTTACTTTAATTTTTATTATCTTTTGTTAAGTTTGTAATCCCATGAAAAACATAACATGTAAAAAAGTACAAGTCTCCCAACGCAGTTCTTCTACCGCAAAAAGTTTTGATATCTCTTGTACAACCAAGTCGGTTAATTTATTCAGTACCTACGAGTATATGTGGAAGTATCTATCCGACAACTTGGTCATAAATTGTTACCAAATTAGTTAAATAACAACAATGTATACTGACCGTATCAATATTAGATATATTTATTTATTTATTTAACTAGCGAGTTAATCTCGCTTCGCTCGGGTGTTTCCCTATGTATGTTTTATTTTTTTTGAGCGGAACCCTAATACTTTTTCTAAAATCAAAATAGCATAAGTTACTCATTATAACATCAGCTATCTGCCAGTGAAAGTAACATCAAAATCGGTGTAGTTGAACAAACAAACAAACAAATTTTAAAAATTGTGTTTTTCTTATACATATACTTTATATAAACTAGCGACTTCCCTAAGTACGTTTTAACGGTTAGTATAAAATACAAATCTGAATATCTCGGCTTTTCTATAATATGCATGTATTATAAATATAAACCTTCCTCTTGAATCAGTCTATCTATTGTTGAAAAATTGTGTTTTACTTATACATATGTACCGTTTATTATTTCATATGCATTTAGTAAAAAGCTGTTATTTTGACATTACATACATAAACTTTAACTGTATAAATAGAATAACTTATATTGAAATTGCTTTATTAAAAAGATGTTTGAATGACTTAAAATATATACTTTATATAAAATTAGCGACTCACCTTCGCTTCACTCAGGATCGTCCTTAGGTACGTTTTGACGGTTAGTATGAAATACAAATCTGAATATCTCGGCTTTTCTATAATATGAATGTATTATACATATAAACCTTCCTCTTGAATCAGTCTATCTATTGTTGAAAACTGCATTAGAATCCGTTAGGTAGTTTAAAACATCTAAGCGAACAGACAGCGGTACACACCTTTTTACCCAACTATGGCGAAACCTATAGAAGGGCTATTTCATCTATACATATAATAAGATTGTAACTAAGCCGAATCTGTACATTAAATACTTTTTGGAAAATCTTATTGAAATAAACATTATTATCAATAAAGACGCCAAATCTATAGTTTTTACAAATTTATGTCTGTCTGTCTGTTACCGCATCACAGAAAAACCACTGGAGGGATTTTGATGAAATTTGGTATTGTGATAGCTGGTTATCCGAGTCAACATATAGGATACTTTTTACCGCAGAAAAATGTGTCATTTCTGAAAAATGCAATGTAAGAGTATACTAATATGTAAGACCTAATAATTTGCTTTTTGGTCATCTGAACGTGGGCGGAGCCGCGGGCAATGCTAGTTATGAATATTTCTGTCAAAAACTCCATGTATTTTACAAGTAACATCTGTTTAAACAACGTTTCATTTTTGCTCTGCTGAGACTTGAGACATATGATTTTATCTATTATATTTAAACGAGCAATTCTTGTATGTATATATATAATCTGAATCTCAGAAACGGCTCAAACGATTTTCATGAAATTTAGTAGACAAGGGATTCGGGGGCGATAAATCGATCTAGATTAGTCTTATGTCTGGGAAAATGCGTGTTTTCGAGTTTTCATGCGGTTTTGTTTCGCATTATTCCACGCAAAATATGGTCGCTAATTCGCACGCTAGGACATAAGCATCGTGGTGAAACGACCAAAGCACAAGTTTAACAACCACAGGTGTCTAGGTTCGTATCCCAGTTGAATACAAAGTTTTTACTTTTGTCTTTTGTATTTATTAAAATTTTTAGTTTGTTCTTTTTTTATGTTTTTTGGCCAAAAACTCCGAGCAAAGCCCAGTTACTTTATATTAACACTTATACTTATCTCTCTATAATTCAACAAAAATTCTAACTGAGTCGAATCTATAAATTAAATATTTATTTGGAAAATTTTATTGAAATAGTCATTATTATCGATATAATCGTATCGATACTTCGACAGAGGCTGAATCTAGTTTAAAAAATTTTTGTCTGTCTGTCTGGGAACGCATCACGGAAAAACCACTGGACAGATTTTGATGCATCCGAATATCCGGGTCTACATATAGGAAAATATCTCATCTCTGAGAATCTATAGACTACTCTAAACGTTCAAACGAATCTAATAAAGAATCGAGAGAAAAAAAAAGAATCGAGGGTTGGTCCCTAGTATCTTTATAAATTATAAAGAGATCCTCCATTCCGTGGGATATTGATGATTCATATGATTGATGATACGTAAAATGTTCTAACGTTTTTGAGCAAGCGATTAAAGTTATGTAAGAAATAGACCGTACGTGACAAAATACAATATAATGTGCATTGACCTTTGTCAATATTGTTATAGTTTACAAAATCAAAACTATATGTATGTTTGTAATTACATATATCGTACGTGTATAATATTCTAATTAAAGAAAATCATTGGCGAGAGTCAATAAAGCCACCCATTAGCACGATTTTTTCGACATCTTTTAATATGTTGGGACATTAACACACAGCACCATCCAGTCCCATGGTAAGCTTCGAGGCTTGTGTTATGGATACCAGATAGTTGATACACTACACATATATAACTTTAAATATATACAATATACATATTATAAATATAATCACCCGTGACTGGAGTACAAACACTCGTGCTCGTTACACAAATATATGCCCCCAGCGGGCCTTGAACCCGGAACTGCTGACACAGCAAGTAGGGTCACTATGTCATGTCGTCAACATTCATCGTCATGTTTTAGCGAATTTACACAAAACCTTAATGAATTATACACCTCAACCTTCCTAATGAATTAATTACACCTATCGGTGAAAACCGTATGAAAATCTGTTCGGTAGTTTTTGAGCTTATCGCGTTCAGACAGACGGACAGAAGCGGCGGTGGAGTTTATAATATGCAGTGATATATATTTTTGGATAACTTATTAATGTAAATAAAATAAAAATTATTAAACATTTCAAATTACAGTTACGATCTTTAAAATGTATCACACCCAAAATCGATTTTTTATAGAATATTAATTTAAAATCATTGAGAGATAAATTTTCTTGCATAATTCTATTAATTATAATTTGTTAAAAAAGTGATTCCTTTCATTTTACAGTCTATAAATAAATAACAAAATGTTTTGCAAAAGAAATTCTTTAATTGTAATTTGTAATACACATATTTTTTCATTCAGATCCAGCGTTTGAAAGGTTTCTAGTAGACGTAACCATTGCATCCGCAACCGCAACTGCCAGCGATGCAAACCGACCCAGCAGCAGGGACAGCTCCATCGAAACAAACAGAGCCCAGGATGGGCACCTGTCCACCGACCAGTGTGGAACCAGCAACGGGCAGTTGCCCAAACACTAATACATCACCGCTGCCAGAACCACCGTAAGCTGCTGAGGATAAGCCGTAGTCAGAACCCCAAGCCGAGAGACCAGCTCCAGGACCTGCAATACCGTCTAGACCATACGCTCCAATAGAAGAAAGTCCGGAATTTAGACCGCAACCCCTGGAACCCCAGAGACCAGCACCGTAGCCGATAGCAGCTGGACCAGCAGTCGATAAGCACTGACTGAACACATCCTATGAACATAGAGACTGTTAAGAAAATGTTCATAAACATCAACCAGTATCATGTTTACAAGCTTTTATTAAACTTGTAATGTTTGTATGTATGTTTGTTCGGGTTAAAACTTGCAACTGATTTTTTTTTTAATTATTCTTAACCGATTGAGCTGAAATTTTGCATACACGGTTAGTTTGGATAAGAATGCATGGCTATATAAGCGACGTTATTTTAAATCCGACATGGCGGACCCCCAAAGATGGCGGAATATGTTTTTTATGCACCCCCATGATATGGATGTCAAGTAAAAGAGTTTGCTGAGAGGAATACGAATAAATAACTAAAAAAATTTCTTTAAATTATATCAAACCCATACATTTACTGCACAATTTAAAGCTTGTTTAAATTAAAAAAAAAAACATTAATTTATTATCTATTAGCTTACCTGAACCAAGCAAATCTGAACACATAATAAAAAGAATGCAAAACTCTTCATTTTTAAGGCTTTTTACTAATTGACGTATGTATAAGTAAACAGGAGGCTTCTCTGACACAATGGCTTACAAAGCAATGCTGTGGTTTTATACTAGACGTATTATCGAGCCTTTAGTGCTATCAATATTTTGCAAGATCCAAACGTTGCCTATCTATTTAAAATAAAAGTCGGTCAAGTGCGAGTCGAATTCCCACACGAAGGGTTCGGTACCATCGTATATGTACTTTTTTATGAATATGACTTTTACTCTATGTATGTAGTATATTGACTTCGATGAACGATTACGAACGTTAAAAGAATGTTTCTCGTATTTTTATTTATTTATTATTCATTGTGAAAATTTTAACTCTTTACCTATTACGGTTCATGAGATACAGCCTTTGACATACGGACAGACGGACCACGAAGGCTTATTGAAACGGTTCCGTTCGCACCCTTTGGGTACGGAACCCTAAAAAGCTAAATCATGCAATTTTGCATAGTAACCTACTGTTTTGTTATTATATATCGGTGAAAAATAAAAATAGTGGAATTGGACATCACGTACATTTTTGTGATATTTATGCATTTGTAAATTTTCATCATATGCACTGATAATGATTGAGTCATTTTAAATATAAAAACTCATGGTTATTTCTAAGAAATCATTCGCCAGTCGGTATCTGACCAAATACAGCAAGATGTCTAAAGCTTTTCTTATTGTCTGTGCTCAAGCGGCCCTTATTCACGTAAGTTGTTGATATTTTCTTGTAAAGTAAATTTACATTTTATAATTTACCTTTTACGAATGGTTTTTTTTTATTTTAACAATCAATCCCTTGGCTTATTCCCGATACGTTTGACTCAGTTTGTAGTGACCCTACTTGCTGCGTCAGTGGTCGCGGGTTCGAGCCCCGCTGAGGGCATTCATTTGTGTGATCATTCAGTCATGGGTGTTTATATTTATAATATGTATGTATTTAAAGTTATATATATGTAGTGTATCAACTATCTGCTATCCATAACACAGGCCTCGTAACTTAACTAGATGGTGCTGTGTGTTGATGTCACACCATATTTATTTATATCCCTATTTGGGGTCAGCCCTCCTGATATTTGAATTGCTTAGTAAGTTGTTTTTAAATAATAGCAAACTAAATTAAAATTATTATCCTTCATTAATTTTAACTTTTTAAATTACACATAGAACAATGGCTTAAATAATTAATACTATATTTTATATTTTTCTTTATGGTTATAAACATAATAATGGCAACACTTAATATAGATTACTAATTAATATTTTTAAAATTGTAATAATTATAAAAATAATAGCAAAAATTAAATAAATAATATTCCATATTCAATTATAATTAAAATTATAAAAATGTTTAAAGTTAAAAAATATTGTAATGTAATTGGTGCAATTTTCATTTTGTTAATTGTGGGTAGGCTGTCTGTAACAACTATACCTTCAAGACATGTTCAGTCTCTCCCGTGACCATGGATGCTGTAAAGCATTCGAAACGTCCAAAAATCAAAATAAATCCGCGAAATAATCCGAAAAGATAGTTTTATTTAATTTTGTCAAACATTCGCGTAAATCTAAGAAAGTATTATATATTTGCAATGTCCTTTATTGTAAATAAAGTAATTAATTATTTATTACAGTGTCTAGCCGCACAATGCATCGGTTCATATAATCGTTTGGCTGCTCCGTGTGCTGGACTTGGGTCTTATGATGGTCCTGGTATTGCTTACCCTTCTCCTTGCGGTGCCGGTATAGGCAGTTCGTACGGTATTGGCGCGTCTGCCGCTTCGAGTGGAGGTTGTCTGCCAACTACAAGTGCATCCCCTATCGCTCCCAATGGTGTGTCTTTGGTGTCGGAGAATGTTTATGAAGGTGGTTTAGAAGTTCTCGGCGCATTGCCATTCTTGGGAACAGTGGCTCTGGAAGGTGTCCTGCCCACTGCGGGCGCTGGTGCTGTTGCTTATAGTTGTGGTAATGGACAAGTTGGTATTTTATCCGAAGATATATCTGGTGCTGGCATTGGAGGTTTAGGATATGGATATGGAGCTGGAGCCCTAGGTTATGGAGCTGGAGCCCTGGGCTTGGGCTATGGGGCTGGAGCTTTAGGATATGGCGCTGGTGCACTCGGTTATGAAGCTGGTCTGTCTCGTTCAGCTTGCGGCTGCAATGGATTAGCCAATATTGGAGGACGAGCTTCATGTGGATCCTGTGGTCGAATTTAAAGGGTTATACTTTGTCAAGCATTTGATTGAAAACAAATAAAATTTTCCAAGCCGTACATTTATGTTATCATTTGGACATTGATCCAGCCCACAAAAACCACTTTTTGAGTTACTGGCATAAATGACACCTATATATCAACTTTAGTATATGCAAAAGTGTAGCCATTTCGTAGATTAGCCGGAACAAAGAGACAGACAGATTTTAAAAATTGTGTTTTTCTTATACATATGTACCGTATATTATTTCATATGCATTTAGTAAAAAGCTGTTATTTTGACATTAAATACATAAACTTTAACTTTATTTATCTGTATAAATAGAATAACTGACTGTTGATTAACTGATGTTTGAATTACTTAAAATATATACTTTATATAAAACCAGCGACTCACCTTCGCTTCATTCAGGATCGTCCCTAGGTACGTTTTGACGGTTAGTATGAAATACAAATCTGAATATCTCGGCTTTTCTATAATATGAATGTATTATACATATAAACCTTCCTCTTGAATCAGTCTATCTATTGCTGAAAACTGCATTAAAATCCGTTAGGTAGTTTAAAACATCTAAGCGAACAGACAGCGGTACACACCTTTTTACCCAACTGTGGCGAAACCCATAGAGGGCTATTTCATTATGAATATTTCTTGTAAAAAACTCCATGTATTTTACAAGTAACACCTATAAATCACCGTTTCAGTTTTGCTCTGCTGAGAGTTGAGACATGATTTTATTTATAATACTTATACTTATCTCTCTATCAGTCAACAAAAATTTTAAGTCGAATTTATTATTGAAATAGTCATTATTATCGATACAGAGACCGGATCTAGTTTTTAGAATTTTTGTCTGTCTGTCTGTCTGGGCACGCATCACGGAAAACCACTGGACAGATTTTGATGAAATTTGGTTTAATGATGGCTGGCTATCCGGGTCAAAATATCTCATCTCTGAGAAATCTATAGACTACTCTAAACATTCAAGCGAATCTAGGGACCAACCCGACCAGAGCGAGGGTTGGTCCCTAGTATCTTTATAAATTATAAGGAGATCCTCCATTCCGTGGGATATTGATGATTCATATGATTGATGATACGTAAAATGTTCTAACGTTTTTGAGCAAGCAATTAAAGTTATGTAAGAAATAGACCGTACGTGACAAAATACAATATAATGTGAATTGACCTATGTCAATATTGTTATAGTTTACAAAATCAAAAATATATGTATGTTTGTAATTACATATATCGTACGTCTATAATATTCTAATTAAAGGAAATCATTGGCGAGAGTCCGTCCTTCTGTACGTATGTATGTGTGCGCTTATCTTGAAAACTTCAGAACGAATTTAGATGATATTTTCGTCTGTTACGATCTGTGAACAGCAGGAAGAATGTGGTGAATATGCAATTGTTCTTGCACTCTTACAATAAGAGCCGAGTACATATTAAATCTGAATCGGCAGAAAAAGTGTTACTTGGTTACTTTATCAGCATGCGATGACCAACTGGTATAGAATCTTAGAAAATTCAATTTTTTCGTAAATTCTGATTTATTACTTAGTTCACGCGGCGCACGTCAATAACGCCATCAATTAGCACGATTTTTTTCGACATCTTTTAATATGTTGGGACATTAACACACAGCACCATCCAGTCCCATGGTAAGCTTCGAGGCTTGTGTTATGGATACCAGATAGTTGATACACTACACATATATAACTTTAAATATATACAATATACATATTATAAATATAATCACCCGTGACTGGAGTACAAACACTCGTGCTCGTTACACAAATATATGCCCCCAGCGGGCCTTGAACCCGGAACTGCTGGCACAGCAAGTAGGGTCACTATGTCATGTCGTCAACATTCATCGTCATATTTCAGCGAATTTATACAAAACCTTAATGAATAATACACCTCAACCTTCCTAATGAATTAATTACACCTATCGGTGAAAACCGTATGAAAATCTGTTCGGTAGTTTTTGAGCTTATCGCGTTCAGACAGACGGACAGAAGCGGCAGTGGAGTTTATAATATGCAGCGATATATATATTTTGGATAACTTATTAATGTAAGTAAAATAAAAATTATTAAACATTTCAAATTACAGTTACGATCTTTAAAATGTTCTAACCAAAATCGATTTTTTATAGAATATTAATTTACAGTCATTGAGAGATAAATTTTCTTGCATAATTCTATTAATTATAATTTGTTAAAAAACTGATTCCTTTCATTTTACAGTCTATAAATAAATAACGAAATGTTTTGCAAAAGAAATTCTTTAATTGTAATTTGTAATACACATATTTTTTCATTCAGATCCAGCGTTTGAAAGGTTTCTAGTAGACGTAACCATTGCATCCGCAACCGCAACTGCCAGCAATGCAAACCGACCCAGCAGCAGGGACAGCTCCATCGAAACAAACAGAGCCCAGGATGGGCACCTGTCCACCGACCAGTGTGGAACCAGCAACGGGCAGTTGCCCAAACACTAATACATCACCGCTGCCAGAACCACCGTAAGCTGCTGAGGATAAGCCGTAGTCAGAATCCCAAGCGAGCAGACCAGCTCCAGGACCTGCAATACCGTCTAGACCATACGCTCCAATAGAAGAAAGTCCGGAATTTAGACCACAACCCCTGGAACCCCAGAGACCAGCACCGTAGCCGATAGCAGCTGGACCAGCAGTCGATAAGCACTGACTGAACACATCCTATGAACATAGAGATTGTTAAGAAAATGTTCATAAACATCAACCAGTATCATGTTTGTATGTATATTTGTTCGGGACAAAACTTGCAACTGATTTTTTTTTTAAGTATCCTTAACCGATTGAGCTGAAATGTTGCACACATGTTTAGTTTGGATAAGAATGCATGGCTATATAAGTAACGTTATTCTAAATCCGACATGGCGGACTCCCAAAGATAGCGGAATGTTTTTTATGCACCCCCATGATATGAATGTCAAGTAAAAGGGTTTGCTGAGAGGAATACGAATAAATGACAAAAAAATTAACTTTAAATTATATCAAACCTATGTATTTACTGCACAATTTAAAGCTTGTTTTAATTTTCTTTTAATATTAATTTATTATCTATTAGCTTACCTGAACCCAGCAAATCTGAACACATAATAAAAACAATGCAAAACTCTTCATTTTTAAGGCTTTTTACTAATTTATGTATGTATTAGTAAACAGGAGACTTCTCCGACACAATGGCTTACAAAGCAATGCTGTGGTTTTATACTAGACGTATTATCGAGCCTTTAGTGCTATCAATATTTTGCAAGATCCAAACGTTGCCTATCTATTTAAAATAAAAGTCGGTCAAGTGCGAGTCGAATTCGCACACGAAGGGTTCCGTACCATCGTACATGTACTTTTTATTAATATGACTTTTACTCTATGTATGTAGTATATTGACTTCGATGATAGATTACGAACGTTAAAAGAATGTTGCTTGTATTTTCATTTTTTATTTATTTTATTACTTGTCGATAACAACAACTAATAAAATAAATAACAACGGCAATGGAAATACACACTATGTGTAATTTTCAACTCTGCATCTACTACGGTTCATGAGATACAGCCCTCTGACATACGGACGGACGAACAACGGAGGCTTAGTAATAGGGTTCCGTTGGCACCCTTTGGGTACGGAACCCTAAAAAGCAATATCATGCTATTTTGCAGAGTAACCTACTGTTTTGTTATTATATATCGGTGAAAAATAAAAATAGTGGAAATGGACATCACGTACATTTTTGTGATATTTATGCATTTGTAAATTTTCATCATATGCACTGATAATGATTGAGTCATTTTAGATATAAAAACTCATGGTTATTTCTAAGAAATCATTCGCCAGTCGATATCTGACCAAATACAGCATGATGTCTATAGCTTTTCTTATTGTCTGTGCTCAAGCGGCCCTTATTCACGTAAGTTGTTGATATTTTCTTGCAAAGTATATATACATTACAGTATACATTTTATAAAAACTTTTTAACAAAAAAATAAAAACCGACTTCAAACAAAAGCACTAAAAAGTAAAAAATGACTGATTGGTAGTTTTCATTTACTATACATACCTAATCAAATATTTTCGAAGTCGGTGTGCTTTGCTTTGCATGGGCTGGCACCGATTTCGAAAATATTTGATTAAGTATGTATTTAATAGGTAGGCTTTAATTACTTAGCCAAAGCACACCGACTTCGAAAATATTTGATTAGGTATGTATAGTAAATGAAAACTACCAATCAGTTATTTTTTACTTTTTAGTGCTTTTGTTTGAAGTCGGTTTTTATTTTTTTGTTAAAAAGTTTTTATTTTTCCCTTTTTAGTGTAGACAGTAGTAGCAAAGTAAGGATTCTAACGTGTTAGGCTTGTCAAATCAAACAAAATAAGCCCAAACTCAAAGTATCTACTATTAGCCGTTGAAGAGTTCCTCCTATCCACCTTCTGGCCTTGCCATCAGATCAGGTCAACAACACCGAACCACTGTACTATCAACGGAAATAGAAATACTTGCAAAGTTTCAAGTCAATATGACAATTAGAAGTAGGTTAAATTCATCATTAGTTGTTTTTTCACCCTTAGGGGTGGTATTTTTTTTTGAAATTTAAATGGGACCAATCTGGAAGTATACCCTTTCAAACAAAACAAAAATTGTCCAAATCGGTTAATAAACGACGGAGTTCTGATGTAACAAACATAAAAAAAAAAAAACATACAATCGAATTGAGAACCTCCTCCTTTTTGAAGTCTGTTGAAAATTTACCTTTTACGCATGGTTTTTTATTTTAATAATCAACCCCTTGGCTTTTTCCCGACACGTTTGGCTTAATTTGTAGAGACCCTACTTTCTGCGCCAGCGGTCGCGGGTTCTAGTCCCACTGGGGCATTCATTTGTTTGATCATATAAACACCCATGACTGCATGGGTATTTATATTTTTAATATGTATTTAAAATTATATACGTGTAGTGTATCAACTATCTAGTATCCATAACACAAGCCTCGTAGCTTACCATGGGACTAGATAGTGCTGTGTGTTGATGTACCAACTTATTTATTTATATCCCTATTTAGGGTCAGCCCTCCTGATACTTTTACGCCACTCTTGGCGATTTTGCGTCATTTCCAATCATCAACATATCATTGTGGATTGCACTGATCTAAGTAGTGTAGACCTGTCTGGTCATATGGTCTTCACTACGGCGCATTACGTAATTTTTTCCTCATTTACTGCAGTATTTCAGAGAACACTTCTTAAAAAACATAACATCTCGTCTTAACGCCTCTACTGGTGACAGGAGAGCAGGTTCGTTTTTCGCCCAAAGAATCGGCATTGCTATTCAGCGTAGTTTTTTATATACAATTAAGTATATTTGTAATTTCCTTTATTGTAAATAAAGTAATGAATTATTTATTACAGTGTATAGCCGCACAATGCATCGGTTCATATAATCGCTTGGCTGCTCCGTGTGCTGGACTTGGGTCTTATGATAGTCCTGGTATTGCTTACCCTTCTCCTTGCGGTGCCGGTATTGGTAATTATCAGATAGGCAGTTCGTACGGTATTGGCGCGTCTGCCGCTTCGAGTGGAGGTTGTTTGCCAACTACAAGTGCATCCCCTATCGCTCCCAATGGCGTGTCTTTGGTGTCGGAGAATGTTTATGAAGGCGGCTTAGAAGTTCTCGGCGCATTGCCATTCTTGGGAACAGTTGCTCTGGAAGGTGTCCTGCCCACTGCGGGCGCTGGTGCTGTTGCTTATAGTTGTGGTAATGGACAAGTTGGTATTTTATCCGAAGATATATCTGGTGCTGACATTGGAGGTTTAGGATATGGATATGGAGCTGGAACCCTAGGTTATGGAGCTGGAGCCCTGAGCTTGGGCTATGGGGCTGGAGCTTTAGGATATGGCGCTGGTGCACTCGGTTATGAAGCTGGTCTGGGTCGTTCAGCTTGCGGCTGCAATGGCTTAGGCAATATTGGAGGACTAGCTCAGTGTGGATGCTGTCGAATTTAAAGGGTTATACTTTGTCAAGCATTTGATTGAAAACTAATAAAATTTTCCAAGCCGTACATTTATGTTATCATTTGGACATAGATCCAGCCCACAAAAACCACTTTTTGAGTTACTGGCATAAATGGCACCTGCATATCAACTTTAGTATATGCAAAAAATATCCAAGCCTTAGTGGCTTGCCTTATTTCTTTTGCAACATCCATACGCTAACGATAGGTACCACCAAAATATTAAACATTTTCTTAGAGTTAGAATAGAACTACATGTAGCGGAGCTACCACTGTGTTTAAATGTTTTAATGTGTAATATATATGATGTTCATATACCTGTCTGTCCTATTTATCTATTTTAATAATTACGAGTAGTTTAATATATATCATGTAGCACGAAGGCTATTCTTATTTCTTTAAGTACACTTTGTGCAAGTATGAGCAGAGTAGGAATAGTCTATGGCTTTAATTAAAGAAAAATGAGTCGTATGGCGGTAGAAATAGAATCGTGCTTAATAAGCAGGCGACACAGACGGGGGGCTACAAGATATTAACCAGAAATATTAAGAAAACTCTACTTTTACTTTGATTGCTTTGAAACTTTTATCTATTTCAATTTATTCTAATAATGCTTTTTTGGAGAAGTGTTAGCTGAAGCCTGGCGAAGGATATAGATAAACCAGGCAAGAAATTATTGGAAATTTTCTACAATCATAAATAATACAATCGTTTGATGGAAAAAGCTATGTATTTAGACTTTTATTATCTTTTGTTAAGTTTGTAATGCCAAGAAAAACATAACATGTAAAAAAGTACAAGTCTCCCAACGCAGTTCTTCTACTGCGAAAAGTTTTGAGTTTTCTTACACAACCAAGTCGGTTAATTTATTCAGTACCTACGAGTATATGTGGAAGTATCTATCCGACAACTTTATCGTAAATTGTTACCAAATTAATTAAATAACAACAATGTATAACGACCGCATCAATATTAGATATATTTATTTATTTACTATCAAGTTACCCTCGCTTCGCTCGGGTGTCTCCCTACGTACGTTTTTTTTTTTGAGCGGATCCCTAACACTTTTTCTAAAATAAAAATAGCTTAAGTTACTCCTTATAACATCATCTATCTGCCAGTGAAAGTCCCATCGAAATCGGTGTAGCCGTTTCGTAGATTAGCCGGAACAAACAGACAGAGGAATTTTAAAAATTATGTTTTTCGTATACATATATACCGTAGGTATATAATTTCATATGCATTTAATAAAAAGCTGTTATTTTGACATTACCTACATAAAAATACTTTAATTTTATTTATCTGTTGGTATAAATAGAACAACTTATATTGAAATTGCTTTATTAAAAAGCTGTATAAAATGTTAAAATATATACTTTATATAAAACTAGTGACTCACCCTCGCTTCGCTCAGGATCGTCCCGAGGTTAGTGTTAACGGTTAGTATGAAATAAAAATCTGAATATCTTGGCTTTTATATAATTTTTATTTAATATGCATGTATTATACCCATAAACCTTCCTCTTAAACCACTCTATCTATTGCTGAAAACCGGGTAGTTTAAAAGATAGCGAACAGACAGTGGCTATTTCATCTATACATATAATACAATTGCAACTAAGCCGAATCTGTACATTAGATATTTTTTGGAAAATCTTATTGAAATAAACATTATTATCGATATAGAGGCCGAATCTATAGTTTTTAAATTTTTGTCTGTCTGTCTCTCTGTTACCGCATCACAGAAAAGATACTGTAGGGATTTTGAAGAAATTTGGTATGGTCATAACTGATTATCCGGGTAACATATATGATACTTTTTACCGCGGGAAAATATCTCATTTCTGAGAAAAAATACAAGAATTGGTTAGAATAAAACCACGATGATACTATATATATTTAAGCAAGGTAACTTAGTAAATAAGGCAAAAACTATTAAAAATAGCTTATCTTGAAAAAAAATAACAATAGCGCTATTTTATTTGGTTTTTGGTCATCTGAACGCGGGCGGAGCCGCGGGCAATGCTAGTAAATTATAAAGAGATCCTCCATTCCGTGGGATATTGATGATTCATATGATTGATGATACGTAAAATGTTTTATCGTTTTTGAGCAAGCAATTAAAGTTATGTAAAAAATAGACCGTACGTGACAAAATACAATATAATGTGCATTGACCTTCGTCAATATTGACATACAATATCAAATTTGTTGTTATATCGTAGGTCTGTAAAATTCTAATTAAAGGAAATCATTGGCAAGAGTCCGTCCTTCTGTACGTATGTATGTGTGCGCTTATCTTGAAAACTTCTGAACGAATTTAGATGCGGTTCTCGTCTCTTACGATCTGTATTTCAGCAGGAAGAATGTGGTGAATATGAAATTGTTCTTGAACTCTTACAATAAGAGCCGAGTACATATTAAATCTAAATCGGCAGAAAAAGTGTTACTTGGGTACTTAATCCGCAAGCGCTGACCAACTGGTACAGAATCTTAGAAAGTTAGGTTTTTTTTGTAAATTCTAAACTTTATTAATCAGTTTACGCGGCGCACGTCAATAAAGCCACCAATTAGCACGATTCTTTTCGACATCTTTTAATATGTTGGTACATTAACACACAGCACCATCTAGTTCTATAACAAGCTACGAGGCCTGTGTTATGGATACCAGTAGTTGATACACTACACATAGATATATATAACTTTAAATACATACATATTATAAATATAATCACCCGTGACTGGAGTACAAACACTCGTGCTCGTTACACAAATGTATGCCCCCATCGGGCCTCGAACCCGCAACTGCTGGCACAGCAAGTAGGGTCATGTCGTCAACAATCATCGTCATATTTCAGCGAATTTGTACAAAACCTTAACGAATTATACACCTTAACCTTCCTCATGAATCATTACACCTATTGATGAAAACCGTATGAAAATCTGTTCGGTAGTTTTTGAGTTTATCGCGTTCAGACAGACAGAAGTGGAGGTGGACTTTATAATATGCAGTGATATTTTTGGGTAACAAATTGATGTAAATAGAATCAAAAATTTATTAAACGTTTCAAATTACATTAATTTTTAATTAATGTGAATTTTGTATAATATGTCCCATGGAGGTTCCGATCTTTAAAATGTTCTGCCTAAAATCGATTTTTTATAGAATATTAATTTAAAATCATTAAGAGATAGATTTTCTTGCATAATTCTATTAATTATAATTTGTTAAAAAACTGATTCCTTTCATTTTACAGTCTATAAATAAATACGAAATGTTTTGCAAAAGAAATTCTTTAATTGTAATTTGTAATACACATATTTTTTCATTCAGATCCAGCGTTTGAAAGGTTTTTAGTAGACGTAACCATTGCATCCGCAACCGCAACTGCCAGCGATGCAAACCGACCCAGCAGCAGGGACAGCTCCATCGAAACAAACAGAGCCCAGGATGGGCACCTGTCCACCGACCAGTGTGGAACCAGCAACGGGCAGTTGCCCAAACACTAATACATCACCGCTGCCAGAACCACCGTAAGCTGCTGAGGATAAGCCGTAGTCAGAACCCCAAGCCGAGAGACCAGCTCCAGGACCTGCAATACCGTCTAGACCATACGCTCCAATAGAAGAAAGTCCGGAATTTAGACCGCAACCCCTGGAACCCCAGAGACCAGCACCGTAGCCGATAGCAGCTGGACCAGCAGTCGATAAGCACTGACTGAACACATCCTATAAACAAAGAGACTATTAAGAAAATGTTCATAAACATCAACCAGTATCATGTTTACAAGTTTTTATTAAACTTGTAATGTTAGTATGTATGTTTGTTCGGGTCAAAACTTGCAACTGATTTTTTTTTAAATTATCCTTAACCGATTGAACTGCAATGTTGCATACACGTTTAGTTTGGATAAGAATGCATGGCTATATAAGTGACGTTATTCTAAATCCGACATGGCGGACTCCCAAAGATGGCGGAATATGTTTTTTATGCACCCCCATGTTATGGATGTCAAGTTAAAGGGTTTGCTGAGAGGAATACGAATAAATAACTAAAAAATTAACTTTAAATTATATCAAACCCATACATTTACTGCACAATTTAAAGCTTGTTTAAATTTAAAAAAAACATTAATTTATTATCTATTAGCTTACCTGAACCAAGCAAATCTGAACACATAATAAAAAGAATGCAAAACTCTTCATTTTTAAGGCTTTTTACTTTGTAATTGACGTATGTATAAGTAAACAAGAGACTTCTCCGACACAATGGCTTACAAAGCAATGCTGTGGTTTTATACTAGACGTATTATCGAGCCTTTAGTGCTATCAATATTTTGCAAGATCCAAACGTTGCCTATCTATTTAAAATAAAAGTCGGTCAAGTGCGAGTCGCATTCGCACACGAAGGGTTCGGTACCATCGTACATGTACTTTTTATTAATATGACTTTTACTCTATATATTATGTAGTTAGTATATTGACTTCAATGATAGATTACGAACATTAAAAGAATTTTCTTGTATTTTTGTTTATTTATTTTTATTCGTAGTGAAAATTTCAACTCTTTACCTATTACGGTTCATGAGATACAGCCCTCTGACAGACGGACGGACAGCGGAGGCTTATTAATACGGTTCCGTTCGCAACCTTGAGGTACGGAACCCTAAAATGCAATATCGTGCTATTTTGCATAGTTACCTACTGTTCTATTAAATATCTGTGAAAAATAAAAATAGTGGAATTGGACATCACGTACGTTTTTGTGATATTTATGCATTTGTAAATTTTCATCATATGCACTGATAATGATTGATTGAGTCATTTTAAATATAAAAACTCATGGTTATTTCTAAGAAATCATTCGCCAGTCGGTATCTGACCAAATACAGCAAGATGTCTAAAGCTTTTCTTATTGTCTGTGCTCAAGCGGCCCTTATTCACGTAAGTTGTTGATATTTCCTTGTAAAGAGAATATACATTTTAAAATTTACCTTTTACGCATGGTTTTTTTATTTTAACAATCAATCCCTTGGCTTTTTCCCGACACGCTTAGTTTGTAGTGACCCTCTTTGCTACGCCAGCGGTCGCGGGTTCGAGTCCCGCTGAGGGGCATTCATTTGTTTGATCATTCAGTCATTGGTGTTATATTTAGAATATGTATGTATTTAAAGTTATATACGTGTAGTGTATTAACTATCTGGTATCCATAACACAAGCCTCAAAGCTTACCATGGAACTAGATGGTGCTGTGTGTTGATGCCCCAACATATTTATTAATTTTCCTATTTAAGATCAGCCCTTCTGATACTTTTACGCCTCTCTTGAAGATTTTGCGTCATTTCTGGCGTTAGGCCAATCGTCAACATGTCATTGTGGATTGTCCTGATCCAGGTAATGTAGACCTGTCTGGTCATATGGTCTTCACTACGGCATATTACGTGACAGACTTACTACGTGACCTACTACGTGAGGTGATAACAAAAACAATTTATTATTATTAAACTGCTGAACACTTCTTAAAAAACATAACACCTCGACCTAACGCCTCTACTGGTGACAGGAGAGGTTCGTTTTTTGCCCATAGAATCGGCATTGCCATTCAGCGTAGTTTTGTATATATAATTAAGTATATTTGTAATGTCCTTTATTGTAAATAAAGTAATTAATTATTTATTACAGTGTATAGCCGCACAATGCATCGGTTCATATAATCGTTTGGCTGCTCCGTGTGCTGGACTTGGGTCTTATGATGGTCCTGGTATTGCTTACCCTTCTCCTTGCGGTGCCGGTATTGGTAATTATCAGATAGGCAGTTCGTACGGTATTGGCGCGTCTGCCGCTTCGAGTGGAGGTTGTTTGCCAACTACAAGTGCATCCCCTATCGCTCCCAATGGTGTGTCTTTGGTGTCGGAGAATGTTTATGAAGGCGGCTTAGAAGTTCTCGGCGCATTGCCATTCTTGGGAACAGTGGCTCTGGAAGGTGTCCTGCCCACTGCGGGCGCTGGTGCTGTTGCTTATAGTTGTGGTAATGGACAAGTTGGTATTTTATCCGAAGATATATCTGGTGCTGGCATTGGAGGCTTAGGATATGGATATGGAGCTGGAACCCTAGGTTATGGAGCTGGAGCCCTGGGCTTGGGCTATGGAGCTGGAGCTTTAGGATATGGCACTGGTGCACTCGGTTATGAAGCTGGTCTGGGTCGTTCAGCTTATGGCTGCAATGGCTTAGGCAATATTGGAGGACGAGCTTCGTGTGGATCCTGTGGTCGAATTTAAAGGGTTATTATACTTTGTCAAGCATTTGATTGAAAACAAGTAAAATTTTCCAAGCCGTACATTTATGTTATGATTTGGACATGGATCCAGCCCACAAAAACCGTTTTATGAGTTACTGATATAAATGGCACCTATATATCAACTTTAGTATATGCAAAAATATCCAAGCCACTAAGCTTGCCTTTTTCCTTTTGCAACATCCATACGCTAACGACACCACCAAAATATTAAGCATTTTCGTAAAGTTAGAATAGAACCATGTACCATGGTAACTTAGATAACGGGTTATATAACAAAACTACGGTCTTGTTATTTTGATATACCAATTTTACTAAATTTGGCAATTGTAAATTTTTTACCAAAATTTGAGAGCAAAATAAAAAAAAATTAAGTGAAAATTTGAGGATCTAAGTGTAAACATGATGCATAAGTCTTGTTTTAGACCTAAATTAATAAAATATCTAAAAACCGAGACCTACAAGATATTAACCAGAAATATTAAGAAAACACTACTTTTACTTTGATTGCTTTGAGACTTTTGTCAATTTCAAATGATTCTAATAATGCTCATTTTAGAGTTAGTGTTAGCTGACGCCTGGCGAAGGATATAGAAAAAGCAGGCAAGATATTATTAGAAATTTTCTCCTTTTTTTTCAAGAATTTTTGAAAAGAAATACAATCGTTTGATGGAAAAATTTACTTTAATTTTATTATCTTTTGTTAAGTTTGTAATCCCAAGAAAAAACATAACATGTAAAAAAGTACAAGTCTCCCAACGCAGTTCTTCTACTGCCAAAAGTTTTGAGATCTCTTGTACAACCAAGTCGGTTAATTTATTCAGTACCTACGAGTATATGTGGAAGTATCTATCCGACAACTTTGTCATAAATTGTTACCAAATTAATTAAATAACAACAATGTATAGTGACCGCATCAATATTTGATATATTTATTTATTTACTATCGAGTTACCCTCGCTTCGCTCGGGTGTCTACGTATGTTTTATTTTTTTGAGCGAAACCCTGGTGTTACACTTTATATTATTTGCTATTAAAGCAAATAATATAAAGTGTAACACCGCAGACCGTCGAAATTAAAAATCATCGCCTGTGAAAAATATACGTAATTTCATCATATGAAAATGAATTAAAAGTAGCAATCATTTCCATGCCTATCTTGAACCACTCTATCTATTGCTGAAAACTGGGTAGTTTAAAAGATAGCGAACAGACAGTGGCTATTTCATCTATACATATAATAAAATTGCAACTAAGCCGAATCTGTACATTAGATATTTTTTGGAAAATCTTATTGAAATAAACATTATTATCGATATAGAGGCCGAATCTATAGTTTTTAGAATTTTTGTCTGTCTGTCTCTCTGTTACCGCATCACAGAAGAAATACTGTAGGGATTTTAAAGAAATTTGGTATGGTCATAACTAGTTATCCGGGTCAACATATAGGATACTTTTTACCGCGGGAAAATATCTCATTACTGAGAAAAAATACAAAAATTGGTTAGAATAAAACCACGATGATACTATATATATTTAAGCAAGGTAACTTAGTAAATAAGGCAAAAACTATTAAAAATAGCTGATCTTGAAAAAAAATATAGCGCTATTTTATTTGGTTTTTGGTCATCTGGACGCGGGCGGAGCCGCGGGCAATGCTAGTAAATTATAAAGAGATCCTCCATTCCGTGGGATACTGATGATTCATATGATTGATGATACGTAAAATGTTTTATCGTTTTTGAGCAAGCAATTAAAGTTATGTAAGAAATAGACCGTACGTGACAAAATACAATATAATGTGCATTGACCTACGAGTATGTCAATATTGTTATAGTTT
Source organism: Brenthis ino (assembly GCA_921882275.1). Classification (NCBI taxonomy): domain Eukaryota; kingdom Metazoa; phylum Arthropoda; class Insecta; order Lepidoptera; family Nymphalidae; genus Brenthis; species Brenthis ino. The sequence goes on from OV170229.1 coordinate 6,278,422, forward strand.
ACAAAATCAAAATATATGTATGTTTGTAATTACATATATCGTACGTCTATTATATTCTAATTGAAGGAAATCATTGGCGAAAGTCCGTCCTTCTGTACGTATGTATGTGTGCGCTTATCTTGAAAACTTATGAACGAATTTAGATGATATTTTCGTCTGTTACGATCTGTATTTCAGCAGGAAGAATGTGGTGAATATGAAATTGTTCTTGCACTCTAACAATAACAGCAGAGTACATATTAAATCTGAATCGGCAAAAAAGTGTTACTTGGGTACTTAATCCGAAAGCGCTGACCAACTGGTATAGAATCTTAGAAAGTTAGGTTTTTTTTGTAAATTCTAAACTTTATTACTCAGTTTACGCGGCGCACGTCAATAAAGCCACCAATTAGCACAATTTTTTTCGACATCTTTTAATATGTTAGGACATTAACACACAGCACCATCCAGTCCCATGGTAAGCTTCGAGGCTTGTGTTATGGATACAAGATAGTTGATACACTAGTACACATAATATATAACTTTAAATATATACAATAAACATATTATAAATATAATCACCCGTGACGGGAGTACAAACACTCGTGCTCGTTACACAAATATATGCCCCCAGCGGGCCTTGAACCCGGAACTGCTGGCACAGCAAGTAGGGTCACTACGTCGTGTCGTCAACAATCATCGTCATATTTCAGCCAATTTATAGAAAACCTTAATGAATCATACACCTTAACCTTCCTCATGAATCATTACACCTATTGGTGGAAACCGTATGAAAATCTGTTCGGTAGTTTTTGAGTTTATCGCGTTCAGACAGACAGACAGACAGAAGCGGCGGGGGACTTTATAATATGCAGTGATATATATTTTTGGATAACGAATTGATGTAAATAAAATCAAAAATTTATTAAACGTTTCAAATTAAATTCATTTTTAATTAATGTGAATTTTGTATAATATGTCCCATGGAGGATCCGATCTTTAAAATGTTCTGCTTAAAATAGATTTTTATAGAATATTAATTTAAAATCATCAAGAGATAGATTTGCTTGCATAATTCTATTAAATATACTTTGTTAAAAAACTGATTCCTTTCATTTTACAGTCTATAAATAAATAAATAACGAAATGTTATGCAAAAGAATTTTTTTAATTGTAATTTGTACACATATTTTTTCATTCAGATCCAGCGTTTGAAAGGTTTCTAGTAGTAACCATTGCATCCGCAACCACAACTGCCAGCGATGCAAACCGACCCAGCAGCAGGGACAGCTCCATCGAAACAAACAGAGCCCAGGATGGGCACCTGTCCACCGACCAGTGTGGAACCAGCAGCGGGCAGTTGCCCAAGCACTAATACATCACCGCTGCCAGAGCCACCGTAAGCTGCTGAGGATAAGCCGTAGTCAGAATCCCAAGCGAGCAGACCAGCTCCAGGACCTGCAATACCGTCTAGACCATACGCTCCAATAGAAGAAAGTCCGGAATTTAGACCGCAACCCCTGGAACCCCAGAGACCAGCACCATAGCCGATAGCAGCTGGACCAGCAGTCGATAAGCACTGACTGAACACATCCTATGAACATAGAGACTGTTAAGAAAATGTTCATAAACATCAACTAGTATCATGTTTACAAGCCTTTATTAAACTTGTAATGTTTGTATGTATGTCTGCAACAGTTTTTTTTTAAATTATCCTTAACCGATTGAGCTCAAATGTTGCCTACACGTTTAGTTTGGATAAGAATGCATGGCTATATAAGTGACGTTATTCTAAATCCGACATGGCGGACTCCCAAAAATGGCGGAATATGTTTTTTATGCACCCCCATGATATGGATGTCGAGTGCAAGGGTTTGCTGAGAGGAATACGAATAAATAACTAAAAAATTAACTTTAAATTATACCAAACCTATATATTTACTGCACAATTTAAAGCTTGTTTAATTTTTTTTATATTAATTTATTATCTATTAGCTTACCTGAACCAAGCAAATCTGAACACATAATAAAAAGAATGAAAAACTCTTCATTTTTAAGGCTTTTTACTAATTGACGTATGTATAAGTAAACAGGAGACTTCTCTGACACAATGGCTTACAAAGCAATGCTGTGGTTTTATACTAGACGTATTATCGAGCCTTTAGTGCTATCAATATTTTGCAAGATCCAAACGTTGCCTATCTATTTAAAATAAAAGTCGGTCAAGTGTGAGTCGAATCCGCACACGAAGGGTTCCGTACTATCGTACTTGTACGTTTTATTAATATGAGTTTTACTCTATGTATGTAGTATATTGACTTCGATGATAGATTGCGAACGTTAAAAGAATGTTGCTTGTATTTTCATTTTTTATTTATTTTATTACTTGTCGATAACAACAACTAATAAAATAAATAACAACGGCAATAGAAATACACACTATATGTAAATTTCAACTCTGTATCTACTACGGTTCATGAGATACAGCCCTCTGATATACGGACGGACGGACAACGGAGGCTTAGTAATAGGGTTCCGTTGGCACCCTTTGGGTACGGAACCCTAAAAAGCAATATCATGCTATTTTGCATAGTAACCTACTGTTTTGTTATTATATATCAGTGAAAAATAAAAATAGTGGAATTGGACATCACGTACATTTTTGTGATATTTATGCATTTGTAAATTTTCATCATATGCACTGATAATAATTGAGTCATTTTAAATATAAAAACTCATGGTTATTTCTAAGAAACCATTCGCCAGTCGGTATCTGACCAAATACAGCAAGATGTCTAAAGCTTTTCTTATTGTCTGTGCTCAAGCGGCCCTTATTCACGTAAGTTGTTGATATTTTCTTGTAAAGTAAATATACATTTTAAAATTTACCTTTTACGCATGGTTTTTTTTATTTTAACAATCAATCCCTTGGCTTTTTCCCGACACGTTTGGCTCAGTTTGTAGTGACCCTACTTGCTGCGTCAGCGGTCGCGGGTTCGAGTCCCGCTGAGGGCATTCATTTGTGTGATCATTCAGTCATGGGTGTTTATATTCATAATATGTATGTATTTAAAGTTATATATATGTAGTGTATCAACTATCTGCTATCCATAACACAGGCCTCGTAGCTTACCATGGAACTAGATGGTGCTGTGTGTTGATGCCCCAACATATTTATTAATTTTCCTATTTAAGATCAGCCCTTCTGATACTTTTACGCCTCTCTTGGCGATTTTGCGTCATTTCTGGCGTTAGGCCAATCGTCAACATATCATTGTGGATTGCACTGATCCAGGTAATGTAGACCTGTCTGGTCATATAGTCTTATATCACTACGGCATATTACGTGACAGACTTACTACGTGACCTACCACGTGACTTTTTCCTCATTTTCTGCAGTATTTCAGAAAACAAAAACAATTTATTATTATTAAATTGCTAAACACTTCTTAAAAAACGTAACACCTCGACTTTCTACTTTCGTTTTCGCCCAAAGAATCGGCATTGCCATTCAGCGTAGTTTTGTATATATAATTAAGTATATTTGCAATGTCCTTTATTGTAAATAAAGTAATTAATTATTTATTACAGTGTATAGCCGCACAATGCATCGGTTCATATAATCGTTTGGCTGCTCCGTGTGCTGGACTTGGGTCTTATGATGGTCCTGGTATTGCTTACCCTTCTCCTTGCGGTGCCGGTATTGGTAATTATCAGATAGGCAGTTCGTACGGTATTGGCGCGTCTGCCGCTTCGAGTGGAGGTTGTCTGCCAACTACAAGTGCATCCCCTATCGCTCCCAATGGTGTGTCTTTGCTGTCGGAGAATGTTTACGAAGGCGGTTTAGAAGTTCTCGGCGCATTGCCATTCTTGGGAACAGTGGCTCTGGAAGGTGTCCTGCCCACTGCGGGCGCTGGTGCTGTTGCTTATAGTTGTGGTAATGGACAAGTTGGTATTTTATCCGAAGATATATCTGGTGCCGGCATTGGAGGCTTAGGATATGGATATGGAGCTGGAGCCCTAGGTTATGGAGCTGGAGCCCTGGGCTTGGGCTATGGGGCTGGAGCTTTAGGATATGGCTCTGGTGCCCTCGGTTATGATGCTGGTCTGTCTCGTTCAGCTTGCGGCTGCAATCTATTAGCCAATATTGGAGGACGAGCTTCATGTGGATGCTGTGGTCGAATTTAAAGGATTATACTTTGTCAAGCACTTCCTTGAAAACAAATAAAATTTTCCAAGCCGTACATTTATGTTACCATTTCGAAACTCACGCACGCAATTTGGCAAATGTAAATTTTTTGACATAAGTTGTGTGTGTTGCAAAACATACATAGCCATTCATTAAGCACTTGTATGACACTTAAATTAATAAAAATTTTGAAGTAAAAGAAATACAATCGATTGATTTAAAAAGTTATTTTTACTTTTATTAAGTTTGTAATCCCATGAAAAACCAAACATGGAAAAAACACACCTACTTCTTCTACCACAAAGAGTTTTGGGTTCTAATGTAAAATCAAATCGGTTTATTTATTCAGTACCTATCTATGGAAACATCAATCCAAAAACTTTGTCATAATATGTTACCTAAGTAGTTAAATAACAACATTTTATCATAATTAATCAATCAATCAATATTAGATATATTTATTTCTTCAATAAATAGAATGATTAATTGAATCTGCCGAGAATTGTGGTGTAACGTAAGAGGGAGAGCGCACATACAATATACTCTCTTTTCTTTTCTCTCTGTTAGACAAATCCACACTCGCGGTGAGATCAGGTGCTGGATAAAAGTGTAACACAGTCAACATACTGAGAATCTCATAATAGAAAAATCCAATATCTAAACTTGGCTCTACCCGAAACTCGAACTCGGAACCTACATCACCGAGGTAGTCGAATATACTTACAATTACATATACCTTTTAAGTTTTTGCAACAATGTTGCAACTCATAATCTATAATCTATACTTATAATAAAATTGTAAGTAAGCCGAATCTGTACATTAAATATTTTTTGAAAAATCTTATTAAAATAAACATTATTATCGATATAGAGGCTGAACCTATAGTTTTTAGAATTTTTATCTGTCTGTCTGTTACCGCATCACAGAAAAACCACTTACACAAATATTTCATCTCGGAGAAATCTATACTAACCGTTAAAACTTACCTAGGGACAAACCTGAGCGGAGAGGGTGAGTCGCCAGTTAATATTATAAATGTGAAAGTTTATGAGGATGTTTGGATGTTTGTTACTCAATCACGCCAGAACGGCTGAACGGATCGGGATGAGATTTCTCACAGAAATAAACTATAGTCTGGAATAACATACAGGCTACTTTTTATCCCGGAAAAATGTACGGTTCCCGTGGGATAGATTTGTTTTTATCTAGGGATGAATCCGAAGCGAAGCAAGGGTAAATCGCTAGTTTTTAATAATGGTTATGGACGAATTTCGAGACAAGTTGATATCAATACAAAATGTTTAGAAAATACAAAAAAGTCTTCCTTAAATAATTTTATTAGAAAAATATTTACATATAACAATAATATAATATAATACTCTTTGCTATAGATGTTTTAACCGACTTTAAAAAGAAAAAGTTCGTTTTTCTATATATTTTTGTATAATATATGTAGATAATCTATAGAAAAATACTTGTATAATAAAACTGAAGTATCTGTTTGTAATGTCAAAATAACAGCGTTTTTTTAAATGCACATAAAATTATATACAGCACTCACGAAAACACACAAATTTTAAAAAATGTCTGCCTTTTTATTCCGGCTAATCTCCGAAACAACTGATTTTGACGGAACTTTCACTGTAAAATAGCTGATATTATAAGGAGTAACTTAGGCTGCTTTTATTTAAGAAAATGAATTAGGGTTCCGCTCGAAAGAATTAAAATGTACCTAGTATTAATATATAGGAAAATCATCATCAACATATTTGGACCAAGCGTGTAAACCTCCGGTGAGATCTTTAATTTTATATCTGTGTTTTTCTTCTATGAGATCTAAAACCATTTTGGCTGCAACTTGAGAATCATTCCCTCGTCTGCAGATGAATGTAACTGAAAAATAATAGAAATATTGTTTTTCTAAACATAAAATAAATAAATAATAATAAATATGTTGGGACCATCTAGTTCTATGGTAAGCTACGAGGCATGTGTTATGAATACCAGATAGTTGATACACTAAACATATATAACTTTAAATACATACATATTATAAATATAAACACCCCTGACTGGAGTACTAAGATTCGTGCTCATCACACAAATAAATGCCCCCAACGGGACTTGAACCCGCGACCGCTGGCACAGTGTGTGTGTTTGTTCCTGTAATTTTTTGAAATTTAGAAAAAAATACTGTTATATAAATATAATACTTTGAACAATTCACCTTGACTCTTAGACTTCCTTACTTTATCCACCAACACATTGAGCACTTCTTGATGCAACTTTTCCAACGGATAGTTCACAGAACCTTCCAATTTACACATTTTGAACTCATATTCACTTCGTACGTCTATTAGTTTATTATTTTTCATATCTTTTGACAGATCTACGGCTGAAATTCGATGGTCTTTTTCAAGTATATGAAGGTCGAGGTCCTAAAAAAAATAAAAAAAAAGTATCACTTTAAATGTTATATTTTAACTAATATAATATCATTTATACTTGTTTTAATAAGTTGAAAAGATTTTTTGTTTTCTTGTTTGTTTGTTTGAGCACGGTAATTTCTGTAACTAGTTGTTTAAAATTTTTTTGCGTTTCTTACTAGGGTAACGCTATGTTAGCTCAGTGGTAACGAGCCCTCTTGGGACACCGAGTGAAGCGGGTTCTAATCCCGGGTCTCGCACCCTGATATTCTCACGTGCGTATCATTCCCAACATGATCACCACTTGTATTACGGTGAAGGAGAGCATCGTGTGGAAACCTACATATCTGAGAGAACCTAGCAAGTTGTCTGCAGACATCCTCAGTCCGCCCGCACTTGCCCAACGTGGTGGACTGTGTCTGGTAAAACTCGTATTGAAGGGACGTCCACGGCCAGCAGTGTAACGCCCAGCAGTTTAAAGTAACAAAGTCTTATATTTATAAGTTTAGTTTCAAAAAAAATCTGTTTCGGCCTTAACTCTGCTTCACACATACCTTTTCCTTCGCTTGAGAATTACAAAGCACTTCGTAATTTAACAATTTCGTTATTTTTGGTGTTTCCGAACAAATGTCGCATTGTAGGTTACGACCGCGGAGTTTCACTGAAAAAAAAAAACCCAAAAAAAATGTATATGTATTTATTATTAAGTATCAGAGTCGACTGTGTATATAAACATATACACAAAGCATTCGAAACGTCGAGAACCAACAATAAAAATAAATCCACGAAAAAATCTGAAAAGATAGTTTTATTTAAAACCAAATTCCCTTTTAAAACTACATCTCATACATACCAGTTCTGAAAGTCATATCTTCGCCATCAAACAACAACATTCGTCCCACTAATAACTGTTTGTGCGTTTGTCCCACCAAAAACTTAATAGCTTCTAACGCTTGTAATGTACCTGAAAAAAAAAAACAAAAAAAATTAAAAACACGCTTATTATTTTACTTCAAGGTCACTTAAAAAATTAAAAAAACAAAAATCCACCATTGGGGTGGAATATTTTTAAAAAAGAAATGGTTATTTTGACATTACAAACAGACACTTTAATTTTATTTATCTGTAAAGATATTAAATATTCGCGTAGATTGAAGAAAGTATTAAATAAAAGAACATAATACCTATGACGCCAGGCACGGGACCCGCCACGCCATTTGCAGAGCAACTGCCCACAGCTTCTGGGGGTGGGGGTGTTGGGAATATACACCTGTAGCAAGGACCTATATAGGGTTGGTCCTGGATGAAAAAAAATAATAACTTCAAAGAAGTAAAAAAAGCGTGTGTGTATGTACTTATGTACGCACGAGAAGTTATACTCCTTTGGCGTAACAGAACAAAAATAGCTAAAGATTTCATCCCGTATGTCACAACTCTCTGTTTGGAAAAGGAGAGCAGCTAAAATCATCATGTCGCTTTTTGGCTGTCGGTGTGCGCGCGCATCGTAAAAATTTTACTCTCATTTTTTTTCCTAAACGTTCTAAAAGAAATATAACTTTAAAAAGTTTAGAAAATTTGTTATCCTACGTAATAATAAAATAAGTATTATTAAAGGAAAAATAAAATATGATAGTAAAAAAAATAACCCTTTAATAGTTTAGGTGCTACGGTGGAATGCATAAAGACAAACATACACACATACACAATCTTATAAAACAAAACCCTTTCTTTAGACTTTTCCGTAGTTGTTTAATAAGAGTTATAACAACTTAACAAATAATTCCACAATGAGTGGCGTATTTTTTTTTTAATTTATTTATGTACCGTGTAGTTACTCACATTTTAAAAAAAGTTCACCCTTGGGAGTGGAAAAAAACAATAATTTTAAAGTAAGAAAAAAAAGTGGCAGTGGTAGCCCAGTGGTAACGCGCTCGCTTGGGAAACCGAGTGAAGCGGGTTCAAATCCCGGGTCTCGCACCTCTAATATTCTCATGTGCGAATCATTTCCAACATGATTACCACTTGTCTTAACGGCGAAGGAAAACATCGTGAGGAAACCTGCATATCTGAGAGAACCTAGCAAGTTTTCAAAAGACATGTGAAGTCCGCCAACCCGTACTTGGCCAGCGTGGTGGACTATGGCCTGATCCCGATCATACTGAAGGGAGGCCCGTGCCCAGCAGTGGGACGTTAAAAAGGGCTAAATACATACATACAAGAAAAAAATTTACGATAACTTCAAAATATCTTTCCTTATAGGCGGAATATCTTCTAGCACTATTAGGCCTTTTAAAAAAAAAAAAAAACAAGAATAATACAAAATATACTTTTTACTAACATTCCCTCGCTCTCTATACCCATATATTGTTAATTGGCCTTCCATTTTTAGGGCACTTCCAGATATTAAAGGGATCTGTAAAATTAAATAAAATAAAAAACTATAATATACCTATTGTTAATATACTTAACACTAAATAAATAAGTATGTTGGTACATTAACACACAGCACCATCTAGTTCCATGGTAAGCTACGAGGCTTGGATTATGGATACCAGATAGTTAATACACTACATATATATAAGACTATAAGTCGGGATTATTAGGAATATATATAACTTTAAATACATACATATTATAAATATAAACACCCATGACTGGAGTACAAACATTCGTGCTCATCACACAAACGAATGCCCCCAGCAGGACTCGAACCCGCGACCGCTGGCACAGCAAGTAGGATCACTACAAACTGAGTAAAACGTGTCGTGAAAATAAATATCTTGTTTTCTAAATAAATATATTGTCAAACAAAAGAAATTTCTCCATTTTCTCACCTTTGTTAAAACACTGACGTCACTCAACATATACCGTGTGGGCACATTGTCTGTGCAGTCCAATATTAGGTTGTATTTTGACGCTATTTTTATAGCATTCTGTGGATTCAGATCTATATTGTATGGAGTTACCTTAATTTTAGAGTTAATACTGAAAAAAATTATAATTCCACAGTTTAAAAATCCATGCTAATATTATAAATGCGAAAGTTTGAATGGATGTTTGTTACTCAATCATGCTAGAACGGCTGAACGGATCTGGATGAAATTTGGCACATAGATAGACTATAGTCTTAGTCTTAGTCTTAGTCACATCATAAGATGTAACATAAAAATTGTCATTAAAAATAAAACAAATACCTTCTTAAGCTATTTGCTGCAGATTCCGCTTTACTTATACCCTGGTCGCTCTCACTGTGCAATATCTGCCTGTGAATGTTTGTCACATCCACTTGGTCATAGTCTACTATACCTATTTCTCCTAAACATAAAATGAATTACATATTATTTTACATATTAGTACAAGTGCATTAGTAGGCATATTTTTATGTATACTAGCGACTCACTCTCGCTTCGATGGGGTTCGTCCCTAGATACGTTTTAACGGTTAGTATGAGATAGATAAACTAAGTATATATTATATGAAATAGAACCTATAAACGGGCTATCTAATGCAAAAAGAATTTTTGAAATCGAATTAGTAGTTCCTGAGATTAGCGCGTTCAAACAAACAAACTCTTGTCTCTTTATAATATTAAAGTATAGATGTTACATGATATCACAACAACTCCCAAGCCAAAAATGCTAATATTCCAAGAGAAATTTATTCTAAAAAAAATACTGCCTTTATTATACTAGTTGTAATGTAATGTAAATCGCACTCGTTACCCGTACTTAGAACCTCATTTGTGCCGCTGTAAGTGGGGAATCCTGTCTAGTTCAGACAGTCTAAATCTGTCCAAATATTCAGAAGTTTCCTGAGAACTTCACAGGCTTTGCGAAGCGACCTCATTGGTCCGAAGATTTTATCGCGTTGAGAAATTACCTCTACGTATTCCAGGACTACGTGCCACTACGTGGGCGACTGATTTTATTATACTAGTTATTTTTTTGAAGTGAAACCTTGTATAGGTAAGTTTGTTTGTAAGGAGAGTAAATTCATGTGAGTCGTTATTGACATGGTCACGTGACGTGTTAACGCTAACACTTAAGAGTGCCAATAGATGTCAAAACCAGATAAATATAAACAGTTTTAATTTACCAATTTTAATTTACGATCAAACAATTCATTTGAATATCCAAAAATAACAACTCCTCATGATCCTCATGACTGCGAGAACTTACCAACACCAGCTCCAGCCAGATAAACAGCAGAAGGACATCCTAAGCCCCCTGCCCCCACTATTAGCACTCTTGATGACATCAACTGTTCCTGCCCCTGTACACCAATATCCGGCAGAAGTATCTGACGGCTATACCTAAAGTCATAAGGTTTAATTATTATAAAAATGCATAATATGGTAGAATACTACGAAATTGAAAGTATGTTTCCACATCTTTATTCATAAAAACTAAGCTATTACATGTATATAGTAATAGATGATGATCGAATAGATCTCAATGGCGAAAGTTGGAGGCAGCTTTTACCAATAGGCACACAGAGATCGGGCAATGGTAGCTCAGTGGTAAAGTAGGTGGTAGCGAGTTCAAATCCCGGGTCTCGCACCTCTGATATTGTTCGAATCATTTTCCAAGATGATTACCACTTGTCTTATGGTGAAGGACAACATGACAGTGCAGTCTGCCAACACGCACATGACCAGCATGGTGGGCTATGACCTGATCCCCTTGTATTGAAGTGAGGCCCACCCCCAGCTGTGAGATGTTAAAAAGGGCTGAATACAACACAGAGGTCAGAGACATTATCTAAAATTCATATTTATCAACTATTTTGTATATCAAAAAATGTTCCACATTTTTATATGGATAAATTGAAATAATAAGTTATATACCTTTCTATTGCCCATTTAGGTAAAATATCTCCAAATTTAACTTGAGCATGATTTTTATTTTCAAAGCTTAGGCCAGAACTGTTCATTGCATTGTCTTCAACCTGTTTAAAAAATCAAAAAGACAAGTCAAATAACATTGTTATCAATGTTTATGAATAATATATTATCAATAAAAACAACTTCACAAAATAAAAAATAATATACTCCAAATTGTGCATGACATAATAAATATAGCTATTAAACTTTTTATACCTACATTAGTTATGAATTTTATTAGTATCGCTTTAGTTTTTTGTGATGAACTCTTAATATGTTATGTTTTTAATAAAGAAGAAAACAATATACTTCATTAGATTTATAATCTCAAAAAGTATGTTATCATAACTTAAAATTCACTATAAAATGATCAATTTATCTCACCGGCGGCAAGTTTGTTTTTAATTTTAATAATTCTTGCTCCTTTTGTCTCAATATTTCTTTTAAATCTAATATCTCTTTTTCGAGACTTTTAATACTATTCATTTTAATGGCTTATTTCAAAATAAAACTATTAAGTATTTTCAGTTAATACACTTTCAAGGTTTATTTTTGAGGTTATATTTATTGTTTACTATTTATGATTTATCTGTCAAACCAGTTCCCGACATATGACATATGACAGTACATATTCGTTCGTAAACTTGCCTATGAAGTTACTGTAGTCAAATATTTTTAATAAGTTAAATTTGGAGGACGTATTCCTTATATGATTTAGGCATCCGATAAGAAAGAATTTATTAAAATTCATCTCCTAAGTGGGTTAATTAGGGGTTTAAAGATTGTGTGAAACTCTGTCATTTTTAATGTTTATAACACAGAAAGTGGTATTTATATAACTTTATAATAAAAAATAAGAAATATATATTTATTTTTTTCTAAATTCTTCGATCATTCAGGATAAAAAAGGGTAATAAAGTTTATATGGGCAAAGAATAATTTATGATCAGAATTACTTGTAACTTGCTATTGAAGTACTTAAATACAATTAAATATTTTTCTAAATTCAATCCCTTAAGGTGGTAAAATGGGGGATGAAAGAAAAAAATAAAAATATTCACCTATCGACGATTAAAGAGTTTTAAAATCACTTTCTGTAAAATGATGTTCACGTAGTCGTAAATATAAAGATTGTAATTTCGTCAATTTTGGTCGTCTTATTGCTTTAGCCCACAATTTCTTCAGTTTTTGTCTTTTGGGAAAAAATGATGACAAGGATTTTTTTGGATCCTGGTACTATACAATTTGTCATTTTAATTAAAATTTAAATAAAATGAAAGAAATTCCATTCACGCTATAGAGCTTTACAATATACTGCGGATATACTGATCGCCACATCTGGCGGGAGAAAAAGGCAAAATTTTGCCCCATTGAAATATTTATTTATTTTATTTATTTATTAGCTTTTCAAGGGAAACAAACAGTACAATAAATAATTACATTCTAAAACATATAAAAGTAATGCTAAAAACCAACCAAGTTTCCACAGATTCACAACACATAAACAAAAGCTTACCACCACGTTAAGATGATACATATTATATAAAAAATTTGAATTTAAAAAAACTAAATGTTACCACTTAATAAAACATCAAGTAATTATGCAGTTAAAAGTTAAAAGTAACAATATACATACAACCTACAGCAAAACTACCTATTATAAATTAAGTTTTACAATTTTTTTTTAAAACTATTATATTAAAGATGAAAGATATCTAATTTACAATATTTTAAATTAAACTTGTTACATGCACGAGATACAAAATTATTTGAAGCATACTTCGTTTTAGCCTTACGTATTGCGAAAAGAGGTTTATTTCGTGCACCTAATTTGTGACACGCAAGATTCACTTTGCTTAAAAGTAGGGGAGAGTCGATTATATTATGTAGTAATTTATACAACAACATTTGATCTCTTATATCACGGCGTTTTTCGAGGGTATTACTGTTTTAGTTTTTAATAATGGAATCTACAGATGAATTATAATGTTTTAAGTGACGCAGAAATTTTTTATTAATTGCTTCAATCATTTTAATAAAAACATTGTATTGAGGATTCCAACATGAAGAACATGTTTAAAATCTTTCGATATACGCATAACAAAACCTAGCATTTTGTAAGCTCTTTGAGTTATAATACTAATATGTGACCCCAGTACCAGCTTACTATCCAACTGAACACCAAGATCACGCAATTAATTTACTCTTACAAGTAAATTGTCATTAAGCTTATAATTAAAGAGGATGGGATTTTTTTCTAGTAAATGAGATGACGTTACATTTCCTGATGTTCAGGTAAAGATCATTTGCTTGAAAATATGAACTTAACCTACACAGATCTTCTTGAAGTAGATTGCAGTCCTCTAAAGTTTTAATAGACCTAAAAATTTTCATATCATCTGCGAAAAGGAGAACTTTGGAATTATGGAAGCAGGATATGACATCATTTATAAATAATATAAACAGCAACGGACCAAGATGCGAACCCTGAGGAACACCTGAAGAAACAGGGAGGAATGATGAACAGTATCCTTTTATTGCAACCGCCTGACTGCGATTTCTAAGATAAGAGGATATCCATCGAAGTAAATCACCATGTACACCGATTTGTTCTAGTTTGTGTATTAGAATACCATGTGAAATTTTATCGAAGACTTTTGTATAATCGGTGTACACTGCATCTACCTGCAGTCCATTATCCATAGCGATATAGAGATGGTCAAGAAACTCGCAAAGATTACTTTCTGTAGACTTACGACCTACAAAACCATGCTGTTCGGGGATTATAATTGGTCTAACTATTTGAGAGAGCGTATCGTAAATAATTTTCTTAAATAATTTAGGAATTGAGCTTAATTTTGAAATAGGACGGTAATTTGAAATGTCATGTTTATTACCACTTTTAAATATGGGAGTTATAAACGATCTTTTCCATTGTAAAGGTATTTCACCCCCAACTTCATGGAAGTTCTGAAAGTTCTGATACTAATATTAATATAAGTATGTGAATTCATTAATTGAATTATTTAACTTTGATATTATATATTTTATTGTTTTTATTTTGCGCACCGTATTATAGAACGACAAGGCAAATCATCAAATCAATCAATTAAAGTCGCGCCCGCGCCAACCGCTAATGAAACCAGGTGACTCACGGCAGGCTATTCTCTACTCCACCAACATACTATAATGTATAACCAACGTAATATAAATAATAAATAAAAAATATATTTATTATGCTGGGACAGTAACACACAGCACCATCTAGTTCCATGGTAAGCTACGAGGACTGTGTTATGGATACCAGATATTTAATACACTACACATCTATACATATAATAAAATTGTAACTAAGTCGAATCTGTACATTAAATATTTTTTGGAAAATCTTATTGAAATAAACATTATTATGGATACAGAGGCCGAATCTATGGTTTTTAGAATTTTTGTCTGTCTGTCTGTTACCGCATCACAGAAAAACCACTGGAGGGATTTTGATGAAATTTGGTATGATGATAGCTGGTTATCCGGGTCAACATATAGGATACTTTTTACCGCAGGAAAATGTCGCATTTCTGAGAAAAATACAAAAACTACAAAATAAGAGTATATGTAAAACCTAAGAATTCGGTTTTTGGTCATCTGAACGCGGGCGGAGCCGCGAGCAATGCTAGAATTATATAATTTTAAATACATACATGTTATTTAAAAATATAAACACTCATGACTGAAATATTAACATTCATGCTCATTACACAAATGAATGCCCGGCCAGTGAGTCTCGAACCTGCGACCGCACAACAAACTAAGCCATACGTGTCGTCGAAATATTATTAAAAAATCAGCCTTTAGAAAATACATCTACGGTCACCTCTCGGGCTATAAATCATTTAATAATATTATATACTAGCATTGCCCGCGGCTCCGCCCGCGTTCTGATGACCAAAAACCAAATTCTTAGGTTTTACATATAAGTATACTCTTCCATTGCAGTTTTTGTATTTTTTCTCAGAAATAAGACATTTTCCCGCGGTAAAAAGTATCCTATATGTTGACCCGGATAACCAGCTATCATCATACCAAATTTCATCAAAATCTGTCCAGTGGTTTTCTCGTGATGCGGTAACAGACAGACAGACAAAAATTCTAAAAACTGTAGATTCGGCCTCTGTATCGATAATAATGTCTATTTCAATAAGATTTTCCAAAAAATATTTAATGTACAGATTCGGCTTAGTTACAATTTCATTTTATGTATAAATTATCTTCCCACCGAAATAGAAAAAGGACAGGAATAGTGTGTCTGCGCGTACACTTGGCTTATAATAATTCCTACGCAGTTGGTTACATAAATACTACTTAATACTTACTGTTTTTTTTTCGGATTTTTATCGCAGTTTAATTTAGATTTTTTGTTGGATCTCTGATTACTTCGCAGCAAACATGCTTACAGATAACGGAAGATACTGAAGTGTTCGACTGTCGACATCTCAAAGGTTATTTTTTACAGACGGACCCACCCACAAACACATATGTAGGTACTTAAATACATACAAGTTAAACACAAATACCTCCTACGGGTTTCGCCGCAGTCGGGTAAAAATAAAGATATTTCATGTAATATGTTATGGAAGCAATCTTAGAGTGTAAAAATTTAAATAATTATATTGTGTAGAAAGATTCTTTTTTTGATCTAAGTAAATTATTATATACATAAATTAGGTGCCTTTTATATTTATTATGATGATGATGATGATATTTTCATTTACATATTTATTATATTATATACGCAGCATTCCCTATTGGCACATAATTTTACCACTATATATGTCTATGACTATACCTCGAGGTCATAGTCTATATATATACAACATACAATCCAAATTCGTCTACTGTACTGCGCTGACCCCAAATACTTAGGAAATGGGCAGGGAGGAGAATCCAAATTCGTCTATTTCGACGTGAAAAAAACAACAAACATACTCACGCATGTACACCCTTACGGATTTATGAAGGTAGACCTGTTACTTAAAATATGATAAACAAATTAGCCATTGAACGCATTTTTAATTCGGGGAATCCCCATCATATCTACGTGTCTATGGACATCATAAAATCTACATTTGTCATATGCTTATAAGTTTACATCGTAATAGCATGTTGTTAGTATTATATTCGATATCCTGTTGTGAAAAAGTATTTATAATGAAGCTCGTTTCGGAATTCAGAGTAAGAATTTGATCTAAAACATTATGGTGTAAGTGAAACGGTACTCTTTTGTACGTCTTACTTTAGAAAATCAGACACGTTTTTTCTAATGCAGTTTCCATTTTCATTTTTAATATTTCTACGTTTTAATTCTAATCCGTTGAGAATCGCTTTGCGAAAGTGCTTTATTGGCAGATTTTTACTTAAAAATGATAGTTTTACCATTGTTTTAAAAAGTATGTAATAATATGTGGGAGCTTTAGGACTCTTTATGAATGGGGTCAAAATATGCATAATGGGGTCATTGGCCCACACAAATTAGCTAGCACACACGCACATATGTCTTAAATTTTCCATGTCTGATGATGTTTTGAAAAAATATCGCCTTTTCTTTTAAAGTAACGCTCGATTTGTGCTCCTTCTCTATTCCAGATATTATACCTTAGATTTCAAAAATCTTTAATAAATCCGTTTTCTATTAAAAAACTTTCAGGGTTCCGTACCTCACAAGGTAAAAAGGGAACCCTTATAAGACTCACTCGCTTGTCCGTCTGTCTGTCTGTCCGTGTGTCACCACTGATTTTCTCAGAAACGGGTGGACCTAGCAAGTTGAAATTTATACCTAGATACTGAGGTCTATAGTCCCTATTAGGTGTATAACTATAAGGTGCTGAGTCAACACGATAAAAAGATATGGGCAAATGTAGATTTTCGTGAAAACTTGTAAGTACCAAAATTTCCCTTAATTTTCAACATTTTTTATTTTTCGGAATTTTCTTTTAACCAAAATGGACAATTCTAGGTCAACCGGAAGTACCCTATAGGTTTTGAGTCGAAAACCTATATGATAGTTCCCGTTGACCTAGAATCACGAAATTTAACAAAAAGCAAGATCTTACAGCACAGATAAAGGAAAAATTCCAAAAAATAAAATAGTTGAAAAATATAGTAAACAGATTTCCTACAAATTTTTACGGAACCCTCGGTGGGTGTCCGACTCGCACTTGTCAAGAAAGAAGTTGTTACATTCGTTTTAAGATACTATATAAATAGGTATGGTATTATTATATTATCATATATATTATACATACTATACATATATTATATTATCATCGGTGGTGTAATGGCTAGCATGTACGGCTGCAAATCCGGAGGTCCTGGGTTCGGGTTCCGGGTCGGGCCAAGTTTAGTTACCGAGTCTTTCTGTATAGAAAGCCTCAGTAACAGCCCGGAGTTGGGAAGTTGACGATGGTTCACTCCCGTGCCTCGTACACTTGTGCACTATAATCTCCTGCGCAGTTGGCTAGTCTCAATGAGATTGACCACCGTGGCTGGAATCGATCGGGTGGACTTTATTTTAAACCTCGTAGCTTACCATTGGAACAAGATGGTGCTGTGTGGTTAATGTCCCAACATATTTATATATCTGCTTTATCACATGTCAGCAAGTACTTGATAAAAGGATTCAAAAATGTTGAAACCAAAAAATATAAGCTTGTAATTAAAAGCGAAAACATTACCAAAATCCATTTGGTGATTTCACCATTATTAATGAGAAAAATACACCGATCCCATCATAAAAGAAGTAGTTCTTTAGAAGAGAGCTCGAGCTAAAAAATAATCAAAATATATATGAAAAAATACAAATTTAATAAAATATATCACAATTTGCTTAATTAAAATACATTTTTTGATATAGATACACTTATATACGTTTTTTTAATACAAAACTAGATTAGTACATTATCTATAAGTACATATAATAAAATTCTAACAGACTCGAATCTGTATATTAAATATTTTTGGAAAATCTTATTGAAATAATCATTATTAACGATACAGAGTCCGAATCTATAGTTTTTACAATTTTTGTCTGTCTGTCTGGGAACCCATCACGAGAAAACCACTGGACGGATTTTGATGAAATTTGGTATGATGATAGCTGGTTATCCGGGTCAACATATAGGATACTTTTTACTGCGGGAAAATATCTCATCTCTGAAAAATCTCTCGGATTCCATCCTGTCTATTACTAGTGATATACCCTCACTACGCTCGGATGCGTCCCGTTTAATTTTTAAACTAGTTTTTCTTTAACCCCAAACCGAAAGGGGTTTAGATTTAAGGTTTCGGTTACGTTCTTTAACCGGTTAAAACCCCTAAACGGTTATTGACGAATTTAGGTTCCATGAACCAAATTAACTGGTTAAATGAGTTCTTGATTACATTTGGCGTATCTTAGGTAATGATGAGTTGCTTGATATAAGATACATGTACGTTTCTTACTTATCAATGAATTAACCGGTATATTTCGATATTAATAAATGATTCTAACCTTTCTCTAAGAATAGCCGTTAACTGTTATTATTTCGGTTTACTAAACCGTTCGTTTTTATTAACCGGTTAATGAACGAGTGATGAATTAACCATTACGTACCGAAATTAACCGTGTTATTTCAATAGGTTCCGAGTCCTCCTCCTAGCAACCGTTTCAGCGTTAAGGAGTAACAAACATACATACATACATTAATATATACTAGCATTTATAATAGCATTTCGACTTGTGAAGTAGAATGCGTTTTTAATTAAAATTAAAGGATTTCAATCCCACGGGACTATTTGTACCGGGATTATATCTAGTCTATATCTCTCACTTCGTGGATTTATTTTGATTTTTGATTCCCGACGTTTTAAATGTTTTATAGCAAACATGGTCGCGGGAGAGACTAAGGTTGTAGACGTCTCAAAGGTTATTATATTATAGTTTTTACAGACAGTATATAAACATAAAAGATCGTTTTATTTAAAAAGAAACCCTATCAATGTTGTGCCTAGTTTATTCGCGTTGTTCATTTACTGCGATAATGAAGAAAAATTTAAACTCATATGGATTTTATAAAGAGGGTCTTTTTTCTTTTTTTAAGGTTCCATACCTCAAAAGGAATAAAGGAACCCTTGTAGGATCACTTTGTTGTTCATCTGTCTGTCTGTTTGTCAACCCTCAGACTCTATTTGTCAGGAACGAGTGTGCCTTGTAGATTATCTAGTTGAAATTAATATCAAAATGTAATTTAATACTATCTTCTCATATTTTTTCGCAGATTATTTTAATTTTTGGTTTCCAACATTTTGAATGTTAATATTTACTATTATTTTCCCCGCGATTCTGACGCATATATTATTTACAGTACTGTTCACATCATTCCCTATTTTTCATTACATTTTAGAAAGATTGTTACCAACTTCGGTCATTATCTTTAAAGATAACGGAATTTCATAGAAATTCTCAACCCGTGGATCTAATTTCCAAAAAAAAAATTCTTAGTTGATATCTAATTCTCATTGCCAATTTAGAATTTACCCTCTATAGCCACAGTCCAAAATAAATTAGATTTTTCCTTTAATAAACTCATCAAACGCCTTTCTCTTTTTAATAGCTTCGAGTCTTTTTTTATTACAGTCTTCTAGTAACGTTTCGGGCGCTAACGCGGGCATACGGTTGAAGCTCGCAGAATTAGCATTACTCTGACAATCTAAGATCAATTTTCTTCGAACATTTGTTTTTGCATCTATAATCTCTTTCCTTAATCTCAAACGATGCATAATCTGTGGTAGCACAAGAGATTTCTCATAGAGATCCGGACCTTTAGTGAAACTTGCTTTCTCACTATCACCTTTTACGATACGTTTTGCGAAAGCTTTTTTATCAACTTTAACCGTTTGTAACATGGGTATTGGCGGGTTTTGTTTGTAGGCAATTATTTTGTTTTCATCGATTAATGCAGTTTTTATCTCATTTTGATAGATTTTGAGTAAAAGTCTATTCTCTTCTAATCTGGGTTTCGGTGGAGTTAAATTTTTGTTATTTATTTTCTTTGCAACAGCTAGAACAGGCAAATCGTTAATAACCATGCTTTTTCCAGCTACAGCTGGTTGGACATTTTGAGATGTATTTTGTAATTTAAAAGTTTCAAATACATGATTTTTGACTGTACCCTCAGTTTTTTGTACATCTTCCTGTACTGATGTACTTGGGATAGGTGTTTTTATTGTTTCAAGCTTTATAGTCGGTTTGGATTGCAGGAATTCATCAATTAAATCTTCATTTACTTGTTTAGGATTATCAATTCCCGCTTCATTCAAGCGGTTTAATTTTGGAAAAGATCTTGTAGAAACAATGTTATCAAATATCTCATCCAAGCTACGAACTTTATTTGATTCTACCTGTTGTCGGTCTGTTTGTCTGTTTGTACTTTCGACATGAGATGCGACATCTAATTCACCTTTTGATTCTTTAATGAACATATTAAAATCCAAATCATTTTTATTTTGACGTTGAAGGTGTTGTGGAGTTACATATATATTTTCGAATACATCCAATATGTCAAATTCTTTTTTTGTCACATTATCGACGAAAGATCCTATTAAATCCGGATTAGAGTCGAGTTTATCATCGTTTATATCAATCAATTTTGCAGTTTGAACGTTGTGAACTCTTTCTGGCTCCAAAATTTCATACAAATTGATATGCTTAAAAGCGGATGATACTTCATCTACACCACTCATCACTGGCTTTTTCTCTTGTATCTGCAAATAATAGATAATAATAAAAATACATTAGCTTCAAACATCACCATTATATAATATGTAATAATTACAGAATTTGGTCACAACTCTAAGAGTGGCAACCTCAATAAGACGTTTAGTGGTATTGTTAGGTGTGACGAAGCACTCAAATAAAATTATTTGTTATATACATGTGAAACAGATTATAAAAGAGAAAGTTTAGGTGAATACCCAGTAAGATAAATATTATAAATGTAAGAAAGATTGTTCCATAATCTTATGATGATGGGATAATTAACTATGATAATATGGTTTAAAGCCATGATATACTTCAAGATAGTATTACTCTGAAACTTTCAAAAACCCCAACCCAATAACCTATTTATTGAGGTCATTTCAATGAGCCTTAACACAATACCTCTGCAGTATTTTAGTGAGGGTTTAAGTATCTTGCAGATTCCAGGTGATGCTGCAGCATCAGGTCAAGGTTACCATATCGTTGCAATGTCATTAAAGTAACTATTCCCTAAATTACTGCAGAGATATTGTGTTTAGGCTCATTGAAATACTCAATGAAAAGGCTTTTATGATGATGGTTTTCAAATTTTTTGTGTTGCATTTTTTGTATATGTGGATAAGTTATGACTAAATCAATAACAGTAAGTATCATTAAAACTTGATTTACAATAGCCCTAAATTGCATACACAGTGGTAGCCTAGTAGTAATGCACTTGCCAGGGAAACCAAGTGAAGCAGGTTCACATCCCAAGGCTCATGCCTCTTATATTTTCATGTGCAAATCCTTTTCAACATGATAACCACCACTTGTCATACGGTGAAGGATAACATTGTGAGAAAACCTACATGTCTGAGAAAACCTAACTAGTTTTCAAAAGATGTGCAGTCCACTAACCTTCAATTAGTCAGTATGGTGGTCTATGGCCCAATCCTCCTTTATATTGAAAGGAAGCCCATGTCCATCAGTGGGAAGAGCTGAATACAATACATATATGTCTCAGGGAAATTAAAAAAATAAGCAACAGAAACCAACAATATCACAACATAATTTTTATCTAAATTGTGTATTGCTAATTGTTTATATAACTAACTAATGTTAAAAGTTCCAACATTTATAGTGATATAGCCAATATTTATATTTAATTTTAATTTAGCTTCAATAGCCTTAAAATTTTATAAAGCCTTAAAAAATTAATAAATATAACATTATGTATTTCATTATATCTATACATATTATAATAAAAATCTGAGTCCAATCTTTACATTAAATATTTTTTGGAAAATCTTATTGAAATAGTCATTATTATCGATACAGAGGTTGAATCTATAGTTTTTAGAATTTTTTTTCGTCTGTCTGCCTGTCTGGGAACAACACAGACAGATTTTGATAAAATTTAGTATGATGATAGGTCCAGGTCAACATTTAGGATACATTTTATTACAGGAAAATATCTCATCTCTGGGGAATGTATACTAACCGTTAAAACGTAGGGACGAAGCCGAGCGGAAAGAGGGTGAGTGGCTAGTTAATAATAAAGATAGACATATATTATAATTAATATTTACCTCTCATGCAAATATGACTGCAATATTTTAATACAGTACATTCAGTCCAATTTAAATAAAGAATTACTTACTTAAATCTTCACAAATCAGTATTGATAATTTATGTAAATAATATTAATTATAAAAGGTATATTAGAGGAGAGAAAATAATCAACTTTGAAAATTTGAAGTTTTGTCTTTTAAACTATTTGTCATCCATGTTTTAAACATGATGAAAAACTTTTTGATTTTAAGTGAAGGGGCAAGGCAAGTGTAAGTTAAAACATGACATATTATTTTTTTTAATTCGAGACGTTAAATTGATTAATTTAATCGAGATCAAAAAATCGAATTATTATATATATAATTGCTTGAAATTAAAATAACATCTTTAACACTTACTGGTTCTGGTTTTTATTAGTGAGTGAGTACCACAGTAATCATTTGCATGCAATTCAAAGACGTACATCGCCGATGCATTCCTCAAGGCATTTTCTCAAGGCTCCTAAAATAAAAAAGACACTATTTTATTTTATACTATTTTACTTTGTATTAGATTTGCCATATAGAGAGTACGTTATTAATTTGTTCAATATTCGAGGTGTGTTACTAACGAAAAATATTTACTTTCTTAATATAATAATTTTAAACAAATTCATCAAATATAGATGAATTAAATATAATATCAGAGTAGACAATAATTTTACGAAAATATGAGTTATCGATTATTATTGAATGAGATATTAATTAATTGTTTTCACTTCATTATGCTTAAAAACAATTATTATAATATAATTTCTTTGTAGTGGAACTTCTATCAAATATCAATAGGGGAAGCACCGTCTTTGAAATAGTACTGGATAATTATAATAAGGTAATAAACTGTTTTTAACATTATATAATTTTCTTATTGCTTATATTATGTGTAGTTAGTATTCTTAAATTATTTAATAAACTATGTAACGTAATTCTTGCAAAAAGTTAAAAATATTTTAAAATGAGATTAACCAAACATTTTTACCGCAACCGCATTTTTAAATGAACATTAGAATAAACATAAAATTTATGACAACTATTTATATACAAATATAAGAAAAAAATATTTAACTATTAATATAATTAAAAATTATTATAAAAATATGTCTGTGACCGATATTGACTTAATAATTTTATGTGCAAAAACGAAACGCATAAATGTCAGCGAACTGTCGAATTCTTGTTTCGTAAATGTATTTGCTGTTTTTCTCGAATATTATAAATCACAAATTTGAAATTATTAAAAAGAATTATTTTAATATAAAACATTTCTATATTATACAATAAATTTTATAACAACTTCCATATTAGTCGATTTTTATTTACATGTATGATATTTAAATTATGTTAATAAGTCGTGCTTAAATAATGTGGTTTACGTGTTTTTAACTGCAAAAGTGGCTTTAATTTAAGTGTATATTCAGGTGAGATTGTTTTGGATGAAAATTATAACAAAAACTATAAAGAATCTAATAAGACCTTCGTTTATTGTAAAACATCACAAACATTATTTACTACATATTTCATAATAAGTTATGCTAGCGACTCACCCTCGCTTCGCTCGGCTTCGTCCCTATGTACCTTTTAGCAGCTAGTATGGAATAGATAGACTATATATTAGAATGTATATGTATATATATATACAAAGGGTTGATGAGTTTTATATCCCTTGCTTGAGAAATGATTTTGATTCTATATACAATCTTTTATCCACCTTTGCATACCCTTAAGGGATTGTTTTCAGAATAAAACCTTTCCTATATCCTTTCCAGGGTCTCAAACTATCTTCATACAAAATTTCATCTAAATCAGTTCAGCAGATTTTTATTTCATTTATTACAAACTTACAAACTACCTCTTTATAATATTAGTGTAAATGTTATTCCAAATACTTTTAAGATATGATTTATGCTATCAACACTAGGTACCTATTGTTTCTTTAAAATTGATTTAAACTGAAATTTATTTTCATACAAACTAACTTAACCATATAAACTCTTTATTTACTAAATATAGCCATGGAGTCTTCGTGTACACGTTTCACGGCAGCTGAAGGCGGAGCTCGCTTAGCCGCTTATGCGGGTTCTAAGAATATCTTGGTGACAGAGCACACTGCCTTTATATCGACCAGTGTGCTCATTGAACATGCATATAAGATAAGAGGGTATGTTGAAATATGAAACTGCTTTTTATTATAAGACTTTAAGTTCCTTAATTTCTTCTCCATTCTATGAGACATTAGAGTAAGAAGTAAGTTCTCAACTGACACACTTTGAAACAAGAAAATTGAATTGGATTGAAGATTTTATGCTCTTGGATTTAAGACTCATATTTTCCAACAAATTGTATAGCCTAATAAAAAATAAGGGTGAAAAATAAAGATGAGTGAAAATCTTAATGGTTTTTAATGAAATTTATGATGAAGGATAAAGCTTTATAACCTTTGCTAAACATTGATATGTCTCAAACAAACATTTTAGTAATTTTAACTTATATATATGATTACAATATTTGTTCAAAT
Source organism: Brenthis ino (assembly GCA_921882275.1). NCBI lineage: Eukaryota > Metazoa > Arthropoda > Insecta > Lepidoptera > Nymphalidae > Brenthis > Brenthis ino. Next base: position 6,303,793 of record OV170229.1, read on the forward strand.
ATTTAATAATATGTTTTGATAGTGTATTCAGTCCTTTTTAACATCCCATTGTTGGGCACGGGCATCCCTTCAATATGAGCGGGGATCGGGCATTTATTTATTTATTGAATTACCAACAAAAGTTACAATGGTTAACACATATAATCTTGGCACTACACTTAACATGTTAATTGCACTTTTAATTACAGATAAATACAGCATGATAATTATATTATTAATTAAGGTTTTAAGTGATTATGTGGATTAAACTATAAACTTAAATTATTTAAATGAAAAAAATAATAATTATAATTATAAATTTCCAAATAAAATGTCACATACAATATAAATAATGATATTTTAAACAATTAATGATTCATAATAAAAATAATAATTATTATGAAATAAAAAAAAAATATAGTAATTGTAATATAATTTCACTTTTTTCCAGCCTATTATCATCAGGTCGTCAGCGTTCAATATTCATAACAAGATTGTCTCGGATTGAATGTGTTGCCCATGAACTAACAATTTTAACTGATTTAGCTGTTTTTAAAGCTAAATTGTATAGTGATGTGAGCGATTGGAAAAATGAGTTAGAATATAAGGAGGTATGTTAATTTATTTATTGTTTACTAGGTTCGGTTTTCCTTCGTTTCAGGTTCATTACTAGACAAAAACAAATCTATCCCACGGGAACCATACATTTTTCGGGATAAAAGACTATAATCTATCTCTGTGCCAAATTTCATCCAGATCCCAAGGAGTAACATATAAACATCCAACCATCCATCCATCCTCACAAACTTTCCTTTTTATAATATTAGCATGGATTCTCATATTATGTTTTAATGATCTATTGATCTTATTAGACTGGTAATAATTGTGCATAATGTACTTAATACTTTGCTAGGTAATTAAATTAATACAACTGTATTAGTTGATATAATAATTATGTAGCTAACTACTAATCAACCGACTTCAAAAAGGAGGAGGTTCTCAATTCGACTGTATTTTTTTTTTGTTTTTTTTTTTTTTTTTTTATGTTTGTTACCTCAGAACTCCGTCATTTATTAACCGATTTGGACAATTTTTGTGTCGTTTGAAAGTGTATACTTCCAGATTGGTCCCATTTAAATTTCAAAAAAAAATACCACCCCTAAGGGTGGAAAAATAGCTAATAATGAATTTAACCTACTTCTAATTGTCATATTGACTTGAAACTTTGCAAGTGTTTCTATTTCCGTTGATAGTACAGTAGTTCGATATTGTTGACCTGATCTGATGATAAGGCCAGAAGGTGGATAGGTGGAACTCTTCAACGGCTAATAGTAGATACTTGAGTTTGGGCTTGTTTTGTTTGATTTGACAAGCCTAACACGTTAGAATTCTTACTTTGCTACTACTGTCTACACTAAAAAGGGAAAAATAAAAACTTTTTAACAAAAAATAAAAACCGACTTCAAACAAAAGCACTAAAAAGTAAAAAATAACTGATTGGTAGTTTTCATTTACTATACATACCTAATCAAATATTTTCGAAGTCGGTGTGCTTTGGCTAAGTTTAATAAAGCCTACCTATTAAATACATACCTAATCAAATATTTTCGAAATCGGTGCCAGCTCATACAAAGCAAAGCACACCGACTTCGAAAATATTTGATTAGGTATGTATAGTAAATGAAAACTACCAATCAGTTATTTTTTACTTTTTAGTGCTTTTGTTTGAAGTCGGTTTTTATTTTTTGTTAAAAAGTTTTTATTTTATTATATTAAAATTCTAACTGAGTCGAATCTGTACATTAAATGTTTTGTTGTAAATCTTATTGAAATAATCATTATTATCGATACACAGGCCTAATCTATAGTTTTTAGAATTTTTGTCTATCTTTCTGTCTGTCGGGGACTATCATGTAGATAGGATGATAGGTATCATGGGATGTATCAGGAGAAAACTACTGGATAGATTTTGATGAAATTTGTTATGATGATAGCTGGTTACCTGGGTCAACATAGTTTTTACTCTTACTTTTTACTGCCGGAAAATAACCAAAATCTAAATAAAAATCTCTTGAGAAATCTATACTAACCGTTAAAACGTATCTAGGGATGAACCCAAGCGAAGCGAGGGTGAATCGCTAGTTCATAATATCAATTTGATTGTATTAATAAATTTAATATATTGTAGGTACTAGTGTGTACATCAGAAGTGTTCAAAATGATTTTACATGAAAAAATTTTGGCTATTCCAAATGTAAATGTACTAATAATAGACAGCTGTCATTTAATATTTAAAGATGAGAATTTACAATATGTAAGTATAATCTGTGTTGGTTTTATTTTTAAAATTAAAAAATTGCAATGTTGGAGATTAATACATAGTTTTTAAAAAATATTATAAATATGAATAAAGGAAAATGTATCTACAATGTTTAAAACCTTTTTAAATGTATGTTTGACTCGCACTTGACCAATTAATATAATAGACTAAACATTTAACTTTTTTTATTTATACTCAAATTAAAACAAATAATATTTTATTTAAATACACTTTTACAAACACTTTTAAAGTGTCACTTTTTATATTATTAAAATTTAAATTAAATGTCAGTAAGTAAGTCAGTGAGGAATCTACCACCGGCTCAGAATAAACTTAACAGTTACTCTTGCAAATAATATTTGCTTACAATAATAAAAATATATGTATAATGACAAATAAATATATGTATAATGACAAAACAACAAAGAAAACATTTTTGTTCTAATAATTGGAAAAATATAATTTCAGATAATGAATCTGTATAAACAACATGAAGAAAATAAGCGACCAAGGATTTTAGCGCTTACATACCCACTATTCACAGCCCCTAAAGACGAACAGACAGACACACAAGAAGAGGCTATGGATGGTATAGATAAAAAAGAAATTAATGATTGTATAACAGAAAAAGATAATGAAAGATATGAAAATGAAGAAACTAAAATGGAAAGCAATGAAAAATTTAAAGTAACAACAAATAAGGATGATGGAAGTTGTGAAAGGGAAAATGAAATAAAAGATTCCGGAAGTAAAAAGAAAAATTATGAAATGAAAGATACATTTGTGAAAAGTGATTTTGGTGTTTACAACAATATGGATGATTTCGATATGTATGAAAAATTAGAGTGGAAGATTGAGGAATTTGAAAAGGCTTTGTGTTGCGAAATAGATTTGGCGGAAGATATTGATGGAGGGAAACGGTAAGCATTTTTTTTTAAAATAAACATGCATGCTAAACGTTTAAAAAAAATCAGATCGACATTTTATTAATGGCTAGGAGAGAGTCGCCTTTGAATGTACAAAGCTTAGAATTTTTAAAAACTGAATAAATATAAAGCTTCATTTACAAAAAATGTATAATAACATCCATTTTTACGTTATCATCATACTAATATTATAATATTAAGAGGTAGAGTTTGTTAGTTTCATTAAACGCACTAGTCTTAGGTATTACTAATCCAATTAAAAAAAATCTTTTTACATCAGATAGCCCGTTAATTGAGGAAGGCTATAATAGTGGGATAGATTTGTTTTTGTCTATGGACGAACCCGAAGCGAAGCGAGGGTGAGTCGCTAGTAATATATAATAATTTAAAATACCAAGATACAACTCGCACTTGACCAATTGTAAAATGATCAAGTTTTGAATTGGTGCTTATTTGCAGATTGTCAGCAACAGCGGTGAAACCTAAGGAGGTAATAATAGAATACAGTCCTCAGGTCTCAAGTGAAGACCTACCGGATATCTATGTGGAGTTGGAGAGATATATGAAGGACACTGTGTACGATGCTTTGGATTTCATAAACGAGCACAGGTGAGTTATTATTCCTTTATACTAGTTACTCACCCTCACTTCTACGGTACGTGTCTAGGTACGATTTAAATTAAAATGGATATAGTATGTTATCCTTAAGAGATAGATATTTGCCATCGCGGACTGTCTGTAGACCTATATAAGATACACAATTCCACCATACATTATTTTGTTATATGTCAAAGGGTTTAGGCAAAGCTTCCAGATGGCTTATTTTTTTCCGACACTTCCAACAATAATCATAATATTAAACTTAACAAATTATATACTAAAACCTTCCTCTTGAATTACTCTTATCTATTAAAAAACCACATGAAAATGTATGTGTATGTGTTAATGCCTAATCATATGTACCTGATGATGATGATGTTCTCAGTTTTTGTATTTTCTCTCAGAAATGAGATATTTTCCCGCAATAAAAAATATCCTATATGTTGACCCGGATAACCAGCTACCATCATACCAAATTTCATGAAAATCCCTCTACTGGTTTTCCGTGATGCGGTAACAGACGGACCAAAATTCTTAAAACTATAGATTCAGCCACTGTATTGATAATAATGTCTATTTAAATAACATTTTCCAAAAAATATTTATTGGTCAGTTCGGCTTAGTTACAATTTTATTATATGTATAGATAATACTTTCTTAGATTTACGCGAATATTTGACATTTTAAATAAAATTATATTTTATTGCGGTGATATGGTAAAAATTTTAGAAGTTTCAAAGGTCGATGTTCAGTCAGGAGCTGACAGTGGAACTCTTCAATGGCTAATAGAGACATCTTTCAGTTTGGGCTCCTTTTATTAATGTTGGCGATTCCTGTACAATACAGTTAGTCAAGAGCGTATTTTTTATATATATATATATATATATATATATAAATTTTTTGTTTTAGATATGATCCAACAGAGATATACGGTGAGGATTTATATGAAGAGTTTATGAAGATACCCGACCCGACTGTTGATCCTAAGCAGATCTTTATGGAGTTTTTATATGTACTGGAACAATTAGGTAAAGATGGTTGTTTATTATTAGGGGTGTCTCTATATTAGATGTACATTAAAAGGTTGCTTTGGATATAGAGACGACTTCGAACCCCGGGTTTGGTATTTTCAATGTGTTTATAACTTTTAAATAAAACTATCTTTTCTGATTTTACTATACTGTTCTTATAATTCTATATATAATTTAGAGAACACTAAACATTTATTTTAGTCTCTCCCGTTACTACGTTTGCTGTAAAGTATTTGAAACTTAAGTAACGAAAAGCAAAACAAAACGGCGGCGATATCCGAAAGCTGGGGTTTAATTTAAAATTGTAAATATAATAATATAATTTAATAATTAATATTAAAACGATGATTATAGAAAATATTTGTTTTTCTAGGTCCGTACGCTGCGGACAAAGCCGCGTTCTCTCTGCTAACTAAATTAGAAAAATTAAAAATAAAAGTGCCTTACGAGAGACATTTTTTGCTACTATGCCTATGTACGTCCGTGTTCGTCAAGATAAGGTGTTACGCGGATCTTGTATTTTCAAAATATGAATCTGATTGGGAGAAGATTACAATGTTTTCAACACCAAAAGTACTAAGATTGGCGGAGATTTTAGAACAATTTCAACCTGATAATCAAAAAGACGTCAAAAATTCGCCCGATTGTAACATAAATGCCAAAGATAATATTAATACAACTGATAGTAACACGAAAAATGATGAAAAAAAAGATATCACGAAAAATGATGAAAAGAAAGATATCACGAAAAATGATGAAACGATTGTTGATAGCACCTCGGATGATATCGACAAGAAGAAAAATATTGATACAACAGAAGTATGTGATAACAATGATGCTGATAGTGAATTGAAAGAAAGAAATGAAATTGATAGTAAAAATGAAAGTGAAATGAAAAAATCAAAAACAATGGAATTATTGAATGAATTGGAGAAATGTGATTTTGTGACGTTGGGAAATAAAATTGAAGATAGAGTGAATACGTACGAGGCTAATTTGAAGGATATTGAAGATTACGAAGTTATTGTTGATAGCGGCAAAAGTGATAGCAAAAATGGTAGTAACAAAAGTGATAGTGTTTGTGTTAATGATAAAGGGACAGATGTGAAAGTGGGTTTTGGTAAACGCGGTCACAGATCTAGAGGTAGGAGGGTGCAGAGGAGTAATGTTGCGAAAATGCAGCAAATGCAGCAAAATTCGGATGCTCTATGCGGTATTGTATTTTTACGTGAAGCTCTGATGGCGAAGATATTGTTTATGATGATTGTGGTGAGTGAAAAATATATGTTATTTATTTATGAATAGTTACGCGGTAATACTTTTGTTCTTTAAAACTTTAATTCTTTTTCTAAAATAAAAGTAGTCTAAGTTACTCCCTATAATATCAGCTATCTGCCAGTCAAAGTCTCGTCAAAATCGGTCCAGCCGTTTTGGAGATTTCCAGAACAAACAGACAAAAATTTTAAAAATTGTTTTCTTCTTACAAGTATCATATAATTATATCATTTCATATGCATTTAGTAAAAAGCTGTTATTTTGTTTAAAATTGCGTTTTTTTTAACTTAAAAGCAAAACCTTATCTAAATACAAAATTTGATCCAAATTGTTTGAACCGTTTCCGAGATACACGAAACAAATATATATATAAACAATAATTTCTCTTTTATACAAAAACAAATGAAGTTTACACATAATGATCTACCTTCAAATTTTTGCGCCATTTTGATTTAATTTTTTTTAATCACAGGATATGTCCAGAAGTCGTCCGTCCTTATCCCACTTGTGCGCACAGTACTGCGCCTCAGAGGATGGTAGGGACAAGGATAGCCAGAGAGAGGGGAAAAAGCAGGAGGAGGTTTTGAAGAAGTGAGTCTATTTGATTTATGAGTTTCTTTTGCCAGTTCTTCTCAGGTGTTAGGCTTCTTTCTGAACTGGTAGTAGACTCATGACGCTCAGTAAAAAAATGTAATAATGTAATGCTAAATAATAAAATTTGAATTTGATTTATGTGGTGTAGAGGAGATGGGGGGGGGGGGGGTGTTGGTAAGTGAAAAGTTGGGGGAGTAGACTATTTTGTTTTGGCTCATGATTATTACGGAGGCATGGGGTGATGAGAGGTTATGATATTTTGGTCTTGGAATTTGAGTCCTTTTGAAATTTGAATTATAATAGTGTATCTATACATATAATAAATAGTAACTTAGCGAAATCTGTACTGTTTTCTTTAAACCAATATTACATATTGTATACAGAACATAGACCATATATAATATTAATATAGTCTATAATATTAATATAAATTATATTTTTTAATTATATTTTCAGATTCCGTATGCACGAGTGTAATTTGCTTTTAGCAACGTCGGTGTTAGAAGAAGGGATAGATCTGCCGAGATGTAATTTGGTTGTGCGATGGGATGTGCCTCCTTCGTAAGTCATTTTTTTTAAATGTGTACAGTAAATATGGTGTTTGATATTCAATATTGTGCTTAATTTTTTTTCTTTTTAAAATATTTAAATGCTGTATTTTCTTCTTTTTTTACTAGCGAGTAGTATATTGAGTAACAAATAGTATTATAATTTATAATATCAATTAGAACAATTACCTAAGCACAATTGGTGACAGTTTTAAGAGAACTTTTGCATGAGATGGTGTATCTAGTAGTTTTTTGGTCGAATTCAATTTCTCCATGATACATAATAAAGCAAGAGGATCGATAAGACCTCATTTCCACCTCAAAATAACAAAAGAAATTATGTCATACGATTTGTTCTTTTCTTTAAATATTCTGAAAGTAGACTGTGTGCCTGATAACATAATATATTTATGAGAGAGAAAAAACTACATTGAATACTACTTGTGAGATGACAAACATACAATTTCAGTAATATTTCAACTTTTTTTTATATACAGTTTTATAAGAAGCACTTTCTATTTGGTTTTATTGTTCTTATCTACACAATATACTTAAAAATTACAGTGCTTCTCGTTATTATATAAAAAAGTTGAAATATTACTGAAAATGTCTCATTTTGAATGAAAATCCCAGTTAGACCAAAATTTGGCATTTCTACCAGCTACCGATCCCACGGGCTGTGCCGAGGGCGGGCGCGGGCGCCGCGCGCCGCCGTGGCGCTGCTCGCGGGGGCGGCGGACAGCGACGCTCTGGTGCACAACCTGGCTGTGTATAAGGAGTTGGATCAGGTGGGTTTGGTTCCCGGGTTCGGTATTTTTGTATGTATCATACAAATGCACCTTATCCTCATGTTATAATTTGTAAACAAACCTATCCCACGGGGACCGTACATTTTCCCGGTATAAAAAGTACCCTTTGTGTTATTCCAGACTATATAATCTATCTCTCTGCCAAATTTCATCCAAATCCGTTCAGCCGTTTTGGCGTGAAAGATTAACAAACATCGATACATACTCACAAACTTTCACATTTATAATATTTTGTAATATTAATAATTCGAATATTGTTACATTATTGTTAAATGTAAAAATGGTACAGGAGAGTTCCCAGGTTTGATTTCTGGATAAAGTAAATATTTTTTGAATCATGCTGTTTGTCCCACTTAGTACTGTATTGTAATATCATCGTTAAATATAAATAAGATTAGATAAAAAAAACTAAGATTTTTTCTATGTGATTTACTACTTATTGAAACAATTTTTTTTTCTATATTTTTTAATTTTTAATATTTTTCAATATTTCCATAGATTATAACACGAAAATGTGGTTGTGGTATACAATTTGAACCGCCTCAAGAGGAAGAGAACCAAGCAGACTCAATAGCGTACCTTGTCAAACCATACATACCTCTCGAACTGATTTCTAATACAAATCGATTAGAAACCGATAATAAATCGAATGTAGGACTTAAAATCGATATTAATAATGATAATGCCAATGCTGATATAATTATAACTAATGATAATGATATGGAAGATGACAATGTAAGAACCAAAGACAATGATAGAGAAATAAATAAAGAAATGGACACAAATAAACATACAGACAATGTTATTAACAAATTGAATATGAATCTATCAAAAATACACATAAATATGGAAAATGGTGAACTGGAAATGGATATGATGAAGGAAGATGTAAATAGAAGATATAAAGAATATACAAATGAAATTAGAGAAGAGAATAAGAAGATGAATATAGAAAAAGAGTGTCACGAAACTCTAGATTTTAGAGAGCAAGATAAAATTGGTGATGTTGAAACGAAATGTGATGATCTAAAGTTTGATTACAAGTTGAGTGATAAGAAGTGTGATGAAAATGTTGCCAGTGTTGATTTGAATTCAGCAATTGCATTAATTAATAGGTATGTGTGATACATGCATTTATGTAATTTGCTTTTTGGATTTATGTAGGAAATGTTTTTTGAATATTCTTTATTTTTTGTTATAATAAAAAAGCTTTGGCTAGTACCTAGTCCTGGGTTCAAATCCCGGGGCGGGGTAATAATTCTAAATACATACATATTATAAATATAAACACTCGTGACTGGAGTACTACCATTCGTGCCCACCACACAAATGAATACCCCCAGCGGGACTCGAATACGCGACCGCTGATACAGCAAGTACCACCACGAACTGAGCCAAACGTGTCGTCAAAGCGTATTGCCGTTAAATAGTACGTAGGGAATAATATGCCATATACTTTCAGATACTGCAGTAAACTCCCATCAGACACATTCACGAGGCTCGCACCCCAATGGTGGATGGAACAGGTTCGGCTCCCGGACAGGCATGGTGTCTTGAGAACGGCTTATATATGCACCTTGAGAATGCCCTTGAATTGTCCAGTGAAATATAATATTGTTGTGAGTATGATAACTTTTAACCGCTTTCAAAAAAGGAGGTGTTTTAAACGTGTGTCTGTCACGTGACGTTCTAAATAATTGTAAAACGATCTTCTGGATTCTATTTTTTGCTTATCTCTTTCTCGTGTCACATTCCCGTATCAAATCACAACGATTCTAAAGAAGTTTAATTTGAAAACTGTAATCCCGTGTACAGGGGCACCCAATGCCGACGCGCGTGCTGGCGCGGCGCGTGGCGGCGCTGCTGGCGTGCCGCGCGCTGCACCGCGGCGGCGAGCTCGACGACCACCTCGTGCCCATCGGTGAGTGCCGGGGGGAGGGAGTTAGAGTGGGAGGGACTTTATAATATATGTATATATTATAGAATTGAATTATCTGTATTATATTTTTTTTATATTGATTAATTACAATTTAACTATATTGACATTTACTTAACTATTAGAAATTTTAATAAAAATAAAAATATCTGAATTATATTCTTTACTAGCGCCGTTACGTTTTACATAACACGTTTGACATTTAGTATAGATTTTTCAGGAGGGTGAAAAATAATTTACGACCTATTCTTATATATTCTATTCTCCTATTCTATTCGGTCGAGCCGTTTCGGAAAAGTGCGATCACAAAAACCGTGACACGAGATATTTATATATTAGCGACTCACCCTCGCTTCGCTAGGGTTCGTCCTTTAGTAACGTTTTAATTTTTTTGAGTGGAACCCTAATTTTTTAATGAAATAAAAGTAGCTTAAGTTACTCCTTATAACATCAACTCTCTGCCGGTGAAAGTCCCGTCAAAATCATTCTAGCCGTTTCAGAGATTATCCGGAACAAACAGACAGGTACAAAAATTTAAAAGATTGTGTTTTTCTTATTAGTTCCGAATATAACTCCATATGCATTTAGTAAAAAAAATTCTAAACAAAAAAACAGACTTCAATTTTATTTATCTGTATAGATAGAGAATAAGATATTTGGTAATTTGTCTTCAGGCAAAGAGAATTTTAAAGCTGCAGAGCTGGAGAGCAGCGCGCCGGCGGCGGACAGCGCGGACGGCGACAGCGCGCGCCCCGGCACCACCAAGCGCCGGCAGTATTACTACAAGCGGGTGAGTTTTATCAAAAACTATATAAATGAACATCTTTTGGCCCTTCATTTAAATTTAATTTGATCGCGCATTAACTTCGACTTTATACGTTAGTGTATTATCTGTGGTGGCAGCACTTTTTCTTTATATTATTTTTTATTTATGTTTATTTATTTTATTTATTTACTATAAACATCATTTGCTCATATAATATCATAACCAGTTTCTATGTTAATAACTGCATTAGTTATACAACTGAGTCACAGTTATCAACCACCATATAATTGTAACTAAACCAAATCTGTACATTAGATATTTTTTGGAAAATCTTATTGAAATAAAATATGTAAAACCTAAGAATTTGGTTTTTGGTCATCAAAACGCGGTTGGAGCCGCGTACAGTGCTAGTTAATATATATGTTTGTTTGTGTGTTTGTCAGACGGCGTGGGAGTTCACAGATTGCCAAGCGATCATAGACGCTACGGATGAGGAAATAGAGAAGAATCCCGTTCTCGATGGGAAACAAGATGGCGGTGAGGCTTTTTGATTATAAAAGTTATGTTTATAATTTATGTATAATATCATAGAGATATAGATTAGAGATTTGCCATTTACGTAAGTTTTTTATATTTGTTTTTACTAAGCTTTTATTTCGAAAAAAAAAATGTGGTTATTCATTCAGTCATATCTATATATATAAAAAAATTGTAACTAAGCTGAATCTGTTCATTAAATATTTTTTGGAAAATCTTATTGAAATAGAGATTAATTATTATTGGTGCAGAGACCGAATCTATAGTTTTTAGGATTTTTGTCTGTTTGTTTGTCTGGGAACGCATCACGAGAAAACATCTGGACAGATTTTGATGAAACTTGGTATGACGATAGTTGGGTATCCGGGTCAACATACAGTCTACTTTTTATCCCGGAAAAATGTACGGTTCTCGTGGGATAGGTTTGTTATAGTTTTAAAACATAAAACGCTATATGTTAAACGCAATAGAGTTTACGACAGGAAATTTAGCGCGGACAGGTAGTAGGTATGTGTCTAAACTCTCGTATGTGTGTTGGGTCAGCCGCCGCCAGCAACGTGCTGCACCTGGTGCAGGCGGCGCTGTGGTGCGCGCTGCCCGAGCGCTACAACACGCGCGGCCGCCGCCTGCACGCGCCGCAGCGCGCGCGCCACGCCGTCGCCGTGCTCATGCGCCGCGCCGCCGCCGGCCGCAGGTACACACCGCCAGCTTCCCGACTCGGGCCTACCGTTGAGATATTTTTGATAGAAAACTTCAATACTTGAACTCGGCCCGGCCCGAGACTCAATTCCGGGACCTCTGTCTGGATCTGCAGTAGTACATGTTAGCCACTGCACCACCGATGTATCTAGGACACTGTTGTAATCTGTGGTAAATTTTATAATCTTTTTTTATTCTATATATAGCGCCATCTATATCCTCACCCCTACTGTTCTATATAATTACTTTACCTGTCATGGCGTTACGCATAAGCTTTTCTCTGTGTTCGAAAGTTATAATAAATATATAAAATAGTACTGGTCTGTTTTGATTTAATATCTACATTATACATTACTTCAACATGGTAGCAGAGCGTAGTTGGTTAATAATTGATATACAGTGAGATTAAAACAGACCACGTGGAAAGTAGTTCACGCCTCGTGTAGAATTGTGAAGAATAGACGCTTTATACGCGTCGGCACATTATCAGCAAAATGGCCAAGCAAGCAAGGATTGAAGATATAACGATACCCATTTTTGATGGTGTAAATTATTCAAGTTGGAAGTTAAGGTTAGTAACTTTACTAGAATATAAAGAATGCAACGAGCCCGCCATTTGCATGATGCCTGCTAAATATGAAAATCGAGAGGCGGAATGGAAGAAAATGGATTTAAAAGCAAGAACTATAATAATGAGCACAATTTCAGATAAACAATTAGAATATGTTAGCGAATGTACAACAGCTCAAGAAATGATAAAAAAGTTTGACAAGATGTATTTAACAAAATCTACTGCTATGCAAATAATATGTAGGGGAAAAATTGAAGAGATTAAATTAAACAATTACAATACAATAGAAGATTTTTTTGTTGATTTTGAGAAAACAACGAACGATTTCAAAGCGGCTGGTGGACATATAGATGAATCCGAGAAGATGAGATACTTGCTCAGAGCTTTACCTCCAAGTTACAGTTACATTGGAGATTTTATTGATGTTATTCCAGAAGAACAGAGAACAGTAGATTATATAAAGTCTAAAATAAAAGAGAAAAATATGACTACTGGTGATACAGACAAGAAAAGTAATATGAGTACCTTTACAATAAAAACTAAAGCACAATGTTATATCTGTGGAAAGACAGGCCATCTCAGGAAGGACTGTTGGCACGGTCAGAAAAGGCAAGGACATCAAAACTACCAAGGAAGACAACCACATAGAAGTTACAACAAAGGTTACAACAGAGGTGGATTTTACCGAGGTCGTGGCAGAGGCAGAGGTCAAAGTCATCCCAGAGGTGAGTCTTCAAACACTCAGCAAGATTGTTTTTCAGCCGAGTCATGGATAGCTCAAGTTTGTAATCCAGAAATAAATCAGGTAATGGGTAGTGAAGTGGAATGTGATAAAAATAGTGAAATTAATTGGTTGTTAGATAGTGGGTGTACAGACCACATTATAAATAATGAGACATATTTTTATAATTATATAGATTTAAAAGATCCCATAGATGTGAAACTGCCAGACGGTAAAATGTTAAAAGCGACCAAAGTAGGTACTGTCAAAATCTATTTCAAAAATTATAATGAAAAACATGTTGATTTAAAAAATGTTTATTTTGTAAAAGGTATTAAGCAAAATTTGTTAAGTTTCTCAAAAATAACCAAAAATTGCACAATAGTAGCAAGAAATGAAAATGCAAAAATTTATAATCAGTCAAGAGAATTAATAGTTGTTGCTAATAAAATAGACAATTTGTATTGTATAAAAAGTTTTGTCTTAAACATTGATAACAATGATATGTATGTAAATACAATTAAATTAACTAATAAAGAGAAATGGCATAGGGCACTTGGTCATGTAAATTTTCAATATTTAAACAAATTAATAAATAATAAATTAGTAGAAGGTTTGCCAGATAAAATTGAAAGCACAGAAATGAAATGTTCAAATTGTATTGAAAGTAAAATGGCTAATGTACCTTTTGAAAATAATAGAACTAAGACTACTGAAATTTTAGAATTGATTCATACTGATTTAAACGGCCCACATAGCACAACTGGTTATGGCGGTGAAAAATATTTTTTGACATTTATCGATGATTATAGTAAATGTACAAGAATTTTTTGTATTAAAAGTAAAGCAGAAACTGCAAATTGTTTTATAGAGTTTGTTAACTTAGTAGAAAATAAATTTAATAAAAAAGTAAAGAAAATACAGTGCGATAATGGCAAAGAATATTTAAATCGAGATATTTATAATTTTATTAGACATAAGGGAATAGAGTTATTACCATGTCCACCATATGTTCATGAATTAAATGGAGTAGCAGAAAGATATAATAGATCTGCTATGGATATAGGTAGATGCTTAATGAAAGAAGCTAAAATTCACAAAAGATATTGGCCTGAAGTTATAAAAACAGCAGCATACTTAAAAAATCGTACAATTGCTAATACAGTAGAGAATAAAACCCCATATGAAATATTTTTTGGTATTAAACCAAATGTAGAGCATTTAAAGATTTATGGAAGTAGAGTTTATGTTAGGGTTCCAGAAGTTTTAAGAAAAAGTAAATGGGATGATAAAGCCCAACTAGGAGTGTTAGTAGGTTATAATGAAAATAGTTATAGAGTTTTATTAAATAATAGAATAATTAACGCCAGACATGTACAGGTAGTCGAAGAAAATACTCAATTAATTTGTTTAGAAAAACTTGATGATGAAAAGGATAGGGATTTGGAAAATAACAAAACTTCAAGTATAAAAAATGAAATATTTGAAACTGACAGTAACGAAGGCTATGTAGGTTCTAATGAAACTAGCTCTAATAATGCTGTTAAAGATCTTGTTAGTGATGATAATTTAAGTAGCAATAGGGACAAGCTTTTAATAAACAAAAGGTTAAAAAGAACAGTAACTCCAATTTCTAGATATGGTAATCCAGTATCACATTTTATTTATGTAAATTACATTGATGCTAATGTACCTAATACATTTGAGGAGGCGATGAACTCCCATGATTACAAACAATGGCAAATAGCGATGGACTCTGAAATAAATAGCTTAAACAAAAATAACACATGGCAAATTGTTGAACGGCCAAAAGATAAAAAGGTACTTGATGTCAAGTGGGTCTTTAAAAAGAAAAGTAATAATGTTTATAAAGCTAGGTTAGTTGTACGAGGATTCCAGCAAAAGGAATATATTGAAAATGTTTATTCACCAGTAGGAAAAATGCAAACATTGAAAATTTTATTATCATACAGTTGTAAAAATAATTTATTCATAGAACAAATGGATGTTGAGACAGCATTTTTAAATAGTTATGTAAAGTCAGAAGTATTTATAAATCAACCGAAAGGTTATGAAACTGGATATAATAAAGTTTACAAATTGCAAAAGGCACTATATGGTCTTAGAGAAAGCCCTAGAGTATGGTATGATTGTTTCAACACATGTATTGAAAAATTGAATTTTGTTAGAAGTAACTATGATTTCTGTTTATATGTAAATAATACAAGCAAAGATCCAATATATATACTAATATTCGTTGATGATCTCTTAATTTGTTGTAAAGATAAAGATAAAATAAAAGAGGTAAAAAGTAGTTTAATGGAGAGATTCGAAATGAAAGACCTAGGCAAAATTAAAAGTTATATTGGCATAGATATTGATTATAGTGATGATAGAAAAAGAATGACATTAAGTCAAACAAAATATATTGAATCTTTGGCTATAAAATATAATCTGGAAAATACTAGGTTATATGATACTCCTATGGAAACAAACTTAAAATTAGAACAAGCTAGAGAAGTAGATGATAGTATAAAGTATAGAAATATAATAGGTGAATTATTGTATATTAGTACAGGCACTAGGCCAGATATAGCGTACAGTGTAAACTACTTAAGTCGATATCAAAGTTGTTATGATCGTACACATTATAAATATGCAATGAGAATCTTAAAATATTTATATAAGACTAAAGACTTAAAGTTAACATACTATGATAATGTAAATACTGAAATATTAGATTGTATGGTAGACTCTGACTATGCAGGAGATAATATAGATAGAAAGTCTACAACAGGTTTTATAATTAGATTATATGATAACTTAATTTTTTGGAAAACACATAAACAGAGTACAGTAACTAAGTGTTCAACTTTTGCAGAATATATTGCTTTGTCAGAAGCAGTGACAGAAGTACTTTTCATTAAAAACTTGTTAAGTGAATCATTCAATGTAAAATTTGATAAACCAATAAAATTATATGAAGATAATTCAGGTGCAGTGTCGATTGCTAAATATGGCAATTTTACAAAGAATTCAAAGCACATCGAAGTGCAGTATCATTATGTAAATGAAAATTATGAAAAAGGTATAATTAATATTGTAAAAATTGATTCAAAATTTAATTTAGCAGATATGTTAACTAAAAGTTTAAATAAAACTACATTTTTTAGAAATAGATTAGGATTAAGATTAATTTAGTATACACAGGATATGTTTATAAGAGTTTGATAAGTAAAATATGTTTATAACATTTTGGTAATTGGTATGTATTGTATAAGTAAAAGTTCAAGATTATAAATTTAAGGAGGCGTGTTGTAATCTGTGGTAAATTTTATAATCTTTTTTTATTCTATATATAGCGCCATCTATATCCTCACCCCTACTGTTCTATATAATTACTTTACCTGTCATGGCGTTACGCATAAGCTTTTCTCTGTGTTCGAAAGTTATAATAAATATATAAAATAGTACTGGTCTGTTTTGATTTAATATCTACATTATACATTACTTCAACAGACACACTTTATATGTCTATATAAATAAATAAAATGGAAAATGCTTTTCTTAATGTCAAAATAACAGCTTTTTACTAAATGCGTATGATTGTATACTTGGTACATATGACAAAACATTTTTTAAAAAAATTTAATATGTCTATCTGTTTGTTCAGGCTAATCTTTGAAATGACTGAAGCGATTTTGACGGGACTTTTGCTGGCAGATAGCTGATGTAATAAGGAGTAACTCAGGCTACTTTTATTAAAAAAAATACTGTCCAACGAAAAAAAATTTTAAACCTATGAAAAATTGAATTATATCCAATTCAAATAGGGAATTTATATACATATTACCCTAGGAACGAATCCCAACGAAGCGAGGGTGAGTAGCTACTCTAATTAAATAGTATCCCGGTCCGCAGACTGCAGATCCCGGCGTTCCCGGTGTATACGCGGTCGGGAGAGGTGCGCGTGTCCGTGGAGCCCGCGCGGGGCGCCGACGTGCGCCTGTCGCCGCGCCGCGCCGAACTCATACACAGGTGGGGGAGAGGAGAGAGATAGGCAGGGAGGGGGGGGGGGTGGAGAGAGATTTCATGCCGCTTGATATGTTCTAAGCTTATACGAAAGTGCAGTGAGCGAGGGAGACTACATTCTTCCATTTCACTCGGTATGTTCTGTACTTATACATAAGTGCAGCGTGGGAGTGAGATGGAGCGATATCTCCACCTCAATCTGCATAATAATAAAATAAATAATTAAAATAAAAACAAATAAATTTAAACTTTTTTTTCCAAATATGATTATTTAACATTTTGAATGATTTTTTCGTGGATTTATTTTGATTTTTGGTAAAAAAGTATTATGATTATTTAATATTTTGCTTACATTAATAAAGTGTAAAATGTATATAGTTACATTTGGATTGATGCATGAGAGATGATTGATTTCAAAATTAATTTTTCTACCCAAAATGGTGGCATTCCATTGTTTTTTTTTCTCTTTATGTTAATATTTATTATTTTGTTTAGATTCATGCGTTTTGTCTTTTCGGACGTCCTTCGAGTGAGACGCCGCGGGATGAAACTGCAAATGGAGGGGTCTACACATAACAATTATTATATTGTGCCGACTGTTAAAAGTGAGTAGTTTTGTTGCTTTTTTTAAATCTATAGTACTATTGTAAAGAGAAAAGATTTGTATTGTTATGTGTATGTAACGAATAAACTCAAAAACTACTGGACCAATTTAGATGAAATTTAGTAAGAAGGTAGTTTGAGGCTCTGGGAAGGACTTTTTATTTCGGAAATCATCCCTAAGGGGGTGAAAATGGGGATAATGTATAAAAATAGAAATGATACTTTTTTTTTAATTTTCATAATTTTAAAGGTCTTTGAATACCTTGAGATTATGCCAGTATCGTATCACAAAAACGTACATTCATCTACATGGCTGTTGCTTCCATTTTTTTTATCATTTCATTAAAAAATAATTCAGCCTGTTCTGTTACAGAAGTAGCAAGTATGCTATGAAAACTTATGTCAATTAGGCAAAAAATCTGTCTAATATATTACATAAATATGTACATATATTTTAGTTAACCTAAATAGTATATATCGCAATTTTATAATTTATTAAACACTAGCTATTCATACTCGCTTCGCTCGGGTTCATCCCAGTAAAAATGAAAACAAATTTTCCCACGGGAATCGTGCCTTTTTCCTGTATAAAGAGCAACTTATGTGCTATTCTAGACTATAATCTATATCTGTGCCAAATTTCATCCAGATCCGTACAGCCGTTCTGCCGTGGAAGAGTAACAAACATCCATACTAACAAACTTTCACATTTATAATATTAATACGGATGGGATAATGGCAATATCTCTTCTTTCCATTTCTTAGAAACGAGAGAGGATGGGTCAACATGGATAGATATCGACTGGCCGTTCTTAGAACTGATATACAAACACACAGAAGAGAAGAAACTTCAAGAAATAGAGAAACCAATTCTATGGGAGGAGGGGGAGAAAAAGGATAAGAAGGATAAAGAGAAAGTGAAGAAGATGGAGAATCCATTATTGAAACCCGGAGAAGTGTTTGTTTTTGATGCAGAGAAATATAAAGAGGCAGTGGTCACACCGTGGTATAGAAATCAGGATCAACCACAGGTAAGATATGTACTGTAGCTTATTGTCCGATTTTAAATAAAAGGTGTTTGGTATTTGTTGTGAATTGTTCGTCCCTAGGTACATTTTAACGATTAGTATATATTTCTCAGAGATAAGATATTTTCCCGCAGTAAAAGTATCCTATATATTGACCCGGATAACTAGTTATCATCATACCAAATTTCATTAAAATCTATCCAGTGGTTTTCTCGTGATGCATTCCCAGACAGACAAATAGACAAAAAATTTTAAAACTGTAGATCCTCTTTATATAGTCGGGCCTCTGTATCGAAAATAATGACTATTTCTAAAGATTTTCCAAAAAATATTCAATGTACAGATTCGACTCAGAATGTTATAATATATATAGATATAATGTTTTAAAATAGTATACAAATAACAATTTGTATACTGATAATAATTGAATAAATGTTAATAAATATATAGCTGACGGATGTTATGATAATAAAAAAAATGAAGTTAGTGCTTGAAAAGTATAAAAGAATATAGTCTTATATTTATTATTTATATTTTATTCCAAACAATTGTATATTAATTGAAGTAATACCGATACAAAATTTTCTTGTTCTGTAAAGAAGGTAAACGACCTGTATGGCAAAATCGAGAATAGTAACATAAACAGCAAATTACGCTACGATTTATTTAAAGTGTTTTTGATTCAGGATTATTGAATTTTAGACGTCAATTTTATTTGTATTAAAGACATATTCGACTTTAATAAAGCCGAAAAAATGTTTTTATCTATTTATTTATTCAGTGTTTTTTCATGTCTTATTCAGCATAGGTTTTGAACATTCGTATTTTTGGAAGTTAGTCAAATAAGTTTACCCTGTTTCCCTGCAGTTCTTCCTGGTGGCGGAGATCTGCTGGCACCTGACGCCGGAGTCGGCGTTCCCGTCGGCGCAGCACGCCAGCTTCCGCGCCTACTACCGCGCCAAGTACGGCGCCGAGCTCACGCAGCGCGCGCAGCCGCTGCTCGACGTGGACCACACCAGCGCGCGCCTCAACCTGCTCACGCCCAGGTCGCTGCCACCGCTTTCTAATAAAATGCTTCTCCATTCTTCGTACGATTTCATTTTTACTAAATGTGTATGAAATTATATACGCTACTTATAATACCGACACAATTTGCCTTTATGTTTGTTCCGGCTTATCTTCGGTACGCTGGACCGATTCGGACGGGACTTTGATCGGCAGATAGGGGATGTTATCTTTCTCTTTCCGATGGTCAGGTACGTGAACCGCAAGGGCGTGGCGCTGCCGGTG
Source organism: Brenthis ino (assembly GCA_921882275.1). Taxonomy (NCBI): domain Eukaryota; kingdom Metazoa; phylum Arthropoda; class Insecta; order Lepidoptera; family Nymphalidae; genus Brenthis; species Brenthis ino. The sequence goes on from OV170229.1 coordinate 6,324,058, forward strand.
TCGTCGGAGCGCACGCGGCGCGCCAAGCGCGACCGGCTGGACCAGAAGCAGATCCTGGTGCCGGAGCTGTGCCGCGTGCACCCCTTCGCCGCGCCGCTGTGGTTCGCGGTCGTGGCGCTGCCCTGCGTGCTCTACCGGTGTGTGCTACACTTGGCCAATTTTTCAGTAATTATAGATAAACAAAAACAAATCCTAATAATTTTATTATATATATATATATACATTATCTTTCCAGGATAAACGCTTTATTGATAGCCGATGAAATCAGACGAGCTGTGGCCATAGACGTGGGATTGGGGATCCCCCGGATAGATGATGAGACCTGTCCCGGCTTCCAATGGCCGCCATTGGATTTTGGATGGAGTCTGGCTGAGGTATTATTCTTTATCCTTGTTCTTCTAGCTGTGTTGTACTTGTATCACTGTGTCGCTACTTTTAAATAAATAAATAAATATGTTCGGACATGGACACACAGTACCATCTAGTTCCATGGTAAAATATAACTTGTGTTATGGATACCAAATAATTGATACACTACACATATATAACTTTAAATATATACATATTATAAATATAAACACTCATGACTTGAGTACAAATATTCGTGCTCGTCGCACAAATAAATGCCCCCAGCGGGACTCGAACCCGCAACCGCTGGCACAGCAAGTAGGGTCACTACAAACTAAGCCAAACGTGTTGTCACTTTCATTTAAAAAAATTAAAGTGGCGGTGGGTGGTTAATGTTATTATTGTTCCATAATTTGTTTATTACACCATAAAGAAAATCTTAAGTCTTCGCATATTCTCAAAGTCAACGTAAGTGCAACTTACACTTGACCACATTCTTATTATGATTTTTTTCTAGGTTCTTAACGCGGATGACAAAAGTGAGAAAAAGAAAGACGATGAGGATGCCAAGAAGGAAGATAAAGAGTACAGGTAATATATTTTTATTAATGCGTTTTGTTACCTTTTTACCCGACTGCGGCGGAGCTCAAAAGAGGGTTATGTGTTTTACCTGTATGTATGTAAATATGTATGTATATCCTATGGTTCCCTCGTAATTATTGAATGGCTTGACCGATTTTGATGATTCATACGTCTTTAGATTCGTCTTTCTGATGCCAATTAGTGTCTTTAAATTTTTTTCTTCGAAATCTTTCGAGTGGTATGGCGAAGCGCCTGATTAATTTTAACCGCAATAACTTTGTTATACAAAAAATTGCTTATAACTAACTTAAACTAAATTACGGAAGCGTAAACAAGTGGGGTATCGAAATTAAGGTTTTTAGTATAAATGCCTTAATGAATTGGCTTGAAAATGCAAAAGGAAGTTTTAAAACTGACCTATACTTCAAGAAACTAACGCGTTCAAACAAAGCAGAAATGGTTTAAAATATTAAATAGAGATTATAAATATGTGTTTTTTTTTCAGAACAAAAGAAGAGAAAGAAGTACACCAGAAAGAAATAGAAGATAAGAAAGAAGAAGTGAGAGAGAAAACTATAAATGATATATTACAAGAGAAACTAGATGCGGAAAGTGTGAGTGTCATATTATATAAAAACACACTGTATGTGTATATTTTTGTATGTATATATATATATGTTTGTTACACCTTCACGCTCAAACTACTGGATGGATTGGATGTAATTTAGTACACAGATAGACTATGAGCTCGAATAACATATAGGTAACTAGCGACCCTAGCTAAGTTTTAACTTTTTTGTGCGGAACCCTAATTCTTTAAAAAAAAAAAGTAGCCTAAGTTACTCCTTATAACATTAACTATCTGCCAGTGAAAATCCCATCAAAATCAGCCCAACCGTTTCGGAGATAAGCCGGATCAAATACAGATAAACAAAAATAAAAAAAAAAAACATTTTTCTTATAAGTATCGTAATATTTCATACGCATTTAGTAAAAAGCTGTTATATTGACAATATACACAGACACTTCAATTTTATCTGTATAGATTAGGATATGATTGTTTTATTTCCCCTTTCCAGGGTTTCGAAATAGGCACGTGGAGTAACGAAATGGCTTCGTCCATACCGCAGGAGTACGACGAGCTCTTGGAACCGCTGCCCCCTAACCTCACCTTCTGTACTTCTTCGTCTGGTGAGTGGTTTTAAGGCGATTTTGAAAATGATACTCCCATTTCTCATTATACTCTCTTTTCTCTACCTCTTTCTCTTCTTTATTTTGTTTATACATCCATGATTCCTAAAAAAAAATAGATTTACTCGAATATTTGACATTTTAAATCTAATCGTTTCTTAGGATTTTGCTTTACACCAATGATCGTCTCGCGTCGTGATTTAAATGGGTTTAGAGGTATTTTTGTGTGTCACACAATGTACTTAGTATGATAAACTGATTTTAGTTTTTTTATGTATATAGAAGGCGCTAGGTTAGAAAATATCGTTCAATAATAATTACATATTATAATTTCAATTACAATTCAGATTTTCATATGGTTATAACCAAAAAATAAAAAAAAACAAGCGGCTCATCCTCGTTTCGCTCGGGTTCGTCCCTAGCTTGCTTCCTCATACAAACTTTCATCCCCATTCTCACCCCCTTAAGGGATGACTTCCGGGATGAAAACTATTTCTCACTTCTTCCCACTCACTTTTCATATCATAATAGTTAAAAAAATTCTTATTGAAGTAAAAAAAAATCTTTTAATTTTCTTCTATACAAAACTTCCGGACAATGACTAATACAAGAAAAATAATTATCCAATTTGGTGCAGTCGATCGGAAGTTATGCGCGTACATACATTTCGGTGATTCATTTTTATTTATATAGATATAAAAATATTAAAGAGAGTTTATTTATATAAGTTAAAATTTATGAACATTTTGTGAAAGTACTGCTTCTAAAAGTTACTGTAATATAAATGCGAAGGAAATCTGAGTTACTAATAAATATCTGAAAATGGATCTTTCTTGGGTGTGTTAATTTTTAAAACTGCATTTCTACCATAGTAATTTAAACCGTTTATGGTTTTACTAAAAACTTGGTCTTACAGTAACATACAGATTAAATATATTTCTTTTGTATGTAGGTGGAGCGAATTGGTCGGAGCCGATAGAAAAGCCGAAAGGGCAGTACAATACCGGCCGTACGTTTTCAATGGCAGACAGCGACTGCTCTTATATGTCTAGGTAAGTGCGTGTTTGTTTGCCACTTGTTAAACTCTTTACGTCTGAATCGATTATGATGGAATTTAGCATATGGTATTGAGAGGAAATTAGGAAAAAAATACGAAATAACTTGACGTCAAAATCGTCTCCATCCGAGATTGAAGCGGTGACTTTTGCTATAGTTAATTGAACGATTTTGATAAAAAAATTATTAAATTTTTCACTTAAACTACGAAAAATTGCTATTAAAATGATTATGTACTTGTTCAGTTAGTCTATACTAATATTATAAATAGGAGAGAGGTTTTTTTGTTTATTTGTTTGTCTGTACCGAATAAGCTTCGAAACTACTGAACCGATTTAGATGACATTTGAAATCATCCCTTGTGGGGGTGAAAAGGGGGATGAAAGTTTGTATGGTGAAGCAACCTAGTAACTGTATGTGTTCTTCCACAGCGACTTCGACACCGACGACACGGACATGACGGACGGCAGCGACGACGACACCGACACCACGGGCTTCTGCAGCAGCAGGAATTCTAATGGTAATATCTTATTGTCTTACTAGCGACTCACCCTTGCTCCGCTCGGGTTCGTCCCTGCTTACGTTTTAAGGTTTAGTATAGATTTCTCAGAGATGAGATATTTTCCTGCAGTAAAAAGTATCCTGTGTGTTGACCCGGATAACCAGCTATCATCATACCAAATTTCATCAAAATCCCTCCAGTGGTTTTTCCGTGATGCGGTAACAGACAGACAACAAATCTAAAAACTATAGATTCGGCCTCTGTATCGATAATAATGTCTATTTCATTAAGATTTACCATAAAATATTTAATGTACAGATTCGGCTTAGTTACAATTTTATTATATGTATGGTATAGATTGAGAGCATCCAATGTGACGTCATCACAAGTACCAGGTGAACATAAGTGTTGAGGAGGTCGTATTTACTCTTTGATGGGGCCCTAAATATAATGAGCACTCGTCGAGATTCGCCTTCCCCTAATACTTGTGATAAAAGTACCAGGCGATCATAAGTGTTGAGGAGTGTATGTATGCAGTAAGAAATTCGTGTGCACTCTATGCAGGTCTTTCTTGATGATAAGCTTCAACATGTAGTGCTCGATGTGTATGCTACCCTGGTACTCGTGACCAATGTATGGCGACAGCGAATGGAACCTAGTTCGTCTCTCTCTCTCATTATCTATCTCTGTCTCTCTCTGTGCGCAGCGGCGATGGGCGTGCGCATAGAGTACAAGACGGCGCACGAGGCGGAGGCGGTGGACGTGGGGCGCGCGCGCGCGGTGGCGCCGGCGCCGCACCGCGACGCCCGCGACGACGCCGCGGACCGCCGCGCGCACCGCGACTGTCTGAGGGAGGGGGACGCCCCGCCGGAGGTGAGCGGGGGGGGGGGGGGTAGAGTTGTGCTACACTGTTATGTGCGGGGGGTGGAGGGGGGGGGGTGTTGTAATTTCAAATTCGAATTCCTCTTTGCATTTCTAAAAGATGGTTCGAAAATATCTGCTTAGTTATCTGTACTAAATGAAGACCCCCGTTTAGTTATTTTTTACATTTTAGCGCCTGGGAGTCGGTTTTCTTTAAAGTTTTAATTAGTTAATATATGAATACTTATATATTAATGTTCTTTACAGTATGTAGAAAAGTTTCGATCTTCAGTAATGCAGCATGAAAACGAGATCAAAGACAACGGTCTTTTAATAGACAAAAATAAACAAATAGTCGATCTACTACCGGAACCTAATAAAAATATCATAGACAATATAGATAATCTGTTCAAATATAAACATAACTCGACCAACGATCAAAATAAAATGAAAATTATTATAGATAATAATAAAAATAATGACAAAAATATGTCAAAAGAAGACATGACAGCCAAAGACAATTCAAAACCGAAAGAAATTCCAAATCAAAAAATCATAGACGAAATATTTCCATATGGCAATAAAATTGAATTTGAAAATGGTCAGATAACACTGGAATCTATAGAAAAAAACAAAAGAGTTTTATTGGCTGAATTGAAGAAGTCTTTGTCTGATGAGGAAATTAAAAAAATGAACTGTTTCTCCATGAAAGATGTAGATATAGATGGAGAAGATTATGTCAATGAAAAGGTAGTTAATGTTGGGTTCGATTCCAAAGAGAAATATGCAGAAAAAGTTAATTCTTGGAAGGATAAGCATGAGTATAAGCCGTATTATATGGAAAAAGGTCAGAATGGGAAAGAGTTTGACTTTGATTTTCAACCGGATTTGGAGGGACATCCGGGGCCTAGTCCCAGTCTTATTTTACAGGTGAGTTTTGTAAATATGTATGTTTTTGTATACTAACCGTGTGTTTATATCAGTTGTTTTGAATTCGAGTTTAAAAAAAACTTAGTCATCCCTGATCCCGATTGGCTCACAGCCTCGACGGGTATAATGACGTCAGTTGAACCACAAGTCGTTTTAATTCGTTCAAAAATTTAAGAATTTTTCAAAAATTACAAAAAAAAAATGAATTTTTAATGACAAAAAAAATATTTAAATATATTTTAAATTCTTTCATCCATACTAATATTATGAATATGAAAGTGTGTTTGTTTGTTTGTTTGTTTGTTTGTCTTTCTTTCACATCGAGACGGAGTGACGGATTGGCGTGATTTTTTGTGTGGAGATTGTTGGAGGACAAGGACTGGAGAGTGACAAAGACTACTTTTTACCGTGGAAGATTATCTAATTCCCACGGGAAAACACGTTATAATTCAACCCAAAAAAAATATTATGACTAGAATTACTTGAAACATGGTGTTAATGCTCTTCAATACAATTAAACAAATACATATTTTAGCATTTTTCGAAATTCATCCCATAAGGGGGTAAAATATGGGATGAAAGTTTGTATGAAACCTACCTTTTTAGAGTTTTTTTCTGTAGTTTTAGCGCGAGCGAAGCCACGGGTTCTGGTAGTTAGTATATAAATTTGTGGCAAAAAAATAATATTAATACAACTTCTCTATTGTATGTATACGGTTCAAGGCACTGACGATGTCGAACGCCAACGACGGCATAAACCTGGAGCGGCTGGAGACGATCGGCGACAGCTTCCTGAAGTTCGCTATCACAGCGTACCTGTACTGCGCGCACCCGGCCGTGCACGAGGGCAAGCTCTCGCACATGCGCAGCAAGCAGGTGGGATCGGGGTGGGATTCGGTGGGATTGGGTTGGGATTGGTATATCTCATTATGGGGTCTGATGAGGACGAGAATAAATATAAATTCATGCTATTAGGCGACCAAGTATACAATGAGGTTTAAATATATCACTACATAGTATAAAACAAAGTCGCTTCCTGCTGTCTGTCTGTCCCTTATGTTCCGTATGCTTAGGTCTTTAAAACTGCGTAACGGATTTTGAAGCGGTTTTTTTAATAGATAGAGTGATATAAGAGGAAGGTTTATATGTATAATACATGCATATTGTAGTACAGAAAAGCCAAGAAATTCAAAGATCTCAGACTAACCGACTAGTTATTAATATAGCAAATAAGCGGCTACTGAAATTTGTCTAATAATAATATTGACTGTTATGAGAAGTAAAATACAAAGAAAATAAAATGGTTGTTATATTTTGTAACATATATTACAAAAACATATTAATTAACATTTTTACTTGTCAAAATACGATATCCCATTTTTTTTAAAATAATTTTACATTTTTGTAATGAACATAATGACATTCCGGACGTGTGCTCTGTGGCTCATGCAATTCGAAACTAATTCAAAAATGCGCACAACGAATTGTGTACGCTTTTGAGACGTCATTTGTGTATTTCGTTCGTATATGTTGAGTGTTCGTATTGAATAACTCGGTCCCCGCAGGTGTCGAACCTGAACCTGTACCGGCTGGGGCGCGCCAAGCGGCTGGGCGCGCGCATGATCGCGTCTAAGTTCGAGCCGCACGACAACTGGCTGCCGCCGTGCCACGCGCCGCCGCCCACGCTACACGCGCACCAGGTGCCCGGCTGCGTCTGTGTGTCTGTGCGTGTGTGTGTGTGTGTGTGAAAAAATGAAAAAAATATCTATTTCCCCTTTTTTTATTTCATTTTTTTATTATTATAAAAATATTTATAATTTATTTATCTTTCTTTTTCATCTATACTAATATTATAAAGAGGTAAAGTTTGTGAGTTTGTGACGTTGTAGGGGGTAATTTCGGAATCACTAAACTGATTCAGATGAAATTTAGTAAGAAGATAGTTTGAGACCCTGGAAAGGATATAGGATTGTTTTTATTCCGGAAATCATCCCTTAAGGGGGTGAAAATGCGGATGAAAGTTTGTATTTTGAAATTAACCTCTAGTATGGGGAACCGGTAGTTTTATAAATAAATAATTAAAGTTACAAATACAATAAATACACAAAACACAATAATTTAAGTGTTATTAGTATGAGTATTTTTTTTACTGACTTAACCTTTTTTTTACATTTTTTTTTATTTCTTTTTTTTTTATTTGCAGGGTGACGGTAAAGAGAAAACGGAGAGCACGGACACGCCCATAGACAATAGTGGATGTTTCATACCGTACAATCTTATAACTCAACACAGTATACCAGGTGAGTTATTTACTCATCATGTTAATTACAGGTTTTATTTTAATACTAGCAACTCACCCTCGCTGCGCTCGGTTCGTCCCTACTTACGTTTTAACGTTCACTATAGATTTCTCAGAGATGAGATATTTTCACGCAATAAAAAGTATCCTATATGTTGACCCGGATAACCAGCTATCATCATACCGAATTTCATCAAAATCTGTCCAGTGGTTTTTCTGTGTTGCGGTCACAGACAGACAGACAGAATTTACAGATTCGATTCTGTTACAATTTATTATTAATAAAATTCAATTTATATACAATGTTCGTTTCATACTAATAAAATTGATATTTAAATGTCAATAATTGGTGGTAGCTTCCACACAGACTCTTTTACATTACGACCTTGATTTTTCAATTAAATGCCCTTATTCAGAGATACTTAAACTCTTCAACAATTTTGACTTATTGTATGGCGGAGAATAGTTCATATATATGGTTCATAGCGGCGTTGCCCTTCGCAAATTTTCATTATTAATTATTAATTGAAATAAAGCCAAAATTCCGAAACAAGTTTTTGATAAAATGCGCGAAGGAATTTTTTGAAGGCCATGGATTGAAATACCATACTGGTCAAACGAAATGGTTGAGTTTATAGTGGCGTCAGCGAGTAGGGTCACTGCGAACCGAGCCTAACGTGTCGTCTGCCGCGTAACCGATCCCCCGGGAATCCCCGCAGACAAGTCGATAGCGGACTGCGTGGAGGCGCTGATCGGCGCGTACCTGCTGGCGTGCGGGCCGCGCGGCGCGCTGCTCTTTATGTCGTGGCTGGGCCTGCGCGTGCTGCCGCGCCACGCGCTGCCGCTGCCCGCCGCCCACCCCTACGCCCGCGCCCACGCCCGCACCCGCGCCCACGCCTCGCGCCCGCCGCGCCGCCGGCGGGCGCGCGAGGAGGAGGGGGAGGGGGTGAGTGGGGAGCTTTGTTTTTTTTAACTTGGACAATTTGGATTGTTACCGTTCTGCCTGTCGATCTTTTACTGGAGGTCGGTGAGTGTGTGGGATTTTTTTTTGTATGTGTACAGGACACCGTACAATAGGTAAAATAATATATTAAAATTATAATACTTTCTTAGATTTACGCGAATGTTTGACATTATTAAATAAAACTATCTTTTCGGATTATTTCACGGATTTATTTTGATTTTTGGTTCCCGACGTTTCGAATGCTTTACAGCATCCATGGTCACGGGAGAGATAAGGTAGTTTTATTTAATAATATTAAAATTATGTTAAATACGTTCGTTACACGTGTTGTGTCTCCGCACACATGCAATTCTCCGGCGTCTATTAATTGTAATTTTTTTACTTTAGTTTTCAGTGTGTCTTTGGTCATTAAATCAAAACTATCACTCGTTTTGGGGTTTTGTTTCGTATTTAATATTTTCCTTTTACTATGTATAAACTGTAACACAACACAGTATGTCTAAAAATATAAATTAGTCGAAAGGCAGAGAGCCTCTAGACTTTTACCGGAGAAGTGTAAGATTTTTTTTTTTACATCTAAGATATATTGGTGCCCCTTGATATTCTTGTCACCCACACGTGATGAGGAGACCAGGCGTCAGAATTAGAAGGAATGTTTTAGGAAACTTAGATTTTTTCATGTAATTGAAAACAGTTGTTACGAAGGTAACGGAAGGTAACGTAGACTGTTAAGATATTGGATATATTATGGTGTAGGTGATGGCTGATCAGTGGCATATCTCCTCTCTTTCCCGCCATATATCATAAGAACTGTTTTGTCATATATTTTTTTAAATTCTGAACATAAAATCCCCTCCGCATCCCGACAGCCTTATCAAGTGGAATACCAACATTTTTACATTGTTCCAAAATGGATTCCAGAAAGACAAATCGAAGGCCACGTCGCCGAGCTCGTCGGAGTCGTCCTCGGAGGAGGAGCCCGAGGGCGCTCCGCCCCCGGACTGGAGCTGGCCGGGCCGCGCGGTGGGCGCGCTCAAGCCCTACTGCGACGCACAGGGACGCTGGTGGCAAGTGCGTGTACATACACATAGACACACACATACATACACACACATACATACACACACATACATACACACACATACATACAAACACATACATAAACACACATATGTACATAGTCACGCCGTGTGCGTGCGTGCATGTTTTGTGTGCTCATTGTTTATAATTAGCGACTTGCTCACTTCGCTCGGGTTCGTCCCTAGCTTGATTCCCCATACAAACTTTCATCCCCATTCTCACCCCCTTAAGGGATGATTTCCGAAATAGAAAAAATCTTTCCTCTTTATAATATTAGTATAGATTATAATTATTAAAATCAAAAATAATAATGTTAACTTAAATAACAATTTTCTTTTTTATTTTAGCCAATATATGGAGAGCTGAAAGCGCCTCCGTCCCCACTGTTAAGGTACATAGAAGATCCCGAGGGAGAGTTGGAACAAATGCTTTCCGGTGAGAATAATACATATAATATATTAAATCTGTATAGCAAAATCGAGAATAGTAGTTTAGTAGCATGAACAGTAAATGGCGCAACTATTTTTGACTTTGACATTTATTTTGGTGGACTCCGTGTATATATATATATATATATATATATATATATACATATCTTTAGTCTGTTAAAAGACTGTTAGGCAACCGAGCCAAGCGTGGATAAGTCTAATATTTCATATTGAATACGATTATTTCTCTCAAATCTCCAGGTTACGATGCGTTAGAAAGGACGCTTCAATACAGATTCAAGGACCGCTCCCTTCTACTGCAGGCCCTCACCCACGCCTCGCACCAGAGGAACAGGCTTACAGACTGCTACCAGAGGCTCGAGTTCCTTGGAGATGCCATTTTAGGTTAGATTTGCTCCTACATTCGTTCGTTTTGTTCATTCATTCATTCATTTATTCATTAACAGGCAATAAGTGATTTAATTAAGGTGAAATATTTTTTTAAATTATCTTTCTTGTTTTCGAATTGAGTCTATATCAATATTTTTAATATAATATCTTTTTGATTGAGAAATAATTATTATTAAAAAGTGTAAATATAGGTGGAGGTTTCAAAGCAGTAGAACCAGTAGTCAGACCAAGTGTGACGTCACAGTGTATCATAACAGAGCGATTAGCGATTTTGTCGCTACAAATTGAGTATTCATGTCTTATTAATTGTCTTTGATATTTAAAAAAAAACGTGTTTGTGTAACTTTTACGTGCGGTTGAAGTAAAACTTCTTTGGTAAATATCGCAATCAAATCAAAACAAATTAATGATTAAATAAGGCATATTACAATCATATATTTATAGAATATCATATACGGAAAGAATATAATGTTATATATTTGTCAGACAATTACAACGGTTACCATGGCAACGTGGCAATGTATTGTCTCTCACTCTCTCGCCGGCTCATCCTATATATTTATGTGTGTTGTCTCTTTCTCGTGTCGCATTATCGTTGCACCGCCCCCCGCAGACTACCTGATCACGCGGCACCTGTACGAGGACCCGCGGCGCCACTCGCCCGGCGCGCTCACCGACCTGCGCTCGGCGCTCGTCAACAACACCATCTTCGCCACGCTCGCCGCCAGGCACGGCTTCCACAAGTACGTTCATACATACATACACGCACACAAACATAGACAGACAGATAAACAAACACATCACTTCTACTTATCGCTAACTATTACTAAGATAAATTTATCATCATTTCTCGTAATATTAGTTAGCGATAAGTAGATTATGTATTACTTATATTTAATTTAATAAGATTTTTATATTACTATGGTTTCTGCGTTACTATTATTTTTAATATTAAATGTTATTTTCTGTTTTATCGCTTTGATTATTTAATTTTTATTATCTAATTTATTCTAGTTATATATATATATATATATATATATATATATATATATATATTATGGTTATATAATTAGTTAGTTTGCAAATTGATATTATTAATTATTATGTATTTTCAGATATTTTAGACACATGTCGCCGGGTTTGAACGAGGTTCTAACAAAATATGTTAAAATACAAGAGGAGAATGGGCACTCTATTAGTGAAGAGGTGAGTTATAATGTAAAATTGTTGCAGTTAGAACTGTTTTTTAGCCAAAATTTGAAACGGCTCAAGAATGATGTTAATATTATCTCAAGGATTATAAATATCTTAGTTTAGGTTGTTTTTTTATTTCTTAAAAGTTATTTGTTTTATTGCTCTTGGTCGATGATATCAGTCAAAAGTGATTTTGACCTATATTTTCTAGTCAAAAGTAGTTTTGACTGTAACAAAAATAATATAAGCATATTTTATCCGAGGTGGAGTTTTTCGCTTTAAATGTCAATGGATTATAATTTTTTTTCATTGTAGGCTTTATATAAAAAAGTCACATTGTCTTTAAATTAAATTTACATATTATTTCCAGCATTACCTCATACAAGAGGACGAAATGGAGCAAGCGGAAGACGTGGAAGTGCCCAAGGCGTTGGGAGATCTATTCGAGTCTGTCACAGGAGCTATATTCTTAGATTCCGGTGAGTTAGAGAGAGAGAAAGAAAGCGAGAAAGAGAGTGATTGAGAGAGATGCAAAGTACATATTTGTGTAAAAAGTGAATCTTGTAACCTAATTTAAATAAATAAATAAATAAAATAAATAAACCTAAATTATTTATTTAGAGAATAAAATGTTATATAGCTAATTTCATAAATGTGAAAGTTTCTGAGGATGGATGTTTGTTACTCAATCACTCCACAACGGCTGAACGGTTTGAATGAAATTTGGCACAGATATAGATCGTAGTCTAGAATAGCACACTTGCTATTTTATATCCCGGATAAATGTAACGATTCACGTGGGATATATTTGATTATATTATAGTAGCGACTCACCCTTCGCTCGGGTTCGTCCCTAGGTACGTTTTAACAGTAAGTATGAAATACAAGTCTTTGAATTTCTCGGCTTTTCTGTACTATAATATGCATGTAATATAATATACACATAAACCTTCCTCTTGATCACTCTATCTATTAAAAAAACCGCATCAAAATCCGTTGCGTAGTTTTAAAATTCTAACCATACATAGGGACAGACATACAGCGGGAAGCGACTTTGTTTTATACTATGTAGTGATTTGTAAAATATATAAGTACCCTCTTTACAGGTATGTCGTTAGGTGCGGTGTGGCGGTCGGTGGGCGCGTTGCTGAGTGCGGAGCTGGATGCCTTCAGCGCGGCCGCACCCAAGTCCCCGGTCCGGGAGCTGCTCGAGGCGGAGCCCGACACTGCTAAGTTTGGGTGAGACATGCACACAAGACAACCAAGAGCAACCATACGTTAGTTTGTCTGCATGACGTGTTGTTTTGAATTAAAAAAAAATGTCGCATTTTTTTTTAATGAAGGCTTTTTAGGGGGTGTCAGAAAAAATTGTTTTAATATTAGGAAATGTAATCTTACAACTTATTTTTTTAAATATAAAATAAAATGTAATTGATATATACAGCACTAGCGACTCACCCTCGCTTCACTCGGGTTCGTTCCTAGGTTGTTTCCTCATACAAACTATTCTATGTCCTTCCCAGAGTCTCAAACTATCTTTTTAGAAAATTTCATCTAAATCGGTTCAGTACTTTCAAAGCCTATTCTATACAAACAACAAAATTATTTTTTCCTCTATAATATTAAAATAGATATTAGAATAGATGTAGCAGATAATTATAAGAATATTGTTAATTTAAAAAAATCTTAATAGCTAGAGAATAAAATACTGTTTTATTTTTATATATTTTTAATTTATTGTGATTTTGAATGGACATGAAAAAAGATAAAAATATTGTTTTTTTTTTCAGTAAACCTGAGCGTTTAGCGGACGGACGACGTGTACGTGTTTGTGTCGAAGTATTTGGTCGAGGGACGTTCAAAGGCGTCGGTCGAAACTATCGTATTGCGAAGGGAACTGCGGCTAGATGTGCTTTACGGCATTTGAGGGATCATCGTCCACGTTAGGGTCCTTGAGGCCCCTTTAGAGGCCCTTCAAAGTAGGGGGCCTTTGAGAAGATAAGGTTAAGAAAGTGTTAGGTTATTATTAAACCCGTTGAAATCCAGTTAATGAGTCGTACCCTTTAAAGGCCCTTTTGGGGTAGGGGGCCTTTGAGACACTTAGGTGGAAATGGGTTATTATTCAGCCCGTGGAACGTAGTATAAAGGGGTATATATATGTAGTAGGGGGGCCTGTCAGGCTTTCTTAGAGTAGGGAGCCCTAAAATTGAGACAGATTAGAAAAGTTGATATTCTACAATCGTGATCCCTAACAGAAATTGACAAAAATAAATAAAAAATGACAAGTGCGAGTCTAACTAAAGACTAAATATTTTTGCGGCCAAACTTAACTAAACCGAAAATATCCCTCCCATATCTCAAAAACTACTCAACGTGTTTGATTAAAATAATTTTTGTTGAAAGTATTTTAGAAACTCTATTGTTTTATTTTTTCTATTAGGACCTTTTCACCTCCATACTTTAAAAAAAAGAAGAGTTTTTATGTGGGTTCTGATTTTGCCCTTAAGATAAAGAACCGGAAAGATGTATAGATATTTTAGTTTTATCCCATCGATATTGTAGAATATCTGTTCTAAGCTCGCTGATAATTAAGTTGTTAGATTTTTTGACATTAAATTTAGGCCCCCTGTTTAGGGGGCCTAAGGGGTATTTAAGGGGTATAAATTTGACGTATAAATAAATACAAAATAAGGAATACAGTTAACTTGACTTATATTTAATGCATTTATATATAACTGTCCACCGCCACCTTGGAATAATTTGACATGCGATTTATTCAAAATGTAGGAAAAATATTAAAAAATATATATATATTTGTGGTAATATAGCCTCATATATAAGTACTACAAAATTCGCCATTAAAATATAAAATTGTAATTACTTTATAAGTAAATATATATTTTGACCCTAATAAAGCTTTAAGTTTTATTTTTTAATTGAGCGGTATAGCCGCTCGTTTCAAATAAGATTTATATTAGTGGTGTTTGGAACGCTGTTAGAATAAAAGATCTTTGATGTTGAATTGTAAAAGTTACTCATTTGATAAGCGCTCAGTAAAGATATATTATACAGTAAATTTTAATAAAATTTGGACCGCACGTTTCAACCGCCGCGTTTTTTAAACTAGCTTATATGTAGATATAATAATAATATACTGTTGTACAAAATATTTTCCTTCAAAGTTAATTATTTGAGTTTTTTTTTTAATTCAGCCCTTTTTAACGGCCCACTGCTGGGCACAGCCCTTCCAATACGAGGGCGATAAGTATATAGTGCATGTTCATAGTAGCCCAGTGGTAACGCGCTCGCTCGGGCAACTGAGTGAAGCGGGTTTGAACCGGATTTGAATCCGGAATCTCGCCGCTGGTATTCTCATTTGCGAATCATTTCCAACATCATCAATTGTCTTAAGGTGAAGGAGAACATCGTAAGGAAACCTGCATGTCTGAGAGAACCTCGTAAGTTATCTGCAGACATGCTCAGCTCGTCCACACTTGACCGTGCGGGACTGTGATCTGATCCTCCGAGTTTAGTTATATAACTTAAACCAGGAAAGGGTCTATTTAATATAAGTGACCATGTTCATAGTAATGTGTAATAATAAAAAAAAACGTGTGTGTGTGTGTACTTATGAACGCACGTAAGAACATATACTTCGTTGGCGTAACAGAACAAAAATAGTAAAATTTCATCCCGTATGTCACAACTCTCTGTTTGTAAAAGGAACGCGGCTAACTTCATCATGTCGCTTTTTGGCTGTCGGTGTGCGCGCGCATCGTAAAAATATTACTCTCATATTTTTTTCCAGACGTCTCAAAAAAAGTATAACTTCAAAAACTTCTATAAAATATTATGCTAGTCAGGGTATGAAATTATCAAGATAAATATATCTTTTGATAATTATCGCGATATTTATCAGATAATTATCCGATAATTATCAAACAGTTATAAGCTTAGCAATCCTTGTGTAGGTATTGGTATTTGACTACTCGCCTATCATAATTTATGTAAGAATAAATTATACACTTTTAACAATTAAGGTAATCTTTTATTATTATTTTTTCATTATTTTGACATAAACAAACTTAGAAATAAAAACAATAAATTTTACCAACTATATAGACTCTCTATAACTAACTATATAGTATCTGCCCACTATACCTTCTCATACCATGACCGTGCTAGGGCCGTGTCAGGCAAAAAAATATCCTTTGTATTGAAAAGTATGAGACTATGCCCACTAATCCGTTCCATCACCGACCAAGACCTTTCCGTCATCAACCAACACCGACGCGTGTCGTGCATGGAAAGTTAACAATAATTGTCGGCAAGAATATTTTGCCAGTGCCAACGTGTTCCGTGCCTGGCACGCGACTTTGCCGAACCGGTGACGGTTATAACCGGACGGCATAGGATGACCCTTCTAAGCCCGTTATAAACGTGTTGTCGCTTGTCTTCTAGTGATAATATTTTCTTTTAAATTATATTTTTTTTAAAACGGCGTGAACCTAGTAACGTCGTGATCGACTGATGTTATTCTCTTTCTTCCTCGTCTAAAACAATGGCTATCATTGTTAATTTTCTGTCAGACAAGTTTCTAATAGCCATCGTATAGGTATAGGAAATAATTTTCGTGACAAAAATATTTACTCGCTCTTCCTGACGCGGCTGCCTCACGCGAAAACACAGGTGACCTACTACGACTGAGAAAACGAGAACTATACGGATGAGGCACGCGGATGATACGCGGTTGATACGCAAATGACACGTTCTAGTGGGCACAGTAGGTCGCTTGTTTTCGTGCCTGATATGTTCATAGCACGGTCATGGTAGGAGACGGTGTAGTAGGCAGACTCCTTAATGAGTGGAATATCATCCTCATCCTCCTCAACTGCATTAACTCAGTTTGCTGATTGAGTTTTTTGAGCTGATTGAGAGAGTTCAGTTAGCTGATCGACAATTTGAAGAGTTACTTACAAATTAAATATTTTCAATTATATTTATCAAAGATAATTATCAACCCATATTTATCATGATAATTATCGTGATAATTATCAATGATAATTATCGTTTCGAACCCTATTGCTAGTACGCCATTACATACAAAAACTTTGTATATTTGGATATTTTATTTTGCCCAAACAGACGCTAAATGGCGCTATACCGAAAACTTGCCAGCAATTTTTTTCATATAAAAATGAGTGCACTAAAATATGTAAAATTGAAAAATGAATAAAAAAGTAACATCAACTGTTTGTTTAGAAACAATTTTAAAACGCAAACAGTACCAGCTATGAAACTCAATGCAAACTTTTTTTTTTAATATAAATTGTACTTTAAAATCTCCCATTGAAGGAAATTAATTTGGCAACACGTACGTATTTATATAAAAAAACAATATTTTTACCGTCGCAATTTTTATTATAACGTTGTAATTTACATTACATATAAAATAATACTAAATTAGCGTTTTAAACGCACGTTTGATACGCGCGTTTAGAACGCTACGTTTTTTAGCCTTTTAAATGTATTTGTAAATGTAAATAATAGTTGTAATGGTCAGGTTGAATTTGCGGCAAAGCCGTCACCTGCTATTACGCTATTGTATGTCTGTGTGTATGTATGTGCAGTATTTAAAAATTAAATTAAAACAAAATATTGTATGTTTTACACATTTGACATTGTATGATTTGATAAAAATATTGTAATTATCGATGTTTTTGTTTTATTTTTACCCTTTTATTTTTAAACTAGCTTTTAACGTTTAGTATAGATTTCTCAGAGATGAGATATTTTCCTGCAAAAAATTTAAAAAGTATCCTATATGTTGACCCGGAAAACCAGCTATCATCATACCAAATTTCATCCAAATCTGTCTAGTAGTTTTCTCATGATGCTTTCCCAGACAGACCAAAGAAATCTAATAACTGTACTATCGATAATAATGACTATTCCAATAAGAATTTCCAAAAAATAATAAATGTACAAATTCGACTCAGAATTTATTATACACACATTCTTACAGATACATAAACCAATAAATTATAAAAGAAAGAAAGTTTTAAATAACAAAATAAATTATAAAAAATTATAAACCCGAGCTTAAAAAGCGATCTAAAGGAATTAAAAGAAAAGATCACGTTATCAAAGGATAATAGTATTATAATAATTTAACATCTGACGTGCGTACATAAGTACACGCACACGGTTTTTAAAAAAATACTTTTTATTATTTGTTGTTATAGCGACAACAGAAATACTGAAAATTTCAACTCTACCTATTACGGTTCATGAGATACAGGCCTCTGACGGACGGACAACGGAGGCATAGTAATAGGGTTCCGTTGGCACCCTTCGGCTAAGGGATCTTTAAAGCAATAAATGCTTATCTATATATAGGTAAATAAAAGCAGAATGTAAACTATGTTTTATGAATTTTTGTGTGTTAATTAATTAGCTTTGGGTGATAATCGAATTACGCGGTAAATTAACGGGAAAACAAAAATAAGTTAATTCATCTCTTAAGTGGAAGTCCATTTACCAGTTCAACAATTTGAATCACAAAAAAATAATCTTTAGCAGCATAAAGCATTTTTGAATTTTTTTATCCTATTAAAATCCTATAAATTTTATAAATGCGAAAGTTTGGATGGATGTTTGTTACACAATCACGGAAGAACTGCTGAACGTACTGCTGAACTGTATAAAATTTGGCATAAATATAGATTATAGTCTTGAATAGCACATACATTACTCTTAATTCCGGAAAATGTACGATTCCCGTGGGATAATTTGTTTTTGTTTTCACTCGCTTTGTTTTTATGCTAGTAATTCATAAAACATAGCCACTAGAAAGTACTTCTATCAAGAATGTTTACTAAAATTTTTTTTACCAGATATTAAAAACGGTTTAGTTTTAAAACGGAAAACCTATATCGGTTTTCTTTAACTGTGAGCATCCCCTTAAGTTAATCTTAATTAAATTTTCGCCATTTAAACGTTTTAGATTTATTTTAATGTTGACTCCAATAAGTAAAATATGTATAGACTTATATATTTTTTAATAACAGGTAAGTAATATTTCAGTCTTATCCTACAAATACAAAATCCAAACTATGGATGTAGGCTCAAGGAGGTATAAATTTGATATAGTAAAGCAATAACGGAATCAGCTTGGAACATTTTTTTGTGTGTATTCATTAATTATTAATGTCCCACGGCTGGGCATGGGCTTCTCTCAATATGAAGGGAGTCAGGTCATCATGGTCACTCACCACGCTGGTTAAGTGAGAGTTGTCACACTTCGCATGTCTTTTGCAAACTAGCGTTTCCGTGACATAAAGTTTTTTTCGTGATGGGTTTTTTTCACCTTAGGAGAAGTGGTAAGAATTTGCACATAAAATATCAGTTTTGATACCCGATATTTGAACCCGCTATACTTGGTTTTCCAAGCGAGCGAGTTACTACTGGACTACCACTTATCCATGCCTTACGCTATCGTATTCCATGATAACAAGGTGACACCGTTAGCTCTGACCCTACTCGTGACTCAAACCCCAGATCTGTAGCCGTACATGCTCCACACAAGACCAATGAGGGTGAATGAGATGGTGGGTGTATACCCTTTTTAGTTTTTTTTTAATATAATATTATTTTCCTTAAAATTTTCAGCATGCTTCATATTACTCTCCATACAAAGAACAGCTGCAGAGCGAAAAAAATTTAGAAGTATTAGTAACATGAAAAGAATTGGAAAAACACCAAATGGAAACTTTTGGTTTATAGAATATTCTCGAACGAATCGTATTAGTTGATTATAGAAATTATTTTAAAAAGTTATTCTTTTTTACATAAATATAAATAATTTTTAATTTTTAACCAGCTATACCCACCAAAAAAAAAACTTAAAAGCCCTTTTCTTTTTCCAGACAGCCATTGCCACTTTTTACCAAGCTTTTTTCTGACATTAAAGATTTAAATGGGTTAGTTGTTACTCCATCTTAATTTTTAGATTTTTTAGGGTTCCGTACCTCA
The DNA here is from genome assembly GCA_921882275.1 of Brenthis ino. NCBI lineage: Eukaryota > Metazoa > Arthropoda > Insecta > Lepidoptera > Nymphalidae > Brenthis > Brenthis ino. Next base: position 6,343,938 of record OV170229.1, read on the forward strand.
AAAGGTAAAAAGAAACCCTTAAAGGATCACTTCATTGTCCATCTGTCTCTTTGTTATTCTAAAATAAGTGATATATAGTGATGTATATGTGAGTATTAATTTATAAGTCAACACTAACCTATTTTAGATATAATTATATTTGCCTTTATAGTAAATGTTAAGAATATATCATATAAATACAAATCTTTCACAAAAATGTAATGACTTATGCAATACCAATTAATCATAGATGCAAAAAAAAAACAAGAATAGTATGTAGTTTTACTAAAATATTTTAAGCTTGCATAAATTTTTTTGCAATACAATCTAATAAATGAGACAATTTCTATTCAATGATTTAGATTTCTCTTTCTTATTATTGTAATAAAACAATTTAAACGAAGTTAAGATTTGATGCAAGTGAATTAATTATATTTAGTTGGAGATTATAATATATAGAATATATAAAATGAAATCAACTTTTGATGGATTTGAATAAAACATGCATGTCCTTATTAATACTTAATTTAATTTAAGCCAAGAAATATATATAGAGTACACTAAAAATCACTTTTTGTTTTTATTCTGCGGCCGCCCAGTATTTCCACCCCCACGGGCTAAGGGAGCTGGTCTTCCACGGTTACCAAAAGCACCCCTACTTCCTCCTCTTCCTGATCTCATATTCTGACCTCCTCTGCCCTTGTTGACTTCACCCCTACTTCTAGCTTTAACTTGAGTCTCTTCTTTCACCATATCTATGACCTCGTCTGGTATTCTAAGATATTTTATGGTACTTCCACGAATGTAGCATTCTGGCATCCTCCAGAATTTATCACCGTCCCTCGAAGTGCAAATAACTTCCCTCAAATTTATATTCATCCAATTATCACAACTAACAAGATGACCGTTGTAAGTTTCCCCATTTTTCAATTCGACGAGCATCGGATGGTTTTGGGCCGTCCGTAATAATGATAGGGGAAGCATTTTGAATAATTTTAAAATATATATTATATGGTTAGAGATTACGTACGTAAAGCGTTAGTTTATTTATTTACAAAATGTCACTTTTTAGGTTATGTTTCGATTTTTATAATTTATATGCGTAGTAGGCATAGATCCAAATCTATTCAACCTTATAATAAAGTAGAATGAAATAATAATTATACTTCACTTGCCTATTATATGAAAGAGCCTAAAAATGAAATTCGATATATTTTTTGCTGATTTTATTTATATAAAATAATAATGCATAAAAAATATTTTTTTTATTGCTTATGACAACATTAAAAAAAAACATATGTTTAAAAGGTAAACGTCACTTTTGTTGTGACTTGATCGGTCGGCATATCTAGAGTTTTCCAGAATTAAGTTAATTATTCTTAATTTAGAAAATTGCATAGGATTTTACATCTTTCATTAATTAACAGGTAAGCTATAATATATACCATAACATAAAAACGTTATAAATATATCAGATATTTAAAATATTCATTATTTTTTATTTATTTATGTAATATATTTTGACTTTAAATAAAAATGTAATTATTTTTTTAAATAAGATGGTTTGTCTTACATATGATAAATCCCTCTTTCATCAGATTACATCTGAAATACCGGTACATGCCGGCATTTTGTTTTCCAACCAGTAACCACGTTTTCGTAACTTTCTATATCTGATGACTGCATTGCATTTCTATCTGGTTGACATTATTTTTATTTCATCTGGTTGATATTATTTCAAATTATAGTTTAGATAATTTACAATTTAATAATTTAAAACATAATTAAGTTTCTATGGAAATTTTGTTGTGTATTTTATTTTAATGTTAAAGAAGCTTATGTCTAGGTTAATTTTATTTTGCTTTTCACTCGTAAAGAGAAAGGAGAACAGTACAGAAATAAAAAATTGGTTGTTAACAATCATAACTTTATTTTTAGTATATAACAACTCTGTTTATTATCAAACTAATAATTGTTATATTAAATTTAGAAGTGATCTACTTCTGAAAGAACTCAAAACTTTGTATTCCCTATTTTTATCATTGGATATTATTTTTTACTGAATGTCATGAGTGTATTACGAACTCAGACAAAAAAGCCTCATTCCTGAGAAGAACTTGGGAAACATTTAATTTACATACTGTATGTGGTTTATATAGAGTTGTTAGTTATTATATAATGATAGTCATTTTAATTTTATAGTAAGTACAGATTATAAAACTTAATTTAATAATTGTATTATGGATTGCATGATTTATAATAAGCTTGATAAATATGTTAATATATTTTATTAAGGCTTAATAAATTGTGGCCAAGAGTTTACTTATTATAAATTATCTGTATCTGCTTTTTTTTCTAAGGTAAAAGTGCTTAAGCAAAAAAATAATAATTATTATAGTTACATTCTACAGAATTATATAAATAAAAAAAATCATGCTACTCTATTGTTTATTAATTTGTTTTTATTTTTTTTAAATCTAACAAAGGTGTGTTACCTTCATATATGGACTCTATTTCTTTTTTACTTCACTCTCATAGTTGATATCTTGGTTCTACACAGACACATAAAGAAAAAAGATTGGCAACAACAACTATCTAATATATAAATATCTTGTGTCACAGTGTTGTGGTTGCACTCCTCCGAAACGACTCGACCGATCTTTATGATTTTTTTTTGTATATTTGGTAGATATAAGAATAGGTCGTAAAGTATTTTTCACCCTTCTCGCCACATTCCTCATTTTCTAATCGTTATTTTAGTATTTTTGTATGAACAATATCCAAATAATTTAATATTATATAAATACATACGGACGAACCCGAGCAAAGCAAAGGTGAGGAGCTACATAACATAAAGCAGAAGAGTTTTTTTGTAGATTGAATGTGGGCGAAGCCCAGGGTTCTGCTAATATAACTATAAAGAGTCTAATATTTTCAGAAATAAACAGAAATGCCGCAAGCCAGGCGAAAGACGCCGTTTAGCGGTAAAGCTAAAAAACAACAGCTGCAGGCTAAAAAGCAAAATAAAACATTGCTTATGCCAAGTAAGTATTACATTTATTTTGATTAAGTTCTCACATTATTTATCCTATTATATTTTTTAAAAGACTACAGAGGCCAAATCTATAGTTTTTAGAATTTATGTCTGTCTGTCTGTCGGTCTGGGAAAGTATCACGATAATACCACTGGAAAGATTTTGATGAAATTTGGTGTTATGATAGCTGGTTATCTGGATCAACATATAGGATACTTTTTACTGCAGGAAAACATCTCATCTTTGAGAAATCTATACTAAACGTTAAAACGTAATTTTAGGGATGAACCCGAGTAGAGCGAGGGTCAGTCGCTAGTTAAAGATATTTCTGTAAAATGTTATTATTTTCATCACAGCATCGTCAGGATCAAATCCCTATGACATAATGACAGTCAACTACCAATCAAACAGACAAAGAGGTAGGGGTGAAGCGAACAGATACGCTCTGAAGTTCTACCGAGAGACAGAAGAGGAGCTCAAGTTGAAGAAAGAGGATGCATTGTAAGTTGATATATTATATAGTGTTTAGTTGAATTTTTGTATGGGTTATACATTTTTTGTATGTTTGTTATTGTTTATTTTGACAAAGAATTATAATTTAATATGAAATTTAATGATTAATGACAGATTATACCTAGCAGCTAGCTAGCTTATTCTCGCTTGCCCCCCTGATTGGGAGCTCCTGATTTATACAGATAAGTAAAAGTGAAGTGTCTGTGTGTAATGTCAAAATAACAGCTTTTTACTAAATGCATATAAAACTTTATATTATATACAGTAACAAAAATACAATTTTTAACATTTTTGTCTGTCTGTTTGTTCGGGTTAATCTTCGAAGCGGCTGGACAGATTTTGACGAGACTGGCAGATAGATGATGTTATAAGAAGTAACTTAGGGTAATTTTATTTTAGAAAAAGAATTAAGAGTCCCATGCAAAAAAATTAAAACGTACCTAGGGATGCAACCAAGCGAAGCAAGGATGTGTTGTTAGCATTTTTTATTTACGATATAATTTAATTGCATAAATATTAGATGAAATATATTCTTAAAAAGTGTAAAATGTTTTTTTTTCGATTATGCTGAAAAGTTCAGCTTGAAATTATTGAAATTTTTACAATTTTTTGTCTCGTTTTAGCATGTAGTGACACTAACCTATGGCAAATCAAAGTATAACCAGTATTTGATCTAGATTTTTATTACAGAAAATCTCTCAATCCCGTAACAGAGAAAGAAATGGAGATCGATCCCACGGATTTCTTTCCCGTCGAAATAACATTCCCGAAGCGACCTCCGTGGGATTTCTCCATGACCCCCGCACAGTTAGATGCGCAAGAGCAGAAATATTTTAGGGTGTGTATTGGATTTATTGTCAAATTTTAGGGTTCCGTAGCCAAAATTCTAAAACGGAATCTTCATAATTTTATCATGCACGTCTGTCTGTATAGGACAGATATTTTCAGTGGTTTGGTATAGAAGCACACACAACTAGACATTTCTGCGGTTAAATACAAAAAAGTGGAGATAGACCTTCCGGAATGAATGTTTTGAACAATTTTTTTTAAATGTTGAGATAAACTGACACCAATATATCTACATATTTATTTTTACACTTGACCATGTTGGAAAGCATTTGAATGGTCGGGAACAAATGTCAATAATGTCAGAATTAAAGTAAACCAGCGGATCTTGTTATTTTAAATAGTGTTTATTTAAAACATCAAATGTTTGATAAATATAAGAAAGGTCATAGTCAGTGGACAAGTTTCATCTAAATCGGTCCTGCCGTTACAGCCTGAGTAAACATACATTCATACAAAATTTTTTAGATTTTTGAAGTTATACTTCTTTTGGCACGCTTTAAAAAAAGTATGAGAGTAAAATTTTTACGTTGCGCGCGCACACCGACAGAAAAAAAACGGCATGATAAAGTTAACTGCATTCTTTTTACAAACGGAGAGTTGTGACATACGGGATGAAATCTTTAGCTATTTTTGTTCTGTTACGCCAAAGAAGTATAACTACTTACGTGCGTACATAAGTACAAACACACACGTTTTTTTAATAATATTCCAATTTTTCTCCTTTAGGAATATATAGACCGACTACAGAAATCAGAGCATTGGAAGGAAATGTCGTATTTTGAATTAAATTTGGAAACGTGGCGACAGTTGTGGCGTGTTTTAGAAATGTGCGATATTTTGCTTCTAATTGTGGACGTTAGATTCGCTGTGAGTATTTATGTTACCTAAACTGACCTTAACTTACCTGTGAGTTAAATTACCTGTTTTAGTCAAATTTAATTTTTTAATTTTTATTTAATAAATTGTTTTGTAATTTCAAGGAACAGTCTAAGATAAAACATTATTGTATTTTTGTGGCTATAGAGGAATATTTTACCATTTGGTAAATTAAAAAAAAAACACCTATTCATCTTATAAAGACTGGCCTGCAAAGAAATTAAATTTTGTCATTTGCTTCTATTTTCTCCAAAATAATTTATTAAATAATTTATTGTAAAATTTAAAATATAATTCAATTACCATCATCTACTAAGATATTCCTACATTTTACCTAATTTTACCAAACTTACCTAATCATTAACAATTTACCTATACAATTTTTTTTTATTTATTTTTTTAGGGAATGATGTTTCCTCCCTCCCTATATGAATATGTAGTGAATGATCAGAAAAAAAATATGATTTTAGTACTTAACAAAATAGACTTAGTGCCAGCCTCAGTGGTAGCGGGGTGGAAGGAGTATTTAACAACAAAGTGTCCCGGGTTGAGGGTTGTTTACTTCACATCCTGTCCGGGATATAATTTGATGGGTGGCAGTAGTGACAAGGCCGGTGAGTGTTGAATTAAAATATTCTTTATGTTTTATTATATTCACACGCGCAACTATATTACTGTAAAGTTGTATCAAAATCAGTCCAGCCTTTTCAGTTTATATAGTAACTAGTAGAACCCACGGCTTTGCTCCCGCTGAAACTACGAAAAAAAATACTCTAAAAAGGTAGGTTTCATACAAACTTCCATTCCCTATTTTGCCCTCTTATGGGATGAATTACAAAAAATGCTAAAACACGTATTTATTTAATTGTATTGGAGGGCATTAATACCTAGTTTCAAGTAATTCTGATCATAATTATTTTTTTTGGTTATATTATAACTTGTTGTCCCGTGGGAATTAGATAATCTCATGCGGTGAAACTCCAACTATCTCCACACAAAAAATGTGATTTTGTATGTAGAGATATCTACGTGAAACGAGGACAAACAAACAAACACACTTTCACATTTATAATATTAGTATGGATGTCAAATATCTAAGAAAGATTTAATGCGTTTTTCTTAAATTATTTGGTTTTCTCTCCTTCTTACAGGACTTCAAGTCAGACGTCGCAAAGGTCGTCAAAGAATGTGTGCGGAAGGAGCGACTAAAATACTAGAAGCGTGTAAGGATATAGTGAATAGCGAAGTTGATTTGACTTCCTGGGAGAGGAAGATAAAAGAGGAAACGGATGTGGAGTTTGACGACGATGAGACGGAAGTTGGTGAGTTGTTTTGTTTTTAAAGTGAAACTTCTTTAGAATCGTTGTGAATTGAAACTCGATGGAACGAAAATGCGACACTAGAAAGAGACAAACACATATATAGAATAGTAATATAGAATACACAATATATAGAATTAAGCCGGCGCGCGAGAGAATGTCATGGAATACATTGCCACGTTGCCATGGTAACCGTTGTTATTGTCTGGCAAATAAATAATATTAAGTATTACTTCTACCACGTGTGATTTGAAATCACACGCACTTTTTATTAAAAAAAAATTCTAGCGATTTACCGTCGCTTCACTCGGGTGCCTCGGATTTTGTTCATAATTTAATGGGTTTTCATTTTTTTTGCGCGGAATCCTAATTCTTTTTCTTAAATAAAAGTAGCCTAAGTTACTCCTTATAACATCAGCTATATCTGCTAGTGAAAGTCCCGTCACAATCGATCAAGCAGTTTTGGAGATTAGCCGGAACAGCCAAAATTTAAAAATTTGTATGTTATGTTATTATTCTTGATATTTAAGGCGAAACGATACTAGAAAAGGCGGATACAACGTTCTATAGACACGAGAGATACAAAAATGGTATCCTGACCATAGGGTGTGTGGGACAGCCGAACGTGGGCAAGTCCTCGTTGATGAACGCTATAATGGGAAAGAAAGTTGTGTCCGTATCCCGGACACCGGGACACACGAAACACTTCCAAACTATATTCCTCACTCCACAGGTAAGTTTTGTTTCTTGGGTAATTTTTATTTATGTTTTGGTAATTTGGATGTTATGTTTACATTTTAATTGTTCTGATTAGCTAACCTTCGATCTAAAGATTTCTTATGGAATTGGAAAGAGATTTCTAACTTTGTCACTAGATGGCGTTGTTTTAATTTTGTATAAATCTTCCCTAATCTTAGAATAGAATAAAGAAGAATATAGCTTTATTAATGACACATACTTCTTATGAACAATAAAAAAGAACAAATGATAATTAAAAAAAAACTAAAAAAAAAATTAAGTTAAACAATTGAAGATTTTTTATTGAATTTTTCATTTTTTTATCAGTTGCTCAATTTTGAAATTTTTAAGTTAGACTTGTAGTAAAAATATGGTATTATAAAGGATCTATTTTAAGTGGTGTAGAACATTACGTCGCCTCAGTACTTATTTGTTAAAACCATCAATACCTACTTGTTGTACTTTACAGTGGGGAGTCTTTTTCTCCTATTTAACAAAAAAACTTTATTTCTGAGATTTATATACATATATAGATAAAATACATTTTTTAAAGTTTTACTTCTCTCGCCATTTTAGGAAAAAAATATATTGAGAGTGTTTTTTTTTACGATGCGACAGATTTAGACTACAGTATGAAGTTAGTCGTTATTGGCTACAGTGTAAAGTTAGTCGTTAAATCTCTCTTTAGTCCGTTTGTGATGTCTATATTCGAGATATTTATTCCGGTATTTCTATATACGCAACTTGATGAGCGAAAGACAGTAAGCAAAGTGACGTCATTGTAAATTCAACATGGCGGGCTACCAAAGATGGTGGATTGTTTTTTTACGCACCTCCATGATATGGATATTAAATGAAAGGGTTTCCATAGAAGAATACGGAAAAAAGTAAAAAACATTACAAAAAAAAAGTAGCTTTTATTTAAATGCTCTAAAAAAAGCAAACAATAAACTAACTTCTTGCGTGCATAAGTACATAATATAAGTAATAATAATATAATATATATAATAATAATAATATAATAATAATATAATAGTACATAAGTACGCATACGTTTTTTTAGGTTTTTGTCAAATAAAATATGTGTTTTATACCAATAGTATTGCTAAATGTGTAAAAACCAATAATTCTGTATAAAAAACTCTTTCGGTAACTTGGTCGTTTGGTCAAATAAGCACAGACACGACCACTAAACACAATGTGTTGCCATATATTTATTATAATGTTTTTTTTATCCAGGTACGTCTATGCGACTGTCCCGGTTTAGTTTTCCCATCAAAAGTCCCTCGTTCCATACAAATCCTCATGGGGTCTTATCCCATAGCGCAGCTACGAGAACCGTATACTACTATACGGTGAGTTTTTTTGAAATGGTAAACTATTTTTTTTTCAGGTGAATTCTTATACTTTTGTATCAATTTAGTTTAAAGAGAGTTAGTAAGTCAGAAAGTCATCAGTTTGCAATTGTGCTAAGAAGAGCCAAAGGGAAATTAATTAGGAATTGTCGGTGGTCTAATTTTATTTTTACTTACTTTTATTTAGAGTTAATATATTTTATGTTAAAAAGTTTGGATGATTGAAAATCATTATTCTTTTTTCCAATCAATCCCAAAGGCTCGATAAAAAAAACGTTAAACAATGATTAATGTCACCTCCTGACCAATTTCGGCCACAGTCATCATTCTCACGGAGACACACCCTTCTTCGCCCGACCCGGGACTCGAACCCAGGACATCTGAATCTGCAGCCTGCAGTGTATAATGAAATGATAATTTACCAACAGCTATCTAGCAGAGCGTCTCGACCTGCCCCGGCTATTACGCATCGATCATCCAGAGAACGATGACACGTGGTCTCCAAGGGATATATGCGACGGGTGGGCCAAGAAACGTGGCTATCTCACCGCTAAATCTGCTAGGTAAGTTTTGTAGGTAAGTTTTGTTTTTACAGGTAAATTTCGTTTTACAGGTAAGCTTTCTTTTTTTGTAGGTAAGTTTTGTTTTTATAGGTAAGTGCGAGATTATCTCTATAGAGAACTTCCAAGGAATGTGCGCTACGGGTGCGATTAGGGTGTGTAGTTTTTTTATCATCGAAATAGGTAAATTTAATTTCGTTTGTTTTTGTGTTGGTAGGTAAGTTTAATTTATATTGTGTTTTAATAAATTAGAAAATAATTACATTTAATACTTTAGATATATGTATGTATATGTGATAGATTGATGAAGAAAAATGAATTGCGGAATATTAATTACATGGTGTTTTTCCTTAAAAGTTGGCCTCCTTCCCATGGTAAAATCCGATGGGATTCCACAGTGGAAAAGTACCATGTTTATATGAATTTATAACTGGCTAATATAATGCCTGCCGAAACTTCTTAATCACCTTAGATGAAACACTACTTGAGTCAAGAATATCGAACACTGTTTTTTTCATCAATTTTCACACTGTTCACTTCTTTAAGACAATTTTATAAAATAAACATCAAACATATTATGTATTGTGTATAATGAGGCAACGTACTAGTAGCGCCATCTCTTGACAGGAATCGGAAGTAAACCCCACAATAACTAGCAGCTATAAAGAAGTTATTGCTGTTTTCCTTCGAATAGAAAAATTACGTGAGATTCTCAATGAGATTAGATATTATGAAATACATAAATAAGGTTTTTTGGTTTGTATGGAATAGATTATAATCGATCGGGAACGATCAGAAACGGGAACCGTGCATTTTTCCGGGATAAAAGGGACCTATGTGCTATTCCCGACTATAATCTATCTGTGCCATCCAGATCCGTTCAGCTGTTCTGGCGTGATTAACAAACATCCATACCTTCGCATTTATAATATTAAATAGTAGGATTATGAGATTTTACTGTATTGACCGATTTTAATGTAACTTTAATGAATTAGGTAGATGTCTTCACAAAAGTGAATATTATAATTTTTAATGTTTGCCCACAGATTAGACACTTACAGAGCCGCTAACAGTTTATTAAGGATGGCGTTGGATGGAAAAATTTGTCTATGGCTTCGACCTCCCAACTTTACAGAGGAAAGAGGTGTGTATATTTTTTTTAATGTATATTTTTTGTATCTATGTCACGTGATGCAAGTTTTTTTTTTTTAAATTTTACCCTAATAAAATAAATATATTGGGACATTAACACACAGCACCATTAAGTTCCATGGTTCCGATGGCTCCGAGGCTTGTGTTGTGGATACCAGATAGTGGATACACTACACATATATAACTTTAAATATATATATATTATAAGTCGAACCCGCGACCGCTGGTGCAGCAAGTATGGTCACTACAAACTGAACCAAACGTGTCGTCATTAGTTTCAAATAAAGCTAATATTTATCTATAAAAAACAACTATTCATTTTCTAATTTCAGAAAAATACGAAAAATGTGACGAAATAAAATACGTCAAATGGGTCCAAGCTCTGACAGAAAGCGATGAAGCGCTGACTCCATCTGACTCCGGCAACGAGAGGTCCGATTCCGACGAAAGCTCGTCCGACGAAACAGATGAAGACGAACACACAAAGATTGCTAATAAATTTGCAGCTTTGGCTAATGATTAAATATTATTTATCTGTGCTTTGGTTTCTTTTAGTTTTTGGTTCTAAGACAAAAATGATACGAAAGTTTATTTTAATTTTTTTTATGGTAATGAATATGTGATAGAAAAAATGTGTTAGGTCCAGACGCAAAGCGAAGAGGCGATTGATTCTGACATTTTTATTTCAACAAAACAGATTAGGACGAAGTACAATATTTTACATATAATTACGAAACACCTCTTTTTCGAAAGTCACGGGAGAGACAGGTTTTAGACGGTCAAAAACGTCTTTTTAGTTAAAATATTTTCAAAATGTCAATATATTCGCGTAAATCCATCGATCAAAAAAGTACTAGATACACAATCAGCGACAAAAAATGTCCTCACCTAATGAGCGCTCATTTGAGCGCGCTCTTAATTTTTTTTGTGAAAACAACTTTAAGCATTGCATTTAAGGTCCAATTTTCATTGTTGTATATTTATTTCAACTAGAACAATTACCTAAACACAATTGGTGACAGTTTTAAGAGAACTTTTGTATGGGATTGTGTATCTAGTAGTACTTTTTTGATCGATGCTTAAATACGACGACGATTAATAGTTTCAGAGATTAATGCGTACAAACAAAAAAACCGGTCACGTGCGAGTCGGGCTAAAGACGAAGGGTTCCGTACCATCGTATAAGATAAGATATTAATTACTATGTATTTTTGTAAAGGAAACAAATTGTTAATAGGACTGAACACGCATGCTTAATATCAGTTTAATCGGTTTTTTTTCTAATTTGCATGGCGGCCATTTTGAAGTTCGCCATTTTGTTTTTTTCATTTTCGTATATTGTTATTATTAATATGTTAATAGGACTGAACACGCTGACCAAAACGAACACAATTAAATTTGTTTCTTAATTTGCATGGCCGCCATTTTGAAATTAGCCATCTTGGTTTTCTTATTATTTTTTGTTATAGCGGTAATAGAAATATATACTATGTGAAAATTTCAACTCTACCTATCAGACTGACGGACAGCGGAGGCTTAGTAATGGGGTTCCTTTGGCACCCTTCGGGTACGTAACCTTAAAAAACAAGTTTGAAAGTGACAAACCAAAACATTATTTATAATATTATTAGTTAAAAAAAACGTAATTAACATTTACAGCTTAACAAATAAAGCAGCTTATCAACTGTATTATATTATAATATTTTATTATATATTCTGTGCTAAATAAATAATTTATTCCAATTTTTTTATTGTTTTATTGCTTTCTACTAATACAGGGTGGATTTTTGAGACGGGACAGTAAGGGCAGGTACCTTAACTGCTATAGTTACAGGAAAACGTTCCTAGGAGACCATCCATAACTTTTTAAGATATCCTGAACTGCATTCACAGATTTTGGAAAAAATGTACAGTTAGCGAAAAAAATGCTAAAAACCAAAACATTTTTTTTAATCTCAATCGATCCTATTTCATGCAGGGATCAAAAGACTATGGGACCATTTAAGGTACGAGTACTAGAAATGACGGAAATCGCCAAAAACTTTTCCCATACATTTTGTACCGGAAAACGATTAATCAATTCGAAATATTCTTTGTTGCCAAACGGTCCTATTTCTTACTGTGATCAAAAAATTTTTTGTGAGGCCCACTGAAGTTTGAGTACAGAAACTAAGTTACAGTGATTTTAATAATTTTTAACCAAGGGAAATGACCTCCTGTTTTGAAGTCAGATAATTAGTTGACATTTTAAATTAGGCGTATATTAAAACCGCAATCTTGATTAAATGTACACAGATAGAGAAAAAACAGAAAGATCTTTTATTGTATATGGAATGGATTAATAGTAAAAAAAACGTGTGTGTGTACTTATTGTACGCACGTAAGTTATACTTCTTTGGTGTAAGAGAACAAAAGTTGCTAAAAATTTCATCCCGTGTGTCACAACTCTCTGTTTGAAAAAGGAATTCAGCTAACTTCATCATGTCTGCTGCGGCTGTCGGTGAGTGCGCGCATCGTAAAAACTTTACTCTCAACATTTTCCAAACGTGCCAAAAGAAGTACTTATTACTTCAAAAAACATAATACTCATAAAAAGTAATAGCGCCATCTGTGAATATCTATACTAATATTATAAAGAGGTAAAGTTTGTGATCTTGTGAGTTTGTGACGTTGTAGGGGGTAATCTCTGGATCTACTGAACCGATTATCAAAATTCTTTTACCAATAGAAAGCCACGTTCTTTCTGAGTGTCATAGGCTATATATTAACCCGAAGAATGAAAAGGCTTTTTCGTGGTAATCGAATTTGCAAAGTAAGTCGGAGAAAAAACGGTCGAACGAAAACGTTTCTTACGAACGCTGCCTTAAGGATGAGAGATATCTTAATATATATATTTCTTGTGTGCGTGTGTATGTGACTGAACTCCTCCTAAACGACTGGACCAATTTTGATGAAATTTTTTGTGTGTGTTCGTGGAGATTCGAGAATGGTTTAGATTCACAATTTGAATAATAATTTTCATCAAAAAAATTATTAAAAAAAGTTTGAAATTTTCAATTTAAAGACGTGTAGACAGGACAACGTCTGTCGGGTCCGCTAGTATGATTATATTCTAGAGAAAAGTTGTAGAGATTAATAATGCCTACAAAAAAGTCAGCGACAGCATATGTCTAACTTTTATATTTAAGTCACAAAAAGTAGTTTTTTTTTATATAATAATAATAATAATAATAATTTATTTATTATAACACAACAACAATAAAAACTATAAATTAGATAACAATATACATTTACATTTGAAATAAAAATTTACATATAATTAATTGATTAATTTAAAATTTATTTATTTATTTATTTCAAATCTAATCAAAATTTTTACTAACCCGAGCGAGCTGTTTGTCTGTTTTCCTGTTTGTACGGGCTAATCTCCGAATCTATTGGACCGATTTAAATGAAATTTTGCGTGGTGGGACCTTATATCCCCGGACAACATCTTCGATACTTTTCACCTCGAAAAATTAAAGAGTTTCCGTGGAATAGTTAAAAAACTATAGTAACTTGTACAGCTTAGTACACAACAACTTACGCACCTAATTTAATAAAATTTGGCATGCTGATACCTTATATTGCCGGTCAAACAACAAGTTACTTTTCATCCCCGAAAAATGAACGGTTCCCGTGGGATAGATCTGTTTGTGCTTTCCTTGAGGCGAACCCGAGCGAAGCGAGGGTGAGCCGCTAGTTGCTGATATTTCAATAAATAACAATATTTCACAAATTTGATTTACAGATGCATTGTTTCATTTCTCTTCAATTAGAGTATTTTTTTAAATAATAACACTTTTTTGAGATCTGTTCTTTTATCTTTTGTTAATTTACACAACTATAATAATAAATCGATACATGTAACGTCATCTATTGACATTTATTTGAACTAATTTCTTTTTGTTCGTGATGAGGCAATTTGCGACATATCTATGGCGTCTCCATAGAACAAAGTGAAATTAGTTCAAAGATACGTCAATAGATGGCGTTATACGTATATATGTATTTTATATATATATATATATATATATATATATATAACCAGATACATTTTGATCATAAAAATACTCTAATAAAAGTAAAAGGAAATTAAGTAATGCCTTCTTAAACTAAATTTTCGTAATTTTTCTTAAGATCAGCAATTAGGTGATAAGTTTGTACTGCTTATTCCTAGATGGCGCTGTTTTATATCTTATACATTACTAGCGACTAGTTACGTTTCAAGGTTCAGTACAGATTTCTTTGAGATGAGATATTTCCTCGCAGTAAAAAGTATCCTATATGTTGACCCGGATAACCAGCTATCACCATACCAAATTTCATCAAAATCTGTCCAGCGGTTCTCGTGATGCAGTCTCTGATTCGGATTCGGATTCGGCCTCTGTCTCGATAATATTGTCTATTTCAATGAGATTTTCAAAAAAATATTTAATGTACAGATTCGACTCCATTAGAATTTGATTATATGTATAGATTATACATGTCTAAACATTTTCTTTAATTTTGTTAATGGTTGCGTATTTATAAGCGTTTAAATTGTAAACACAGTAATTTTTCACTTACTTGGCTCGGGTCCGTCCTTAGGTTGCTTCCATCAAGGATGTTTCAAACTATATTCTTACCAAATTTCATCTAAATCAGTTCAGTAGTTTCGGAGCTTATTCGGTACAAACAAACAAAAAATTCTTTCCTCTATATAATATTAGTATAGATTCCACTGAACCTAAGAAAGTATTTAATATATATTTTTAGTAGTGAATTTAGGTTCGATGGTGCCCTAGGCCGAAGTCGATATGGCGTCCTTTTTCTTTCGTATCAGTATTAATTATTTAAAATCTATCCTCGAAATGGTGCTATGTTTAGATTGTAAAAGCGTAAGAAAATAAACTTTAAAATTTTGGTATTATAGTTTACAGAAAACCCAATCGATTTTTAATTTTAGTCGTCTTAAAAATTTTGGCGTTCCTCAAAATTTGCCGCCCTAGGCCTGGGCCTCACGGGCCTACGCCTAAGTCTGCTACTGTTAATATTTTATATATAATATCAATAAATATAAAACTAAAAGTTTCAAGAGCCCCATACTAATTTTAGAATTCAAAACCAAACACCATTCACGTCGGTGAAAGCTATAAATTTCCAACTTACGATAACTAAGGGCGAGTTACAGATACGAACAAAACCCGTCTGTTTCTGATGTTCTTTGATTTAGATGGGGGTATGTTATCTGATATAAGCTTTGGATACGGGTTTGTCTATTTTGATTTCATATATTAATATATTATAACATACATATATATTTAAAAAAAATATTAGCTACATTGATATACAAAAACTTAAGTTATACACGTATCAAAAGTGTCCTCCAAAAGTGTACAATTAAAATGCATGTTGTTTCAGTTTAAAAAACTACTTTATGTAGTATGCGTAAGTTCAAATTTGTGTTTAGACAATTAGAACTTTCGACTTTTGAATGTTATTCTTTGGTTTGACTTAACGTCACATGTCGACGCCACGCTTTGAAGAGATATTTGTAAGCAAATGTGAATCTATGTTTTTATATATCAATGATTAGTTACATCTGCTTCTAATACTCGATGATGCGTTCTCAGACAGATAGACAGACAGACAGACAAAATACTAAAAATTATAGATTCGGCCTCTATTATAAGCAGCAAAAGATTTTTTTCACTCTATAATTCATATTTTGACTATGGTATTGTTTAACAGCTTACATAAGATCCTTCGGTTATACGAGCGAGTTTATAGATGGAAATGATGAAAATACATGGGTTTTTTGTGGCTATGGAGGAGCGTAATTGCCTGCTACCTACAGGTGTTTTTTTTTCAGTAAAAAGGCGATTTTAACCTTAAAAGTTAAGTGTTAAACTTTTAAATATCATTTAAAATTCACCTATCCCCAATTTAAAGAAACTGAGATATTACTAAAAATATAATATTTTTTTTCATATTTAATCATTTTTATTAAAGTTGGTTGAATGGAATTCGTTTAAAAAATCGAACCTATATCCACTGAAAAGACTGAGACTAAAAATATGGGATTAATATTTAGAATTGAAGGGATGTCCAGAGACACCCTAAAGTCTAAGCTATAAACACAGATTGGGGCTCACACTCGGGGGTCATTTGTGCCCCGAGCGCCGGACCGTAACATGATGTTTATACCTTACGATACGTATACGACTTTTCAAATTTATATTTTTACTAATTTATTTTAGCTGTCTTAAAACTATACGATTTTCGTTTTTTTTGTCATTACAGAATTTATCTATTGTAATATTTTTATTTATAAAGTAATTTTTTAAAGCTAGAGAATTGTGTCTTGCTTGGAATAACCAGTGAGATTTCATCAATTCGTCTTTTGGCATTTAATAGCCTATTTTTTGAGGAATGTTATAGGCTACATAAAAATCACGCTGCTCAGGAGCGGACTGACTAGAATTATTTAGAATAGATTAAGCTGTATTTAAGAAGTAAGACTTTTTTTCTAATTTGAGAGTATTTCGATTAAATAGTTCAAAATTGTCATTGTGTTATTTATTCCTTGCCTCATTTTCGCCTAAATATGCGACAGTGAGCATGAAACAGAAGCTGTGAAGTCCATAATTTGTCCACCTACGAAACTATGATATTTATACATACATATATACAAAAAGGCTTAAAATGAACGCGAAAACAAAACCTTTAATTATTAAAGTACTCCTAAGCCAGAGCTAAAAGCCGATTATTGCAATAGTCACTGTGGTAATACATATTATAACTACTTTGTATTAATAAAGGCAATACCGACTTAAAATCACATGAAAGAATTATTTCACTTTAACAGGTAGAATTTTATTTTTGAAATTTATATATCATCTGTGAGGTAGCTTATTTATAAAGTTAATAAAAAATATGAAAATTTATCATACCTAATACACACAAAAATATGATTCCACTAGCGGCTCGCCCTTACTCGGGTTCGTCTCTAGAGAAACAAAAACAAATCTATCCCACGGGAACCGTACATTTTTCGTGGATGAAAAGCATATCCTATTGCAGACTATAATCTATCTCTGTGCCAAGTTTCATCCAGATCCGTTCAACCGTTCTGTCGTGATTGAGTAACAAACATCCATCTAAACTTTGACATTTATAATATTAGTAAGATTAATTTGCTGCTTCTTCTTTACGCGGTCCAACAGTTTTCACTGAAAACTCAAATTTAGATAAGTTATTTCTTGGAGACTTGGATATACATCTGATCTGATTTATTTATAGATATCTATACATACATATTATACAAAAAACGTATCGATAAAAATTAGTGTACTAATGAAATTAAGCCTCATACTGAATAGGGGCGATTTTGTAAGCTACTACTAATATTTTCTATACTTTAATTTTAAAATGATTACGCCCTATTTCTGTCATGAAGACACTAACTGAATTTGGTTTATAAAAAATTGATTTTCAAAGGCAAAAGTGATGCCCTCTTATAATAAGGTCTCATCACGACCTATCAGATATCGTAGTCGTGTCGTTAGATATAAATAAAGACAAGACCTGGTTTAAACAGAATTAAGGTACAATTAACATGCCCAATTAACGTGAGGTTCAATGACTTCCACTAACTCTATAACTTGGTCCAGAGCAAATCTTAATTAAGATGAAGAATATACTAATTTTAACATATTTAAATAAAAAAAACATACTTTAGACCAATTTCAATGGATGTAAATTGTCAAAATTAATCAAAAAAGCTCAAATCTGATGGTTCTTTCAGCAGCCATCAACGAGTTCCACTATCAATATGATCCTGAAACATGACCCCTGCTGTACATGATGTATATTTCTAGGTATCTAACAGTATCCTAGGTCTTATCCAGGTCATAGTCTATCTGTGTACTATAAATTTCATCCAAATCCGTCCAGCAGTATCCGTGGTAAAATGAGTAAACATACACACATACAATTCGTATTTTAATAGTGGTTCCATTAAAAATATAAAACTCAGTGTAAATTTAAAAAAATACCTGTTTTATTTCTCTTGGGTTCTTCTGAACAGACCTAATTTCCGAGCTTGCTAGCTTTCTTACCGACTGTCTAAATTCATTTGAAGATTATATGCAGCCCCTTTTTAACGTTCCACTGCTGGGGGTGGGCCTCCCTTCAGTACGAGGGGGATCAGGCCATAGTCCACCACGCTGGCCAAGTGGCGGACTACACATGTCTTTCTAAAACTTGCTAGGTTCTCTTAGACATGCAGGTTTCCTCACGATGTTTTCCTTCATCGTAAGACAAGTGGTGATCATATTGGAAATGATTAGCACATGAAAATATCAGAGGTGTGAAACCCGGGATTTAAATCCACTTCAATCGGTTTCCCAAGCGAGCGCGTTACCACTAGGCTACCACTGCCTTAATTGGAGATTAAAAAGTGTTTAAATAAGTCTAACTGAATTAAATTAATTACGATTTTCCATAACATCGACATCGCACAGGAATCAAACCCATAACATAAATATGTAACGTTATTTTACATCTAAACCCAACATTCATTAATATTCTAATGACAATCTGCCTTCAGGAAAAATCAACAAAAATCTAACAAAGCGATTGTTTCAAGAATTTTTAAAATCCGCACCCTCTGTTTGAAAAGACTGTTATCTTCTTCGAATTTTTCCTTAACTTTACTAGTTGTTGAACCCGGCTCTGTTCGCATTTTGTGTTATTTTTACATCTTTGTCTAACTTTTATAGTTATTAAAACTAAAAAAAACTAGTTTCTGACCATTCTTTATATAATTGATCTTTTCAGATTTTTTGGCAGATTTATTAAAATTTTTGGTTCCCGACTTGTCAAATGGTGTTTACCTAACCACTTTAAAATTATAAGTAAAAAGCGACTCACCCTCGCTTCGCTCGGGTTCGTCCCTAACTTGCTTCCCAATACAAATTTTCATCCCCATTTTCACCCCCTTAAGGATGATTTCCGGGATAAAAATTACCCTATATACTTTCCGGGGTCTCAAACTATCTTCTTACCAAATTTCACCTAAATCGGTTTAGTAGATCCAGGAATTACCCCCACAATGTCACAAACTTTACCTCTTTATAATATAAGTAAAGATAGATTATTCCTTCTTTAGAGGAAGTATAATTTATCTATCAGAAAAATGAAAATCGGTCCAAGTTGCAAAGATATCGCGTAACATACACATAAACACAATAGATACATCTGAATTAATTACTAATTCCAGTTTAAAAGTAGCCTAATGTCATTCTCGTGGCAGTGGTGGCCCAGTGGTAACGCACTCGTTTGAGAAACCGAGTGAAGCGAGTTCAAATCCCGGGTCTCGCACCTCTGATATTCTCATGTGAGAATCATTTAAAATATTACCACTTGTCTTACAGTCAAGGAAAACATGGTGAGGAAATCTGCAAGTCTGAAAGAATCTAGCGAGTTTTCGAAAGACATGTGCAGTCCGCCCGCACTTAGCCAGCGTGGTGGACTATGACCTGATCCCCCTCGTGATCCCATCTCTTGTTAAAAATAGGCCCACCCTCAGCAGTGGGACGTTAAAAAAGGGATACATGTCATTCTCATAATATGATAATTGTATACGATTTAGAAGTCTCATTAAAATAGATTCAGCAGTTTTTGAGTTTAGGTACAAATCTGAAGACAGATGGATATACAAATTTGTAAAGGTTTATAATTGAAATGATGTGGTGAGTAGAATTTCTTTTAAAGTGATTTAAAAAATATATTTCAATTTATAATTTTTTTTTAATATTTTGATTGAAGAAAAAGAATATAATACTTTCTTAGATTTACGCGAATATTTGACATTTTAAATAAAACTATCTTTTCGGATTTTGTCGCGGATTTATTTGGATTTTTGTTTCCCGAAGCATTCGAAACGTCGGGAAACAAAAATCCAAATAAATCCGCGACAAAATCCGAAAAGATAGTTTTATTTAAAAAGAATATAATTTTTACGATTCATATTCGAAACAAAAAGGGAAACGTGTTAAAAATCTAACGCCATTTTGTCAATGTCTAGACCGAGAAATAATTTAAAACCTAGATTTAGTGGGCGGGGCTTAGCACCTCCTACCCGGAAGTCACGCCCACCAGCCCTCCTTTAGCTTTCCTTTAGTTTTCAGTAAGACGTCGTCTCGTCAACACGTGTCGCTCTCACGTTGGTGGTAAATTATGAAAAAAACTCAAAATTTTCAATGAAATTCTTCAAAAAACACCATGTTAAAGTGAATGCGATTGCTTGTTAACTGTTTCGTTTTGAGTTTTTGTGAATTTTAATGATTTTCATGTGTTTTCTGTTTTATTTGTTTGTTTACAAACAAAAACTTCAGTGAGATCACAGAGGTCAAGGTTATATTTTGACGGTTTACGTAAAAATTGACATTTGTAATATTTTTGACATTTCAATCAATAAGTCTTGTTTAAACGCTGTCTGTGCTTTCTATAATTAGGCCTCGTTACAATTTTGCTCAAAAATTCATTGAACCTTCACATTGTGTTTTGCTAACATTAATTACGAGGAAATTATTGCAAAAAGTGTACGAAAACAATCAAATTGGATCCATCAACCATCGACGAGCCCCTCGGGGCCGGAACTATAAACAATAGTAAACCAACGAAAACTCTGTTAGTCCATCCCTTCAGCAAAAACTCGAATACTAAAGAAAACGACAAACCTAAATATTTACTAGAAACTCCAGTTGATTTGAAAAGAAAAACCCCTCTTCTAGAGATCCCTAAAGAATTTCAGAAGAAACCTAAATTGTATAAAAACAATAACAATGGTGGGACTGAAATGATAAACACGTCAATACAAACTGGTGAATGTCAGAATTACTGTCAAAATACTGTCAAACATTGCCATCATTGCTGTCATCACGGATGCGAAGATACTGTTAAAGTGATAGAATCAAAACATTGTTCTAGTGATCAATTAAAAAAGAGATCCTGTGGTGGTAGACTATCAAAATCGTGTGTCACCGAACAGCCAAAACCCTGTTCGACTGGACTGTCCAAAATCTATGTAAATGAACTGTCAGATTGTGTGGATGTACTGTCAAAATCTTGCGGCCTAGTTTCCACGTCTTGCACCAATAACCCAAGTCCTTGTGCGGGGGACCTGTCAAAATCCTGTGGCAGTGGACTGTCAAAATCCTGTGCCAGTGGTGAACTGTCAAATCAGTGTGGTGGGGAACTGTCAAAAGCCTGCGGCTGTCAGAGTCAAGCTGTCAAAGTGATTTTCGCGCCAGCCATGATGCCGTCAATGTTTCCGATGCCGGGTGTGCCGTACCTGATGAAGCCTACAATAAAATGCAACGAAAAGGTTTGATTGTTTATTAACAACTGCATCACGCGGGTTTACTCGCGAAAAGCGACCAATTAATATTAGACTAGATCACGTATTCGTCCACGTATTTAATACACCTCAAAGCTTATAATTATATATTTTTTATTATTCTCATATTATGACCTCTCATTAAAGCAGTTCCACTACTATATTTATGTATCCTCATCAAAGTTTGAAACAGCTCAATAAATTATACATTAAAATTTTAATAAAACATATAGGTTTCTATGTGGTTAGAATCTAGAATAAAACTTATATTAAAAAAAAAACAAATCAATGTCAAAATTGAATTAATCTTTTTCTATTCTATTTCTACATAATAAATATAACTAAGGCCTTTTTAACATTCCACTGCTGGGGGTGGGTCAACCCGCTCTGACCAAGTGCGAGTTGGCGGATTTCACATGTCTTTCGGAAATTAGTTAGGTTCTCTCAGAACAGACATGCAGGTTTCCTCACGATGTTATCCTTCACCGTTAGATATGTGGTAATCATTTTAGAAATAATTAACATGATAATATCAGAGGTGTGAGACCCGGGATTTGAACCTGCTTCACTTGGTTTTCTAAGCTTCACCACTGGGCTACCACTGTCTGCCAACTCGCACTTGGCCAGCATGGTGGACTATGTCCTGATCCCTCTCACATCGAGAGAAGACCGTGCCCAGCTGTAGGATGTTAAAAAGTACTGAATACATAAAATATAGTGTTAGGCTACTACTATGTAAAAGAAGATATCATCATCATCATTTAATATAGTATATCGTTAGTCTACTAAATATAATATACTCGTATTATGTATATAAAAATCAATTTCTGTTTGTTAGTCTCGCTAAAACACAAAAATGGCTGGACTGATTTGAATAATTCTTTTTTTGTTTCGTTGGGAGTGTGTCAGGGGTGGTTTGAGTATAAAAGATATATGGAAAACCCATAAGAACAGCTGGAAAATGGAAAAGTTTAGAACTGTTTATTTTTATATGGGAATCACTACTTCGGATTACTTTTGATAGTGGCGGACGTACCATTTACAACAATGCGTCAAGTTTAAGTTGGAAAGAAATAATATATGTCTTATGTATATATATCTACTCTATATATTCTATCTATTTCATACTAACTGTTAAAACGTACCTAGAAGGAGTGGGTCGCTGGTAAATAAAAAAAATATAGTTCAACGTATACACAAGAAGAAATAAAGCCGAACTTTCCCATTTCGAAGTCGGTGAATAAAACAAAACATAATTCAGATTAAATGTAAATTCAACACATTCGTTTAAAACGCGCAATAAATTTTGGCTAAACTTCAATTTTATTCATAGACAAAGTATAAAGCAACCCTCACGGTACTTAAGCGGGGTTTGTATTATGTGCTTTATTTCACTCACTACCCTATATTTCTATAAAGTCTC
Source organism: Brenthis ino (assembly GCA_921882275.1). NCBI lineage: Eukaryota > Metazoa > Arthropoda > Insecta > Lepidoptera > Nymphalidae > Brenthis > Brenthis ino. The sequence continues at coordinate 6,367,162 of OV170229.1, forward strand.
ATCAAAATGGGTTCAGCTAGTTAAAGGATTATTTAAAAACTAATAATGTATACATATAATAAAATTCTGTGTCGAATCTGTACATTAAATATTTTTGAAGTTATACTTCTTTTGGCACGTTTGGAAAAAAATATGAGAGTAAAATGTTTACGATGCGCGCGCACATCGACAGCCAAAAAGCGACATAATGAAGTTAGCTGCATTTCTTTTATAAACAGAGAGTTGTGACATACGATGACATCTTTATCTATTTTTGTTCTGTTACGCCAAAGAAGTATAACTTCTTACGTGCGTACATACTCGTTAGTACACACACAAGTTTTTCTTTTTAAGTATAGTGCTATTATACCATACTTATTTCTTGGATGGCAGAACACTTTTTGACCTTTGCCTCTAAACAATATGTTTTTTTTTATATATTTTTTTTTACATTTTATAGTGTTTTTTTTGTAGTTCAAATATTTTTGATCATTTTATTCTTATAATACTCTTCAGCGTTCCTTAATTAGATGTAATTGTAATGATAAAGACGATGTTTTAGAAAATGTAAATTATAATATATAACACACACACGTTTTTTTATTGAAATAGCCATTATTATCGCTACAGAGGAGCCGAGTCTATTGTTTTTAGAATGTTTGTCTGTCTTTCTGACACCACTGGGCAGATTTTAATGAAATTTGGTATGGTGATAGCTGGTTATCCGGGTCAACATATAGGATACTTTTTACTGCGGGAAAATATCTCATCTCTGAAAAATCTATACTGTTAAAACGTACCAAGGGATGAACCCGAGCGGAGCGAGGGTGTGTCTATAGTCTATATATAAATAGCAAAATTTCAGTACCTTTTTCTTCTCTGTTTGTCAACCGATTTTCTTTTTTTTGCTTAGTAGTTATTGATGAGTTTTAGTGTTATTCCAAATCCGTCCAGCCGTTACAGCGTGAAGGAGAAACAAACATACACACACTTTCTCATTTATAATAGTTGTGGTATACTATACTATATATAGACATTCGTCGGTCTGTACGTACGGATAAGCTTTCTAACCGGATAACGTAACGGCTTTTCCTGTCCGGAAACACTTGAGCGGGATCGTAAATCTGTCGAGATGGAGAAGCACTACGAAGCACACACAAGGCACTTGAAATAATTAGTATTGTAGATTTGAGGAACTGTTTGTTTACGACTTTTGTTAAGTCGCTTTTAATAACTTTAATTTTTACACAATAAAATTATAACTAAGTCGAATCTGTAGATTATATATTTTTTTTGGAAAATCTTACTGAAATAGTAATTATTATCGGTAAAGAGGCCGAATCTACTACTAAATAAATACTATATATTTAGAATTTTTGTCTGTCTGCTTGTCTAGGGACGCATCACGAGAAAATCACTGGACAGATTTTGATCTGCAACGATAGCTGGGTATCCAGCTTCATATCCTGTTCATCTCATGTTGAATTTCATTATTCGTATAAATGAATGTGTTTCAGCGAGAAAAAAACCGAGTGAAGCGGGTTCAAATTCCGGGTCTCGCGCTTATGATATTTTCATGTGCGAATCATTTCCAACATTATTACCACGTTGTCTTACGGTGAAGGAAAACATCGTGAGGAAACCTACATGTCTGAGAGAACCTAGCAAGTATTCGAAAGGCATGTGAAGTCCGCCCGCACTTGGCTAAAGTGGTGGACTGATCTCCCTCGTATTGAAGGGAGGCCCATGCCCAGCAGTGGGACGTTAAAAAGTATTAAATACAATAAAGAATTGTATAGAAAAAACAAAAATAATAACAATTATTTCTAAGTTGTTATTTAAATCTGTCCTGAAGCTCTTATAAAGCATTTTCATTACATTTCACAGTTTAGTTCACGCTCACACAGCAAATGCATATTAACCCATAATATATAAATGATACATTGCAACATAATTTAACATTACATATAACTCATAAATATCATCAACCGAGAAGTGAACCTGTACCCTGTCTCACGTAACCGCTATAAAAGTCGAAGGCTTTATTATGGGGCTATACAGGTTGATTTATGAAAGGACGTCTTGGAAATAATATTTTTTATATATTTTTAAGGCATGATAACTTTGATGTATATAAATAGGCAAAACATTTTAGTACTATTTTCTCTTCAGTTTGTCAATTCCTTTAGTTATTAATAAGAATATCAATAATTAGTTTAATTATGTATCTATCAAATTTATAAGCGTTCAGAGGACCAAAAAGCAAATTCTTAGGTTTTACATATTAGTATACTCTTAAAATGTAGTTTTTGTATTTTTTCTCAGAAATGAGATATTTTCCCGCGGTAAAAAGTATCCAGCTATGTAAAACCAGTAAGTATCCAGCTATCATCATACTAAATTTCATCAAAATCTGTCCAGTGGTTTTCTCGTGATGACAAAAATTCTAAGAACTATAGACTTGGCCTCTGTATCGATAATAATGTCTATTTCAATAAGAGAAGAGAAAATATGTAATGTACAGATTCGGGTTAGTTACAATTTTATCATATGTTAAGATGTCTTTCATGTAGCTATATATATATATAACTTTTAGACCCCTTTATTTCAGCCCTTTCACAAAATCTGTTTTTAGTTAATGTTTGCCTATCTATAAACTGCCTACATGATACCTTTCAGCATTTATGGTCACTAGTTTTCGAGATTTCGTGTTTAGTCAGTAATTCAATGAAAGATCTTACCTTTTTATTACAAGCATGTACTACCAACTTACCCCCGCTTTGCTCGGGTGTACGTACCTAGGGAGGTACGTTTTAAATAGATATAAATAGTTATTAACCAGCGTTAGCCATGTAATTTTTTTTGTGCCTTCTCCGATGTCTTAATAGTTATTATGCTGTTCCGGACGATCAAAGATCAAATCCAATAAATCAAAAATCGTTCCAGCTGTTCTAAGAGTTATAAATGGTGTGACTAACCCGACGTTGTTATGTATATAGATATAAATATATATAAAGTCCAAAAAATTTAGAAATATTTTTGTTTTTTTTTTTTTTTTTTAAACAGCCTGTGTATGTAAAGGTGTAAGAAGCACCCTTTACGGTCGTGGTTTGAATGTATTACACATGAAATATGGACTCTATGGGTTACGTAAAAATATAAGTTAATACTCACTCGTATGTGGGCGTAACTTACTTTTCTGCGGCTTTTATAAAACTTTATATGTATATAAAAATCTATATATAATTATAAACTAGCAAAACCCGCAGCTTCACTCGCGTTAAAACTACAAAAAACGATTTCTTTGCCTGTTGTTATAAGTAATTAATGCAGAAAACTCCCTCTCCCCCGCACGCCCTGCGTCACCCTGCGCGATCTATTTGGCTCTCTTGATTTTGGTAAAACTTTGATACACATGTCTCATAATTTTAATTCAACATGTATGTGTACCAATTTTCGAAATTGACCCAGACAATAAAAAGTCTATTGGTAAAAAAAGCATATGAAAATCCGTTTATATAGTAGTTTTTGAATTTATCGTGTTCAGACAGACAGACAGACGGGGCGGAGGGACTTTGTCCTCACATCATCACTTTGGAATCACGCTATTTTTGACTTTGTCATTTATTTTGGCGGACTCCGGACCTATATAATTATAAATATAAACACCCATGGCTGGAGTACAAACATTCGTGCTCATAATACAAATGAATGCCCCCAGCGGGACTTAAACCCGCGACCGCTGGCGCAGCAATTAGGGTCACTACAAACTGAGCCAAACGTGTCGTCAAAAAGTCATGGCACGTCGCTAGTTGATAATAAAATGGTAAAATAAACGTATAAAGATAATCCAGTTCTTTCTGACACCTATCAGCGGTCAGCAGCCTAACATAACAATACGAGATGGGTACAGTCGTGATGAAAATACATTACATTTTATAAAATTAATTTTTTTTATCTATATACAATATTTTAAAGCTGAAAAGTTTGATCTTTATTTCTACTTTTTTCACGAGTTCACTGCCTGTATACAAGTGTTACTCAAATACATTGTAATAAAAGAAAGGTAAACATTTTTTTTTGTTTAAAGGGAATATTTTCTAGCAATACTATTTTTTTAGTAATTAGAAAGCTACATCGTTACATCATTAGGGTCTACGGAGAAGCATGCACTAAAAAATTGTTGCTGACTTAAAAACAAAGAGTTTTTTTTTTACTTTGGTTGATGTTTTTATTCTGGTGTAATTTTTTTTTAAATTGCTGTCTTTTACAGACGTACCTACAATGCGTGAAGCCGATGACAAAAATTTATTATTGGATATTTATTAAAGCACTTTTGTTCGTGACAGTACCCCGCGTAGTTTGACCAAGGGGTCGCTATCTACCGACCGCAGTACCGTAAAGAAAATATTATTGTGAGCAAGTGTTCCTTTATTCTGTCTTAATCTTAGGTTATATTTCACTTAGCTAGAGACCGTGACTTTGCTTGCAATAATAATCCATACTAATATTATAAATTTGAAAGTAACTCTTTCTATCTGTTACGTTTTAACGTCTAAGCCGTTAATCTAATTTTGATGAAGTTCGGTGTAGAGAGCGATGTTACCTTGGAGAATGATATTGGATACTTTTTGTTGCAAAGTTTGAAGTCAGAAGCAAAGAGTTAAACGTTTGTATTATGAACAAATTATTTCTCAAGTTAAGGATAAAAAATCATTATCTTACTAATATTATAAATGTGGAAGTTTAGAATTTAGATGTATGTTTGTTACTCATTCACGCCAAAATAACTGAGCTAATCTGGATGAAATTTGGCACAGATATAGATTATAGTATGGAATAGTACATAGGATTTTATCCCGGAAAAATGTATGGTTCCGGGACAAAGATAGATTGGTTTTTGTTTTGCTAGGGATGTTTCGGTGTTTTTGACCAATCTTACTTACCTACTTCTCCTATTTATATATATATAATATATATATATATATATATATATATATATATATATATATATATATATATATATAATAATGATAATAATTTAATAATTTTTATTTATTATAACACAACAACAATAAAAAAACTATAAATTAGATAACAATATACATTTACATTTGAAATAAAAATTAACATATAATTAATTGATTAATTTAAAATTTATTTATTTCAAATCAAATCAAAATTTCAAATTTTGTGGTTGAGATCCCCTTTTAAGCAAATAATTTGCCTGTATTAGGAGACCCCGCCCTTTCATAAAAACGTAATTTTATATTTTAGCTGATTATAATATTATGGGTAATACTACAAACTTAAATAGATCAATTAAGACAAACAAAAAATAAAAATAAAAATTAGCGTACATATATTTGTTTGTGTATTGTGTGTGAGAGTGTGTGTGTGTGTGTGCGTGCGTGCGTGCGTGCGTGCGTGCGTGCGTGCGTGCGTACGTGCGTGCGTGCGTGCGTGCGTGCGTGCGTGCGTGCGTGCGTGCGTGCGTGCGTGCGAGCGTGCGTGCGTGTGTGCGTGTGTGTGTGTGTGTGTGCGTGTGTGAGTATTTAATGAATATGTTCTAACAGTTTTTCCGTATCATTGTAACTAAGGATTTTTATCCAATCTATTAATGTCTTTTTGCATTTATGGTAATTGTAGGGGTAAACATAAATGATACCGTTAATTAGTGTTATCAATAACAAAATGATTATGGTCGAATTTCATCCACTGGACAAACTTTTTACGTTTACGTTTATTTATTTCTGTAGCAATATGGATAACTCAGGCAGTGTTAGCCCAGCGGTAACGCGCTCGCTTGGGAAACCGAGTGTAGCGGCTTCAAATCCCGGGTCTCGCAACTCTGATATTTTCATGTGCGAATTTTCATTTTTAACATGATTATCACTTGCCTTAGGGTGAAGGAAAATATCGTGAGGAAACCTGCATGTTTGAGAGAACCTAGCAAGTTTTCGAAAGACATGTGAAGTCCGCCCGCACTTGGCCAGCGTGGGACGTTAAAAAGGGCTGAATACATGGATAAACTCGTGGCTCACCATCACTTCGCTCGGGTTCGTCTCTAGGGAAAAACAAAAACTTAAAAAAAACCGACTTCCAGGCACTAAAATGTAAAAAATAACTAACCGGGGGTTTTCATTTAGAATAGATACCCAATCAGATATTTTCAAAGTCGGTGCCAGCCGATGCAAAGCAAATCTAATTTATTTCGATACGCATAATACATATTTACCTATTAAATATTCATATCTTAAAATATTGTCAGCGTTAACACGCCACGTGACCATGTCGAGGACGACTTACATGAATTTACTCCCCATCCAAACAAACCTGCCTATACAAGTTTTCACTTCAAAAATAAATCTATTCCACGGGAACCTTACATTTTCTGGAATAAAAAGTAGCCTATATGCTATTCCAGACTATAATCTATCTCTGTGCCAAATTTCATCCAGTTCCGTTCAGCCGTTCTGGCGTGATTGAGTAACAAACATCCATCCTTCCAAGCTTTCGCATTTATATAGTAGTAAGATATAAACCCTAAAAAAAAATCTCCTTAAAACTTTTTAATATTTTTAAACACCAACTTACTCGCGAATTGTCTTAAAAATTCCAAACTTACAAAATCTCAAGTCATCTGACGATCATAAAAATTTTCCTTATAATTAGACTCGCTTGTTGAAGTTTTTTCTTTTGATCCTTTGAGTTTGGGACAAATTGTAAGATGTAGCGTTTTTACAAGCTTTAATTTAACTTTCAATGTTTGTATGTATGTTTGTTTGTTTCTTTGGGTCAAATCTTGCAACTGAATTTTAAATCAGTTGTCCTGAACCGATTGAGCTGAACTTTTGCATACACGTTTAGTTTAGATGACAATGCATGGTTAGATAAGTGACGTTATTGTAATCCAATATGGCGGACGCCCAACGATGGTGGACTATGTTTTTTATGCATAATTTGGATATCGAAATAATTTGGATAAGAATACGAATAAATAAAAAATAAACTTTTTTAATCAATATGTTATTTTTTATATTAATTTATTCATAAATGTACCTAGCTTTATATGAGATCGGTTATACCTTTGAAGTGGTAGTAGCCATATTACTTTTCGTACTCAGATGAAATTGACAAAAAAAGTTTTTTTTTTAAAAAATACGCAATACTATCTTAGATACGAAAATATTTGGCATTATGGAATAAAACTATCTTTTCGGTATTTTTCGCGGATTTCTTTTGATTTTTGGTTCCCGACGTTTCGTATGAATGAATGGTCTCTCCCGTGTCTATGATTGCTTGAAAGTAACACTAAATCACTTAGTAGCCTACGTTTTACTCCAGGCCCTTATCTCTGTTTATTAAATTTCATCCAAATTCGTCCAGTCGTTTTAGTGTAATAGAGTAACAAACATACAAAAAACACCATAATTTTTTTAAATGTTTCTTTTTCAAGAAAAGAAAATATTTGTTTTATTTATAACAGGTTCCGTAATTAATATGTAAATATTGTATTCAAGTAATAAAAATGGGAAAATAATAATTTTTGTTTTTTTATTGATGAAAATGTGCCAAAAACCCGCTTTTGAGTTTTTTCTTCTCCACTAATTTTCCATCAGTAATATTGTAAGCGTAAAAGTTTGGATGAATGGATGGATTTTTGTTATTCTTTTACGCAAAAACTACTGGACGGATATTTATAATACTTTACAGAAATATAGGTTATATATCATAGTAATATATAGACTATACATTTTTAAGATAGATAATTGAACTACGCGTGCAGTTAAACGCAGAAAACGCTAGTCTACACATATAATAAAATTCTAACTAAGCCAAAGCCAAGCCAAATCTGTACATGAAATATTTTTTGGAAAATCTTATTGAAATAGCCATTATTATCGATACAGAGGCCGAATCTATAGTTTTTAGAATTTTTGTCTGTCTGTCTGTTACCGCATCACGGAAAAACCACTGGAAGGATTTTGATGAAATTTGGTATGATGATAGCTGGTTATCCGGGTCAACATATAGAATACTTTTTACCGTGGGAAAATGTCTCATTTCTGGGAAAAATACAAAAACTGCATTGTAAGAGTACAGTAATATGCAAAACCTAAAAGTATGGTTTTTACTCATCTGAATGCGGGCGGGAGCCGCGGGCAATGCTAGTGTATTATATTCTTCATCAAGTAATTTCTGTAGGATAGCTGAAAACTGAATATAGGTTTTCGAAACGATTTTCAGTTAAATTGTTAGTTTTTTAAGGCAATCTAAACAAATTTTACGTCTAATAATTTCATGCTCTTTCCTGGCATAACGAAAATCAACAGAAATATATGAGTTTTTAAAATTAGCTTCTTAGAAAAGACGCTAGTACTTCAAGTTTGTACCACACGTTAATAGGCGAAGTTTCGTCAAATGTCCCACTCTTGGGGATCGCTAATAAGCATACAAATCGTTCTTTACACTCTTCCTTAATCACTGTTGTCTTAAAGATGGGGGCCATGAAAATTAGGGGTCAATAATTTGCTTCAAACTGTAGCATTAGTTGTAAGACACGATGGTATCAAGAAATTGCTATCAGTAATACGAACTTAGTAGAGTGTTGGTAATAACCACATATAGCAAAATAGTTACGTATTTTTTTCTTTTTTTGTTTAGAAGCTATTGATATTAGTGCTGTCAATAAAAAAAAAGATATATTCTATTCATGTTTTTAATATTGATTATTAAAGTCGAATTTCCATCACTAGACGAACACTAATTCATATTAAATGTTCATATTTTATCCAAAACGCAATGTATTTTTGTATCTTTTACAATTTTGGACATCTAAAGTGGTAAAATTTTTAAATATTACCTACTGTAACTTTTTTGAAGTGAAACTTCTTTATGGTTGTGATTTGAAATTCGATAAAACGGAAACCCGACACGAAAAAGAGACAAACACATAAATATATAGGATTAAGTCGGCGAGAGAACGAGATAGAATACATTGCTATATTGCCATGGTAACCGTTGTTATTGTCTGACAAATGTATAATTGTCTGACAAATGTATAATTTAGAAAATAACTAGCGGCTTCTCGCTTTGCTTTGGTACATTCTTAGGTCTCCCCCCCCAGTAACATATTGGAGGGATGGACCTACCACCTTGTCGAGTGGGGAATGGGCACTAAAAAGGTGGTTTCCGTGGGTGATGTAACATTCGCGTTGCTCTAGGTAATTCTTTGTTAGCAGAGAGTTTAACCATGTTTAACCATTACATGGCATGTTATAATAAGACTCAATACATAAGAAATTTTAGTCGATATGGCTTTCTGAATGAAGATAGTGAGAGGTCTCCATATTGATATAATAACGTCACCCAGATTTCGGGCATGGCGGCCAATCTCACTGAGATTAACTTTTTGCGCAAGTGATATTATAGTACACAAGTGTACGCGCAGACACAAGTGCACTCTCTATTAATATCACTCTCAAACTTAGGAGAGAGCAAGCGTAGGATAACGGCTTTACGTGCTCTGCATTGGCACGGGGGTGAAACACCGCCAACCCAACTCCTGGCTGTTACTGAGAATATCTTAACCAACTTCAAACTCAACATGGCCCTACCCGGGACTCAAACCTAAGACCTCCAGATCTAATGATATAACGTGTATATTCTTAGAAGAACCCGAGTGGAGCCAGCGGGCCTCACTAGTTGCCTATAAGTGTACATTCAAGAAATTCAATCCAATAAATACAGACCCTCAGAAAAAAGATATTAGTCGACACACATGTGTTCCGATCTGATATTCACGATGTGATATATTGGAAATGAAATTGTCGTCTTACAGTCTGTCGGTTTGTTTATATCTATATCTACATACATAAAAGCGAAAGTAACTCTATCTGTTTGTTACGCATAAGCTACTGAACCAATTTTGATGAATTTTGGGTTAGAGACGGATGGGATCTTGGAGAAGGATATAGGCTATTATTATTATTTTTTTATTTCTATTTTTGCGGCTATTTGGTATCACTGCGACCATTTATGGTCTATTGTGATCGCCGCTATTTGTACTAGAGTGAACCACTAAACCCTGCTGATGTTAAGAACTGCAGGATTTTCTTAGCGTTGCACTCTTTTATTTCATCAAGGCTTGGAAATTGTTTTTCTAGATGAATGCTGCGTTTGTGCATGAGCGGTCCACATTCCCACAGAAGATGAAGTGGCGTTTCGTCTGCCTCCCTACAAATTCTGCAGGTTCGCGTTTCGCTAAGCCCCAAGTTGAACATGTGCTTATTTAAGCAGCAGTGTCCAGTAAAGGCCCTTACCAGTATTCGTAAGGTTTTCCTGTTTAGCCTTAGCATAAGATTGTTGGACCTTTTGTCGTAGGCTCTAATTAGTGCCTTGGAGTGACTCATTCCCTTTGATTCAGTCCAAGCCTTGTTCGCAGTCCTGAGACATGCTATCATTACGGTTCTTTGAGCCAGGCTCTTAGGTATTCCACAGAAGGGCTCAGGGCCCTGCTGCATGCCAAGAGCTCCCCCTCTAGCGAGCTTATCGGCACATTCATTGCCAATTACCCCTGCATGACCCGGTACCCATCTTAGCACTACTTTATATGCTATTTTTGGATATAGGCTATTTTTTGTCCTAAAAATTGAACTCGAAGAGGGTGAAGTAGGGGTTTTCAACCCCTGTTGCTTGTATTGGGAATAAATCATTTCTCAAGTAGAGGACATAAAAATTCGTTATATCGATAACAATGACTACTTATTTCAAGAAGATTTTCCAACAAATATTTAATGTACAGATTCAGCTTAGTTAGAATTTTATTATATGTAGATATAGATTATAAAGCGAAATACTACTAACTGCTTAATCACGAAAGCTCAGAAAGTATAAATGCTACAACTTTACATTTGCGAATGGATTCCTAATAGAGAGTAGGTATCTGCTAAGAAACCATTTTTGGAAATTCAACTCCTAAATGGGTAAAAATGGCGTTGGAAAATCGTAATAAAAATCGATTATTTTTAAAGGTTTTGGAAAAAAATGGAAATCACGTTTTGATCAATTTATTCAGTATATCCATAAATAACTTCATACATAATCAGAGCCCCACCAATGTTTGTTTTATTTATAAATATAGATAAATATAATATTTTCAGTCACTAAAAAATAAACAGTGAGTTTCATGCTACAATGGTTTCAATTTCACGTCTCGAATGATTTAAACGTTATCATAGTATGGAATTGCCTGATTTTTTTTATTATCAGTGAGCCCAAATAAGAAGCTTTTGAGCAGTTATTGAAGAGTTCTACTAACCTCCTAGTTCCAACATCAGATCTTTGTGAGTAAACTAGATTTATAGATAACTAGTATTCCTAGGTACCTACCAGTATTCAGCCTTTTTTAATGTCCCACTGCTGGGGGTGGGCCTCCTTTCAATATGAGAGGGATGAGGCCATAGTCCACCACGCTGGCCAAGTGCGGGCGGACTGAGCATGTCTGCAGACAACTTGCTAGCTTCTCTCAGACATGCAGGTTTCCTCACGAGGTTTTCCTTCGCCGTAAGGTGATGTTCTCCTAGCCGATTCCGGCTACGGCGGCAAATCTCATTGAGACTAGCCAACTGCGCAGGAGATATTATAGAGCACATGTGTACGCGCAGACACAAGTGCACTCTCTATTCCTATCACTCTCATAATCCGGTGGGACGACCACTCGACACGACCGGTGAGAGTTAAGGCGCAGGACCGACGGCTTTACGTGCTCTCCGAGGCACGGGGGTGAAACACCGCCAACTTCCCAACCTCGGGCTGTTACTATGACTTATTATACAGTAAGACTCAATAACTAAACTTGGCCCGACCCGGGACTCGAACCCAGGACCTCCGGATGTGCAGCCGTACATGCTAGCCACTACACCACCGAGGCAGTTAAAGTAATCATGTTGGAAATGATTCGCACATAAAAATATTAGAGATGCGAGAACAGGGATTTGAACCCGCTTCACTAGTTTTCTCAAGTAAGCGCGTTACCACTGGGCTACCACTGCCTTACGGTAACCTTTATGTTTCTCCACTTCATAGTTTATCCGTGTACGAAACTTCATCCAAATCCGTCCAGCCGTTACAGCGTGAATATGTTTGTTATCAACAAACATATAAACTTTCACGTTTATAATATTATTCTTTAAGCCTTTGTGACCATGAGTGCTGTCAAATGTAAAGCATTCAAAACGTCGGGAACCAAAAATCGAAGTAAGTTCGAAAAGATAATTTTATTTACATTGTTAAAATATATTCACGTAAATTTACTTGTAAAAGAAAATAAAGTTTCCAAATATTTGATAAATTTATAGTTAAAAGAGCTAAAAATTGAGAATAATGTGTTCAATAATGTATTTTTTTTACTAGTCGTATCCTCTCTATTCCAATCCGACCATAAAGAAAATAATCTTTTTAAAAGAAAAAGAAACGTCTCGATCCCTGCGCCGTTTTCGATGCAAATTAGGTGTTTAAATAAAACATCGTCTTTTGTTTGAGGAAAAATTGCCGTTTCGATGCTTTCGAATTGATTAACAAGCATTAAAAGCACTTGATATATTCATACTGTCTGCCTTTTTACTGTCCGGCTTACTTGGCGACTGAAAATCGTTGAAGATCGATAATATTAGTTCAATATATTACATGCCTAAGAGTAGCTGATTTACTCCATTTGATGTTACTCCAGCTCATAGCCTATCTGTGTACTAAATTCTATCCAAATCTGTCCAGCCGTTTTAGCGTGAAGGAGTGACATACAAACATACATACTTTTGTATTTATAATAATTAATAGTAGGTAGTCCTATTTTAAGGTAATACATATCGAGTCTTAGGCACCACAGATCATTTAAAACGCGAATCTTTCATACATAATGTATGCTAAAAGCAACGTTTATCACTTATTTACCAATTCAGTAGACTATTTATTATGGACTCTAGAAAAACAAAAACAGATCTATCCCACGGGAACCGTACATTTTTTCACCATAAAAAGTAGCCTATGTGCTATTCCAGACTATAATCTATCTCTGTGCCAAATTTCATCGCGATCCGTTCAGCTGTTCTAACGTGATTGAGTAACAAACATCCATGCATCCAAACATCTAATCTTTCACGTTTAAAATATAACTAAGATTTCAAAGGAAATTAAAATCTTATTTTACAGTTCATCGAAAATTAATCCAGGACTATAATAACGTGTTTTTTGGAGAAACTATGTCTTTGATTTATTGGTAATGGTTATCAAATTAACAAAGAAACACAACTTCTTATAAGCAAAATCGGTTAAAACATATAAAATCCTGTGACATTATCCAGACTCTCTAATTGACGCGTCCCCTTCTAATTTTTCACCCATTTTCCGGCCAGATGGCCTTTAGGGCGTTGCGATTTGGGGATGTGTCACTGTTATACTGTTTTATTTTTAGACTAGCGACTCACGCTAGCTCCGCTCGGGTTAGCCTAGGGTCCTAGTTATGGTTTCTCCTTTTGTTAAATTATGGTTCTCTAATATATTATTAGACACATACTGTGTATTGTGTATTCCTTACATTTATTTATTGATGTGAAATTAGCCTATGGTTACAATATACATCTTTAAACTTCCTTACACACAACCTCTGTCCTCTCTCATTTTTTATCAAGAACCCACCTTAATTTTATTTTTATACCCTCATATTTTTTTAATGTCAAAATTTATAATTTTTAAATATTGTTACCATCAAATTAATTTTAATTATTGTCACAAAAATGAGCAGTACAATAAATAATAAAGTGTCGTTAACAATTTAGTATAGATTTCTCAGAGATGAGATATTTTTCCGCAGTAACAAGTATCCTATATGTTGACCCGGATAACCAGCTATCATCATACCAACTTTCATCAACATCTGTTCAGTAGTTTTCTCATGATGCGGTCACAGACAGGCAGACAAAAATTCTAAAACCTATAGATTCGGCCTCTGTATCGATAATAATTATTATAACTATTTTAATAAGATTTTCCAAAAAATATTTAATGTACAGATTCGACTTAGAATTTTATTATATGTACACTAGTGTATATGACTGAACTACTAAACAGCTGGACCGATTTTGATATTTTTTTTTGTGTGTTGTAGGTGAGTAGATAATATAAATACGTAAATTAAACATTAAAAAAATATGAATATTATGAAATAAGAAGTTTAATATATAAATATGATAAATGAAACATATTATGTTATAAGTCACCTACATGCTTTGCCGTATGATGCTAATTACTTGTCTTTATATAATTTAATCGTTTTCGTGAGATATTATATGTGGACTTTGTATGTTTGTACTGTAACTCTTTGTGGCATAGTGTATTTCCCTAAACGTTCCTTCTGTCTGTTTTTACGTGTGAGTTGACTTTATTATTACAATTTCATTAGTGACGTAACATATTCTTTTATTTGTGTTTTATCGTCACGCAACAACTACCAAATGTGTATTTAAGAAGTTTTTCTGGATAGTTTAGATTCACAACTGGATCAAGTGCAGTCGGGTTCTAGGATTTTTGTCAAGACCATATTCGGATAAGACATCTGTCGGGTCCGCTAGTAATATTATAGATACAAAAGGTATCTAGAGGAGACGAGAAGGAATCACTAGTTTAAAATAATATTAGTGCTACTATTATTAACATAATAATCCAACATGTAATCGAACTTACTACCACATCCCATTTGATCGATATGTCCTTTTAATCGCTTTGTAATACTGTCCCTTACTGCTAATGACTAAATCGAAAGGTATAAAGCTTTGAACACTGAATATAGCTTCGTATAGCATCCTATATTATAGTATAGCTATTTTCATAGGTGGTGCTTTATATAGCTTACAAATGCCACATAGGTCTAGTAATGATTTCTCAGAGATGAGATATTTTCCCGCAATAAAAGTATCCTATATATCGACCCATAACCAGGTATGATCATACCAAATTTTATCAAAATCTATCCATTGGTTTTCTCGTGATGCGTTCCCAGACAGGCAGACAAACAAAAATTCTAAAAACTATAGATTCGGCCTATGTATCGACAAATGACTATTTTAATAAGATTTTCCAAAAAACATTCAATGTATAGATTCGACCTAAAAAATTATTATATGTATAGATTATTCACTTATCATAATAATGAGTAAAATTAAAAATATAATATATTACTTTTAAATATTATTGTGTGGATTTATGTTTAGTTCTTCGATACTCTTTCCTTAGTAAGGCTACCAGGATAAGACTACGAGCTTTATGGTTTAACATAGGAATCTATAATATGTACGGAAGTAGATCCCAAACCTAGAATTACATTTACTCAAAACATTACTTTCCTTCTAAGATAATCGGTTAAAAATGAATTTAATAGCTAAGTTCATTTTCCAATGGATAACAGGCTTTAGGAATGTCAATTAACCCTTTCGTCGGCTCGTGAACAATTTATGTCATTGCCACCCTCGAGGTACAGATTTTTACTGTTTAATTTCATCGACGGGTTAATAAAGAGAAGGGACTCTTATACACCATTTGGTTATAATTATATGTAGAACGATGTGGAAAATATATTTTTTTATTCAAAATCTTGATGCCAGCAGTAATAGTTACGCCACTTTACAAATGCGCTTTGCCTCAGGTACTTTCAAAACATTGCATATATATTCCGTTGATGTCCCAAACTTTCAATCCCATTTTCACACCCTTAAAAAATGATTTCCGGGATAAAAACTATCCTATGTCCTATGTGTAAATCCAAAAAATCTGTTCATCCGTTAGCAGGCTCTCAGCTCGTATCTAGATAAAAGGATATAAAGAACTTCCACAGATCTAACCCATTCGAAACTTGGTATCCCGTTACTTCAATGACATTGCAACGATATGGTGACCTTGCCCTGATGCTGCAGCGTCACCTGGAGTCTACAAGATACTCAAATCTTTACTAAAACACTGCAGAGATATCGTGTTTAGACTCATTGAAATGGCTTCAATAAATAGCTTATTGTGTGGGGGTTTTTCTAAATTTAATTTAATTTCTTATCTATAAAAAAATACAGGTAGCGTCTCCTTTTGCCAAATTTTAAACTTTTTGGTGTTATAAGTTTGATGTGTCTGTGAATGTGTGTGTGTCTGTCTGTGGCATCGTAGCTCCCGAACGGATGAACCGATTTTGATTTTGTGTTTTTTTGGTTGAAAGATGAATTAGTTGGGAGTGTTCTTAGCTATGTTTGATGAAAATCGGTCCAAGATGGCCGCCACCAAAAAATGACGAATTACATGTCGGGGATTTTTTTAATTTTAAATTTATTTGTCTTAGTAACAGAATTGTCATAATGTTTTACTCTAGCTCATAGTCTATCTATGTACTGAATTTAATACAAATCGGTCCAGCCGTTACATGGCGAAGGAGTGACGAACATACATACAATACAAAATTTCACATATACATACATATAATAGTAGTTTTAATATAAAAATATATATTCAAACAACGATATTAATCTTTCAAACATAACGTTATTAGATAAAAAAGGGGTGTAGGGGACGAATGGAGGCTGACCGATTGATTCATATGCCTTTTTATCCCCCATCTCCCCAGCTTTCAATTAACACACGGACAGATCGAAATCTTTATTATATTACCGCTGAATTCGCGGTTTTGTGTTTTTTCGTTTTGTGGCTTCACAATGTTCTGCTTATGATTTTACGTGTGGATTTATTTTTGTCTGAGTTAAATAAGGAATTATACATTTTTTGTACGATGTATTTGCCAATTGTAAAATTTTTGTAAGTCTCTTTTTAATAAATATGTATATAATATAAATTTTCTAAATGAATTTCTCCCATAAGCATAAAAAATTGTTTTTAAATTATTTGGAAGACGATATTTTTAAAGCATTACTTCAACAGTACCTCGTTGTATCTTTTCAGCAAAACTGCCTTTTGAGCCGGTAGCAGATTTCTCACGGGCTTACATACTGATATTTAATTTAAAAAAAAAGGTAACATAATCCATTCATAAGTGCTTGTAACACCATTTACAACATTAAGTTAAAAAGTATAGTACAAGTGGTAACACGCTCGCTTGGGATACCGAGTGAAGCGGGTTCAAATCCCGGGTCTCGCACCTTTTCAAGTCCAAATTTTTTCCAACATGATTACCACGTGTAAATAGATAGATAGATACTTTATTGTACATCACAAAGAAATATACAAAAAGAAGATATAAACAATAGATAATGTACAGGAACTTTCGGCTCAGGGGTCGATATTTCACCAAATTTTTATTAATAACACTAAAACTCGTTAATAGTTACTAAACAAAAAGAAAAGAAAATAGTTTGACCAACAGAGGAGAAATGGGTACTAAACTGTTTTGTCGGTCCTATTTATATATAGACTAAAGGCTCACGTACGTTTTAATGTTTAGTATAGATTTCTTAAAGATGAGATGTATTTCCGCAGTAAAATACTATATACTCCTTTGTAATCAGCTACCATCATACCACACCAAATACCGCATCAAATTTGATCAAAGTCTGTCCAGTGGTTTTCTCGTGATGCGTTCCCAGACAGACACACAAACAAAAATTCTAAAAACTATTGATTGGGCCTCTGTGTCGATAATAATAACTATTTCAATAAAATTTCCAAAAAAATATTTAATGCACAGATTCGGCTCAGAATTTTAATATATGTATAGAAGATATATCATGTTTCCAAGAATATTTAGAATCATTAAATATTTCAAAAGAAGTCAAATCCCAAACCCCCAGTTGTTTGAATTTCATTTCAAATTCATTTACTATTCATTCATCTTTCACTTATTGAAGGGTTCTTTAACCGACTTGTGAATAAATTAATGACTTACTTTTTTCTATATATATACTCGTAAATAGACTAAATCCATACTAATATTATAAATGTGAAAGTGTGTTTGTTTGTTTGTCCTTCTTTCACGTCGAAACAGAGTGACGGAGTGACGTGATTTTTTGTTTGCAGATAGTTGGAGGGCTGGAGAGTGACATAGGCTACTTTTTATTGCGTGAGATTATCTCATTCCCATGGGATAACACGTTATAATACAACCCAAAAAATATATTTTATGATCAGAATTACTTGAAACTTGGTATTAATGCTCTTCAATATAATTAAATAAACACGGTTTGAGTATTTTTCGAAATTCATCTGATAAGAGGATAAAGTTTGATGACGACACGTTTGGCTCAGTTTGTAGTGACCCTACTTGCTGTGCCAGCGGTCGCGGGTTCGAGTTCCGCTGGGGGCATTCATTTGTGTAATGACGAATGTTTGTACTCCAGTCATGGGTGTTTATATTTATAATATGTATGTATTTAAAGTTATATATGTGTAGTGTATCAACTATCTGGTATCCATAACACAAACCTCGTAGCTTACCATGGAACTAGATGGTGCTGTGTGTAATGTACCAACGTATTTATTTCTAGTATACAGACGGACACTTCCCTGTCTCTCACAAGGAATAGAACCTGAGTTATATGTGAACAAATAGACTGATACATCAAATAACTTTGATATCTTGGTGTTTGAGTTAAATTAAACTAGAGCCAGTGTTTGAACAATACGTTTATGAATCAGTATGTTTTAGTAATCTCTTTACTTTGTTCTTAGCTGGGTTTTAAGCTGACTTAGTGTTCTCGTGCATTTACGTGGAGCTAGAGGTCCTAGGTTCGAATCCTGGGTCGGGCCAAGTGTAGCTATTGAGTTTTTTCGCCAAAAAAAATTCTCACTGGTAGTTGGGATGCTGGCGGTAGTATCAAAACTGTATTTCAAAACTCAGCAAGTGCAATTATGGGAAGCAGGTCTGTTAAGTTAAATCTGAGAAAAATGATACAGACATTGTTTTTAATTTTTTATCTAAAAAGGTATAGTGCTATTAAAACCACTTTAGACGGCAATATACCACCTAAATGGATGGATTTTTTCTTGACATGTTAGAAAAAAATCCACCTTTATGAAGGGAACACTTATTTTTGAAGATTTATCGACTATAAATTAATGTGATAATTGTTGAAACTATTATAAATGTAAATAAATATGTTGGAACATAACACACATCACCATCTAGTTCCATAGTAAGCAACGAGGCTTGTGTTATAGATACCAGATAGTTGATATACTACACATATACTTTAACTTTAAATACATACATATTATAAATATATATAAATATAAACACCCATGACTGGAGTACAAACATTCATGTTCATCACACAAGTGAATGCCCCCAGCGGGACTCGAACCCGCGACAGCTGGCACAACAAGTAGGGTTGCTACAAACTGAGCCAAACGTGTCGTCAAATCAATTTTTTTTTCTTTAAATACATAATGTGCCCTAAGATTAGTTAATAATGCATGCTATTTTACATATACACTGTGAATTATGTTGGTGTTAATTATACATATTTTGTTCAATATGGAAGGCAAGACGCTCGTACACAAGTTCAGTTAGTACGAGTGTCTTAGATTTGTATAAATGATTTTTTGTATTTGATAAATAAATAAATAAATAAAAATAAATAAATAAATAAGATGGGTGGTTGATGAAAATATTTTTTTTTGTTTCATAGTTCAAATAATGTTAATATGAAATTTATATTTTTTTACATACGAGTAGTTTAGTTTTTATGGGCTTAATTTTAATGGCTGAATCGATTTTGATGGGACGTAAACTATATTTTAGGTAAATCAAATCCTAAATTATAGTATGAGTTGTATAGAAATAATTATTAATTATTTAGCACTAGTGACTTACTCTAGCTTCGCTCTGCTGCATTCCCTTAGGGATTAAATTTATTTTAATGTTTTAGAAACGCTTAAAGTAAAAGTCCATATAAAATTCTTTGCTTTTGAGTCAAAAACCTTCTCAGATGTATACAGGATAACCCACCAGAGTTTCATTTTAGTATTATTTATAAGAAGAAATTTGAAATTTGGCAGAAAAAGTCATGGTGAGTAAGTGTATCATAAATGTAGAGAGAGGTAGAGAGAGTCGCGTGTAGATATTAGTCTGAATTTAAATATCTCGTCAGGTAAGCCGCAATAGGAATGAAAATATTATTTCGTGGTAGCTCTGTTTGCGCTGGCTAATTGGAACGCGTCGTCGCCTACGGCAGTATAAGGATGGGTGGCCATTTTATCGACATGGACCAGAAAATTCGTATTAAATAATATATTCTTTACTAGCAACTTGTGTTGGCTTTGCTCGGATAGATTCATAAGTTCCTTTTGTATTTATAACATTATTAGCTCACACTCGCTTCGCTCGGGTTCATCTCTAGATATATGTAGATATAGCACATTTTAATAGTTAGTATGGAATAAATAGAACATATATACATAGGTATGTATGTATATATGTACATAGGTATGATGAGTTGTTGTGGGTTGTATTATAACGTGTTTTCCCGTGGGAATGAGATAATCTTCCGCGGTCAAAGTAGCCTATGTCATTCTCCAGCCCTCCAACTATCTCCAGACAAAAAAATCACGCCAATTCGTCACTATGTTTCGACGTGAAAGAAGGACAAACAAACAAACAAACACACGTTTATTTATATTATTAGTATCGATATGGATAATTATTATTTATGTAAATATACTAATGTGTATCTTCGACTTCATAGGAAAATCCTTTACGAAAAACAGTTTTAATTGTTCCCTAAATTCCTTACCTGAATAAACTATTTATTACAAAAACCTAAAAAAAATATTATCTACATATTTCACAAGTGAGGTGCTTACCAACGAATAGCATTTAATTTTTATTTGTATATTAGCGGCTCACTCGCTTCGCTCGGGTACGCCTCGGCAAAAAAAACAAATCTATCCCACGGGAACGTACATTTTTCCGGGATTGATAGCAGCTACTGTGCTATTCCAGACTATAATTTATCTCTGTGCCAAATTTCATCCAGATACGTTTAGTTGTTCTGGCACAAACATCCATCTAAACATCCAAACATCTAAACTCACATTTATAATATTAGTGTAGATAGTATAGATATATGTACAATCGATATATTAACTTTCTCAACCCTATCATCTTGTTTAAATATTAATTCGCTCGACAAAGGGGTCGGTTAGACCCTTTGTGTAGGGGAGGTTATATCTTTATCGTCGCGTTAGAAAAATGTTAGGTTTAGTTTGTATGATATGTACAATATACATACATAGGTATGTACAGTGACGAGCAAAAATATATGACCATGTACACGTACAGTTCGGTAATAATATTTGATTGAATGAATCATTCATTAATATCTATTCTCACGTCATATATTTACTAGCAGAACCTACTAGCAGAACCCGCGGCTTCACTCGCGCTAACACTACAGAAAAACTCTAAATAAGTAGGTCTCATACAAACTTTCATCCGCTATTTTACCCTCTTATGGCATGAATATCGAAAAATGCTAAAACACGTATTTATTTAATTATATTGAAGAGTATTAATACCAAGTTTAACGTAATTCTGATAATAAATATTTTCTGGGTTGTATTATAACGTGTACTCCCGTGGGAATGAATTATCCCCCGTGATAAAAATAGCCTATGTCGCTCTCCAGCTCTCCACACAAAAAATCTCGTCAATCCGTCACTCCGTTACGACGTGAAAGAAAGAAAGACAAACAAACACACTTTCACATTTATAATATTAGTATGGATGTGTTGAAGGCAGTGGTATAGTAGTGGTAACGCGCTCGCTTGCGTAATCGAGTGAAGCGAGTTTAAATTCCGGGTCTCGAGCCTCGATATTTTTATGTGCGAATTATTTCCATCATGATGACCAGTTATCTTGCGATGAGGCAAAACATCGTGAAGTCTGTTTACCCGCACTTGGCCAGCGTGGTGGACCTAACCTGATCCCTCTTGTATTGAAGGGAGGCCCACCCCCAGCAGTGGGACGTTAAAAAGGGTTGAATACATACTGCACATTTATGTTGGCAACACTTATACTTAACTTATAAATAAAACTATCTTTTATGATTATTTTTTTTTATTTACGGCAATCATGGTCACGGGGGAGACTAGGTCGAAACAGTCTCTCCCGTGACCATGTGCGCTGGAAAGCAAGGCGCGCCAATAGATGTTTCACATCAAAAACAACTTTTTTTTCTCTCTGTTTGTTCCGGCTAATCTCCGAAACAGCAGCTGATGGACCAATTTTGACGGGACTTTGACTGAGATAACTAATATTATAAGGAAGAACTAAGGCTACTTTTATTTTAGAAAAGAATTAAGATCCCGCGCAACACGCGCAAAAGTCAGCAACACAACCACTGAGTTACAACGTAGCTATAAGCATTTAAGTAAAATCTGTGTAACGCAGTCGGAGTCAAGTCGCGAAGATCGCTCCAATGAACAATTTGATCTTACGCTTTGAAAAGTATACAGTGGATCAAATAGTTTTGAGCCTAGCTTCACTTGATTTAAACCAGTTTTTTTATATTTTCAAGATTAAGTAAATGTAGGAATTGAACTACCAAAATGGTAGTCCAATTCCTAATTTTATTGAATAACTAGCTGTGCCCCGCGGTTTCACCCGCGTTAAATTTGTTTGATTATAAACATCAGTTTTACAATAACCTATGGCTGATTTGTTGACATTTATGGTTACTGCTTCGCTCTCTTGGGTAGTAGCATAATGATATATCGCCTATAGCCTTCCTCAATGAACGGGCTATCTAATGCAAAATAATTTTGTGATGAAAATCTGGTGAGTTAATTTGTATACGCCTGGGAAGGTTCTTGGCTTAAAAAAAACTTTGGACGTCTGTCTTTTATTCCTTCCTAATACAAGCGAAGCGATGGTAAGTGGCTTGTACTGAATAAAAGAAAAATCGCATTGAAATTAAAATATATCATGTCAAAGCAAGTACAAAGGCTACCGCTTTATGAAAACGATATTCAAAAATTGCTAGTGGCTTCCAGCGATAAAGTTGCCTGCTGTTTATCTTTTTTTATTTTTATGTTTCTCTTTTGGTGTACAATAAAGAATGTTATTATTATATATCTAAACTTTATGTCAAGTATCAAAACAACAAACCGCACTACATCCGTAAGAGCGCCTTCTTATCGCGGCTTGTAGCATGAATTTTAATATTTAATTAAAAACTTGCCATGGTTGTTTCACGTTTAGAACTAAGGGTTGTTTTAGAATTTTATGGCTATTATTATATCGCGAGGGAAGCGTGTTGGGTGCTGAGGATGACGATATTTGTTGGACGATGTTTTGACATTTTTAAACTACCTCTGTGGCTTTATGGCTAGCATGTGCGATTGCAGATCTGGAGGACCTGGGTTCGAGTCCCGGGTTGGGCTATTATATAATTTAATTATTGAGTCTTTTTGTGAAGAAAGTCTCGGACCTCGGTGATAGTCCGGAGTTGAGAAGTTGGTAGTGTTTCACTCACGTGCTCTGGAGAACACGTAAACGTCGTGTCAATTTGTCATCCTATTGGTATATATAAGAGTCGAAGGTATATATGTACGAGTATATTCGGTACGAGTATATTGATATTTAATATTTTAAATAAAACTATCGTATCGAATTTTTTCGAGGATTTATTTTGATTATTCTTTCTTTTTTAAATCAAAATAAATCCGCGAAAAAGTCTGAAAAGATAGTTTTATTTAAAATTTTCTAGTTTGTTTCTTGAAATACAAACAAATTCGTGGCAAAAGGAATGGTGGGTAGCTCATCTCTACCCCAAAAGCTATTTTTCTTTCATCCTACACCCCATAATTACAAATCTTGATTAAAATTATACAATTTGCCGAGTAATTGAGACCAAGCTCGAGGGAATAATTAAATAAGTTATCAAAATCAGTTATTTTCTTTGATTTACGCAAATATTTGAAATTTAAAAAAAAAACTAACTTTTCGGATTTTTTCGCTGATTTATTTTGATTTTTGGTTCCTGACGTGTCGAATGCTATACAGCGCACATAGTCACGGGAGAGACTGAGGTTTTAGACGTCTCAAAGGTCAATCTAATATAGTTATAACAGACCTACCCACAAAGTTACACGATAACTTGTAAGAAAATTTATAAAACAAAATTGCGACTAAATCTGAAAAGATACTTATTATAATTAAAAAATAATAATTTTATCTTGAAATTTGTGGTTACGAAAGGTCCTTGGTTCAATTCTTATTAAATAGATAATTAATAAGAATTGAACCCCGGACTTTTCTTCTATACACACGCGAAAAGTTTGTATTTATGTTTATTTGTTACTCTGAAACGGCTGGACCGATTTGGATGAAATTTAGTAGATATGTATATATTAGCGACTTTTTAATTTTTCTTCTTGAAGTTGACATATTAAAGAATAGAAATAAGGCTCGAGTGAGAATGTGAATATTTTTCATGTTCAGAAGTCACTCGAAATGTCTAAGGTACTCTACTTGGAAACTTAAAAAAATTTGAGCGATCTTTAAATATTAAATTATCGATTTGAAATTTTCAAAATTCTAATCATTTTTAAAGTAGAAAATAGTGAAATAACGAGAATAAAAAAAGATTTTCAAGGATTTTGGAAAAAATTTTTGGAACTGCGCTTTAAAGGAGACTCTTAAAACATGATAAGCTAACATATTTTTGTAAGAGATTCGAAAAAAACTATTTTTTTTTGGGTCACCTATATATTAACATATATAGTAAAATTCTAAGTAAGCCGAATCTGTACATAAATTTTTTTTTGGAAAATCTTACTGAGATTGTGATTATTATTAATAAATAGGCCGAATCTATAGTTTTTAGATTTTTTGTCTGTCTGTCTGTCTGAAATGTACCACGTCTGTCTGTCTCTCTGGAATATATCATGTCTGTGGAATGCATCACGAGAAAACCACTGGACAGATTTTTATTAAATTTGGTATGATGATAGCTGGTTATCCGGGTCATCATATAGGATACTTTTTACTGCGGGAAAATATCTAATCTCTGAGAAATCGATACTAATCGCTAAAACGTAACTAGGAACGAACCCGAGCGGAGCGATGGTGAATCGCTAGTATAATATATATGTACATATATACAAATAAGTAAATTTTTGCATTCGACAGTAATGTACTTGAAAATTTATTAACCCTTCGCAAAAGGTATTAAATTTATTACACCCTCTTCTTTAGAGCCATTATATATACACTATAATTTTCAACGGCTTTGCTCACATGCTTTTCTATTTCTTCCTTTAACTACTAACGAATAAACTTCTTGTAAAACTTAAATTGGTCAATGTTAAGTGTTATCTAAGACTAAGGAATAATAAAACAGAGTATCAAAGAACTAAACATGAAGCCAAACAATAATCTACACTACTCTTATAAATAGGATAGACTTGTATGTATTTATGTTTGTAACGAATAAACTCAAAAATTACTTGACCGATTTAGATGAAATTTGGTGAGGAGATAGTTTGAGATCCTGGGAAGGACATAAGATATTTCTTATTTCGGAAATTAAAATCACTAGCGATTCACCCTGGCTTCGCTCGGGTTCGTCCCTAGCTTGCTTGATGCTTCCCAATACAAACTTTCACCCCCATTTTCACCTCCTTAAGAAATGATTTCTGGGATAAAAACTATCCTATGTCCTTCCCAACGTCTCAAGCTATCTTTGTACCAAATTTCATCTAAATCGGTTTAGTAATTTCGGAGCCTATTTTTCCTCTTTTTAATATTAGAATGGATTTTGTTACATAGCGTATGCTGATAATGCAACCCAACCAATTTTTTCCGACTTCAATTAATATGTAGTTTTCCCATGATATATTTTTAAGCTAAGATCTAAGTCTAGGTCTAGACAAAATTTTGGCTGAAAGCTTCTCTCTCAGTAAATCAACGATCACGACATGCTTTTAATGGTACGCCTTAGTTATAACGTGATTATATTCAGTGAAAATGTCAAATCCATACCTACAATAATGTAGTATGGGAGACAAAGCTCAATTAAAATAGTGTAAAATCGCTTTTTCTATCTACCCTTTTTTTTATTTGGCAGATTTTATATTATCATTTAGTAGCAACTCACCTTAGCTTCGTTTTGGGTTCGTCCCTAGTGAAAAACAAAAACAAATCTATCCCACGGGAAATGTATATTTTTCTGGGATATTATACCTATGTACTATTCCGGATAAATTTAATTAGTAGATCTGTTCCGATCTGGCGTGATTGAGTAACAAACATCCAACCAAACTGTCGCATTTATAATATTAATAATAGGATCTTAATGAAATTATTATGGAGTATAAATATGTTGAAAATGTACGGGAAAATGGGTTTAGACTCTAGGTCTAAAATCTTTTCTATAATATAATATGTTATCAGATTATTGTTATAATAGTGAAAGTTTGTATGTATGTATGTTTGTCACTCCTCCACGCTAAAACGGCTGATCCGATTTAGATTCAATTTAGTAGGCAGATAGAATATGCTTTGAAGTAGCGTATAGGCTATTTGGTACTCAGGTAACACCAAATTGAAGCGAAGGTAAGCTACTAGTGTTTTTATAAAGGAAGAAATATTCAATTAGAGTGTATGTTTTTGTGTGTATGATACGCGATATTTTTACTACATCTATTGTGTAGCATACGCACGAAAAAAAATATCTCTTTTTTTGAAGTCAGTCAAAAAACTAGGTATTCTAGGTGCTCTATGATAACCTAAATTTATTTATTTTTATTAATCACTATCCATTACTTAGTGAAGTGAAAATGACTGAACTGATTTTGATGAAGTTTTTTTATTGTTAAATAAAAATCTGAATTTAAGCTACTAATTACCATTTAATCAGTAGTGCAACTCAATCTTCTTTTTCGCACCTAATTTTTTACTTACATACTGACAATATACTTAAAAAAAATATATAAGAAAATGATAATTCAAAAGTGCTTTTTGAAGGTATATTTTAGTTTCATTTGTACGACACCCAGATTTGAACCCACTTCCCTTTAATATTAAATGAGTTACCACTACTGTTCTGCATATAGAAGCAGTAAATACAATAATCCTTACATACTTAAATAGAAAGACAATATTTTAATGCCAGCTCCTACACTACAATGCCTTTTGAAGTCGATTAATTGGTACATACCACTTTCCATCACGACGCATTTAGAAATCAAAGTGCTAGTTTAATAGAAATGACAAACAAAACAAACGTGTATTAATACATGTAGTTAATCAGTGACATACAGAGAAGTAGGATAGATTAAATATATATATATACAAGCGACTTATAGTTGCTTCGCTCGCCCTAAGGTTGAATGGTTTAGAAACGTATAAAAGACGAATATTCAAAGATTTTTTTTGTGCCAGACAATTTTTGTCCCGTATTTCACTATATTCAATTTTTACTTTTGCGATAAAATATAATAATAATAATAAGCGTTTATTTCGGACAAGAAGTCCATAAAAAATCATCAGTATTTTACATTAAGCATAGAACACAGAAATAAAATACTACATAAAAACTTTTTAACAAAAAAATAAAAACCGACTTCAAACAAAAGCACTAAAAAGTAAAAAATAACTGATTGGTAGTTTTCATTTACTATACATACCTAATCAAATATTTTCGAAATCGGTGCCAGAACATAAAAAGCAAAGAAGAAATATATATATATATATATATATATTTCTTCAATGTAATTTAATTATTATTAATTTAAATTGACTGATTGACATTACGTTACAAACAAATATACAGACCTATTTTTGCATTTATAATATTAGTTCAAATGTTATAATTTCTGTCTTTATATTTTCCTTTTCAGGCTTAAATTGCTTAACAAATTTTGATGAAATATTGGGCGTGAAGGCTCGATATCATGCGGTTGACGTCGCAGGCAAAACCTAGTGTGAATTTAATTTTATTTGTCTTCTTAATGGCTTCAAATCGTGTCACTTCAGCACATTTATTTCGCCAATGTTACGTGGATCGGAAGAAATTGGTAGGTCAATAGTATATATATATAATATATATATATCCATACAAAAGTGCAAGTGATAAACACACACACTGTTTGTCACTTTTCTATACTATAACGATTAAACAGGTTTTAAAGACATTCGTAATACTAATATTATCAACGTATCATGCAGGTGATTATAGAAAAAATAAATTTAATTTATTACATTTTTTAAGCCCGTGTGTATCAACACTTGTAGTCGCCAAGATTTTAATTAGTTTGGAAATCTTTACAACGTTCTAATTATATTAATTATTAACGCACTTCTGTATGTCCAAGACAGTGGTAGCTCAGTGGTAACGCGATCGTTTGGGAAACCGAGTGAAGCCGGGTATCCGGGTCAACATATAGGATACTTTTTACCGCGGGAAAATATCTCATTTCTGAGAAAAAAAATGCAAAAACTGCAATGTAAGAATACTACTAATATGTAAAACCTAAGAATTTGGTTTTTGGTCATCTGAACGCGGGTGGAGCCGCAGGCAATGCTAGTTATATATATAGATAGATTATTGAAGCCAGTTTAAAAAATATAGATATAGACTCAGTTAAAAGCCGCATAAAATGTTAAAAAATGTATGTTAATTCTAAAATAACTCCTAAACCGTTGTTCAAAGAGAGTAATAAGATAACAGTCCTCATGAATATTTAACTTCTAATGAATATTCCGGTTTGTTGGAATTCTTTTACAGCTTCAAAGTTTTTCTTAATTTTTTCTTTCTTATTTCTATTTCTTTTTTTATATATTTAGGCTTTAGGATAGGGCCGTGGGTTCGAATTTTTTGATGAGTTTTTTTTAATATTTTTATATATATTTAAATCTTTTTTACCCAACTGCGGCGAAGTCCAAACGAGGGTTATGTGTTTAAACTATATGTACATATGTATGGTTCCTCGTAATTACTGTACGGCTTTATTTACCGATTTGGATGATTCATACGTCGTTAGTTACGTCTTGATAACGCGAGTGTTATAGGGTATAATATATATTAGGGTAAATATACAATAATAAATTATATATTTATTATTGTATATTATTGGGTTATTAGAGTATATATACAATAATAAATATATTATAAAATATATTATAAAAAAACAAGTTGACGAAGGAATTTTATAAATTTAATATTTAATTATGCAGTCTGAAACATAAACGTTTCATCCTTGCCGCGAGATGTACATAATTAAAAAAAAACATCAAGTGGTTTGGAAGATATGAGGGAATAAAAAATATTACAAACAAACAAAAAAACGAACAAACAAACATACAAAGATAGACGCGAAAAACATAACCCTTTCCTTGCAGTCGGGTAAAAAACAAAATGTCGGGTTTTAGGTGCCAATTGGTGTGTCTTGAAGAAAAAAAATTATAGTTATCCGAAAAGCTAGTTTTATTTAGAATGTTACAGTTCAGTTTAAAGTTACAATATTATATTTGTGTGTCTACTAAATTTCATCCAAATTCATTCAGCCTTTTCGGCGTGAAAGAGTAACAAACAAACATAACTAAAAAAAATATAAAAAATGAATACTGCTACCCGACTGCTAACTAAGTGAAATAAAAAAAAATCTAATTGTCGAAGGAATATTATAGTATTATGTAGTCGGAGACATACATACATATTATGTATGTACAATATATCTCGCAACAAGGCATATATCATATTAATATTAATGCCATAATCTATACATATAATAAAATTCTAACTAAGTCGAATCTGTACATTAAATATTTTTTGGAAAATCTTATTGTAATAGTCATTATTATCGATACAGACGCCTAATCTATAGTTTTTTAGAATTTTTGTCTGTCCGTCTGTCTGAGAAAGCATCACGAGAAAACCACGGGATAGATTTTAATGAAATTTGGTATAATTAAAGCTGGTTATTCGAGTCAATATATAGGATACTTTTTACTGCGGGAAAATATCTCATCTCTGAGAAGTCTATACTAAACATTAAAACTTAATTCATATAACTACTACTGGTGTAAAACTAGTTTATAACCCAGGAAGGTGGAATAGACCTTTTTTTTGTGGGACCTAAACAAACAGCATCATCTAGTTCCATGGTAAGCTACGAGGCCTGTGTTATGGATACCAGATAGTTGATACACTACACGTATATAACTTTAAATACATACATGTTATATATATAAACACCCATGACTGGAGTACAAACATTCGTGCTCATCACACAAATGAATGCCCCTAGCGGGACTCGAACCCGCGACCGCTGGCGCAGCAAGTAGGGTCAATACAAACTGAGCCAAACGTGTCGTCAAAACATACAGTTAATATAAATGTTAGGTGTATAATTTCTTTCATAATTTACAAGTTGAGAATATGAAAAGCACTGAAAGGCCGTAAATTCGCTTAATAGAAAGCTTTTATTCCAGTCTAGACTAGGTGTTGGGATCTAGGCATTTAATTTGACACTAAGTGGTCAATATATATAAATGATATAATCGTATGAAAGACATAATATGTTACACAATATATAATAAGAAATTGTGTTTAGATTGTAATCTAGGTCTAGATCTAGGTCTTTAAAAATGGGATACTTTTTAATACTTTCTTAGATTTACGCGAATGTTTGACATTATTAAATAAAACTATCTTTTCGGATTATTTCGCGGATTTATTTTGATTTTTGGTTCCCGACGTTTCGAATGCTTTACAGCATCCATGGTCACGGGAGAGACTGAGGTGTTACATGTCTTGAAGGTATAGTTGTTACAGACAGCCTACCCACAATTGTGGGTCGGCGAAACGTCGGGAACCAAAAATCAAAATAATTTCGCGAAATAATCCGAAAAGATAGTTTTATTTAATAATGGGATACTTTTTATTTGAACAACTTATACGTTTTTAATATCAAGTTAACATTCTAAGCTCCACTTTTTAAAGTATAGATATTTTAAAAAATAACTAAATTAATTGAGCTTATATCTTTAAAAAACTAAGAATTTTCAACAAAAAATATTTGGAGATGATATTTGAAGTAGTTTTTGAGTAAAATACTTTCAGCTCTCAGATTTGTTATGTAACTTGCTACAAAATTAAAATGTGTATTGATTGTCATAGTAACTTTGAAAGATGCTGTTAAATGTGCTGTCAATCAATAGGAAGTGTTCGTGCAGTGGTCGAAATTCACTCCAAACTTCTTTTCTGTTTTATGTTTTTTTTGGTACATAAATAAATAAAAAAAGCAGTCACGAGGACTGCTGACAGAAGTGAAAACTCAAAACTATAAACAAACCGTTGTTATTTATGGATATTCAAATTAATTGTTTGATCTTAAATTAAAATTTGTAAATTAAAACTATTTACATTTATCTGGTGTCGACATCTATCGGCGGTCGGAGTGTTAACGTTAATACGTCACGTGACCATGTCGATGACGACTTACATGAATTTACTCCCCATACAAACAAACCGGCATATACAAGGTTTCACTTTAGTAAATTAATTGTAATAAGAACTACAATATTAGTTTGTCATTTTAGTTAAAATTGTAATAAATAGAATCGCAAGCATTGCTTGTAAATAAATAAACTTTCTTGATGGACAACCGTAAAACTATTTTGTAAAATTACAACACTTGAATAGTTTATACAAAAACTACCTCGGTGGTGTAGTGGGTAGCATGTACGGCTGCACACCCGGAGGTCCTGGGTTCGAGTCCCGGGTCGGGCCAAGTTTAGTTATTGAGTCTTTCTGTATAGTAAGCCTCAGTAACAGCCCGAAGTTGGGAAGTTGGCGGTGTTTCATCCCCGTGCCTCGGAGAGCACGTAAAGCCGTCGGTCCTGCGCCTTAACTCTCACTGCTCGTGTCGAGTGGTCGTCCCACCAGAATATGAGAGTGATAGGAATAGAGAGTGCACCTGTGTCTGCGCGTACACTTGTGCACTATAATATTTCCTGTGTAGTTGGCTAGTCTCAATGAGATTGGCCGCCGTGGTCGGAATCGGCTAGGAGAACATCATCATTATACAAAAAATCGTTAAAATTACAATTAATTTTTGTAAATTTTCTGTACATGTTTTGGAAAAATACTTGATTTGAGTGGTAATTTGCATTAGAACCTATACGTTAGTTTATAATTTTGCTTAACCATTGTTTGTAAAATTGTTGTAATTTCACAAATAATTTTAACTGTGTCGGTAAAAGGTCAATTCAGTAATTTTAAACTTTTATTTGGAGTCACAACCAGTTTATTCACCCCTCAGAATTTAGATTCTAATTAGTAAAGGTTTTCTTCCCTTTCCTTTATCCTTTAATCTATCCAAATTGCCTAATGCTGTCTCTCAGAAACTAGTAAATGCCTTTGGTTTCGCCTATTTATATTATAACTAACAAAGCTATACAATAACTATTATTTTTAAACGACTGTCTTATCTTCATTTCACTTGTTTGCGTATTTCGGTGGTAAATTTTATTTTAACATTAACAGCCTATATGTTACTCAAAACTCAGCTCAAACATCCAGCACTAAATTTCATCCAAATCTGTTCAGCCGTTTTAACGTGAAGAAGTAACAGACATACACACAAACTTTCGCATTTATCATAGTAATTTTCTACACATATAATAAAATTGTACCTGATCGCTGTCTGTACATGGAAAATATTGGACAAAAACTATTATGGGGGTCTTTATTAACGTAATATAACCCAAAAAGAATGATTTCTAGAATTTTTGTCCGTTTTTCTGTGCGTTTGTGCGCGTTAATCTCAAAAACGGCTTAACCGATTTGGATGCGGTTTTCACTAATGTATTGTGGTAAGCTTCATTTAATATTTATATATAAGTTTTATTGCAATCGGTTCATAAATAAAAAAGTTATGTCAATTTAAAGAATCACCTAGTGTTAAATATATATATACAAATATATATATGTGGGCAAAGATACAAAAAAAAACTTAATTAAAACTGTTAAGATAAAACTAAGCGTCCTTTTCGATCGACGATACCAACTCGTTGCATCCACCCTATGAAGCCTCTATTCTGAGTCATATCTGCCTTTTTACCCCCAACACACTCTGAGAGCGGACGCCGATGCCAAACTGAAAATTAATAGTTTATTTACACATTTTAATTTATGTATTACTAGCAGAACCCGCGTTTTCAATCGCGCTAAAACTACAAAAGAAACTAAAAAGGTAGGTTTCATACAAACTTTCATCCCCTGTTTTACCTCTCTATAGGATGAATTTCGAAAAAGACTTATAACGTGTTTTTCCGCGGGAATGAGATAATCTCCCGCGGTAAAAAGTAGCCAAGTCACTCTCCAGCTTTCCAACTGTCTACATTTATAATATGGATTTACACATTTCTATACTAATATTATTAAGAGGTAAAGTTTGTGAGTTTGTGACGTTGTAGGGGATAACTTCTGGATCTACTGAACCGATTTAGGTGAAATTTGGTAAGAAGATAGTTTGAGACCCTGGGAAGGACATAGGATACTTTTTATCACGGAAAGCATCCCTTAAGGGGGTGAAAATGGGGATGAAAGTTTGTACGGGGAATCAATATATAAAATTCCCGTGTCACGATGTTGGTCCGCGATGAACTCCGAAACGACTTATCCTATCTTAACGTATTTTTTTTCAAAATATGTGATTTGTCGTAACTTAAGAGATAGGATAGTTTATACCCCTTATATATATTTTTTATTGCAAAACTAACCATTTTCATAAGTGTACCACAGAAAAGTGTGGCTAGGTCTGCTAGTACGTATATAAGTTAATAAAATAATTAGAGAGATCGTCGTCTCCATGCTAATTTGTCCAAACCCATTTACCGAAAAGGTTTTTAATACAGAATTATTTACTTTTAAATGCTAATTCTATTGGTAAATAAATACACATTTTACTTTAATAAAGTCAAAAATGAAAATATTTTAGCTATATACATATGTATGTAAATCTTAGAAATAAAGATTTCTTTTTCAAATAGAAGAAAAAACAGTCTCTACTGTAAAGTATACAATAGGTATTGGTAGTTTGAACAAATAAGCACTAAGGCGACGAGCTGTTATCAGGCTTTTTTATTTCTTTCACTCTTAAAGTTCGGTGAGGCAACAATTCGGGAGAAATCAGACAAAAATTTTACGTGCTCTGCCTGAGCACGGGGGTGAAAACCCGTCAACTTCCCAACTCCGGACTTTTACTGAGAAATTTCCCGGTTCGCAGCTCCAAACCAGGTTAACTTACAACTGAGGTATATAAAGACTTGTTAGGTACAGGGTATGAGAAAATTATTTTTATGAATTTCATGGTATAGAATGATAGTGCTTTTTTGAGAATCAAAACAATCAATTTCTTACCAACTTTATATAAACAGGAATTGTAATCCAATTTACAGTGATTTAGAAACACTTTTCTAACTCCGCTGTTGGATACGGCGCATTGTGGGTCATAGTCATCTGTGCATGAACTTGGGCATGCGTGTGCGCAGAAACTGCCATCTATACCCATGTTTAGAGATCTAGAAAATAAGGAAATATTAATAAATAGTATTTAATTGTCTGTCGGTGTTATCAAAATATCCTAAATTGAGGTCATATGGTTATTGGTAACAAAGTATTAAAGTCCAAGCAACTGCTTATTTTTGCACTGTAATTGTCCTTTTTCTGGTGCAGCAATAAGGGCTTTTTGTTTTGGGGAATCTATTCTGATGAAATAAATGATGGAAGAGTAGCTAGATCAAGATATTAGTGGGGTTATCACCTGTTACTCTTCTTCTAAACTATAGTTAGAGTAAGTAAGATGCCATATTTTTTATGTATTACTTGTGGAAATGCCGAAGCAGAGGGCTCTAAAGAAGATGACGCTCTATATTTGATGCTCCAAATGGAAAATTATATTATATACCTTGAATTAAATTAATAAAATTTATATACGTATATTGTATATATAAATTTTATTCTTCTTATAATTCTTTTTATATTTTAAATTTTTAGTAAGATTTTTTTTTTCATTATTTAAAGAAATCATATTACCTTCTAGAAGAAAATGATCTTCTGGTCTCATTTTGTATAGAGGGCTTGTTTTGTAATGGCATCGGTATTGGCTTAAACACAAAAGGTCTGGAGACTAAATGTGCTCCAATATTTTTGCATTTTTCCAATGGTACTATATTATATCCTAGAACGTTAAAATATTATAATATATAAAGTTTGTAATGTGGCAAGAATCTCACAATCTCCATGTTCAAGTTGCTGAAACCCACTGATCGAATGTCAAGGAAGTCTTTCGGTTCCCCTAATATATCCAGTAGCAGTAAGAAGTTTAAAATGAAATCAACTAAATAATTAAAAATTTGCCTGCTTGTATATTTGGATGGTATTTTTTCTTCATATACAAATCACTCTCGACACATGTATAACTTTAATAAAAACTTTGACTTTTACGGAGACAATGTATTGTAGTCGATAATCGAACATAATCTATATCTATACTAATATTACAAAGAGGAAAGATTTTTTGTTTGTTTATACTGAATAAGCTTCGAAACTACTGAACTGATTTAGATGAACTTTGGTAAGAAGACAGTTTGAGTCTCTGGAAAGGATATAGGATAGTTTTTATCTCGGAAATAATACCTTAAGAGAGTGAAAATGGGCATGAAAGTTCGTATGGGGAAGCAACCCAGAGACGAACCCGAGCGAAGCGAAGGTGAGTCGCTAGATAAAAAAAGTCGACTTTTCAAATGATTTCCTAAATTTAGTTATTTTTTTGTGAATATTGGAGAGGATCGTTATGACTTCCTTGTTTATATTTATGTTATAAATCATAAGTTTATGCATGTTAAAACAAGTCTAGGATTAACATTATTTGTTACAAGTTTTGGTTTGGTTTTTTCGTGATTTCTTAAAATTTTTACATTCATTTTGACTAATGCTAAAAAGAAAGAATAATTAATGAACTAACTGTTAACAGCATATTGGAAGCCACAATTAACTTTTCTAAAAAAGCACTCATTTAAAAACAATCTGAATTTCCATCTTTTGTCTTCCTCTTTCCCTCCACAAACCGAATTTATAGTGTTATTGCAATTCAAATGAGTGCAATCGATGGGCTTAGGTTTTTTCGCTTTACTAGATTTTGGAACAAGTCTTCCAGAATCTTGGTGATTATTCTGCTTTTTGGAGGCATCCAGTGTTTCTAGATTTTCATTGTTTTTACCAGAAATGAACAAAATATCTTGTTGAGGTTTTTCTGAAATATTTGTGATATTTAAAATAAAAGAGTTATTAAAATACCTAACGAATTATTATCCACATATTAAATTTAAATATGTAAGCTTTATCGATTTTAGTGCAGATAGTAAACATACCAGACATGGTGGTAACACAGGAAGTGTTACCTTTGCGCGTACATTGCGCTTGGAATGGACTAACTGACATTGGGTTCCAAAGTTTTGAACTCTTCTTAAACCTCTGAACTCTTTTAACTTTTACTTTTAGAGCTGGTGCATTTTTAATCAGTGCATAAGTATCGCAGAAATAAATATATTTTTTAAATCGTTAGAAGCAAACCTACAATTACCTGTAGCAACATTTATATTTTCCATTAGATCTCCAATTCGTCTAGTATTAACAAGATCATCAATTTTCATACCATCTTCAACACGAAAAACTGGCTTTTCATTTGGTATAAACACTACACCTTCAGTAACAGTTTCAGATACTTTTGTTATCTTCTCTTCTTTTTCAGTTACTTTTTCTTCTTTCTGAGGTACATGTTCTTCTAGTTTTTCTAGTCTTTCCAAATCACTATGCCCAGAATACGATACAAAAACTTCGGAATTATTCTGAGCGATATGAGAACAGTCGATAATCCAAATGGGTATAAATAATATTTGGTATTTCATTACTAAGGTAACTGCTATAATTTTTATCAACGAAATTAACAAAATATGATTTTTGGTGTAAAGGAATCTAAGTTGTCGTAAGATTGAGTTAAAGTTTTTTTTTAAATTAGGTCTAAAAATGAGGTACTGGAGTTGGTAGTACTGGCTTTGCCGGTGGGTCCCACACCTCGTACCTAAATGTATTTACCAACGTTAAAAAGGTCTAAAATGACTGAAAACTAACTATTATTATTAACTAACTAATATTTATTGTTTTTATTAAAAGAATTATATTTACTTTATATACATTTATATTTTACTTTCCTGTTGTCTAGTTCATATTATTTATAGCTGAACATATCATTGGTTCGAATCCAGGGTCGAGCCAAGTATGATTTTTAGAGTTTATTGTAAGAAATTCTAATAGGGTTGGAAAGTTGACAGCCTTGTAGAGTGAAATCCAAATAAATGTACTCATTTGCGTACATACTTGTGCACTATATCTCATGATATCTCTTGCTCTAGTTAGCTGGTTTTTCGCAGATTGACCGTCACGCCGTAGCCGAAGTTGGTTAATGTACCGTTCTATAACGGGTAGGTCAAGTTTAGTACCGCTTAATTTCTTTTTAATTTAAATCTTTGAACAATAAAAGTTATTCAACTGTTTTAACAAAATTATTTCACTGAGATTCCAGAACACAATGCTCATACTTGTCCAAAAAAAATAAAATCCAATATTAACTAAAGGCTGAACCCGTTACTATTTTTTTATGTACGTTACGTTTTAGTGCTTAGTATAGATTTCTCAGAGATGAGATATTTTCCCGCAATAAAATGTATCCTATATGTTGACGATAACCAGCTATCATCATACCTAATTCCGTCAAAATCTGTCCAGTGGTTTTCTCGTGATGCGGTCACAGATAGACAGACAAAAAAATTCTATAAACTATAGATTCGGTCTCTGTATCGATAATAATGACTATTTCAATAAGATTTTCCAAAAAAACATTTAATGTACAGATTCGACTCAGAATTTTTTTATTATATACTAGCGGCTCACCCTCGCTTCGGTCGGGTTCGCCTCTAGAAAAGCACACACAGATCTATCCTACGGGAACCGCTCATTTTTCCGGAATAAAATGTAACCTATTGTTTGACCGGCAATATAAGGTATCTTTTTAGATTATGTTCATAAGTTGATGTGTACTAAGCTTTTACTCTTTAATTTTTCGGGATGAAAAGTTGCCTGGGGATATAAGGTACCACCATGCAAAATTTCATTTAAATCAGTCCAATAGATTCGGAGACAAGCCCGTACAAACAGACAAACAGACAGAGAAACAAAAAATTTGAAAAAAAATTGGATTTGTCCTATTTGTCTTCTTACATTCCCCTAACTCGGTTTTTAGCATTTTTTTCTATGTATAGACATTCGACCTCTACTGTTTTATTATAGTATAGATATAGATAATATAATATCACCCACCACACAAACTTTACTCACAAAGGAACATTTAAAATGACTAACAACGTCAACTTTGATAAAGCATTGTTAAATGAAACAATGGGTTGCTCTAACAAGGAATAAAATTAAAAAAGTTCTAACAATTGTGTTTAAACATTATTTAAGATTAGTGACTTACCCTGGCTTCGCTCTGTTGCGTCTTTAGATGCCTTTTAACCGACTTCCAAAAAGGAGGAGGTTCTCAATTCGTCGGAATCTTTTCTTTTATGTATGTTCACCGATTACTCTAAGACGCTTGAACAGATTTTGATTTTTTTTTGTTTGGAAGGGTATACTTCCCAGGTGGTCCCATTTAAATTTTATCGAAATCTGTCGAGTAGTTTTAAAAAAAAGCAACAATATTTTATTTTTTTTAAATAAATTGCTTAACCGAATATGTTATGAAAAAAACTGTTTTCTTACAAATTGCCTGCTTATTAGGTCTACACTGAAAATGGAAAAATAAAAACTTAAAAAAAACCGACTTCCAGGCACTAAAATGTAAAAAATAACTAAACGGGGGTTTTCATTTAGAGTAGATACATAATCAGATGTTTTCGAAGTCGGTGCCAGCCGACAATATTTTAAGATATGAATAGGTATCTAATAGATTAAATAATAAATATGATTAGGTATGAACTCTAATTATAGTTAAAATATTATATATCGATTTGTGATGTATTTTACGTATCGAAATATATAAGATTTGCTTTGCATTGGCTGGCACCTACTTAGAAAATATCTGATTAGTTATCTATTCTAAATGAAAACTCCCGTTTATTTTTTACATTTTAGTGCCTGGAAGTCGGTTTTTATTTATTTTTAAGTTTTTTGTATTTATAGTATTATATATTATGTGTTACTTCTGGTCATAATCTATCTATGTACTAAATTTCATTATAATGTGTCCAGCCGTTCAGGTGTGGAGGATTATCAATCTTACACACACACATTTTCGCTTATATGTTATTGGAGTTTGATTTTTACCTCATAGGTTTAAAAGACTGCTAACATATCGCTGCGTATCATAACATCCGGGGTTCGAGTTCCGCGTTAAGGTAAAGAAGTTATTGACATTCTATTCTATTCTAAAAGAAATTCTTTCGACATGATATCGCATAATGCACATAAAAGATCATATAGGATTAAGCCGGCGAGAGAATGAGATAGAATATATTACACACGAAGCTTCGATCAACAATAGGTATTTCTTCCATCAACAGTAGTATTGTTGATCGAAGACACGAAGTAAAAATTATAAAATTAATTACTGAATAATATGTAATGTTAAATAAATTGTAAAATAACTTTTAAACTTGGTAAAAATATTACAAAAAATAAATCTTATAATTATCCTACTCCTGGTACTCTGTATTTATCTCATTCTCTCGTAATCTCTTTTCTGATGTTTCACTTCTACTATGTATGCGTGTGTGTAATTACACGCACTTTTTTAAAATACGATTTAAAAACTAATATCCCATATAATAACCCTATTTTTTTAAGGTTATTTTTGAATTTATTCCCCAGTCAAGCCAATTTTTATATTTAACTAGCATTGCTCGCGGCTCCGCCCGCGTTCAGATGACCAAAAACCAAATTCTTAGGTTTTACATATTAGTATACTCTTACATTGCAGTTTTTGTATTTTTTCTCAGAAATGAGATATTTTCCCGCGGTAAAAAGTATCCTATATGTTAACCCGGATAGCCAGCTATCACCAAACTAAATGTCATCAAAATCCCTCCAGTGGTTTTTCTGTGATGCGGTAACAGACAGACAGACAGACAGACAAAAATTCTAAAAACTATAGATTCGGCCTCTGTATCGATAATAATGGCTATTTCAATAAGATTTTTCAAAAAAAAATTATATACAGATTCGGCTTAGTTACAATTTTTTAATATGTATGGATCTTCAGACTAGCGTACTATTTAATGTTGCATCACAGATCATTGCGACATCTTTTAATATATCTTCAACTTTACGTTTACGAAAACTCAGATATGAACCTTCACAATAATCTAACTTGTATATAAACCTTTGAGAACAGCGCCATCTGTTGAAAACTCTTCGAACTAGATGTACATCAAAGACGCCGCTTTGCTATAAGTTGTTGAAATGAAACACTAGATGGCTATTTTCGTATGAAATTGACTTTTTAGTTTTTACTATGAGCTACTACTATAATAAAATTACTTGTAGATACTTTTTGCTGATAAAAAACGTATGGTCAATGAATGTTGAATTTAGGGAAATGCAACAAAATAAAAAAAATATAAGAAAACTCTGATTCGTATAGGACACTAGCGAGTCACGCTCGCACCGCTTGGGTTAGTCCCTCGGTACGTTTTATCGGATAGTATTGTAGATTTCTTAGTTATGATATATTTTTCCGCAGTAAAAAGTATCCTCTATGTTGACCCGGATAAGCAGCTATCATCATACCAAATTTCATCAAAATCTCTCCAGTAGTTTTCTCGTGATGAGTTCCCGGGCGCGTTCCCAGACTAAAAAGACAATAATTCTAAAAATTTCAGATAGATTCGGCCTCTGTATCGATAATAATGTCTATTTCAATTAGATTTCCCAAAAAATATTTAATGTACAGATTTGACTTAGAATTTTATTATATGTATAGATGTATGCATTTGGTTATGATAGATATTAGATACTAGTTTATACATAAAGATTTTCATACATTTCGCATTATTTTGTATGGGTGAAGTAACCTGACCCAGACTTTCTAAAAGATGTTAACCCACGATGCTCAAATAGGCAAAAATGCTCAAAGATTCTAAAAATAACACTTATGTCCATAGAAATAAGAGCTATATCTTAAAAATTACATTAATCTTTTGTAGAGCAAACTTGTTGGCAGAAGATAAATAGACTGGCTTGTTTTTTTTTCTTTACATCTCAAAGAGATTTCGATGCTGTTAATCGATTTCCAAAAAGGAGATGCTCAATTCGTCCAAACATTTCGTCTGTTTGTTTGCTTTGCGATACCTCCTTATGTAAGAAATCAAAAAGAATTATTTTATTTGGTTTACACAGTATTTTATAACATAAAAAGACACATAACAGATAAAATATTACACAAACACACAAGTTTTCAGTAATTTAAATATACATACACGTAAGGTAAACAACAAGAAATTTATAAAAGAGAAAAAATATTTACATTTAAATATTAACATCAAAGTGTAAAAAACATTAAAGGCTGACAATATCTCTTAAGAGTTTTTAAATTTACTTATAGTCACTAGGTTTATATCAATACTAGCGACTCACCCTCGCTTCGCTCGGGTTCGTCCCTAGGTTTTTTTGTTTATTATTCCCCATACAAACTTTAATCCCCATTCTCACCCCCTTGAGTGATGATTTCCGGGAAAAAAGTATCCTATGTCCTTTCCATAGTCTCACACTATCTTCT
Source organism: Brenthis ino (assembly GCA_921882275.1). Taxonomy (NCBI): domain Eukaryota; kingdom Metazoa; phylum Arthropoda; class Insecta; order Lepidoptera; family Nymphalidae; genus Brenthis; species Brenthis ino. The sequence goes on from OV170229.1 coordinate 6,409,027, forward strand.
TACTAAATTTCATCTAAATCGGTTCAGTAGATCTAGAGATTACCCCCTACAACGTCACAAACTCACAAACTTTACCTCTTTATAATATTAGTATAGATTTACAAACTGTTATATAAATTACAAGAACGTAACAACAAAGTATTCTGCATAATTTATGTTTAGTTCAAGTTATTGGGAGGTAGAACAATGACTTGTTACGCGTAAATTTAAAAGAAGGGCATCTGAAGTTTAAATTAGGAACTTAAAAGATATGGCTAATCTATACTAATATAATAAATGTGAAAGTGTGTTCGTTTGTTTGTTTGTTTGTTTGTTTGTTTGTTTGTTTGTTTGTTTGTTTATTTGTTTGTTTGTTTGTTTGTTTGTTTGTTTGTTTGTTTGTTTGTTTGTTTGTCCTTGTTTGTTTGTTTGTTTGTCCTTGTTTCACGTCGAAAAAGAGTGACGGATTGGTGTGAATTGTTGTGTGAAGATAGTTGGAGGACTGAGAGTGAGAGAGAGAGTACAATTAAATAAACAGGTGTTTTAGCATTTTTCGAAATTTATCTCATAAGGGGGTAAAATATGGGATGAAAGTTTGTATGAGTATGAGCTTTTGTGTTAGTTTGAGCGCAATTGAAGCCGCGGGTTCTGCTATTAATAAAATAAAGTATATAATAAATACTGCAATTTCTAAGAAATTCTTTATATTTATCTTTTTTAAAACAATTTTTGTTTTGTTTTTTTTAGAATAAAAATTACTTGATGGATTAATGCTAGCTGTTCCAATAATTTTTGAATCTTTTTAACACCCATGTAGTTTATGGTAAAATGAGGGGAAACCCTTAGTACATAATCCTATTTGTATTTTTCTTGTTGTAATATTTTTTTTTACTTATGTGAGTAACAATAAAGAGTATTTATTCAAAATTCAAAATATTTTATTCAGCATTAAATTATTACAACTTTTTACTGAACGTCATGAGTCCACCAGTTCGGAAAGAAGCCTCAGACCTGAGAAGAACTGGCGAAAGAAACTTAGTGAGACTCATATTATTATTTTACTAGCGACTCACCCTCGCTCCGCTGGGGTTCGCCCCTAGTTACGTTTTATCGTTTAGTATAGATTTCTCAGAGATGAGATATTTTCCGACAGTAAAAAGTATCCCATATATTGACCCGAATAACCGGCTATCATCATACCAAATTTCATCAAAATCTGTCCAGTGGTATTACGTGATGCGTTCTCTGACAGACATATAGACAGACAGAAATTCTAAAAACTATAGATTCGGCCTATGTATCGATAATTATGATTATTTCAATAAGATTTTCCAAAAAATATTTAATATCTGTATATAAATTAAAGTAAATTCAGATTCGAATACAGATTCTACTCAGTTAGAATTTTATTATATGTATAATTTTTAACAAAGCTTCTTCTAATACGTAAATTCAGTCATGTTTGATTTTCAAAAAATCGCAATAAATCTACAGAGCTACTGTACGTCACAAAACGTTCACTATTATTATTTATATTAGTTTGCCTTTATGAATCCATCCGTATCTTAACAACACTTTTCATATATTTTATGTACGACAAAACTTATGTAGTGACCTAGTTCATTCTCAAAGTACTCATATAATGCATTAGTAGGTCTGTATACATGTCTATATAACAATTTAGTGCTTAAGCTTTCAAGTATTATTGTTATTATGTTAGTATCACTACGAATTTCACGGGCTCAAGCCTCAAACGAAATGGAGGAGGCTCCTTTAGAAGGCTAACGTGGAGACACGAGTCCAACACGTATAGATCTTTTAAGAGACTTAAGTTTGTTTAATGTGACGCATTATTATAACTGAAAGTAGCTGGGCGACCGAGCTCCACTCGGCGATTTTCGGTAAAAGATATAAAAATTGCGATTGTTCAGAAAATACACCTACGAGTTAATATAAAATTTGATCCAAACCATAATACTTTGTTAGATTTATGTGAATATTTGATATCTATATTCTATACGTATAATAAAATTCTGAGTCGAATCTGTACATTAAATATTTTTTGGAAAATTTTATCGAAATATAGTCATTATTATCGATACAGAGGCCGAATCTATAGTTTTTAGAATTTTTGTCTGTCTGATCGTGAAAAAACCACTGGACGGATTTTGATTAATTTTGGTATGATTATAGCTGGTTATCCGGGTCAACATTTAAGATACTTTTTACTGTAGGAAAGTATCTCATTTCTAAGTAATCTGTACTAACCGTTAAAACGTAACTAGGGACGCAACCGAGCGGAGCGAAGGTGAATCGCTATTTTTAAATAAAATCTTTCTTTTTATTTTTATTCGTGGTTTTTTTTTTTGATTTTTCCAATATTTCAAAAGCTTTACGTCAATCATGGTCACGGGAGAGACTGACCAAAAATAAGATATTTAAAATTTGATCCAATTCGCTAGATCCGTTTATCCGAGATACACGAAATAAACTAATACCTATGTACAAGAATTTCTCATTTAATATTATAAGGTAACTGAATATTGATGTCAGCTCTCAACATATGTATTTTAAATTAACACTAAGAAAAAGAGCAACATGTTACAAGGAAAGTCAGGAAAATTAATTAGCTATGAAAGCTGTAAACCTGATTTTAGTCGCTGTGTATTGCTTGGAGGCTACAAGCAACTAATTACAGCGCTCTGATTCTCAACGTTTCCACTATACCACGGTTTGATAGACGTTATACATATATACTTAATATTATAAAGACGCAGAGTTTGTTTGTTTGATCGCGCTAATCTCAGGAACTACTAGTCCAAACCGAATTTGAAAAAAAAAAATTGTATTAGATAGCCCGTTTATTGAGAATGGCCCTATATATCATAATATAATATATAGGCTATTTATTCCATACTAATCGTTAAAATGTACCTAGGGACGAACCCGAGCGAAGCGAGGGTGAATCGTTAGTCTGATTTATAAATAGATAAACACAAAACAGCTTAGTATCTTTTTCTAATCTATTTGATTCGATTTGCTTATTTTGTTTAATAATTACTGATGAGTTTTAGTGCTATCAATAAAAAATTGATGTTTTATGTATAGATAAATTCAATTCATAATACCTACGTGATTTCCTAATATTTTCAATAATGATTTCGGTTCAGTGGTAGCCCGCTTGGGAAACCGAGCGAAGCGGGTTCAAATCCCGGGTCTCGCACCTCTGATATTTTCGTGTGCGAATCATTTCCAATATGATTACTACTTGCCTTACAATGAAGGAGAACATCGTGAGAAAAACCTGCATGTCTGAGAGAACGTAGCAAGTTTTCGTGCAGTCCACCAACACGCACTTGACAGTTGGCCAGCGTGTTGGACTATGGTCTAATCCTCCTCGTATTGAAGGAAGGCCCACGCCCAGCAATAGGACGTTAAAAAGGGCTGAATACACATCTGCTTATAATGCAGGCATTGAAAAGAAATAATTTAAAATTAGTTGTACTATGGAAACAAACACCCCTCAGGCGAACAACGTTATAATAACCATTGTTTAATTTTATAAGAGACCTAACCGTGTCCGAAGTACTTTGAACTTTTCTATATAACTAAAATTAAAATGTAGAAAATTAATGATGACCTACTGTTGGTAACTATTTAACAGAATTATTTAATTACTAGCGGCTCAAAAGTAGCTGAAAAATAAAAAAGAAACCTATCCCACGGGAACCGTACATTTTTTTGGGATAAAAAGTAACCTATGTGCTATTGCAGACTATAATCTATCTCTGTGCTAAATTTCATCCAGATCCGTTCAGCCGTTCTGGTATTATTGAGTAACAAACATCCATCCATCCAAACTTATCCATTCAAAATTATTTGAAAATCAACTAAATGATACTATCTCATATATACTATATGTACTTATATATTCAAAAATCACTTTGTTTTTTTTCTTCAGATGAACACGCTAGTGACCAGCAATGCGACAGCTACGGCGGTGTCTCCGAAAGGTATGTCTCTCTCTTTCTTCTTCTCCTTCACAGAAAGAGAAGGAAATAAAATGAATAGATCATAATAAATTTGTAGGCATTTTCCTTTTTGAGAGAATGAAGTATATCACTTTAAAAGTAACTAATTTGCCTTTTTGTGGAATTAATTTGTATAATTTATCAATACCACTCTTAAACGACCTGTTTAAATTAAAAAAAAACAAATAAAAAAATACATCTACGACGACATCATCAACGGCAATGACACGTTTGGCTCTATTTGTAGTTCAGCGGTCGCGGGTTCGAGTCCCGCTGGGGGCATTCACTTGTGCGAAGAGTACGAATGCTTGTACTCCAGTCATGGGTGTTGATATTTATAATATGTAATACGTATTTGAAGTTATACATGTGTAATGTATCAACTATCTGGTATCCATAACACAAGCCTCGTAGCTTACCATGGAACTAGATGGTGCTGTGTGTTAATGTCCCAACATATTTATTTATTTAACTACCCAATTCTGGGTTACTTCTAAGAAGACAAACCGTGACACGAGATATTTATATATCAGACTAGCATTTCCCGCGGCTCCGTCCGCGTTCAGATGACCAAGAACCAAATTCTTAGGTTTACATATTAGTATACTCTTCTATTGCAGCTTTTGTATTTTTTGCGGTAAAAAGCATCCTATATGTTGACCCGGATAGCCAGCTATCACCATGGGGTAACAGACAGACAGACAGACAAAAATTCTAAAAACTATAGATTCGGCCTCTGTATCGATAATAATGTATATTTCAATAAGATTTTCCAAAAAATATTTAATGTACAGATTCGGCTTAGTTACAATTTTATTATATGTATAGATATGCATATATTAGATATGATATATTTTGAAATGATATATGTAGATCAGAAAGTGAGGCAGCATACATTTTTTAAGGCTTCTTATTTTGAGCAAAGCAGAGCCGGTGTACTAGTTTAAAATAAAAATATATTCACTCCAATAAAGTTATAGAAAAGTTAGCATTGTGTCCGTGTCCGAGTTTTTTGAAGGCCTCGTCGGTTTTTATTTGTTCAAGACTTGACCTACATTTTTGTGCTGGCTTTAAGTTTTTTTTACTGGAAATTCAAAACAAAATGATCTTAATTATCCATACATATGTTAAATATATGGTCGAGTTTGTATAGAATAATTTTGTTGGGGTCGCCCTTCATGACTCTTGTTTTGGGGTCAGAAGAGAGAGCTCTAAAACCCATCACCGATGTAAATAAATGAAAAGTGTATGGGGAAAAATTTGGAGTTCTAATAGTTTTAAAAAGCCAAGACACCCCATATACATTATATATACTAATATTATAAATGCGAAAGTAACTCTGTCTGTTACGTTTTCACGCCTAAAGTGCTGAACCAATTTTGATGAAGTTTAGTATCGAGATGGATGGGTACTTGGAGAAGACTTAGATATTTTCGTCGTAAAGATTAAACTTGAATAGTATTGCAAGATAAACAAATACTTGTAATTACTACACTACTATTATAAAGAAAAACTACTGGACCTATTTAGATGAAATTTGGTAACTGAGAGTCTGAGTCTGAGACCCTTGAAAGGACATTTTATGTTCCGGAAATCATTCCTTAAGGGACTGAAAATGGGGATGAAAGTTTGTTTGTTTTTGAATCAACCTAGGAACAAACCCGAGCGAAGCGAGTGTGAGTCGCTAGTAAATCATATTTTCATCATCACGAACAAGCATTTAATACATATAATTTAACCTTTACAACGTGTCCTTTTATTATAAAGTTTAGGAGAAAATGAGAAATGATAATACATAAATACAAACATACGTGCGTACATACATACATACGTTTAAGAGGTTTAAGCATTATAGGTAACAAGCAAACTCATTTCACATTTATAATATTAGTACAGAAGTAAGGACTAGTAAGGATTAAGCAACGTATTACCAGATTTAGTTAAACAATTTTAGACTTTAATATAAAGGAAAAGAGGTGAGATTTCAACAGAATAATTGCCTTTAAGGTTCCTGATGTAGGTTCTAAAGAGATAGTGCAAGTAAAATTGAGATAGTGGGAGATAATATCGATATATTTTATTTTTAAGTTAAAAAAATGTTAGAAACAGTTATTTCTTCATATCTATATACAGATAAATAATATTGCAGTGTCTGTTTGTAATTTTAAAATAACAGCTTTTTAAGTATGTACGGTACTTATAAGAAAAACACAAGATTTAAAAAATATATTTGTCTGTCTATCTGTTTGTTTGTTCCGACTAATCTCCGTTAGACAGACAGACAGACATTACAGTCGGATTTTGACGACTGGGCAAACTATTATTAGGTAATAGTAATTACTCATAATATTTTAACGCCTTACTGATGCATCTACTTTTGTCTGAGGAGTAAAAGTAAAACTAGCTTTTTTACTGATAAGTGATAACATTAAAGCTCTCGTCAATAGCTACAAACGAAAAAAACTCTTCTCGAGGAAAAAATATGAAAAGTAAAAAATTAATAAAGTAAAAATAGTATAGGAATTACCAAAATGGCTTTCGTAAATTAAAAAAAATATTGCTAGTGGTGTGCTGTCATTTCTAATTTAGATCGTAACAATGTTCATTTGAAAATAGACAAAATTTATAAATTTATCGATAAAAAAAGCTCATCACTAATGAAAAGTATGAACGGCTTACGTCTTATTTATTTATATTTATAACGAAATTCCTTCTAAATATACTCTCTTGAATAACGTTGAATTCAAATACGTATAGTATTATAATAAAACTAGTGGTGTACCCTTGCTTCACTCGAGTACGTATCGATTCTTAATTACTTATCAAACAAGCGATTGGATCTGGAAGAAGAACTGTTATATTTTAATACTCTTTTAAACATACTCGAATATTTGACACTAGCGACTTGCCCTCGCTTCCCTTGGGATTCGTCCCTAGACAAAAACAAATCAATCCCACGGGAACCGGACACTTTTCCGGGATGATATAGCCTATAGCCTTCTTCAATTAACCAGTTAAAGCAAAAATAAATTTTCAAAACGGATTAATAGTTCCTGAGATTAGGGCGTTCAATCAAACAGACAAACTCTGCTTCTTTATAGTATTAGTATATAAGTAGGTATAGATTTTAAATGAAATTACATATCTTTTTCAATATTGTTACGGTTTTTAACTGCCTCGGTGGTGTCGTGGCTAGCAAGTACGGCTGCACACCCGGAGGTCCTGGGTTCGAGTCCCGGGTCGGGCCAAATTTAGTTATTGAGTCTTTCTGTAAAGCCTCAGTAACAGCCCGGAGTTGGGAAGTTGGCGGTGTTTCTACCCCGTGCCTCGGAGAGCACGTAAAGCCGTCGGTCCTGCGCCTTAACTCTCACTGGTCGTGTCGAGTGGTCGTCCCACCAGAATATGAGAGTGACAGGAATAGAGAGTGCACTTGTGTCTGCGCGTACACTTGTGCACTATAATATCTCCTGCGCAGTTGGCTAGTCTCAATGAGATTGGCCGCCGTGGCCGGAAACGGTCGGGAGAACATCATCACGGTTTTTAAGCCCCACGGAAAAGAGGAGTGTTATAAGTTTAACGTTTGTATCTGTGTGTCTGCCTGTGGCATCTTAGCGTCCAACTTGATCAACATTTTGTTTTGAGTGTTTTTTGCTACAAATTAAGAAAATCCATTCAGTTGTTTTCTTTTCTATACGCTAAAAAATAAAAGCAACTTTTACAGATCTAATTCATTCGAAACTTGGTATCCCGTTACTTCAATGACATTGCAACGATATGGTGAGTTTGGCCTGATGCTGCAGCGTCACCTGGAATCTGCAAGATACTCATCCCCTCACCTAAATACTACAGATATATCGTGTTTAGGCCCATTGAAATGGCCTCAATGAATAGGTTATTTATTTTATTGGGGGTGCTTAAAACAATAATTTAATATCTTTTCCCACTAATGTTATAAATGTGAAAGTTTGTGAGGATGGATGGATCGATGTTTGTTACTCTTTCACACCAGAACGGCTAAACCGATCTGGATGAAATTTGGCACAGAGATGGATTGTAGTCTGGAATAGGACATAGGTTACATTTTATTTATAGTAATTATGCCAATAGGAGAAACTAAGGGTTTAGACATCTCAAAGGTTATTATATAGTAGTTACGGACAGTATCTACCCACAAAATACCTTATCAAATTATCACGTGGGAATGCTAAAACATCGATCCTGCGATTACTGCAATAGAATCGTGTACTAACTTTGAGTTTTAAAGTTAAAGTTGATGTAAGATAAGATAGTCGGTGACTTGTCAAGACAAACTTTGAGATGAATTACACGTACGAAGTTTGGTAGCAGATACAACTTTTGTGGTTATTACTCTTCCGTATGTTCTTTAAACCCGATTTTAATCGGAATTTCACCTAAAACCTACATCAATCTTCATTATTTATTTAAATTTGCGCGAATATTTGACATCTATAGATATAATAAAATTTTAACTGAGTCGGATCTGTACATTAAATATTTTTTTTGAAAACCTTATTGAAATAGTTATTATTATCGATACAGAGGCCGAATCTATAGTTTTTAGAATTTTTGTCTGTCTGTCTGGGAACGTTTCATGAGAAAGACACTAAACAAATTTTGATGAAATTTGGTATGATGATAGCTGGTAATCCGGGTCATCATATAAGATACTTTTTACTACGAGAAAATATCTCATTTCTGAGAAATGTATACTAACCGTTAAAACGTAACTAGGGACGAATTTGTGGAGGTGAGTCGCTAGTGTTAAATAAAACTATCTTATCGCATTTTTTTGAATCTATTTTGGTTTTTGGTTCCCGACGTTTCGAATGCTTTACAGCAATCATGGTCACGGGATACTCTAAGGTAGTAGATGTCTTAAAATTTACTATATAGTTGTTGCAGATAGTACTTACTATCTGTCCACAAAATACACAAAATATTTGAAAGTAATAGAAAAACGGCACCAATCTACCGCAATTTAATGTTAAACATTTGAAATGAAACTTTATTCAAATAGACTTATTATAAGCACTTTTGAATCGTCAATTTAATTTAAAGAGCATCAGTGTAGTCAGTCCGTGAGGAAGCTACCACCAGCTCGGAAAGCAGTTCTGCTGAGAAGAGCGGACGAGAAATTCAACAATCAACACTCAACTCAACTCATTTTATTAATTATAAATAATTTAATATAAAACCAAGTCATGAATTGTACATATCGATTCAAAACTTTAAACCTACCCAAAAACCTAGCGAACTTTCATTTCATTATTTCAGTTCAATGAAAATATATTCTTCTAGAACTTTCAAGAGGAGACTTATATTTTTCTAGAAATCTTCATACTATTCTACATAGAACTCCATGGACCACATGTTTTCATATAAACGAGGGGTCATGAGCTTTGGTTTTCACTTAATGGATTTGCAAGCAATCCCCTCAAGCAATAACAAGGGGTTCACATAAATTCGCAAGATCCGGGTTTCAAGTCAATCTGATAGTGTTTAGATGTCCATAATTAACGCTTGTGATGTACCCTCATTTTGGTTTGGTACATTCCTTAGTAAATTTTTACAAAAGTCTAATATCCGAAGAGCTTTACTTCAAGTACATACTTCAAGTATCGAGGCAATAAAAAGGCCTCACTTTCGCTCCATAAATTATCTTTTTGTGTGTGTTTGTTATTGTCCAGGCTGCTACTGAGAATTCCATAACAGAAACACTGAATAACAAAGGCCTGACCTGGACTCAAACCCAGGACACACCAGCAAGGCAGTTAAGAGTAAGATATAACAAACCAACATACATTCATTGGCTTTTACAATATTAATAATGATTATTTAAGCCTAAATCTCAATTATTCTCTTTAACTTGCGATATATTCATGTAACTAATTAGACCATTAAATATTCAATGGCTATATCCCAATGAAACAAGGCCAATCAAAATTTAACCTTATTCCTAAGAAAATACAGAAGAAAATCACATACAGGTCCTTTATCCTACAATATCTATATCCTATGTAAATAGTGATAGGGTTCAAAATGACGGTTAAATAATATACAGGATATTATTGTACCCATAGGTCTAGTGATTGCATATGTGGTTGAGATGACGTGGTTCTGAGTTCATATCTCGGAATCAATATATAAATATATGATAAAAACAATGAAATTTTAGAAACAGTTAGTTTTTTAGGGTTCCGTGTCCGAAAGGTGCCAATGGAACCCTATTACTAAGCCTCCGTTGTCCGTCCGTCCGTCTGTCAGAGGGCCTCTCTCATCTCATAAACCGTAATAGGTAGAGAGTCGAAATTGTCACAGAGTATGTATTTGTATTGCCGCTGTCACAATAAATAATAAAAATAATAACTAAAAATGCAAGCAACATTTTTTTACCGTTCGTAATCGATCATCGAAGTTAATATACTACATACATAGAGTAAAAGTCATATTAATAAAAAGTACATGTACGATGGTACCGAACCATTCGTGTGCGAATTCGACTCGCACTTGTTTATTTTATATAGATAAATAAATTCTGTTCATATAAGTTATCAAATATGAATCAAAAATCCAAATAAAACGTTAAAAAATATCGAAAATAATATTTTATTAAAAAGGACAAATAAACAAATGACTGATTTTTTAAGGTTTTATTAAGAAAATGTGTGGAATTTCAACCACTAGGTGAACAGTAGTATATTAAATTGACACTATTCTGTTTATAAATTGACAGCTTTATATGTATAGCGAGTGATATCCTAGTGGTAAAGCGCTCGCTTGGGAAACCGAGTTAAGCCGGTTCAAGTCCCGGGTCTCGCACCTCTGATATTTTCATTTGCGAATCCTTTTCCAATACGATTACCACTTGTCTTACGGTGAAGGAAAACATCGTGAGGAAACCTGCATATCTGAGAGAACCTTGCAAGTTTGCAAGACATGCTCAATTCGTCTCGCACTCGACCAGTGTGGTGGACTGAGACCTGATCTCCCTCATATTGAAGGGAGGCCTGTGCTCAGCTGTGGGACGTTAAAAAGGGCTAAATAATATGTACTAAATACTAACAATTTACCGTTGCTTTGCTTGGGTGCTTACCTAGATGCCTAACTTTAGCTAGTAAAGTAACTTAATTGCCATTTTTCCTACTTCAATTAAAGTTATTATAATTTCTCACAATTTACACATTTTTATTGTAACAAAAAATAACCTATATCACTCGGCGGTAATGTAGCTTGCTTTTAGTGAAAGTATTATCACAATCGGATCAGTGGTTTCAGAGATTACCCCATACATACGAACTTACACACCTTTATAATATTAGTGTATTTATAAGCTACAAAATTAATTAATACAGAATCTGGCTATGTTTTTTTTAATTGAATTATTTTTATAGGTGGGAAATTTTGATTAAAATCTTCTCTTTCACGTTGAAATGCCTGGAAGAGTTTGTATGAAATTTAGTACACAGATAGACTATGAGCTGGAATAGCATATACGCTACTGTTACTGTTAGTAATAAATTTTGCCAATAGGTGGCGCTGTTCACATATAAATTATTTATTTATTGAATAAGGCTTACCAACTAGAGTACATAAACAAACTTAATTACTAAAATAACGATGACCAATTTCCTTTTTTTGTATATTACTCTAAATTAAAGGCAAACACAACATTTTATGACTAGGTAATACATAGGTAAACAATTTTATAGTTTGAATATTAAAAAAAAATACATACAGATAATCTATAAATATAATAAAATTGTAACCAAGCCGAATCTGTAGTGTATCTGTTGGTCGATGCAAAGCAAATCTAATATATTTCGATACGTAAAATACATATTTAGCTATTAGATATTTATATCTTAAAATATTGTCGGCTGGCACCGACTTGGAAGATATCTGATTAGGTATCTATCTATTCTAAATGAAAACCTCCGTTTAGTTATTTTGTTCATTTTAGTGCCTGGAAGTCGGTATTTTTTTTTTAAGTTTTTATTCTCCATTTTTAGTGTAGACGTAATAATAAGCAGGTAATTTGTAAGAAGAAAGTTTTTTAATAACATATTCGATTAAACAATTTATTTAAAAAATTTATTTATTGTTGATTATTTAAAAAACCGCTCAACTGATTTCGATAAAATTTATATGGAACTACCTGGGAAGTATACCCTTTGAAACAAAAAAAATCCAAGTCGGTTCAGGCTTCTTAGAGTAATCGGTGAACATACATAAAAAAAAAGATTCCGACGAATTGATAACCTCCTTCTTTTAGGAAGTCGGTTAAAAAGGCATAGCGAGCGAAGCAAGGGTGAGTCACTAGTTAGTAAATGTAGCCTTTATAATACATGATTGTTAAAAACAGAACACAACCGTGTAATGAAAAGTAAATATTAAAAGCAGCTGCCCTAAAACAACAACGTATAAAGCAAGAACGTAATATGTAGAGTTAGGTAAAATTATGTTAAATATTATATAGTTAGTTATTTTTCATGATCATCTAAAATTGTGGTGTGATTGTGTTTCCATAAAGGAGGGCTTGAAGGGGCGTGGGTTCGATTCCTGATTGTGATATTTATATTGACTATATATAGGTTCATTTGCGATTTACCCTCGTACCGCTTGGGTGCCTAACAATAGTGTGTTAATGAATATTGTGTTAATATATTCTTTCGTATTCAACCCCTTTTAACGTCCCACTGCTGGGGGTGGGCCTCACTTTTGTAGTCTTTCTGTCTGTCTGTTTGTTCCGGATAATCTGTGAAACGGCTGGACTGATTTTGATGGAACTTTCATTGAAAGATAAGTAATGTTATAGGGAATAACTTAGGCTACTTTTATTTTAGAAAAAGAATTAGGGTTCCACTCAAAAAAATTAAAACTTACCTAGGGACTAACCCGAGCGAAGCGAGGATGAGTCGCTAGTTTTATAATACTATTATTTGCCTTCATGTTTAGTTCTATAATACTCTGTCTATATTATTCCTTACTCTGAGTTCATAAAGTACAGAGTAAGTGCGATCTATGAGTCTCGCCTGCGTGTGACATATGTATGTAATATGTATTACACACCCCTACGTTTTGGGGGCTATTTAATAGAAAAAATGGACAAGTGCGAGTTTGAATCGCACACGAGGGTTCCGTTGTATGAAAACATTAAAATAATTCATATTTTTTTTGTAATATATTTAACTAAATATTTACGGTTTTCGGATTTTGCTCTTTACTTGTGCTATGAGATATTGCTTTTTGCCATATTTCGTGATTCTAGGTCAACGGGAAGTACTCTATAGGTTTTGATTCTCTTGCGAGTGTCAACATATGCGGCTTGAACGGCGGTATCTTTTGATTGTGTTGACTTAGAAGTTTGATTTTTTCCACAGTTATAAAGGATTGCGTATTTGAGTATTTGATATTAATTTAAACTTGATACATCGACGCGTTCCTGAGATAAAGGGTATTGACAAACAGACAGACGGATAGACGGACGCATAACGAAGTGATCCTTTTTGGAGGTATGGAACCCTAAAAACGAGCTAAAATAAAACGAAAAGTAAGTAAGATATATTAACCATTATCTTTCGCACGCGATTTCACTCGCTTGGTTATAATTAGAAAAAAAATGTAGTTATCTCATGGACTTGTCAAAACTGACATATAATAAAATTCTAACTAAGTCAAATCTGTACATTAAATATTTTTTGGGAAATCTAATTAAAATAGACGTTATTATCGATACAGAGTCCGAATCTATAGTTTTTAGAATTTTTGTCTGTCTGTCTTTCTGTATGTCTGTCTGTTACCGCATCACGAGACCATTGGACAGATTTTGATGATATTTGGTATGATGATAGCTGGTTATCCGGGTCACTGCCTCGGTGGTGTAGTGGCTAGCATGTACGGCTGCACACCCGGAGGTCCTGGGTTCGAGTCAAACTGGGTTCGGGTCGGGCCAAGTTTAGTTATTGAGTCTTTCTGTATAGTAAGTCTCAGTAACAGCCCGGAGTTGGGAAGTTGGCGGTGTTTTACCCCCGTGCCTCGGAGAGCACGTAAAGCCGTCGGTCCTGCGCCTTAACTCTCACCGGTCGTGTCGAGTGGTCGTCCCACCGGAGTATGAAAGTGATAGGAATAGAGAGTGCACTTGTGTCTGCGCGTACACTTGAGCACTATAATATCTCCTGCGCAGTTGGCTAATCTCAATGAGATTGGCCGCCGTAGCCGGAATCGGCTAGGAGAACATCATCATCATCCGGGTCAACATATAGGCTACTTTTTACCGCGGGAAAATATCTCATTTCTGAGAAAAAATACAAAAACACATAAACTGCATTGTAAGAGTATACTAATATGTAAAACCTAAGACAAATTCTTCGTTTTTGGTCATCTGAACGCGGGCGGAGCTGCGGGCAATGCTAGTTTAATATAAAAATTATTATTCAAAAGTGACCAGCGTGATGGACTATGGCCTGATCCCTCTGAAATTAAGGGAGGCCCACCTCCAGCAGTTGGACGTTAATGAATGGAATATTTTCCATGTATAGCTATTTTATTTAGAAAAATGTATTTAACATTAAAAGAATTCATATTTAGAGAAAGAAAGCAGTGAGTGTATTGATATTTTTTATAAAACGTTCATTACAATTTTTGTTTAACATGTCACTGCCTTGAGGCATTCAAATTATTTTCAATGTATATTATATTATTTTTGCTAATATATTATTATTTATTTTAATGTGTTTGTTTATTTTTGTACTATTAATTTGCCTTTGCTTTGCTTAGGGTCGTTTTGCCGGGGGAGGTTCTGTTGGGTTTGGGTGGACAGTACTGATTTTTCTTGCCGGTGAGTCCCACATATCCTGTATGTACATGTCGGAGACGAGACGAGTCATAATCACAACTAATCGGAACGCGAGCGCCACCTTTTTGGGCTCGACAGAGTCTACGTCGTGACACTCGACCGGGCTCGGCGGAGTTACGCTTGATCGGTCGCGCAGTGAACATTAATAGAAACTGTCTTGCGTTCCGTATTGTCTATACGTGGTAATAGTGAAGTGAAGTGCTATATGGTTGTGTAGTGAAGTGCTGTGTAACTATGTACAAAGTGATTATTGTTAATTTGAAATACTACTTTGATTGCATCGACTTTTATTTGAACCAACACTTCCCATATAACGCCCACTGTGTAATTCATGATTAAATAATGGAAAATAATAGAGAAAATTAATGCTGCTTCGATATACATAATTCATGCAGATATTATATCTACTCATATATTTAATATCTATGCCAATATTATCTTATATGTATATATATATATATTGCGTGTACCTCGAAAACGGCTCTAACGATTTGGATCAAATTTTGTATTTAGATAAGGTTTTGCTTTTTAAGTTTATCTATATAGCTGTCTTTTGTTAAAACACCCGGTTTTATAAAAAAAAAAACGCTTAAAGAAGCTCGGTCAACAATTAAAGGAAAATTTTGTACGTTTTTATTAATCTCTGAAACTACTGATCCGACTCTGAAAATTATTTCACTAATAGCGAGCAACATTACTGCCGAGTGCTTGTCGGCAATTTTTTTTCTTTTTCGTTTTCAGACCTAAACGGTTTGAAATAAAGCAATAAATAAAATATTTTGCAAAAAAACACCTGGTGACTGAGCGAAAAGAGGATTACGTCTAGCGATTTTCATATATAAAAGAGAAATACCGCTCATTGATTAATCATGAAATCTCAGAAAATGCCATACACTTGAAATTTGGCAGGTAGATTTCTCATAGGGAGTATTCGCTAAGCAAGGGTTTTTGAAAATTCAACCCTTATAGGGGCAAGGGGTTGGAACTTGGAAGTTTTTATGAAAATCCGTTATTTTAACACGGTCTTAATAAGAATCGTAGAAATTGACTTCATCGGGAAGTGAACCAGCTACCCTCTCCCAGAGACCATACTACCTATATATCTCATAGGGTTGATTGAAAGGTGAATTGAATTGAACCGTTCATGGTTTTTGCTAGTTGCTTATTGATCGACACAAAGATGCCACTCATAAATTATGCGTTTGAATGTACGTTTATGGCTTAAGATGTAAGCTTAAAGATCACTGCGAGATTTTTTGATAGCTTAATATAACAACTAACGTCGGATTTTTAATTTGACAGAATTCTGACATTTCAGAAATGTTGTCAGCTTTGAAACATTGTCACTAAAAACGGAAAGCATTTTAGCAAAATAAAAAATAAACCTTTCTTGAATTTAAGGTTTCAATTAGAAAAACTGAGACTTAAAAAATTATTGATTACTCTAAAATGGTAATTATTTTTTTTATTATCATATTGTTGAAGTTACAATAATTATTAAGGAAATTATTTTTCTATTACAGGAATCCAGTCCAGTCCAATAATACATAGGTTACAAGCCTTTTTTAGGAATACCTCTTTGTTTGTAAAATCTTTGCAATTGGGAAAAATAATTGGAAAGTCCCAAAAAGACAGGTCCACAACGATCGTTCACGATTTTTTATTATTATTTTTGGCAAGAATGCATAAATCATATTATAAAAGAAGATGATAAAATGTGCCCTCTTAATGATCTGATGGATAGTGTGTGTGTGATTCTTTTATAATACGAGTGGATGATGATGACGACAATGATGATATAAGTAATAATGATTGATAAATATTTTCATTTCTTATATTTTGTTTTACTCTGTCTTTTTTCATTTAACCATTAAAAATTTACATTATAGTTAGTGTGCATTGAATTCACAAAACAAAGACTATTTACAATGTTATACATGTAGTTTACTTGATCTAATTCTGTTTCATATTTTTTGTTATTTTATATTAAAAAAATTCTAAGCAGAAAAGGTTTATGATATCTGAATTGTCAAAGAATGACAGCTGTCATATTTCCGTGGGATTAAAAATCAGACTATAGTGGTCGAAATTTAATCTTGATAGGTTATTTGTTTTATTGATAACACTAAAACTCGTCAATAGCTACTAAACGAAAAAAAAAAACAAAATCGTTTAACAAACAGAGGAGAAAAAGGTACTGAACTGCTTTGTCAATACATTTTCGTGTAGTTATCAACATATGTATTCGTTATCAGCGCGTCGAGATCCATATCTTTACCAAAATTCAGATCAATCAGAGGTATGAGCTATTCGGAAGTGTACCCCAAGATTTCATAATATATATTCGCATTTTTGTCTGTTTTCATGTTGTTGTCGGCAACATGAGTGCCACTTGTCTTAACGGTAAAGGAAAACATCGTGAGGAAACCTCATGTTTGAGAGAACTTAGCAAGTTTTCAAAGGACATGCTCAGTCCGCCCGCACTTCGCCAGCGTGGTGGACTATGGCCTGATCCCCCTTGTACTGAAGGGAGGCCCACCCCCAGCAGTGGGATATTAAAAAAGCCTGAATACATACATATTTGTATTAAGTAAATTAATTGTCACTTTAAACAACGTATGGTAGTTTTCAAAACCTATAAAATGAACCCCAGCTAGAACATTTTGCTAGTAGCCATCGAAGAGTTCCACCATCCAGCATCCACCTTCTGGCACTTTTAAAACAATGGTATCAAGAAACAAAGTTTCAAACTGCTACAATAATTAGAAGTCGACTAAAATCAACTTAAAATATTTTATTATTTTATTAACAAATGATTAAAAACTTTTTGTTGTTAAAATAATAAGTGTTCTGTTATCTAATATTTCAAAAGATACAGCCATTTAAATATAAGCCCCATGGTCTGACATTAAGAAAGTTAAATAATATAAATATCCTATTGTATTCAGCCCCTTTTTACAGTCCCACAGCTGGGGGTGGGACTTAATGCTAGGGGGATTAGGCCATGGTCCACCACGCTAGCCAAGTTCGGGGCAGACTTCACATATCTTCACGTAAAGTAATCATATTGGATACAATTGACTCACCCTCGCTCCGCTCGAGTTCCTAATTACGTTTTAACGTTTAGCTCAGAGATGATATATTTTATTATTATGTTTATCCGGATAACCAGCTATAAATAATTGAAATATCAAATCAAATTTCATCAAAATCTGTCCAGTGGTTTTTTAGTGATGCGGTTACAGACAGATAAAAATTCTAAAAACTACAGATTCGGTCTCTGTATCGATAATAATGTCTATTTCAATAAGATTTTCTAAAAAAATATTTAATGTATTCACGCATGAAAATATCAGAGGTGCGAGACCCGGGATTTGAACCAACTTCACTTTTCGTTGCAAGCAAGCGCATTACCACTAAGCTACCACAATATAAACATATTATATTATTTCTAACGTATATATATTTATGGTAAAAAATCGCTACCGCTACCATTTTATACCACATAAGGGCATGTACAGTCGTGTGTATGTAAACATACCTTGATTTCCCAAATGAATTGCAGACCGCTAAACTTTGGCGTGACGGTGTTATGCAAGATTTACATGTTACGTATTCGATATCGTTGGCGTAAATACTATGGATAGTACGAGTACCTGTAATTAGAATACTATTTTGTTGTAAATTTTTATTTAGCGTGCGTCAGTCGTACTCTTGCTGACATCTTGTGAAGTCTCTGATTTAGTCGAAAGAATAATTTTTTTTCATTTATTTGAAGATGGTAGTTAAAATATAGCGATAAGAGGTTTTTACTTATTTCTATAAATAAAGCAGCCATTTTGCTTAAATATCAAAGAAGATTAAGTACCTTATTAAATTATATTATTTCAAATGAGAATTTGTGCGAGTGGAATGAACTTTTAAATAAACAGAAGGCAAAGCAATTTCATTAAACTGGTTTCAGTTAGAATAATATATTAATGTTCTAGGTTCTAGCTGTAATTTGATTCGTTTTATTGTAGTTGAAGAAAAAAAAACAGTTTATTTAAGCTTTGTCTAAAATGGAATAACATTAGTAACTTAAGTATCTTTTAGTATCCAGACACAAGTGCACTCTCTATTCCTGTCACTCTCATACTCCGGTGGGACGACATAAGACACGACCGACACGACCGACCGACACGACAGGTGAGAGTTAAGGTAAAGGACCAACAGTTTTACGTGGTTGTCACCATCGATTTCCTAACTCCGGGTTTCTATTTCAAATAAAACTATCTCATCGGATTTTTTCGCGGATTTGTTTAGATTCCGTGTCGGGCTAAAATAACTCACAAACTGTACTCAGAATCCGGATAATACTTTCTTAGGTTTATCAACAAATATTGTAAGGTTTTTTGCAACTTATGTGCCGTTTTTGGATTTTTGGAATCATTTTGTAAAATTGTGGTAAGGCACTGTCTGTAATAAGTATGTACTATATAATGAGTTTTGAGATGTTTAAAATCTTAGTCTCTCCCGTGACCATGATTGCTGTAAAGCATTCGAAACGTCGGGAACCAAAGATCCATATAAATTCGCGAAAAAATCCGAAAAGATAGTTTTATTTAAAATTTTATTTCAAATAATTAAACGTTTCATTGCTTCATTCTTGCGTAACATCATTCATTTACCACAAAGCGTTAGATGTACACGGCATAGAATTTAATGTGTTTTATTGGTTATACCTATCTACTAGTAATTTTATATGAAAAATATTAAAAAATAAAAATCTGTGTGTACCTATTGAAGCCACGTAAGAAGTTATAATTCTTTGGCGTAACAGAACAAAAATAGCTAAAGATTTCATCCCGTATGTCACAACTCTCTGTTTGTAAAAGGAATGCAGCTAACTTCATCATGTCGCTTTTTGGCTGTCGGTGTGCGCGCGTGTCGTAAAAATTTTACTTTCATATTTTTTTCCAAACGTCCCAAAAGAAGGATAATTTCAAAAAAAAGATTCCGGTGAATGGAACTTTCTCCTTTTTGGAAGTTGGTTAATAAATACTGTATAACATAAGGCGAAAGAGTTTTTTCGTATATTGAGCGCGGGCGTAGCCGCAGATTCTGTTAGTCTATTATACTAATATTATAAAGAGGTAAAGTTTGTGAGTTTGTGACGTTGTAGGGGGCAATCTCTGGATCTGCTGAACCGATTTAGATGAAATTTAGTAAGAAGAGGGTGAAAATGGGGATGAAAGTTTGTATTTGGATGCAAGCTAGGGAAGAACCCGAGCGAACCGAGGGTAAGTCGCTAGTAGCTTTATAAAATGATTTTGTCGCATCTATTCGAGAACACCATCATGGAAAAGTATCTAAAAACTTACGCCTGACAAAACTTGCTTCCGCTTTAATTAAAAGTTGTGCCTTTAAAATTAAAGAATTAAACAAAATTAGCAACATTGTTATATATTTTTTATAACCATACTAGCAGTACCCGCGGCTTCACTCGCGCTAAAACTACAAAAAACCTCTGTAAAGGTAGGTTTCATACAAGCTTTCATCTCCTATTTTATCTCCTTATAGGATGAATTTCAAAAATTTTGGATTGTATTATAACGTGTTTTCCCGTGGGTTTTAGATAATCTCCCGCGGTAAAAAGTAGCCTATGTCACTCTCCAGCCCTCCAACTATCTTCATACAAAAATTCACGCCAATCCGTCACTCTTGGAAAATATCTCATATCTGAGAAACCTATACTAAACGTTAAAATGTAACTAGGGACGAATCCGAGCGGAGTGAGGGTGAGTCGATAGTTCTATAATTTATATATAATTTATATATATTCCACTGTTAAATTTTGGTTTTCTTTAATTTATAAAGAAAACCAAAATTTAACAGTGGAATTGTTACTTTAAAATAATTTTAAATTTAGTATACCATTTTATCTAATTTGGACTTAGAATAAAATATGTATGTACTTTAAATATTAATTCTGTACGTCTCGATAGCTTTGAATGAGTTTTTATTGAAGTCTTGTTCTAAAATAGAAACATAGTTTACATATGAACCTGTTACGTAGAATCCAAGATTCACCGCAAGACAAGTGGTAATGTTAGAAATGATTCGCATATGAAAATATCAAAGCGAGACCCGAGATTTGAACCTACTTCACTTGGTTTCCCAAACAGGCGCGCTTCCACTGCACTGCTTTTAACATAACTTTATTTTTAGAAAAAGATATTGACATAAAGAATATTACATCACAATTATTCATAAACTAGCATTACCCGCGGCTCCGCCCGCGTTTAGAAGACCAAAAACCAAATTCTTAGGTTTTACATATTAGTATACTCTTACATTGCAGTTTTTTTTTATTTTTGAGAAATGAGACATTTTTCCGCGGTAAAAAGTATCCTATATGTTGATCCGGATAACCAGCTATCGCCGTATCAAATTTCATCAAAATCCCTTCAGTGGTGTTTCTGTGATGCGGTAACACACAGACAGACAGACAGAAAAAATCTTAAAACTATAGATTCGGCCTCTGTATCGATAATAATGTTCATTTCAATAAGATTTTTCAAAAAATATTTAATGTACAGATTCGGCTTAGTTACAATTTTATTATATGTATGGAGTACCGTCATAGGCTTCAGAATGGGACTCGCCATTTGTATGACACATACATACAATCGCTTTAACTCTCGACTCTCTTAGTTACGAGCACATAACATAACCTCATTTAACACTGTCGGTTAATTCTAAAGCATACCTTATCTAATATGACAAAAAATCTATGTATCTTATATTAAATACTATAAGGTTCATATTCCTTTGAAATTTACAACAGTCTTTAACACAATAGAGTCTTTATGTACATAGCAGTAAAGGCTATGTAAAGTTAGGATGGAATTTATTTAATAATAGACAAACAGATTGTCACTATGAGTAATGTTGGCAAAAAAATATAATTTAAATTATGGTTATTATCGTACTATATGATTAATATCTATTCTAATATTATAAAGAGAAAAATTTGTTTTTTTTTGTTTGTTTGTTTGTATCGAATAGGCTCCGAAACTACTAAGCAGATTTAGATGAAATTTGGTAAGAAGATAGTTTGAGACCCTGAGAAGGACATAAAATAGTTTTTATTCCGAAAATCAATCCTTAAAGGGGTGAAAATGGGGATGAAACTTTGTGTGGTTAAGTAACCTAGGGACGAACCCGAGCGAAGCAAGGGTAAGTGGCTAATATAATAAATTTTAAATGCGTATGTTTGTATGTTTGTCACTAGTACAAACTAAAACGGGTGGACAGATTTGGATGAACTTTAGTACACAGATAGTCTATAAGCTGGAGTAATACAGGCTACTGTAAGGTACAAAGGGGCGTGAGCGAAGTAAGGGTAGATGCTAGGTTATTTATAAAGACTAATCAGTTTCGTACCTTTTCTCTCTGTTTTATCACCGGATTTTCCTTTTATTTTGTTTAAAAAGAATTGAAATCAATATGTTGTTTTCCATATAGATATGTAAATTCTATTTATATGTATATATATATGTTTTCCTCAAATTTTCACTAATGATTATGCACGAATTTCGAGCACAGGGCGAACCTTGATACGTACAAACCAACATAAGAATAATATTTTTTGCCTAATACATACTTAGCATACAGCAATTGCTTTTTAACTGAAAAAGGTCCGACACCAGCTTGAAATTATTTTAAAATTAATTATTCCATTGGGGTTGGGGTGCATTTTTAGAATACTGTACATCAATAGGATGACAAATAAAACTTCGAGATATTAGATATAGTCTGTCCGTATGTAAGCTAAGGAAAGCTCGGAAAGCAGTTCTGCTGAGAAGAGCCGGCGAGAAACTCAACAGTTGCTCTTTTAAATATCGAAGTTACAAAACTTAAAATAACGATTTACAGTATTACAATCAATTCATGATTAGTTACAATATCTACTTTTCTATCAAAAGCGTGGAAAAAATATGATAATCCGCGCTCTTTTTTTTTAAATACATCCGTATAGCACAAATAAATGCTTTATACATCATAAATTAGTTAAATATATCAATTTCTTTTAATTTTTTCTTTGCTAAAAAATCTGGGAATAATAAAAGAGCAATAGCATTTACTTTGTTGTAACAAAATCAGCCACAAAACACACAAACAAACAAACAAAGAATTAATAAACATTATTTTTTCTGCTGTCGCTACACAACCACGAAGGTAATATGGCCTTTATTTATGAGTATTTTGGGAATTGTGTTTAGATGTTTGTGTTTGTACCCGACTTTTCTTACTATACAGCCTTGCTATGTTTCTATACTAGCTTTCACAGGTGGTTCTGTTTGCATGGCTTTTTTTTTATTGACATTTATTTTAGTTTATTGTAGTCTTTCTTGGTCGTTTAAGAATGTTCTTAGATTTACGCGAATATTTAACCCTAGGTTAGGCTTCCTCATACAGTCCCCCCCCAACGTGCGTTCACCTTGTCGTGGTGGGGGGGCTCAGTAGTGTACTCGCGAAGCCAAGAAACGCACAGGGAGGTGGCCCGCTTCGGTGGGCGGTGGGAGGCGGCCTTCTTCGGAGGGTGGTGTGCCGTGCGGGTTGCTCCTGGTACTTCTCTGATAGCAGAGTGGACCGTGGAGCAACCCCATGGTTGTTGTGGTCTGCTTCGGCAGACCTGCCGTCGGGGCGTCGTAGTTGAGTGCGTGGGCGATCCTGCGACGCCCCATTAAGTCGGGGGAAGGTTTTGTTGGGTTTTAGTGGGTAGTACTGGCTTCGCCGGTGAGTCCCACACTTCGTGCGTAAATGCATTTCCCAACGTTAAAAAAAAAAAAAGGCTTCCTCATACAAACTTTCATCCCCATTTCCCTCCTTCAGGGATGATTTCCGGGATAAAAATTATCCTATGTCCTATCCAGGGTCTCAAACTATCTTCTTACCAAATTTAATCTAAATCGGTTCAGTAGTTTCGGTTTCGGAGCCTATTGCGCACAAACAAACAAACAAAAAAATCTTTCCAATTTAAAATATTAGTATTAGTAAAGATTTTAAATAAAATATAAATATTTTTTTCGACGGTTTGTCACGTATGGATTATGTATGGATCCATCCATACGACACATCCATACGATGTATGTTTGTTACTCTTTCACGTAAAAACTAATCAATGGATTTTGATTTTTATCCCGGAAAAATATACGGCTCCCGTGGGATAGATTTGTTTTTGTTTTTCTGTAATTTTAATAAGTTACACACACACACAATTGTGGGTAGGCTGTCTGTAAAAACTATACCTTCAAGACATGTAACAATTCAGTCTCTCCCGTGACCATGGATGCTGTAAAGCATTCGAAACGTCGGGAACCAAAAATCAAATTAAATCCGCGAA
This sequence comes from Brenthis ino, assembly GCA_921882275.1. Taxonomy (NCBI): domain Eukaryota; kingdom Metazoa; phylum Arthropoda; class Insecta; order Lepidoptera; family Nymphalidae; genus Brenthis; species Brenthis ino. Next base: position 6,433,304 of record OV170229.1, read on the forward strand.
ATAATCCGAAAAGATAGTTTTATTTAAAATGTCATTAAAATCGGTCGAGCCGTTTCGTAGGAGTGCGACCACAAACACCGTGTCACGAGATATTTATATATTAGATATGATTATGGTCAAATTTCCACCACTAGGCGGACACTTAGAAAAAACTTGCATCCTAATTGAGACATTTCGCATTTTTTCAAATTAAAATTACACACAAAACCCAACACAAAAGCTAGTATATGAATTAATAATAAAGATATACACAACCAGAGTCGGACTGAAGTTAAATTAAAACGTGCATATATAATTGTTTGCTTTGAAAGATTAATTTAAAAAGTTACGTGACTTTGATTACAGTAGTTTTCTATTATTCTATTATTGATAATATAATTAGCTGACCTGATGGTACTAGATTCGAGTCCTGGGTAGGACTAAGGTTTTTTACAACAAGTTTTCAGTAACAGTTTATAGTGGTGTTCCGCCCCCGTGCCTCGGAGAGCACGTAAAACCGTCGGTCCTGAGCTTTAACTCTCACTGGTCGTGTCGAGCAGTCGTCCGTCCGGAGTATGAGAGTGACAGGAATAGAGAGTGCACGTTGTGTCTGCGCGTACACTTGTGCACTATAATACTTTCTGTGCTGATGACAAAGCGACATGCGATTTTTACTATTTAATTACTAAACTCATTAAAATTATAAAAAAAATATTTAAAATTAACATACTACATATATTGTAAGATACTTTAATGTCATTCTTATATTTTTGAAATTATTGTATTATTTTGCGGGTAGATGCGGTCTGTAACAACTATATAATGCCTATGAGACATTTCATGAAGATATAGTTTTATTTTGAATTTGCTTTGTTTAGAATTACAACTTGTGATTTTCAGCAACTTTTTACTAAACTAGACCACCATAGATTATGCAGAATTTTGTATGTGTGAAAAAGTTTAATCTCTCCTGTGGCCATGTCGCTATAAAACATTACTTTACAAAATTTTCATGGCTAACGCTGGCTAATAACTATTCAAATCAATTTCAAACGTACCTAGGGACGAACCCGAGCAAAGCAAGGGTGAGCCGCTAGTATATAAATAAAATTCCTATATCTTACGAAGCCTGTATTGGGCTAACGTATCGAGGCCATCGTTCCAACAAACATTCGCCTATAAATAATGTATCGCACTGATTTTATGCACGGGACGTGTCAAAATTTTGCCAAACCCCTTCCCTTTGGACGATATTTATGACATTTGTATGAAAAACACCATATAAATTCCGTTTCTTGAAAGAAAATAAAAATATCGAATATTATAAATATTTAAAAGTGTTCGACTTTAAATATCATTGTTAGTAAAAGCGCAAAATATCTATTTGACCGACTTTAGCAAGAGAGGTGTTACGTTTTAACGTTAACTACAGATTTCTCAGAGATAAGATATTTTGACGCAATAAAAAGTATCCTATATACATATGTATATATACCCGGATAACCAGCTATCCTCATATTAAATTTCATCAAAATCAGTCCAGTGGTTTTCTCGTGATGCGTTCCCAAACATACAGACGTACAGACAAAAATCTAAAATTAATGTACCTTCAGATTCAGTTAGAATTTTATTATAGATAAAGTCAAAATAAAATATTACTTCATTCAAATATTACTGTATTGATTTTTAAGTGCAATAAAGAATAGTAATAATATATTTTTTCTTTAACACTTTTTAATCATCAATTTTAAATAGGTAAAGATAAAACGGTTCACTACCTTTTCCTCCTCTGTTTGTCGAACGATTTCCGGTTTTTGCTTAGTAGCTGTTGACGAGCTTTAGTTGCTTTAGTGTTGTCAATAAAAAAAATTGGAAACACTCCATGATCTCATGACTCCACGGCTCGGGTGCATCCCTAGGCACGAATTATACCGTAATACATACATACATACATTGTTTTTATAAATATATAAATAAATAAATATATCGGTACATTAACACACAGCATCATCTAGTTCTATGGTAAGCTACGAGGCTTGTGTTATGGATACCAGGTAGTTGATACACTACATATATATAACTTTAAATACATACATATTATAAATATAAACACCCATGACTGGAGTACAAATATTCGTGCTCATCACACAAATGAATGCCCCCAGCGGGACTCGAACCCATGACCGCACAGCAAGTAGGGTCACTACAAACTGAGCTACGAGTATGTGTTATTTGGCACACGTCAGTAAAGCTCCCAGACGGCATAATTTTTTCCGACATCTTCAACAATTATCGTCATATTTCAGCCAATTTACACAAAACCTTAATGATAATATAATAAATATATTAAACCTTTTTTATGAATCACTCCATCTATTGGTGAAAACAATATTAATATCCATTCAATAGTTTTTGAGTTTATCGCGTTCAAACAAACAGACAAACGCGGTGGGGGACTTTATAATATGTAGTGATATTTCGAGCTAATCATGCAAGTAAGTATAGTAACTACATAAAGCCTTTCCTGTTACATGTTTCAACCCTTACTAGCGTCCCACTGCTGGGGGTGGGCCTCCTTTCAATACGAGGAGGATCAGGCCATAGTCCACCACGCTGGCCAAGTGCGGGCGGAATGAGCATGTCTGCAGACAACTTGCTAGGTTCTCTAAGACAAGGTTTCCTCAAGATGTTTTCCTTCACCGTAAGACAAGTAGTAATGGGAAATGATTCGCACATGATAATATCAGAGGTGCGAGAACCGGGATTTAAACCCGCTTCACTCTATTTCCCAAACGAGCGCGTTACCACTGGGCTAGCACTGCTACGTTATAATATATCAAATATTTACTAATTTTGCAAGAAATCTTTAGGGATTAATAATTAATTAAATATTTTTGTACTGAAATTATTATAGCAAAATAAATATTTTTTTTAAATCTAACTAAGCGTAAACGCTTCCCTTGGGAATACGCTAATACTCTACATTTTAATATGAATCCAGACTAATATTATAAATGTGAAAGTAACTCTGTCTGTTACCTTTTCACGCTTAAACCGCTGAACAGATTTCGATAAAATTTGGCAAAAACATAGATAGCAACCTGGGAATAATAAATAAATAAATAAAAATAAATAGGATATCCTTGAACTAAACAAAAAATTGGTATAATATTAATATTCTGTATCTCTAGATCTTGAATTGAATATAAAATACAACAACTTATTTTGAATATCTAGGTTCTTATCCCGTATTGGGATATGTATAGGTTTTGGATTTTTCTGTCAAGAAGTTCTAATAGTAATGATTACAAATAATTCATCTTCTGAGTTGGTATCTAGATTAGACTTCGGGGATCTTCTTGAAGTGTTCTTTTCTTAGAATTTGACCAATCAAAAAGCAAAAACCAAACATCAAGCTATTGAGAATTACAGAGTAAAAAACAAAAACAAAGCTATCCCTCGCTAACCGTATATTTTACGGGATAAAAGTAGCCTATGTATTATTCTAGCTTATAATCTGTCTCTGTGGCAAATGTCATTCAGATCCATTTAGCCGTTCTGGCGTGAAAGAGTAACAAACATCCATCAAGATATTAATTATACTAGAGTTCGTCTAGTGGTTGAAATTCAACCATAATATTATTGATAATTTTAGGAAAACATGTATGAATTTACATTGTTCCAGCTTTTTCGTAATTTTTAGGGTTATATACCAGAAGGGTTCCAACGGAACCCTATTACTCGGCCTCCGCTGTTCGTCAGTCTGTCAGATGGCTGTATCTTATCCAACACAATAGGTAGAGAGTTGAAATTTTCACAGAGTATGTATTTCTATTGTCGCTATAAGAACAAAGAATAAAAATAAAATATAAGAAATATTTTTTTAACGTTCGTAATCGATCATCGAAGTTAATCCCTCAACGACTGCGGACACGCCAGCGTTACAGTTAACAATAGATTTCTTAGAAATTTAATTAATTTCTTAGAAATTTACCTGGAGGTGTTAATATACTACATGCATAGAGTAAAAATGTCATATTAATAAAAAGTACATGCACGATGGTTCGGAACCCGTCGTGAGCGAATCCAATTCGCACTTGACCGATTTTCTATTTACATTCGTGCTCGTTCATAGCTACTAACCAAAAAAAAAACCAATTGCCAAACACGAGAAAAAGGTACCTACTGAACTGTTTTATCTTTGTCCATTTATAAATAGCTATTTTTTAAATCATACAAAACTCGAACCCAATACCTTATGCGTATACAACATAAAACCGCTAAAATAACGGATTTCTTAAAACATGTATGTCCTTAGTGCTAATTCTTAGTAACACAGCTGTGTGGGGATCACTGAAGTTTGTTTTAAAACTCTATTAGTCTGGAACTTTTACTATTACAGTGTCTAAAGAGTACGTTTTAGAAGCTTCAAAAACTCTACACATAAAGAAAATGTGCTAAAGAAATTGTTTAAGTACATGATCTCGATGGTTGGCGAAATTTCATGACAAAATGTAATTCTAAGATGTTATGTCAAAGTTTTATTAATTTGGGCCTATTTAATTTTGTAATTTTATTATTTTTACTAACGACTCCGCTCGTGTTCGTCCCTCGTACGTCTTAACGGTTAGTATTGATTTCTCAGAGATGGGATATTTTGTTCCAGTAAAAAGTATCCTATATTGTTGACCCGGATAACCAGCAAAATCCCTCCAGTGGTTTTTCCGTGATGCGGTAACAGACAGACAGAGAGACAAAAATTCTAAAAACGATTGATTCGGCCTTTGTATCGAAACTAATATCTATTTCAATAAGATTTTCCAAAAAATATTTAATGTACACATTCGACTCAATTACAATTTTATTATATATATTGATTACTAGTTTGTATGTGTGTATGTTTGTCAGTTCTTCACACCGAAATACGTGGACAGAATTGGATGAAATTTAAGTATGATATATTAAGTATACAGGAGATTATAATTTGAAATAACATATAGGTTAATAATAGTAATAAAATTTGCCAAAGGATGGCGCTACTTATATATATTATTAAATATAAAAAAGAGAGGGTAATTCACTAGTAGTAATATAAATGTTATGGACTAATAATTTATAAGAATTACTACTTGGATTCCCGTGGGAATCATTTAATGTACCGGAATAAAGAGTAAGCTTTTTTACTCACTTTAACTTGGCTTAGAGTATAAATTATCTCTATGCTAGATAACTACATTTGTATCATCCTTAACGGACTGGTAAAGTGGACTAGTATGTGTGTGTGCGCAAGTGTGCGTACGTGTGTCTATCTGTCTGTGTGTTTGTGTCTCTATATGTGTGTGTGTATTTATGTGTTTGTCACTCATTCACGCTGAAAGGGCTGCACAAATTTGGATGAATATATGTACACAAATAGACTATAAACAAGAGTGATAAGGTTACTGTTAGTCGCCCAGGGATGGATCTATGCGAACCGATTGTTATTCCCTTGTCTGTATAAATATTATAAATGTTAAAGTAAAAGTTTGTGAGTATGTATGGATGCTTGTTACTCTTTCATCCCAGAACGGCTTAACGGATCTAGATGAAATTTAGCACAGACATAGATTTTTATCCCGGAAAAATATACGGATCCCGTGGGATAGATTTGTTTTTGTTTTTCTAGAGGTAAACCCGAGCGAAATGTGGGAGAGACGCTAGTATAAGAATAAACTAATTAACTCATCTACATTTATAACATTAGTGAGTACTATACACTGACGGTTATAATATAATAAAAATTTATTGTACAAACACAATCTTAATTGCTAAAACAATATAGTTAAAAATTTCCACCACGTTATTACGACCAGGTCGCAAGAACTCTATATATATAAGCTTTCAGTAATAAGTAGAGCTCATAATTAAATTGTTGCTCGTAAAGAAACATGCGCGTAGAGCCACTGTTTAAAGCAAAAATATGAAATTTCTGTACTATAATAAAAGTTAAAGCTAAGAAAATACTTTGAATTTAAAAGTTTGTCAAATTTTAACTTAAAGGATTGACGAACCATTACTTCTATTCTGTGATATCTTTAAGATTTGGTTGAAAATAAATAATGTTTATGAAATTTTGGAACAATAGTAATGTCTAAAAATAATAATTACTATTATTTTTATAATTATTATATGTTGGTACATTAACAGATAGCACCATCATGGATACCAGATAGTTGATATACTACCCGTATGTATGTAACTTTAAATACATACATATTATAAATATAAACACCTATGACAGGAGTACAAACATTCGTGCTCATCATACATATGAATGGCCCCAGCGGGACTCGAACCCGCGACTGCTGACACAATAAGTAGGAATGTTTAAAAATTGATATCTCTTTATTAAATCGCACATAACTCTACAATATCAGAGCGGTCTTCTACAAGACTTTTTTTATAGAAAAGAATAGTTTTTTTAATAACACAAGTTCCTTATTCTACGAGTATATATTCCCATAAAAAATAACTTTATAAATATAAAATAACTAAATGTACACCAAACAATTATTTAAATACAAACATATATAAATATGTATGCAAAACCGCGAGCGATAGCTAGTTGGAATATAAAGAAACATTATGATTTTACGTTCAAATCTATATTTATATATACATAAAACGCAAAATTACGCGATACGGCGATTTTTTCCGGTGCAAATCCGCATAGTTGCATCATGGCCTTGTATTTTTAAGCTCAACTCTACGCCGTAGCGCTACGAAATGCTACGCATTAGTGACTCTATATTGTAGAGCCATTCGTACCTTGTAAATGTACGTTGAATATTTTTCAATTTCAATATCTACCTCTTTGTTTAGTGTTCAGAATATGAATAAATTCAAATTTCTGAATATCCGTCTGTGTGATATTTTGTTCGAAATTGAAAATTCAGTAATGATATACGGTTTAACGATGAATAAAATTTTGTATTTATTTATAATTCAACTAGCGTCTCACCCTCGCTCCGCTTGGGTTCGTCCCAATTGTATGTTTTAACGTTTAGTATAGATTTCTCAGAAATGAGTTATTTTCCCGCAGTAAAAAGTATCCTATATGTTGACCCTTATAACCACTTATTATTATACCAAATTTCATCAAAATCTGTCTATGGTTTTCTCGTGATGCGTTTCCAGATAGACAGACAGACAGACAAAAATTCTAGAAACTATAGATTCATTATATTCATTCTGTTCGATAATAATAACTATTTCAATAAGATTTTCCAAAAAAATATTTAATGTACAGATTCGACTCAGTTATAATTTTATTAATATGTGGATAGATTCTTTTACATATTTTTCTAGTTACAAGACATCCTACAATGTTTTTATACTGTTTGAAAGTCAAAATTGAAAGTAACTGTCTTTTGTATTTGTCGCCTTTTCACGTTTTAACTGATGAGCAGATTTTGATAAGATTTGGCAAAGGAAAAAAAATTGGCAAGTGAAAATAGAGACATGGGTTTATTCTTATCCCCGTCCCGTATAGTAGCGGATGGAGCCACAGGGAAAAAAACTAGAAAATAAATAGAATAAAATGAATAACTATAAAAAAATATTTACATTTGTCAGAGTTGCATTGCTGTATGTACGAGTACTTTTATTATACTACACTACAAAAGCCTCTACATACATACGTAAGACACAAAAAATATTATACAAAAATTGAAATATAATGATAATAATAATATTATTATTAAATATAATAATTATAAGACACTTCGTATTTATTAGGTTTTGCGGTTTGTTTTTCCATTAGCAAAGAATTCACTTGAATTCAATTCAATTCAATTCTCTTGTTAATTTCTTCAAAGCGTGTCATTTGAGCACAGATTACTTTGCCAATGTCACGTAGAATGACGTAGACACGAAGGAGATTGGTCGGTAAAACAAGGATGATAATTCACTAGCAACCCACCCTCGTTTCGCTCGGGTTATCCCTAAGTACGTATAGTTTTTACGTATAGTTAACGGGTAGGAATAGATAGACTATATGTTAGTATATAATGTACATAGATATGATGAGAAATTATTGATTTCTCATACACACTAGCACCCCTTTTTCACCCTCTTAAGGGATGATTTCGTCAAAATATCTTCTTATTAAATTTCATTTAAATCAATTCAGCAAATCAAAGGTTTATCCTTTTTTACACACAAAGAAACAATTTTTTCGCTTTATAATAGTAGTATAGATGAGAAAGTAGAGTCTCACCCTCTAAGCCTAATGCGTCGTGCGTGCCTAATTTCATTACGATCGGTTAAAAACTCATTTTCGCTTCATACTTATTACGTATAGAAAATTTGAAAGATACATTTTCACGCCTGAATCTTATTTAATTAGGATTATTTACCGCCCTTTGCTAAATTGTATCGCATATGTGATATTTGTAGCTCTATTTCAAATTTTGTTTATTTCTGCGAATGATATAATGAAATAAACGGGCGAGAATAATTACTATTCATTTATATGAATATTATAAATGTGAAACTCTGTCTGTTATGTTATCACGCTTAAATTGCTGAATAGATTTCAATGAAATTTGGCAATAATATAGATTGCATCCTGGGGACGGATATAGACCACGTTTAATCCCGCCGCAGTTACCACGCGAATGAAGCTACGGGTAAAAACTAGTTTTAAACAAAAGTATGTTTTCGGATTTTTTCGTGGAATTATTTTAGTTTTTGGTTTAGGAAAAAAACTACACAATAAAAATATTCTTTTTTTCATTATTGAGTAGAGTTTAAATAGAGCTGTCCTTTAATATCTCATGAAATCCATTAATAAATCAACGTTGAAACGACGTGGAAGCATCAAAATTGCCAAATATATCGTGTAACACACAAATTATACGAATTTTCAATTTTTATTTTTTTGTGCTTTAAAGGAGAAGAGCCCAAAAGAGAGAGAGAGACAGAGAGAGAGACAGAGAGAGAGAGAGAGAGCGCTTAGGTTAAAGAAATATCTGCGTGCAATAATAACAATTATATACTTTATTGCACACCAAAAAAAACACAAGACACAAAGAAAAGATGCGCACCAGGCGACCTTATCGCTGGAAGCGATCTCTTCCAGGCAACCTTAGAGTAGAGGTGTAAGTTTTCATAAGAAAAAGGTACACAGTAATATCCGTATACAAACTTATATTTATCGACAACTTACATATTTGACGACACTTTTGAGTCGGTTTGTAGTGACACTACTTGCTGTGCCAGCGGTCGCGGGTTTGAGTCCCGCTGGAGGCATTCATCTATGTGATAAGCACGAACGCTTGTACTCCAGTCATGGGTGTTTATATTTATATTTATAATTTGTATATATTTAGAGTTTTATATGTGTAGTGTATCAACTATCTGGTATCCATAACACAGGCCTCGTAGCTTACCATGGAATTAGAATCTTTTCATCTTAATTTTGTATTTTTAAATAATTTTAATGTAGAGTTTGAGAATAGTGCATACAAAAAATGCAAAAGCTTCATCTAATGGATACTTTAACACTTTAAACTTAAGTTACGTGCGAATGTGTCCAAATAACAAATTTATTATGTTAAAACTTCTTAGTTTGAGAAGTGAAAACTTATAAAAGCTTCACATTATGAAGTAGTGTCTATATATACGTAAATAGCCAAATTCAAAACAGTTCAGTTTCTCCTCTGCTTGTCAACCGATTTTCTTTAATTTTTTTAGTAACTATTGACGAGTTTTAGTGTTTTCAATAACAAATATTGGGAACAGTTTTTTATATCTATACATATAATAAAATTATAACTAAGCCGAATCTGTACATTAAATATTTTTTGTAAATTCTTATTGAAATAAACATTATTATCGATACAGAGGTCGAATTTATAGTTTTTAGAATTTTTGTCTGTCTGTCTGTTACCGCATCACGGAAAAACCACTGGAGGGATTTTGATGAACTTTGGTATGGTGATAGCTGGTAATCCGGATATATAATTAATATAGGATAATCCTTACTGCGAGACAATATCTCAGTTCTGAGAAAAAATTAAAACTGCAATGTAAGAGTATACTACCTAATATGTGAAACCAAAGAATTTGGGTTTTGATCATCTGAACGCAGGCAAAGCCGCGTGCAATGCTAGTAATAATATAATGGTCGAATTTCAAACATTAAGTAACCTCTAGTTATAATATATTGGTTGTACTTATTTCAAAGTAATATGCTTTGACTACGGTTAAATGTAGTATAGATTAATACTTTTTTAACTTAGGACTTGCAGCCTTGAAGTACTTATTCGTTAAAACAATCAAGAAAATCGATTGACAATTGGCAAAACACCTGTATAGAGTTTGAAGAGTTTTTCTATCACAGTTTACTCTCACCGTAACCATTTAAAGGTATAATGTTGGATAATAATAATAATTCAGTCCTTATAGCGTCCCACTGCTGGGCAATGAGATAGAAATTAGGATATAGATTATCATAAAGAGGTTGGAAGACTTCACACGTCTTTACAAAACAAACCAGGTACTCACAGATAAGTAAGTTTCCACGCAATGATTTTCGTTAGGGAATTAACAAGTTTTAAATATATTAAAAACAATTGCAACATGAATATTTTAGTAGTGACCCAACAATACCTGGGTTTGAACCTGTATTATTTAACTTTTCAAGCACCACTGTTTGTAAAAAATAAAAAAATGTAAAGCTTTCGATTCTGTAGAGTTATGCTTTCTTGTTTTTAATTGAAGTACAATATTAGGGCAACTTGAGCTAGCAAGACAGACATGTTAAGTTTTTTTTTAATTATTGGTACAGATACTTAAATAGCCCAGTAGTAACGCACTCGCTTGAGTAACCGGGTGAAGCGGGTTCAAGTTCCGGATCTCGCACCTCTGATATTTTCATGTGCGAATCATTTTCAACATAATTACCAGTTGTCTTACGGTGAAGGAAAACATCGTGTGAAAACTTGCATGTTTGAGAGAACCTAGCAAGTTTTCGGAAGACATGCTCAGTCCGCTCGCACTTGGCCAGTGTGGTGGACTATGACCTGATCACCCCTCATATTGAAGGGAGTGGGACCACCCTCAGCAGTGGGACGTTAAAAAAGGCTGATACATTTCTTCATTATTTATTTGAAAAGACTTGAGAAGACCAAAATTTTTAATTAGACTTAAAATTATTATTTGTATAATTGTTAAACTACAATAATTGAACAACACGTAACTCGTACTCGTAATAAAATAGGGTTAGTTTTAACTCAAATAATGTATTTTACTATATTATAAATCATGATAATATATGGAATTTAAGCAGCGCTTTCATTATATAACATACGATAAATTACATCCAAATCGGTCTAGTCTATATAAGAGATAGACTATAAAAATATATGCAGTAATCAGTGCGTAGCGCTAAGATTCTCAAACTTAATCTTTTTTTTTGTTGTACATCTTAGATTTTGGCTTACTGTTAAATGACACCAATCCATAATACAATAATACCTACTTATGCATATGTCATACCTTAAAAAAAAATATTCTAATACGACTTCTATGTACTTTTTTCATAGCCAATTTACTTTTTTGCCATTCCTTATTGAAATAAAATTTGTAGAGTCGTGTATGCGTTGGCTATACATTTTTTTCATAGTTATATTTAAACGACAGTGGTTTTAAAAACCATCGTGCAATATATTTCATTTGAAAATCAGCCAGTGTAAAATAGAGTGCTACGTTCCTTTTGTTAACTTTATAAAAGATATAATGAGAAACTTAATAAAATTACCGCTCAAATATAATAATTTAGATTTGCAACTCTAGATGCTTACTGGGGTTTATCATAGAAATTTTAGTTTTAAAATTTAATACTTGTAAAATAATTAAAATAAATATTTATCTTTAAAAACATTTTTATATGTAAAGTATGGTAAAGCGTTGTTTCATTTCAACCTGTTAATTGGATTTTACTTCACTAACGTACAAATTAAGTAAGGGCTAATTGATTGATAGCGCAGCATTCTCATTAATACACAGCCAAAATTAAAGTTCTGCAACAAATTATTTCCTAAAACTCTACATACGGAGGGAAAACAATCAAAAATACGAATTTCTATACAAATATTGATTAAAAAAACATGTAGTAATAAAATTCACTAATGTTGAGAACCGTTGAGCATTTGCGAAGCCAAAATTCATTTCTACCGTCTCTCCGTACGGGGGATAGAGACAGAATGTATATGTGTGCGAGCGAGATGAATAGATAGAGAGAGCTACGCCTAATCAATGCATACAGCCCTGCAGAGTCAGGCATTAGTATGCTTCGTGCTCTTAACAGAGACGGTGTGTTATTACGTTGGTCATTTTATAGAAAAAACAAAGGAAAATTAAATAACCCGAATCAATCGATCAAAAATTAATTATTAATTGAAAAAAATAATAAACAATAGTCAACAGATAAAAAACTCGGTTGTGGTCGAAATTTAGAGCGCGTTTTTTCGCAGTGAATATTTGATTTTAACAAATTTTTTTTAAAGTGGCGTACTTATTTAATCTGTGATTTTGTTTTTTTTTCAATTTTCCCATAATAGGGGTTGGGGGTTACCCGAGTTCCTTTGTTCCCAGAACTGGATGGTATGGCAGAGGTAGTAAGTACATTTGTACAGCCATTTTGACGTAGTACGATGCGCTACGTTTTTTATTTAATACTAGACTCTATACCTGGCGATGCTTTTGAAAAATTACCAAAGTCAAAACTTTAAAATTTAAAGAAATATTTAATCCTATTGCGCTTGAATAATGTGAATCATTTAAACCTTTTGTTTTTACGAAAATTTCACTTTACTTTACATTTCACTAAGTTTTATGGTTTTTTATAACTAAAAAAATATTTTATTATCAAATTGAATCAATTGTTTATATTTATTTACAGATATTTGATAAGATTAAGATAAAATCTCTTTGTGTGTAAACCTATACACGTCTCTACATTTTTTTTGCGAATTTGTGATTTAAACTAATCGATTTTTTATTTTTCCTTATTTTATTTATAATATAGAAAGTACGTATGTTTGTATATTCATATTTATAAATATCATAAAATATTAACATTTGTAGCTTCTTCAAAAATTGCATACAAAATCAGGTGGAATCACTAGTATTAAATGAAAAATTAGCAAATAAGTCATAGTATATAGTATAAAATTTTTATTTATACCTGTCTTTTTGTTTTACATTAAGATAATTTAATATGTAATATTTTCAGCAACAGTGAAGCAAAATTGTAGAGCTTTTTACAATGTCGTTATATCAAAATTTTGCATCTTTATAGCATTAATATTATTATGTATTGAATATTATAGGTTTTTCAAAAGAAAAAACAATTATTTTAATTTAATGATAACTAAAAAATCATCCGTATATTTGAATTTTAATTATCGATCGATGCTCGCCAGTTGAAAGAGTCGATCGATATTTTCATGAATTATGTCAATATATTATATAGCTATCTAGAATTTTAAGTTTTTTTACTTGTGGCATAGACAAAGGAAACAATGTAGAACATCACTCCCTTTTCCTAACAATGCGTTGGGTGGTTTCACCGCGCTTTGTCTTAAACAAATAGGGATAATAAATTATATGGTCAATACGAATAGCCTTACACGAGAATCGAATCCACATCCTGTATCTCAGTAAGAAGAGCCAATCATAACTTCATTATAAATATTGTTCTTTATAATATAAACAGTATTTAATACTGTATACTAGCATAATTTACTTAAAACATCGAGTTTTTAATAAATATAAAATGTACGCAGTTTGCGAAGAATCAGCGCCATCTTTTGGCATTTTTTGTTAACAACAGTAGCCTATAACTTCAGGTTATAGTTTATTACTTTACTGAATATCATCCAAATCTGTCCAGCAGTTTAAGCGTTAATTAGTAACAAACATACACTCAAAACTTTCACAATTTTTAACTACTGTTTCTCGATTTTATTCCTACTTACTCAATATTCTTAGGTTTAGCAGTTCATTTGAAATTAAATGAAGCTTTAATTTAATTCAGATTGCTACCATCATTCAAAAACATAAAAACTCATAGAAATTCGCCTGACTGTTCTAGAGTGAAGCGTGGTTAGAGACAGTCTATACAAAGTTATAATACATACAAAATCTTTTTTCCACTCTTATGCTAATAGGAGTGATATTTTTTTTTAATTTATATGAAACCACCCTTAACATGTTAAATGTATATTAAAGACTAGCGACTCAGGCTCGCTCCGCTCGGGTTCGTCCCTCATTACGTTTTAACGTTTAGTATTCATCTTTCAGAGATGAGATATTTTCCCACAATAAAAAGTATCCTATATGTAGACCCGGATACCCAGCTATCATCATACAAAATTTTATCAAAATCTGTCCAGTGGTTTTTTCGTGATGCGGTCACAGGCAGACAGACGGACAGACAGAAATTCTAAAAAATTATAGATTCGGCCTCTGTATCGATAATACAAACTATTTCAACAAGATTTTCCAAAAAATATTTAAAACAAAAATCCAAACACCTAAACTTTCACGTCTGGTTAAATACATATTATAAATGAGAATGTTTGTTACTCTTTCACGCCAGAACGACTGAACGGATCTGGATGAAATTTGGCACAGAGATAGATTATAGTCTGGAATAATACATAGGCTACTTTTTATCTCGAAAAAATGTACGGTTCCCGTTGGATAGGGTTGTTTTTGTTTTCCTAGAGAAACTGAAACCCGAGCGAAGCGAGCATGAGCCGCTAGCTTATAATATTAGTAATATATTCTTACTGCTTATAAATTCACAGGTTTTTTTTAGTTTTTTTATATATTATGTTAGATTGTTCGTCTGTATTTCACGCATTTCAAATTCATCAAAAATTGTTAGAATTCAGTCTATTACAAAAATATATTGCTGTGGTATTGTCTTAGTAAGGCGCTTGCTTAAAAAACTAATGGAATGAATAAGCCTATGTCATTTAGACACTCGAAAAATCGAACGAAACGATAAACCTATGTCATTTTCACGTGCAAATCATTTTCAATATGATTACCACTTAATTTTCGGTAGAGGTAATATTTTGAGGACACCTGTATGTTTGAGAAAACCTAACTTATTTTTCGATAAGCATGCGAAAGCCAACTTGCATTTAGCCACCGTCGTGAACCATGTTCTGATCCCGTACATTGAAGAGCTGAGCAGTACTGAATTATATCGTTTTCTTGTTTTATTTAAGGAGGGGGAAATCTTCTAGTGATCCAACCAACATACGAGATGGTTAGGATATGTAGGATTTTTACCTACTAAAGCCCCCTCGGTTACCATCTACTGCGTATAATGAAAAGGACCGGGATCTCTTTAAGAACGCCCCGGTACTCTCCTTGCGCGATCCTACTTTAAGCACATATCTAACATAAAAGTCCCCGGAGTTTAGAGATGCTTCCATGGTCCTATTTTCATTGAAGAACTATGTGGTTATTGTATAGGAACGTGTATTACCAGCGTCCCTTCGCCTTCGTCTTCATCGAACAGGATTGACCCTCTCTCGTTCTCGTTCTGAAATCTCCTTCTTAATAAGGACGGTCTCACAAAAAGAGGTCACTGTATTCCATACAGTGTTGTCTGCCAACATGCTCATCACTATGGATGACAAGGAGAGATCTGGATCAGGTTCACTTCTAGGAAAACAAAAACAAACCTATCCCACGGGAACCGTACATTTTTCCGGAATAAAAAGTAGCTTGTGTATTATTTCAGACTATAATATATCTCTGTGATAAATTTGATCCAGATCCGTTCAGACGTTTTGGCGTGACAGAGTAACAAACATCCATACTCATAAACTTTCACATTTATAATATTAGTATAGATTATAAGTTACTTATTCGAAGTCGAGCAGGTCACTAGTTTTCCATATGTGTAAACCCTTCATAAGAACCTCACAATGCCATATCCATCAAAATAGGTCGCTCTTTCATACCACTTGATTAATAAAGACTGATGAGTTCATTTTTATGTTCGAACAATTCATTACATAATTCTCGGGATTAAGTAGAATGTTTAGTAAGAGTGAGAATATTGGAGATAAGGGATTCGTTAAAAATCTATTATGTAGATAACAAAGACTCAAAGGCAGTGGTTGTCCAGTGGTATTGCGCTTGCTTGGAAGACTGAGTGAAGCGGGTTCAAATCCCGGGTCTCGCACCTCTGATTACCACTTGCCTTACGGTGAAGGAAAACTTCGTGAGGAAATTTTCATATCTGAGAGAAACTAGCAAGTTTTCGAAAGACATTTGACATCCCCCTCGTATTGAAGGGAGGCCCATCCCCAGCGGGACGTTAAAAGTGGTGGAGTGTCTAGCATATACGGCTGCAGATCCAGAGGCCCTAGGTTCCAATTGAATTTGGGCCAACTCTAGTTATTTAGTCTTTCTGCTTAGAAAGTCTCAGTAACAGTCCGGAGTTAGGCAGTTGACGGTGTTTCACCTCCGTGCCTCGAAGAGCATGTAAAGGTCCCGCACCTGATATCTCATTGGTCGTATCGAGTAGTCGTCCTACAGGAGTATGAGAGTGGACAATAATAGAGAGAATACTCTTTGTGTATGTTTGTACACTTATGCACTATAATATCTCCTGCGCAGTTGCCAAGTCTCATTGAGATGGCTACCGTGATTCAAATCAGTCTAGAGAACATCTATTAGTTTATATTTGCTTTTCCATACTTTCATAATCTTTTAACGCCAGTCCATTAATCAATCCCGTGGGATAGTCAAATAGCTTGTTTAAATAAATGTTCTCGTTATTTGAAATGGCTGTGATGCTAAATATTTTATGTTATATATTTTAAAACTCATATTATTACATAAAAGGATCTTACAGGTGTTTACTTTTGTTCACTCTAAATTTTAATACTCTACCTTATAGGTATGTTTTAATAAATGAATTTATATTTTAATAACAAATTTCATTTATATTAATAAATGAAATTGGTGGGATAGGTTTGTTTTTGTTTTCCTAGACGCCAACCCGAGCGAAGTGAGGGTGAGCCGCTAGTATGTAATATATTCAAATTCAAAATATTCTATTCAGCATTAAATTATTACAATTTTTTTACTGAACATCATGAGTCTACTACTAGTTCGGAAAGAAGAAGCCTCAGACCCGAGAAGAACTGGCGAAAGAAACTCAGCGGGACTAATATTAACTTGTTATCTTTTTTAAAGTAAAATTATAATTTACAATATTTCTATCAAGTTGAAGTAGCCTGGAGGCGATCATTTCATTCCCAAGGTGTGCCATCTTCTATAAAATTATTTATTGTATAATAGCTTTAGCACACAAACGTTATTTAACATTTTTTTTTGAATTTGGCGATAGAAGCCTTTTGAACATTTTCTGGGATCCTGTTGCACAAGCGTATACATTGTTCATAACAAGAATTACTGACTCTATATATAAAATCTATACATATAATAAAAGTATATAGTTTTTAGAACTTTTGTCAGTCTGTCTGTCTGTTACTGCAACACAGAAAAACCACTGGAGGGATTTTGATGAAATTTGGTATGATGATAGCTGGTTATCCGGGTCAACATATAAGATACTTTTACCGCGGGAAAATATCTCATTTCTGAGAAGAAATACAAAAACTGCATTGTAAGAGTATACTAATATGTAAAACCTAAGAATTTGATTTTTGGTCATCTGAACGAGGGCGGAGCCGCGGGCAATGCTAGTCATATATAAAATCTCTTCTCTACTTGATATCAGTTTTTTTTTATTTTCTTGGCGTCTTAATCTTTTTCCTTCACTTCCAACTTGGCTGACATCCACATCTGCAGATACCGCAACCAATTTTAGGGTTCCATAATTCAATAAAATGTATATAGAGCGAAAAAGCTCTTATTTTCCAATCATGTCATATATCGGGTACAAAATTAATTATTTACAAATAAAATGTCTTTATTTAGGGTTGGTTCAGAAAAACATACATTGGGTACGTTTTGATCGACTTCAAAATAGAGGTGTTCATTTCGTTTTTTTTTGTATATGCATACATATGTTATGTGAAACCTTCGTAAAGTGTTCGTCCAGTGGTCGATATTCGATCATAATCATTATTAAAAATTTGAGGAATATATATATATATATATATATATATATATGAATAGAATTTACTTATCCATATAAAAAACTATTTCCTGTTTTTTTTTTAATAATAACACCAAAGCTTCAATAGTTATTAACTAAAAAAAACGGTTGGTAAACACATGACAAAAAGGTACTGAAGTGTTTTATCTTTGCCTGTTTATATATATTACATTTTTTAACGAAACGATACGATAGTGGACTCTCATTCTTTTCATCAGCGATCAGACGCAGGACCAGAAGCTTTACGTGCTCTGCTTGGAAAAATCGCAAATTTGAGCTCATGCTGAAAACTGAACATAAAACCCAATAAATATACTTTACTCTCCTTGGGATTCGAACCAAGGATAATATAGAAAAGTACGAGATTTCCTTCTTTGTTTTATAGTTATTATAGATTATTATTATCTATACAAATAATAAAAAGAAGAAAGACTTTTTTTGTGTGTGGAATTAGCTCCGAAAATACTGAACCGATTTAGATGAAATTTGGTAAGAAGATAGTTAGAGACCCTGAAAAGAACGTAGGATAGTTTTATCCCAGAAATCTTCTCTTAAGGGGATGAAAATGGGGATGGAAGTTTGTATGCGGAAGCAACCAAATTAAGCTAATTATTTATAAATGCAAAAATCAGTAACTTTTTACTTTTTAACTCTTCAACCAATTGTTATGAAATTTGGCACACCAGCCTGTAGCGTGAAGAGTGCTAATTTTTATAAGGACTTTGAAGTGATTTCATTGGAAGAGATGGATAGCTGATATACAAGTTTTTGAAATGATTTAAAATCAAACGTTGAAACTTGAGCGAATCCAAGGGAAATTGCTAGTATTTTACATACACCTTCGTATTATATTTATATATATTATTTATATATATATTATTTTGATAGGTTGCAAAAAAAATTGTCAGAATATTGTTTACTAAGTTATAAAGTCCATTCTAGTTCAGTCTAAATGAAAAGAAGAATTGTAAAATACTTTCTTTTGTATGTATCATTTTTTTTTTGTATGTATCTTTTTTTTTGTGTGCAATAAAGTGTTTAAATAAAATAAATTAAATAACTTTCTTAGATTTACGCGAATATTTGACATTTTAAATAAACAGGAGGGACTCCCGTGACCATGATTTTCTATATAGCATTCGGAACATCGGGAACCAAAAATCAAAATTAATCCACGAAATAATCCGAAAAGATAGTTTCAGTTATTTAAGAAGAAATGTAATTTAAAACTGCCGTCTTTATTTGCTGGTCGGCGGACTTAACATGTCTTTCGAAAGCTTGCTAGGTTCTCTCAGACATGCAGGTTTTCTCACGATGTTTCTCTTTACCGTAGGACAAGTGGTAATCATGTTGGAAATGACACACATGAAAGTATCAGAGCGAGATCCGGAATTTGAACCCACTTCCCTCGGTTTCCCAAGCAAGCGTGTTATCACTGGGCTACCACTGCCTTTTGCATGAAATTTTAACGTGGATTTATTAAAATAGACGCAAAACTTAACATAGAGTGAAGGAATACAAGATATATACCAAACCCTATCTTTTGTTTACCGTCAACAGTGTATTTGGGTCGGCCCTCCATTACGCGCAAAAATTGTATGGCACTAGGGATTATGTACCTTTCTTTTATAATCTAGCGATCTATCCAGACTTTGTCTAATTTTATTGGAAACTAGCATTGCCCGCGGCTCCGCCCGCGTTCAGATGACCAAAAACCAAATTCTTAGGTTTAACATATTAGTATACTCTTACTTTACAGTTTTTGTATTTTTTCTCAGAAATGAGATATTTTCCCGCGGTAAAAAGTATTCTATATGTTGATCCGGATAACCAGCTATCATCATACAAAATTTCATCAAAATCTGTCCAGTGGTTTTCTCGTGATGCGGTAACAGACAGACAGACGGACAAAAATTCTAAAAACGATAGATTCGGATTCTGTATCGATAATAATCTATTTCAATAAGATTTTCCAAAAAATATTTAATGTACAGATTCGGCTTAGTTATAATTTTATTATATGTATAGATAAGAATTTTATGGCATTTGTAATCCACCATTTTTTTTTTTATAGAAAATGAAGATATATTTATAGAAAATACTTCAATAAATAATAAAGATTAGCAATATAATGAAATAAAATGTCACGTTTTTTTTAAAAATGAGCACATTATGTATGTAGGTATACTTTCTTAAATTCACGCGAATATTTGATATATTAAATTAAACTTTCGAAACCAAAATTATACAATGATTTTGTAAGTAGATACTGTCTGTATCAACTGTATAATGTCGTTTGAGAGTCTAAAACCTCAGTCTCTCCCATGACCATTTGTGCTGTAAAGCATTCGACACATCGGGAACCAAATATCAGAATAAATCCGAAAAGCAGTACCAGTACCATTTTCTCCTCTGTTTGTCAACCGATTTTATTTTTAGGGTTCCGCACCTGACATAAGAAACCCTTATAGGATCACTTCGTTGTCCATCTGTCTGTTAGAGCTCTTTTCCCAGGAAAAAGTAGAGATACCAAGTTGAAATTAATATCAGACAGTCAATTTTAAATAAAACTATCTTTTCGGATTTTTTCGCGGATTTATTTGGATTTTTGGTTCCCGACGTTTCGGAAAAAATCCGAAAAGATAGTTTTATTTAAAATGTCAAATTATTAGCGTGAATCTACGAAAGTATTATTATCAGACAGTCAAATTTGTAATCCTTTCAAACTATGAAAAAAACAAAATTCTAACTCAACGCAATCAAAAGATACGGCCAAGTATGTCACATATTTTGACATTCTCAAGGGAATCAAAACCTATATATAGGTTACTTCCAGTTGACCAAGAAGTGAAGGAAAAAATCCGAAAACCGTAAATTTGTAGTTACATCTCTTTTAATGTTTCATGAAACTACGGAACTCGGTGTGCGCGTCAAACTCGCGCTTGTCCGTTTTTTTGCTTAGTAGCTATTGAAGAGCTTTAGTGCTATCATAAAAAAAAGTTGAAAACGGTTTTTTTTATAAAGATAGGTAAATGCTATTCACATATGTTTTACTTATAAACTTATAAACTTATTATAGAAGTTTTATGGTCGAAGTTCGTCTACTGGAGCACTCGTTTTTATAATTTTTCTATATAATAAAATTCTTAGTCGAATCTGTGCATAAAATGGAAAATCTTATTGAAATAGTCATTATTATCGATATAGATAACGAATCTATAGTTTTTAAAATTCTTGTCTGTCTGTCTGTCTGTGGACGCATCACGAGAAAACCACAGGAGGGATTTTAATGAAATTTGGTATTATGATAGCTGGTTATCTGGGTTAACATATAGGATACTTTGTACTGCAGGAAAATATCACATGTTTGAGAAATCTATACTAACCCTTAAAACTTACTTAGGGACGAACCCGAGCGGAGAGAGGGTAAGTCGCTAGTATATTATAAATGTGAAAATAACTCTGTTACTTTTTCACTCTTAAGTCGCTGAAACGATTTCGATAAAATTTGGCAAGGAAATAGATTGTATCCTGGGAATAGACTTAGACTACACTTGATTGCCCCATTCCATTTCTCATCCCACCATTCATTGCCCCAAATCTAGTCTAAATTAGTATTAAACATTATATAAAACCGTTCAGCCGTTTCAGCGTGAAAGAGTAATAAACACACATATTTTTACATTTATTATAGTTCGACGACACGTTAGGCACAGTTTGTAGTAACCCCACTTGCTGTGCCAGCGGTCGCGGGTTCGACGCATTCATTTGTGTGTGATCAGCACGAATGTTTGTACTCCAGTCATGAGTGTTTATATTTATAATATTTATGTATTTAAAGTTATATATGTGTATTGTATCAACTATCTGGTATCCATAACATAAGCCTCGTAGCTTACCATGGAAGTGGATGGTGCTGTGTGTTAATGTACCAACATATATATTTTATTTATTAATATATATCAGTGAGAAACAAACTGACGACCTCGAGGTCAAAAGCTCGCTAATAACCCAATAGCAACCACTTTACGTTCAGTTAACATTGGAAGTTGGAACTTTTACGCCAACAAACTATAGGTTTTTTTTGCAATTTAAATTTTAACCTCTCCAGCGAACTTCAAGATTCATTCATTTGCATATTTTTTTGAATGTTAAAATTGTGCTCAATCCTGACTGTATTTTTAACTTAAAAGTATTCTTTGACTAGCCACCGCGTGTGGTTTTGTATGAATTTATAATGTGCTTCGCTCGAGTTTTTTAACTAATATTCGCCCAGTGCAGTTAAAATTTAATGTTATAATCATTACTAATTTGAGGATCACGTATATGAATCGAATTTTCCTATCTATATAAAAAAAATGACTGATTGTTTTTTTTATTGATAACACTAAAGCATGCCAATAGCTACTAAACAAAAAAAAGAAAATCGTTTGACAAACAGAGGAGAAATAGATACTGAACTAGAACTGTTTTGTCTTTACCTATTTAATATTTATACATAAAAATATAATTAATTTATAAGGCAGTATTCCACTGGTTTCTACTTATTTGACGGTTCAAATTCCGGGTCTCGCTCTGATATTCTCATATACGTAACATTTTCCAAATGATCACCATTTGTCTTACCGTAAAGGAAAACATCGTGAGAAAACCTTCATGTCTCAGAGAATCTGGCAAATTCAAAAGATATGCTCAGTCCTTGCCCACACGTGGCCAGCGTGGTGGACTATGGCCTGATCCCCCTCGTATTGAAGGGAGGCCCAACCCCAGCTGTGGGACGTTAAAAGGAGCTGAACTTTATGTAGTATAAAGGATATATCAAATATCTAATATTACGCCAAAAACCTTAGAGTTTGAGTGTAGAAAGCTAATAAGAAAGAAAGTTAATAATATATAGGCTTTAATAGAATTGAGCACGTATCTTACACCGGTCCGTTTTAATAAACTTACACCTTATAAAATGAGAACACTTCAAAGGATCCACCTCTGTTCAGATTTCATACCGACGTGGCAAATCCATAGGGACTTAAGAGTAATGTTGAAAAAGAGAAATATGTATGTAACAAGTCTAAGACATGTTACGTTATACTTTGAGAAACTTAGCTTCTTACATACTCTTTAATATTATAGTAGTTTGCCTAATGTTAGAAATTTGATCAAAATAATTATGGAAAATTTGATAAAAACATATATTAATATTATTATATATGTATATAATATTATTACTTATACATAAAATAAAACTGAGTCGAGTCTGTACATTAAATATTTTTTGGAAAAGCTTATTGAAATAGTCATTATTATCGATACAGTGGCAGAATCTATAGTTTGTAGAATTTTTGCCTTTCTGTCTGTCTGTCTGGGACTCACTGGGAATACAAGAAAACCACGTGACAGATTTTGATGAAAATTGGTATGATGATAGCTGGCTATCTGGGTCAACATATACTTTTTAGTGCGGGAAAATATCTCATTTCTAAGAAATCTATACTAAACGTTAAAACGTAACTAGGGACCAAGCCAAGCACAGCAAGGGTCAGTTGTTAGTCAATACTAAGATCTTAAAGAGTTTGAAATTCTTTGAAGTCTAACTACTCGATATTCTCGACACGCAGCTTAACAAATTACTTAACTGTTTCTTTGTTTTCTAGTTATTGATTAGTACGAGTTTTCTAGTTTGCAAATGAAATATAGCTACAAGTATATAGTTTCAATTTGGTATACACTATCGTTACTGGTAGAGATCATTACCCGGAATTCCAGCGATATTTAGACTGGAAATTGTGATTTCTTGGGTTGCTAGTGTTTAACATATCTTAAAAAAATTATAATGAATAATTATTTCTGAAATACCGTCAGAATAAAAAAGAAAAAGTGCAAAAATACTTTGTAAGTATTTTTTCGCGTTATTATTACAAACTAGCGACTTACGACGACTTCCAAATAAGCGGATTTTGTTCTCAATTTCATAGGTTTTAATTATTTTGCTCGTAGCTCTAATTATTTTTCTAAAATAAAAGTAGTCTGAGTTACTCTTTCAAACATTAAACTGCCTGGAAAAATCCCGCTTATATCGGTCCAGCCGTTTCGGAGATTAGTCGAAACTAACAGACAGACAAAAATATAAAAAATGTTTTGTTCTTATAAGTACCGTAACTTTGACGTTACAAACAGACACTTCAATTATATTTATTTGATATCGATGCGAAAGTTTGTATGTTTGTGTTTTCATGCTGAAATTAATGAATCGATTTGGATAATATTTAATACACAGACTATAACCTGAAACAATACACAGTACTGCTTGTAAAAAAATGCCAAAAGTTAGAGCTATCAGTCTATAATATTAAAAATACAAAAGGTACAAATAAACACCCAAAATGACATACATAACCTATTTTTCCTTTTATACCTAGTTGTTTTTTTTTAATATTTTACATAGCATGCGACCACAACCACAGGCAAAAAATGTAAAGTATCGAATCCGCTACCTGTATACATATATTACTTAAGAAATACGTATTTAATTTAATGCATAACTAACCATTTAGAGATTAGAAGCGTAGCACAACGTAGCGCTGCTACGCCGTAGACGTTTGCTTAAAGCTCTAGTATAAACTAGGTTAAGGAAATTCTAACACAATTTATATTATTATAACCTAAATACCTGTGATGTGATGGTCTTGGGTTTGATTCCGGTTAGATTTTGAGTTAAAAAAATGAAAAAGTTATGTATGTACGATATTTTTGACAAATGTAAGCGATTTTCATGATGTTTTTGTTAATGGGCGATTTTTATCTTAGGAATCAATGTTAAGTTTTTACATATAAATTTTCATTATTGTTAGATATATCGACTTCAAAGATTTTATTACAATATTAGCGACTCAGACTCGCTCCGCACGGGTACGCTCCTCGTCAACGTTTAGTATAGATTTCTTAGTAATGAGATATTTTCCCGCAGTAAAAAGTATTCTATATATTGACCCAGATAACCAGCTATCGTCATACTAAATTTTATCAAAATTGGTCCAGTAGTTTTTTCGTGATGCGTTCCCAGACAAGCAGACAGACAAAAATTCTAAAAACTATAGATTCGGCTTCTGTATCGATAATAATAACTATTTTAATAAGAATTTCCAAGAAATATTTAATGTATAGATTAGACACAGTTAGATTTTTATTATATGTACAGATAGAGAAACAAAAGTGATGCAAATAAAAGCTTGCTAATAAAAAATATAATGCTCTGTTAGATTTATGCGAATATTTAAGATATCAAATATAAAAAAAATATCTTTTTGGATTTGAAAATCGGATATGGCACCATTTTTCTATTTTAACATTGAAAATGTTTTTTTTGTCGCTTCAGTATAGGCCCGATCTTCAGCGAAAGTGCGACATCGCCCTGGTGTCGTGGATTTTGGGGCTACGTTTTAAAAGATGCGTCTGAATGAGGGCTACAAAATGCAAAAAATATATATTTGAAAACACTCTAACACTATCCCACAGGAACTCTTTAATTTTCCGGGATGAAAAGTATTTAAAATGTTGGCCGGGGGTATAAGGTACCACTATGCAAAATTTCATTTAAATCGGTCTAACAGTTTCGGAGATTAGCCCGTATAAATAGACAAACAGACAGAGAAGCAAAAAATTGAAAAAATCTGGATTTGTTCTATTTCTCTTCTTACGTCCCCTGACTCGGTTTTAGCATATTTTTTCTAGGTCGACATTTGACCTCTACAGTTTTATTATATGTATAGATAATATCTATATGCATCCAAACACTTTTTTGTAGTCTGAACGCGGGCAAAATCGGTTGTTCTGCTAGTAATTAATATGTTAAAAATTTAATTCAGTTCATTTGGCAGATTCGTTTTCCATGTACTCTAAGGTCGTAGCAGACACGAGATCTGTGGTTTTTTTTTAAACTGGGAACCAACAATCAAAATAAATCCGCGAAAAGATTTAAAAAGATAGTTTTTTTTTTAAATTATGACTTTAACTACAACATATACAATTTCCCATTAAAAATCATATATTAAACGTTATTTGTCCAAAATGTCGGAAAATTATTCGCCTGTGAAATCCCAATAGCAACGTCCGGCGTACGCTGGCGATGTCAAATTATTATACTACCTATAATTTCGATATTCCGATACAATGTTCTGTTTTAAAAACTAATATATTGTATTTATTGGTTGAATTCAAAGAAAAAGTATTTAATTTGAGTGTTTGTTTTTGTGTATATGTACTCGTACATCTAGATCAATCTATACTAATATTATCAAGAGGTAAACTTTGTGAGGTTGTAAAATGTGTGTTGTGAAAGAAAGGTGAAACACCACCAAAGCCCCTAGACCGGGCTGTTATTAAGAATTTCTTGACAGAAACTGGACCCGACCCAGGACTCGAATTCAAGACCTCTGGATCTAAAGTATATACTAGCCACTAGATCAGCGAGGCAGTTAATCCATACAAATAGAACAGCGGGAAAAAGTTAGTGTAAGATATAAATTTACATAACAGAGGTTATCAAAAAATATGAACGGGGTATATTCGTATCGATTTTACGGAATCTTGTTGAGGTCTGGTTTTATTTTATTATCTGTCGTTCACAAGGAAAATATATATGGTATGAAAATATTCTACAGATATAATTATTTTATCAATTCTAACTCAAGTATCTATGTACTAGCGACTTACTCTTGCTTCGCTCGGGTTCATCTAATTACGTTTTAACGTTAAGTATAGATTTCTCAGAGATGAGATATTTTCCGGCAGTAAAAAGTATCCTATATGTTGACCCGGATAACCAGCTATCATCATACCAAATTTCATCGAAATCTGTCCAGTGGTTTTCTCGTGATGCTGTCGCAGACAGACAGGCAAGAATTCTATAAAACTATTGATTCGGCCTCTATATCCATAATAATGACTATTTCAATAAGATTTTCCAAAAAAATATTTAATGTAGAGATTTGATTCAGAATTTTATTATATGTAAAGATTCTATACAAGCAGCGCCACCTTTTGACAAGTTTCACTACTAATGCTAGCCTATATGCTACTTCAGGTTATAGTCTATCTGTTTAGTGTGTACTAAGTTTCCTCAAATTTCGTACAGCCGTTTCATCGAGACACATGTGCATTGCAATGCACTATGTATGCAATGCAAAAGTTTGTATGTATGTCTGTGTAGACATAAATACAAACATTTGCATTTACAATGTTTACTTACTATGATAATATTACTATTATATATAAGATGAAGAGTTTTTTTGTTTTGTGAACACATTAATCTGATACTTCTAATCTTATTTGAAGATTTGGCCATACATAAATACTATATTCGTTAAACACATAACCCTCTTTTGTGGCTTCGACGTAGTAGAGGTAATAACAAACAAACAAACATACAAAAAGCCTTTTGTTGGGCACGGGTCTCTCTTCAATATAACGGAGCCATAGTCCACCACGCTGGCCAAGTGCGGGACGAGCCTCACATGTCTTTCAAAAACTTTCAAGCAAAACTCAGACATTCAAGCTTCCTCACGATGTTTTCATTCGCCGTAAGTTGGAAATTATTCGCACATGGGAATATCAGAGCGAACCCAGGATTTGAACTAGCTTCACTCTGTTTCCCATGTGAGCGCGTTACCACTGAGCTACCACTGCTATTATACTACTAGTGACTCACCTTCATTTGGTTCGGGTTGGTCTCTGTATATAAATGTATATAATATATATAGTTTTACAATAATATATGGAAGTCTGCCTGATTTGTTGACATTTATGATTACTGCCCCGCTCCCTTGAGTGGTAGTATGGTGATATATAGCCTATAGCCTTCCCCAATAAATCTTATTCCAAACAAACAATCAAAGATACACACTCTGCCTCTTTCTAAGAAAAAATTTCAAAGAAATTTTCTATCTATTAGAAATTTTAAACTACCCTCATCTTACTCTTCTTATGAACCCCGAACTTTCTAATAATAAATGTACAGAACAATTTTTCAGACTTCCTTACGATGATAAAGTAGAGCCATTTGTTGGAATCAATTGATATAGAGACAGTTATAAAAAATTACATGAAATTTGAGCTTTTATTGAATCTATTACGAAATGATACGAGCTTTTTGATGTATATATTGTAATATAGTATCTTTTATAATAATAAGCTTTTGTCGTTGTTTCGCTCGCGAACTTTATAAATATGTTGAGACATTAACACGCAGCGCCATCTAGTTCCATGGTAAGCTACAAGGCTTGTGTTATGGATACCAGATAGTTGATACACTACACATATATAACTTTAAATACATACATATTATAAATATAAACACCCATGACTGAGGTACAAACATTCGTTCTCATCACACAAATGAATGCACCCAGCGGGACTTAAACCCGCGACCGTTGGCACAGCAAGTACACTACAATCTGAGGCAAACATGTCGTCAAAGCTTTATATATCGTTGTTAGGGTCATGTCGTGATGTTAGATAGCTTCCTCTTCAATAAATCCATACCAATATTATAAATGTGAAAGTAACTCTGTCTGTCTGTTACATTTTTACATATAAACCACTGAACCAATTTTGATAAATTTTAGTATAGAGATAGATGGGTCCTTGAAGATGAATGTAGGGTGTTTTATCGCACAAAAAGTAATTTAAAAAAATTAAACCGAGTTCAAAAAAAAAACTTCTAGGCACTAAAAAGTAAAAAAATAACTGAACAGGGGTTTGCATTTACTATAGATCAGATCATAATATATAGAATCAGATAATTTCGAAGTCGATGCTTGTATCTATTCTAAAAGAAAACCTCCGTTTAGTTGTATTTTACATTTATGTACCTGGAAGACGGTTTTTTTTTAGTTTTTATTTTTCCATTTTTAATGTAGATGTAATAAGCAGGTACTTTGTAAGAAGAAAGTTTTTTAATAACATAATCGATTAAACAATTTATATGTCTCAAACTATCTCCATACCAAATTTCATCTAAATCGGTTCAGCGGATTAAGCGTAAAAAGGTAACAGACAGACAGACAGAGTTATTTTCGCATTTATAATATTAGTATGGATAGATAACATTACAACAAGCGACATTGTTAATAATATGTCGATTTTACAACTCAAATATATGTACATATACATATTATATACAAACATATATCGTATTCCCTCGGGCAAGTTGAGTATCTATAATTGATATGGCTAATAGAAAACAAAAAATAATATATACGAAAATGACATATTTTAACGTCGTTTCGACATATTTTAATACTAACGACTCACCCTCGCTGCGCTCTGGTTCGTTCCTAGTTACGTTTTAATGTTTAGAACAGATTCTCAGAGATGAGATATTTTTCGGCAGTAAAAAGTATTCTATATGTTAACCCGGATAACCAGCTATCATCATACCAAATTTCATCAAAATCTGTCCAGCAATTTTCTTGTGATGTGTTCCCAAATGGACGGACAGACAAACATTCTAAATCCTATAGATTCGGCCTCTGTATCGATAATAATGACTATTTCAATAAGATTTTCCTAAAAATATTTAATTTACAGATTCGACTCAGAATTTTATTATACTCGTATGTATAGATGACATATTCTGAAGATGTTTCGATATATTTTAATATGTAAAGATTGTTATTGAAGCCCGCAAATAACTTATTATAAAGGGAATATCGCATACAAAAGTGATTACAATATTTCTTCTTTTTTTTTAAATTAAATTTCAGAAAAAATATATTAAAAATGTGAACGATTGTACCTATTTTAAATAAAACTATGTTAAATGTTTAACAATAAGATTTTCCATAGAATATTTAATGTACAGATTCGGCTTAGTTACAATTTTATTATATGTATAGAGTATAAATAAGTCTATCTATTCATACTAATCGTTAAAACGTACCTAAGGACGAACCCGAGCGAAGCGAAAGCGAGTCGCTAGTACTTATATAAGTAATATGTTAGAGTCTAAAGAAACATTTACAAATCTAGACTAGACGCATTCAAAGTCTACGAATAACCAACAAAGGCGTTCTAACAAAATGTTGCGATAAGGAAAATTTATTTTTCCAAGACACTGCTTCATTCTTTTGAGCATTTTGTAAATCTGTTTAAGAATAAAAAGTTAGAAGCTGTTATGTTTTATTTGTTATTTAATTTAATCGGGTGCTATTATGAATGAGTTTTTTTGTGCTTGTATGTTTGTTACGATGTAACGACTGGATAGATTTGGATGAAATTTATTACAGAGATAGAGCTGGAGTAACATATAAGGCTTGTTGTTAGGTATCTAGGGAAGTATCCGAGTAAAGCAAGGGCGAATCGCAAAGTGAATTATATATATATATGTATTTCTCTACTGTATATATATATATATATATATATATATATATATATATATACATCAGCAAAGTTTCCACTTCTTGATTCTTCTACACAAACATTAACGAAGACAAACCAAATACAATTCAACATAGCTACCTATCTAAGAACAGCAAGTTAACATAAAATACAAACTCTACGCTAAATTAAAGTTATAAAAGATGTGAGTAAAGTTATATAATATTTGCGTAGACTTCGTTTATTTATATTATCAATACCTTATTAATTCACAAGTCGGTTAACCTGTCTCAGTCCACATTTAAAAACCTATCAAAAACGTAAATACAAAAAAATACTTATTACGAATTTGGAATATTAAATATTCAATTTTTTTTAATACTTATATTTTTTAATAACCTAAAATTTCGTTTTCTTTATGCTTATACTGAAATTGCTTATACCGAGTCTTAAAATGTAAGTTATACTTTGTATCCATATTTTACCATCATTCGTTATGCATATATTTTGTTATTATATATCTAGAGGCTCATCGTTATTAGCTACGTTTTAATTTTTTTGAGCGGAACCCTAATTCTTTTTCTAGAATAAAAGTGTCCTAAATTACTCTTAATAATATTAGCTAACTGCCAGTGAAAATTCCGTCAAAATCAGTTCACCTAATCATCAATTTAATCAGAACAAATAAACAGACAGATATTTTTTTTTTAATTGTATTTTGTTTTAAGTACCGTATATAATTTCGTTTGCATTTAGTTAAAAATTTGTTATTTTGACATTGCAAACAGGCACTTCAATTTTATTTATCTGTATAGATTTATAGCACCCTCAAGTAATAAAAAATACATAGAAAAATGTACATACATATATACAAAAGTATAAATAAACAAAACTAAATACAAAACATGATTGTTATACATAATATAATGAATACATGAAAAAATTCTGCATTGCACAAGATCGAATCTGCCCCACTCTAAGTACCACACGGTCGTGGCGTACAAAATAGAATTTCTTTTGTTCCATACACCAGTGTCAATGGTACGCTATTAATTTTAACAACGTATTGTCATCGCTCCAGTTCAGAGTTGCACAATGAAAATACTTTGATTGAAGAGTTATTGATAGTTTTTTACCGAGATAATATATATATTTTTATGTATATATAATAATGATGGGGCTGAGTTGGTTCATTGTTTTATATTGTATGATATTGGTTTGCTAATAGAAATATTTAGTGCAAATCTTTATTTATTTGCTAGCGACTTGTACTCGCTTTTCTCGGTTACGTTTGGAGCTTTTTGTATTTATAATATGTACAGACGCTACCACCAAAATTTTACTATTAGCATAAATCCATTCAGTCATTTCAGCGTGAAAGAGAAACATATTCATACAAACTTTCGCATTCACGATAGAGACTATTTAGAGCTACAACAAATTTAGCTTTCTTACTTTCTCATACTTTTTCTATTTTCATTAAAGGAAGTTTCTCCCGTGACTATGATTGCTGTAAAGCATTCGAAACGTCAGAAACCAAAAATCAAAAAAAATCCGTGAAAAAATCCGAATAGAAAGTTTTATTTAAAATGTCAAATATTCGCGTAAATCTAAGAAAGTATTTAGAAAAGGTTTTAAGGCTTTCAAAAGTAACTTTTTGTTCTGAGATAGAAAAAGTCTTACCGTGAGATAGCAATTTAAGTCTCATATTCTGATGGGACGATAAATCGACGCGGTGAGCGTTAGCGGTGAGAAATAAGGCGCCGGAGTGACGTGACACGTGCTCTCTGAGGCACAGGGGTGAAACACTGTCAACTTCTCAATACCGGGCTGTTACTGAGAATTTCTTAACAGAAAAATTCTAATGAGTTTTCTTAAGAGTCTTCTCCTTGACCCGATTCGAGTCCAGGGCTGGAACCCAGGAATTTTGGATATGCATCCGTATATACTAGCCACTATACCAAAGAGGCAGTTGAATAATAATATAAGACAGTGGTAGATTAGTGGTAACGCGTTAAGACACCAAGTGAAGCGGGTTCAAATCCCAAGTCTCGCACCTTTGATATTTTCATATGCGAAAGATTTTCAACATGATTATTACTTGCGTTACGGTGAAGGAAAACATCGTGAGAAAACCTACATGTTTAAGAGAACCTAGCAAGTTTTCGAAAGATATGTGAAGTCTTTTGTTGTGGTGTGTGGTGGTGTTGTGGTGTTGTGGTGGACTATAACCTGCTGCCTAATCCTCCTCGTAAGTTACGTTAGTAACTGGGCTGCTAGGTAGATGATGTTACTTTACATAGGAGATATTAATATATCCGAAATTAGACAACTATCTGACATTCAGGTCCTTTCCCCTATATCTCATAAACTAGCGACTCACCCTCGCTTCGCTCGGGTTCGCCTAGATTGTTTCCCCATACAAACTTTCAGCCACATTTTCACTCCCTTAAGGGATGATTTCCGGAATAAAAAGTATCCAGGGTCTTAAACCATCTTCTTACTAAATTTCATCTAAATCGGTTCAGTATATCCAGAGATTACCCCCTACAACCTCACAAACACACAAACTTTACCTTTTTATAATATTAGTATACATTAAATAATTGAACTACACGTGCAGAGTCGTGGGAAAACACTAGTTTATAACATCAGTATAGATTACCAAAACGGAAATGGTTCATAGAGCGTTCTTGCTTCAAGTAAAATATTGACTCGAGATTTCAAGCTTTCCGTGTTTTCTTCATTTCCTGGTCTTTGATTCAGTTTAACTCTGTTCTTTATAACTTTGTAACTTACTAAAATTAATTGCTTCTCGTAAATAATTGGTTTCGTGATCTATGTATAACACTAGCAACTCACCTTCGCTCTGCTCGGGTTCGCCCCTAGTTACTTAAAAAATGGAGGATGGGGATAGAAGGGTGAAAAATATTTTACGACCTATACGTATGAACCTAACAAATATAAAAAAAAATCATTACGGATTTTTCATATGGGAACCATTTCCAACATGATTACCACTTGTCTTATGGTGAAAGAAAACAAACGAGGAACGTCTGAGATGTCTGAGAGAATCAAGTTTTCGAAAGACTTGGCCAGCGTGGTGGACTAAAGCCTGATCCTTCTCGTATTAAAGTAGGCCCACTCTCAGCAGTGGGATGTTAAAAAGGGCTGACTTAAGATATTGGTTCCTAGGATCTGAACCTAGGGTCTGTTCCTAGGGTGTGACCTATCTAATAACTGGATATCGAGTATATTATGTATGTAGCTCGTAGTATTAAACGGAAAATATAAAATTAACATAATATGTCCGTTTATATTTAGAATACAATAGTTACAAAATGTTGGCATACTTTCAAACTGTTTTAAATTTTTTACAAAAGGCAAAAAGCTAAAGGGAGAAAAAGATTGAATATTGTAATTGCATGTAAATTTTTATCTACATGTTGTTTTTTGTTACTTTAACATACATCATATAGTTTCATAGTAAGCTACGAGGCTTGTGTCATGGATAATATGTAATACTAGCGGTACACGCATCTTTACCCGCGTTCAAACTTGTGATCACTTGCTAGTTTAATTTAAATATTGCGTAGAAATTTCATCAAAATCGCTTCAGCCGTTTTAGAGTCCATAGGGAACATATATACACTCAATTTTTATTTGCATATATACTAGTTACAGGTTAGGGTTAGTTAAAAATAATGTAAAATAATGCCCGTATTTCTTAGAGATGAGATATTTTATTAAAAAGTATCCTATATATTGACCCGGATAACCAGCTATTATCATATCAAATTTCATTAAAATCTTTCCGGTGGTTTTCTCGTGATGCATTCCCAGATAGACAGACAAACAGACAGATAGACAAAAAATCTAAAAACTTTAGATTCGGTCTCTATATCGATAAGATTTTCCAAAAAAATATTTAATGTACAGATTCGACTCGAGTTTTATTATATGTAGAGATAAAGACTGTCTGTTACTGTGTGTCTGAACGCGCTAATATCTAGAACTACTGGTCCGATTTGAAAAAATATTTTAGCGTTTTATAGACCATTTATTGAGGAAGGCTATAAACTATCATACACCGCACTAGGATCTATGAGAGCGGAATGAATCTAGAAAATTAAAGTTGCGGGCGTAGTCACTAGAAAACTCTAATAGCTGATAAGGTAAAAGTTCATACTATTTTATTCAAAAGTCACTTACCAATTTTTACAAGTAACTGACTACCAATGAAGCAACGTATTTTCTACTCTGTTGCATTATAACCTTTACGACCAATATTATAAGATCTTCATTTTAGCCTAGTTTCGAGTCAAATTTCAAAATTTCTATGCGCACCTGTGATCTGGCGGGGGTCCAAGACATCTGGCCTACATACGAAGGGTTGGTTTCCACTGGAAATATAGCTATGCTATACTTTTGTAGATCTAGCATTCGTCTTTTTATTCGTGACGAGAATACCGTGGGTATATTAAGTTCTTTTTTGTGTCTATAACAAGATATGCTCAATAAAAACTGTTTCTAATTTTTTTGAAGTGAAACTTCTTTACAATCGTTGTGATTTGAAACTCGATGAAATGATAATGCGACACTAGAAAGAGACAAACACATACATATATAGGATTAAGCCGGCGAGAGAATGAGATAGAATATACTGCGATGATACCATGATAGCCGTTGTTATTTGAGATAGAATACATTTCAAAGGAAGTGAAAAATAATAAAATTAATTACTTAATAATAAGTAATAGGTATATATTTATGTCAAATAAAATGTAAAATAACTTGATAAAAATATTATAAAAAAAATAAACCTTATAATAATTATCCTACTGCCGATACTACCATATATGTTCATCTCATTCTTTTGTAGGTTACTTTTCTGAAGTTTCACTTCTACAGTGTGTGAATTGCACAAACACGCACTTTTTTATTAATAACACGAAAGTTCATTAATACCTACCTAACTAAAAAAAAGGCATTTGATTGACAAGCAGAGGAGAAAAGGCGTGAAAGTTTGCATTTGTGTGTACGTTTGTTACTCCTTCACGCTAAAACGACTGGAGTACACAGATAGACTATATGTACTGGCGTAATAACATTTGCGAAAACGCGTCGGTGTTTGTATACAATGTTATAAGCACAAATTATGAGCGAAGCAAGGGTATGAAACGTGAGGGTTCTATGAAACTATAGAGTTATTAAAAAAAGGTTCACCTTCTATGTAGTCAGCCATTTTTAACGTCCCACTGCTGGGGGTGGGCCTCCCTTCAATACAAAGGGGATCACGCCATAGTCCACCGAGCTGGCCAAGTACGGGCGGACAGAGCGTGTCTTTTGAAAACTTGTTAGGTTCTCTCAGACATGCAGGTTATCTACACCGTAAGACAAGTGGTAATCATGTTGGAAATGATTCACACATGAGAATTTCAGAAGTGCAAGATGATCCGAAATTTGAAACCGCTTCATTCAGTCTCCAAAGCGATTGCGTTACCACCTCCACTGTCTTTTATAAAAAAATCTCAATCAATTAAATAGCTATGGCTCTGCACAACATATGTACACCAGGTTTACAAACGCGACCGATTTCGTGTTTTCAAGAGGCTTAGAAATGAGGAATAATAGGGACTATGCAAAAATATCAAGGTGTGCCACAAGATATGTACTTGGCCCACAAATATTTGTCAGCTACATAAATGATATTCATGAATTCTTTTTAGAGTTATTCGTACATGTGATATAGTATTTTGAAGTAAATTTTATTCATAATCAAGAGTGTTTTAAAATTAATACTTTCTTAGACTTTCGCGAATATTTTGATATTTTAAATAAAACTATCGGAGAATAGCGGATTTATTTTTATTTGCTGTACATTCGGATAAAAAAATTCTACGCAATAACTCGACCCGGTTAGTCTCCAATATATATATGGAATATGAAATTTTTAAAAGATGTTTAGCCTCATTTCACTTTCATAAGAGAAATCGATGTTTTAACTCTTCATCTACATTAGCTTGATTAGTATATAGAGATGTGCCGGACTTTAGAATAAAAGGCAAAAGGTAAAAAAATGAGTAAAAAACATGTTGTTTGTGTATCATGACCTAGAATAACTAGTTTTCTAGTTCATTTAGGTTCAATCTGTCTATACATATAATAAAATTCTAACTGAATCGAATCTATTCATATATTTTTTTGGAAAATCTAGTAAATAAATAATCTAGTATATAAATAGACTAATGGAAAACGAAAAGAAACTTACCTTCGATACTCGGGGGATCAGTAGTAGTCCACAGTCCAAGTGCGGGCGGACTGAGCATGTCTGCAGACAACTTGCTAGGTTCTCTCAGACATGCAGGTTTCCTCACGATGTTCTCCTTCACCGTAAGACAAGTGGTGATCATGTTGGGAATGATTCTCACATGAAAATATCAGAGATGCGTAACCTGGAAGGAATATACATACATATATAAGTAAAATATCTACTCAGCAGAAAAACTAAATGACTCATCACATCCAATTTTACTCAAATTGAAGTAAAAATTATTTTTAGTTAGACAATAAGATACAATAAAGCTTTAAGAAACGTCCGTCGGTTACCACAAAGGAATAATTTAATACCTGTTATTATAATTTACATCTTACACAAACGTCCCGAGGCTATATTAAAAGAAAATATGCTTAAAATTTATGGTTATTTTTCGATTTTGATTTTTGATTTTTTAGTTTAGTTATATTCTTACTAAGTTTGATTGGTTTGTATATCACTAACCAAAAATAGAAGTTAAATTAAATATAATCAAATAAGCTATAAATATGATCTGTTAAAATACAATGTAAAAAATTATTAATTAAGTAAAATTAATTATAATTTAAAATTATAAGTAAGCATGTATAGAATATATCTTTATTTATATTTTATTTATTTATATATTACTAGTTTCTGCCCGTGATTCTTTCTGCTCGCGTAGCACGTCGATCATGAATAAATAAAATAAATAAATATGTTGGGACATTAACACACAGCACCATCTAGTTCCATGGTAAGCTACGAGGCTTGTGTTATGGATACCATATAGTTGATACACTACATATATGTAACTTTAAATACATACAATATACATATCTATACTAATATTATAAAGAAGTAAAGTTTGTGATATTGTGAGTTTGTGACGTTGTAGGGGGTAATAATCTCTGGATCTACTGAACCGATTTCTCTACCAATCTACTGAACCGAAAATAACTCTCTCTGTCTGTTACCTTTTCACGCCAAAACCGCTAAACCAATTTTGATGAACTTTCGTATAGAGATGGACAGAAACTTGGAAAACAACAAAGACTACTTTTTGTCTCAAAAAACAAACTTGAATAGGGTGAAATAGAGGTTAAAGGTTTGTATTGAGAACAAACCATTTCTCAAATTAACGACATAAAAATTAACAAAATTATTTATATCTGTCAGCTAGATTTTTCATACGGAGCAGCTTGCTAAAAAAGGATTTTCGGAAATTCAAACCCTATAAGGGTAGGAATAGGGTTGAATTCGAAAATTCGTTATATTCAAACAATACAAGCAATGTAAATGCTAGCTATCGAATAGGTTATCTAATTCAAAGTTCTTACCCACAAAGTCATTTCCACTGTACATATTTATTCATTCATCGTTTCACTCCTCATTTCTCTTACAAAGTTCTCTTTTAATAATTTAATTATACATTTCGGTACCAGAAGGCAATTCTTGCGCGTCTCTTTGACTTTTTACTGTATGGGAACAAAGGCTCTGTTAAAATAAAAAACTTTTTTCTACATTTAAAGAGTATTGTTAGAGGAAGCTGACTTAACTCTCGTTTAAAGGGTGACTCTATGCCTTTTTGTTTCAATTCGTTTGTGAGATTTACTTTTTAGCGTTTTTTTTTATTTTAACAAATTCTATAGTAATAAGTTAGTAAATCTTCGTGTTTCGTGTCTTTTCATGATAATTTCCGACACACCCATTTGTTTTAATTAATTTCGCAATATAGTAACGTCCCAAAAGACTCTACAACATTCTATGACCAATTAACTGTTTCTATGCAAAAATATGAAGTCACTCCATGAGACAAAGAAGGATCGGTTTAAAAGAGGCTTTATTTATTTCTCAAAAACATTCACTTAATGAGAAAAATCTTCAAGTAGGTAATAGAATATTATTTACAAAACAAAAAAAATAGTATAAGTACCTAAAACATCAAATATGAGTTCATTATGATAAAACAACAAACAAATTTTCCGATTTATAATATCTATATTTAAATAAGCAAAGACAAAACAGCTCAGTACGTTTTTCAATGTCTCCTGTGTTTGTCAATGAATTTTCTTTTTTTTTAGTTTAGTAGCTATGGATGACGTTTATTGATATCAATTAAAAAAAATGATATCATTATTTTTTATATATGTATAATAAACACAAATATGTAAATTCTATTCATATATGTTTTACTTAAATGTTTAACAATGATGATGGTCTATTTTTAAACACTGAATCCGAAAGTCCCAGGTTCGAGTCACGAGTCAGGCCAAAAGAGTTATTGGGTTTTTCTGCCATATGCTTAAATAACTATAGCTTCTAGTTGAAAAGATAGTACCTCAGAGAATATGTAAAACCGTAGATCTTTCACATGGTCTTTTACCAGTCGTATCAGTCTTCCAATTGGACTTAGATGAATAGAGAGCACTTGTGTTTGCACACACACTGTACAATAATATCTACGTAGTAGTGTATTGTGTTAGTTTCAGTAACATAAACACCCTGAAGGCAGTGGTAAACCAGTGGTTACGCGCTTAATTGGGAAACCGAGTGAAGAGGATTCAATCCCGGGTCTCGCACCTCTGATATTTTCATGTGCGAATCATTTCCAACATGATTGCCACTTGTTTTACGGTGAAGGAAAATATCGTGAGGAAACCTGCATGTCTAAGAGAACCCAGGAAGTTTTCAAAAAGACATGTGAAGTCTACCAACCCGCAATTGGCCAGCGAGGTTGGAGTAAGGCCTGATCCCGATCGTACTAAAAGGAGGCCCGCGCCCAGCAGTGTGACGTTAAAAAGGGCTGAATACAACCACCCTGACCACAATTTGGTGTAACTTTGAATAACTATAAAAAATTGGTGATTTCTAAATAGGTTAGACTTTACAAGAATCTGACATAATACTTTCTTAGTTTAGGCGAATATTTGACATTTTAAAATAAAACCATCTTTTCGGATTTTTTCGCGGATTTATTTGGATTTTTTTGGTTAAGGGAACCAAAAAATCCAAATAAATCCACGAAAAAATCCAAAAAGATGGTTTTATTTCAAAAAGAATTTGATACTTTATATAACCTGAAATTCTGTAACTTAGTTAAGCTAGCCTTCCAAAAACACTAGATAGCTGTATGGCCATCCATTTAAATGTCAGAATTGCATAGCAATTTCCTTTTGTGGATCACTTAAATTTCTTAGTCATTCTGTTTCTATCGTGTACCGTATAGCTGGTGTGGATTAAACGTGTGTATCAAAATGTGGGTCATATTCTTGGATCTTTCCAGAACATTCACGTATATGTAATATATATATATATACATATATATATATGTAATCCATAATAATATTATAAATGCGAAAGTAACTCTGTCTGTCTGTTACCTTTTCGCGCTTAATTCGCTGAACCGATTTCGTTTAATTTTTGTTTGGAGATAGCTTGAGACCATGGGAAGGACATAGGATAGTTTTAATCCTCGAAATCATCCCTTGAGGGAGTGAAAAGGGGGTGAAAATTTATATGGGGAATTTATCATTTGTTAAGTAAGGGAAATAAAACTCATCATATCTATGTATACATGTACATATATTATGTAGTGTATCTTTTCGCCATTAAGCAGCGCCATCTATTAGAACGTTCATAACTAATAAGTTTTGTAATTAAATAAAAAAATGAACTAATATTATTTATTATTTACGTTATTTATATATATATATATATGATGAGATATTTTCCCGCAGTAAAAAATATCCTATAGATTGACCCGGATAACCAGCTATCATCATACCTAACCAGCTATAATACGGTAACAGACAGACAGACAGACAGTGAGACAAAAATTCTAAAAACTATAGATTCGGACTCTGTGTTGATAATCAAGTTTATTTTAATAAATTTTTCAAAAAATATTTAATGTACAGATTCGGTTTAGTTACAATTTTATTATATGTATAGATAATACATTAGCAGAATAAACAATCCAGTAAAATAAAAAAGTCTATAATATAATTCTCCGTTCAATAAAATGTCATTTTAACTGACATCAAAAAGGGAGGTTGTTAATATTTTTAATTTATATCGGATTATGTATGGGTTAATAATGGTACTAGCGATGGCATCTTGT
The DNA here is from genome assembly GCA_921882275.1 of Brenthis ino. NCBI lineage: Eukaryota > Metazoa > Arthropoda > Insecta > Lepidoptera > Nymphalidae > Brenthis > Brenthis ino. The sequence continues at coordinate 6,474,275 of OV170229.1, forward strand.
TTTGTCTTCATACTTATAATTTTTTGACTGAATAAAAAAATGGGAGTACAGAAATCAGTTAAAAACCGATTCTTATTACTTTTTTAATGTACAAGTTATACCTACTAATGCATACTAATATTATAAATGCAAAAATTACTCTGTTAACGCTTAAACCGCTGAACAGATTTGGATAAAATTTGGCAAAAACATAGATTGCATCCTAAGATCAGACATAGCCCACCCTTGATCCTCCCCTCCCCACTTGTCGTGAGGGTGGGGGTTAAAAATAGTTAAAAATAATCCAAATATAAACAGGGGCTTTGGGTTCAAATTCCCATCAACATAAATAAAGGACGTTTTTCCTCTACAGTTTAAAAGTAATTTCTTTTAATAGCAATACGTCTTATTGTTATTTAATATTCAGAGCGGATTCAAGAGCACAAAAGAATTTGGGGGAAAAAATGACGAAATTCACAAAAACAGTATAGATCATGAGAATTACTTACTTTAAACTGTCTTGGTTTTGTTGAAAAAAGTATGAAAATATGCTACTCTGTTTGGCTTCACTTTTAAAGAGTTTTGTGCTCAAAGGTCCTGCGATTAATAACTTTAAGCATATACTACTAAGAAGCGTTAGGCTCATATTTTCTTAGGATTACGCGATATAATAAAATTCTAACTAAGCCAAATCTGTACATTAGATATTTTTTGTATAATCTTATTGAAATAGACATTATTATGGATGCAGAGGCCGAATCTATAGTTTTAGAATTTTTGTCTGTCTGTCTATTACCGCACCACGGAAAAACCCCTGGAGGCATTTGATGAAATTTGGTATGGTGATAGCTAGTTTTCCGGGTCAACATATAGGATACTTTTTACCGCCGGAAAATATCTCATTTCTGAGAAAAAATATAAAAACTACAATGTAAGAGTATAATACTATGTAATACCTAAGAATTTAAATTTTGGTCATCTGAACACGGGCGGAGCCGCGGGCAATGCTAGTGTTAAAATAACACATGCAGACATGCAGGTATCCTCACGATGTTTTCCTTCACCGTAAGGCAAGTGGTAATCAAAGGCGAGACCCGAGATTTGACCCGTTTCACTTTCCCATAATATTTTTTTTCTCTAATAATATATATAAACAAACATACACACATGCACATATAATAATTAATACAAAATGTATCAATAAAAAAAATCAACAAAAAGAGGGTTGGAACAAAGTAAGTATTTGTCCTTTGAATACCGACCCCTTTGATCTGCCGCTTACAGCATTTTCAACTTTGTATCTACAAATAAATATAAATGTTTTATTTTACAAACTTTCATATTATTTTCTCTTGGAAAATGAGAATTTGCTCGGTGTTTTGTTTGAAACAATGTAGCTTCTGCTCACGGGTAGTTTTAGGCGTTCGCTTAGGTAACCGAGTGAAGCGGGTATTGATCCGGATAACCAGCTATCATCATTCCAAATTTCATCAAAATCTGTCCAGTGGTTTTCTCGTGATGCGGTAACAGACAGACAGACATGAATTCTAAAAACTATAGATTCAGCCTCTGTATCAATAATAATGACTATTTCAATAAGATTTTCCAAAAAATATTCAATGTACAGATTCAACTCAGAACTTCATAAAATGTATAGACTAGTAAGCAGCTCGTCGTTACCTTACTCTTGCTCTTTTCGCATTAAAATTTTTACAACTGCACTATATGACTTGATTACAAAATATCCACTTTTATTTAATGTTCTACAAATATAATATGTACGTATCATACATCGGCCTTCCGGAAAAAAATGTTGCCACTATACCATATGTACAGTAATAATTAATTGTACATTAATATTTATTAATATAATGAAATATAAACCTGATCAAAATCCATTGCGTAGTTTATTAGAAGTAAACGGACAAACAGACAAACGCGAATAGCAGCTTTATTTTCTAGTATAATGATTACTAGCGACTTAACCCTACTTTGCTTGGATTCCTATATGATGGAGACTTGGAAGTGTGTTCATCTTGCTTAGCTTGGCTCATTAGCATCTGGCAATCCAGCCGGGCGTGAAGTCAACAGAGGCGCGAGGTGTTCCACGTGGGTTGCTCCCTGTATTTCTCTGATAGCAGAGAGGACCGTTGGAGCAACTCCATGGATATTGTGGTCTGCTTCGGGGCAGTAGGGCAGCTTAGGGGCATCGTAGTTGAATGCGTAAGCATTCCTCTGAATCCCCATTAAAACAGGGTTGCAAAAAAAAACGTGTGTATCTACTATCTACATATGTACGCACATAAGAAGTTATACTTATTTGGCATAACAGAATAAAGATGGCTAAAGATTTCATCCCGTATGTCACAACTCTCTGTTTGTAAAAGGAATGCAGCTAAATTCATTATGTCGCTTTTTGGCTGTCGGTGTGCGCGCGCATTGTAAAAATTTTACCTTCATATTTTTTTCCAAACGTACCAAAAAAGTATAACTTCAAAAAAGAACATAGTCTATCTGTACTAAATTTAATCTAAATCCGTCCAACCGTTTCGGTATGATACAGTAACAAACAAACACACATACAATTTTACATATATAAAAGTAGTACCGACTATAGATAACCGCAATGTAAGTAATTATACATTGTGTTCGTTTTCAATATTCTAAAAACGGTTGGCATTTAACATGTTGACAATGGGCGACCGTGACGCGGTTAAATACTTAGTTAAATTTCCCCTATCATCTATTTGGATTAAGTTAGGGGAGGAAGCGGAAGTAGAAAAACTTAAAAAAATAAAACTGTTTTCTGGAAGATCTCTCCAGTTTGATTGATATATAGCATTTGAAGCGTGAGTATCAAAAACCATAATGAATCCGCGAAGAAGTCTGAGAAGATAATATAAATAAATATGTTGATACATTAACACACAGCACCATCTAGTTCCATGGTAAGCTACGAGATGTGTGTTATGGATGCCAGATAGTTGATACACTACATATATATAACTTTTAATATATACATATTATAAATTTATACACCCATGACAGGAGTAGAAACATTCGTGCTAATCACACAAATGAATGCCCCAGCGTGATTCGAATCCGCAATCGTTGGCGCAGCAAGTAGGGTCACTACAAACTGAGCCAAACGTGTCGTAATTAGATAACATATTATTAGATTTACGCGAGTATAGAACATTTGAAATATAACTATCTTTTCGGTTTTTTTCACAGTTCTATTTTACATTTTTGTTCCCAACAAGACGTTTCGAATGCTTTACAGCAAATATTGTATTGGTAGAGACTAAGGTTTGGAACATTTAAAAGAGTCGAGAACAAAAACAGATAAGAAAATCGGGACAAAATCCAAATAGACAGTAATAATGTCATTTAAAATCCGAAAAGATATTTTTATTTGAGTTTCAAATATTATCGAAATCTGTCCATCCACACTGTTGCTAAGGACAACCTTGTATGTTAGATAACTCCTCATATCGAAATTTGAGTCTCAGAAGAGGCGTGTTATGTTCACCTTATATTCTGTAGATTTTTACTCGGCTAAGTTTTATATGGTTTTCCATGGCCTGATCCCCTCGTATTGAAGAGAAGCCCACCCCCAGCAGTGGGACATTAAAAAGGTTTTTTTTTTACTTTTTGTCCGTGATGCTGTCAAGACTAATTAAAATATTATATTTTTTGTCTAAATGTATGTTTGTATGTGTATATCCAATCGTATGTTCCCTCGTAATTATTAAACGGCTTAACTGATTTTGGTGATTCACACGTCGTTAAATTCGTCTTGATAACGCGAGTGTCATACGGTATATAGATATCATTAAAAGACAAAATGGCTGATTTTATACGTCAATTTGTATCTTAAAAAAACGTTTCAAAAGAAAAAAATGATATTTTAACGATATTCGGATAACTTACTAATGTAAACATTTCCGCTGGATTCAGGTCGCGACTCAGTATCTGTAAAATGCCATCAAACCCCATAAAAGCCCATAATTTGGCCCAACCACGAATTCCTTTGTGCACCCACCCTTTGATGTTCCACTGGATAGTTTGTAACATTTTGAAATTTTAAACTTTATTATCTTTAAGTCAACGAAGCTGTTTCGAATAGTTAACTCTTGCAAATATTTTCATTTAATTGCTTAGAAGATGCTGCAAATTACTATACGAGTATCTCTTTAGAATGAAGCTCTCATTATTTCTTGTATAATGAATGCATATTCTTTCACCTACTAATATTATAAATGGGTAAGTTTGTGAGAATGTATGTATGGATGTCTGGATGTTTGTTATTCGTTCACGCAATAACTACTGAATGGTGCTTAATAAGTTGTGTTTTTTTTTAAATAATAGCAAAGTAAATTAAAATTATTATTATTATTAAGTTTAACATTTTAAATTACACATAGAACAATTATGTGGCTTAAATAAGTAATATTTTATTTCTTTATAGTTATAAATAAAGTAATGGCAACACTAAATATAGATTACTAATGAATATATGTTTTTCAAAAAAATTGTAATAATTATAAAAATAACAGCTAAAATTAAACAAGCATTATTCCGTTTCAATTATAAAACTAATTAAAATTATAAAAATGTTTAAAATTAAAAAATATTGTAAGTACTTTGGTGCCATTTTTAAATTTTTTGAATTCATTTTGTTATTACCAAAAATCTGAAAAGATAGTTTTATTTAAAATCTCAAATATTCGCGTAAATCTAAGAAATTATTATTTCTATAATTATTATATTCTTTAACATAGATAAATGATAATCGCTCCCTCACTAATTAATTCCACTTCAACACCTAGATAGCTTATCATGTTACTATAAACATTTTCCATACAAAAAGGAATCTAAAGCCCGTTTTCAGGTTTCACAATTCAACTTTGATCCCAGCGTATCCTGCTTTCTGCGCTTGACGTATAACTGGCATCTTGACACGTCCCTTTGACATCTGACAAACAAATGACGTGACAGCATTTGTGTTTGTTAAATACTGTCATAATTAAACTTGACGTGGTATATTTTGACATATTTGCAAAGCTTTACGATTAGTGGAGCTTTTTGAAATAGCTTACGAGCTTAAAAGGGAATACCTTGAAATATCTGTTAAAGGAACTTTTAGTATTTAGCATCTATTGCCTATATATTTACAAATGTTTGTCCAGTGGTCGAAATTCGACAATAATCATTATTGAAAATTTAAGGAAAGCTTTTTTTTAAACGCTTATCTCCTTATTTATTAAATACTTGCGACTCGCCTTCGTTTTGCTCGGGTTCGTCCTTAAGCGATTCTTTAATTTGACATATTTTTATTATTTATAAACCGATTGATATAATATAAATACTAATTGTTAAGTGAAGCTTACCACAATATACTAGTGAAAACTGCACCCAAATAGGTTAAGCCGTTTCTGAGTAATCTCTCTCTAATGAGTCTCTAATGAGTCGCTAATGCGCGCACAAACTCACAGACAAACAGACAAAAATTCTAAAAATCATTATTTTGGGTTCTATTACGTTAATAAAGAACCGAAATAATAGTTTTTCTCGAGTATCTTCCATGTGCAGACAGCGGTCAGTTACACTTTTATTATATGTTTAGATATTTAATTAAGTTCGACGACACGTTTGGCTCAGTTTGCAGTGACCCTACTTGCTGTCCTAGCGGTCGGTCGGGTTCGAGTCCCACTGGGGGCCATTCATTTGCGTGATGAGCACGAATGTATATACTCCAGTCACGGGTGTTTATATTTATAGTATATATGTATTTAAAGTTATATATGTATAGTGTATCAAATATCTGGTATCCATAACACAGATCTCGTAGCTCACCATGGAACTAGATGGTGCTGTGTGTTAATGTACCAACATATTTATTTATTAGTTACAAGTAAAGCTAATAAAAGCATATTAGTAATTATTATAAGCAAAACGAAGAATATATTTCAATCAAAACTAAAATTCTAAGAAAAGCAGAAACAAAAGACCAACCTAAATGTAGATACGAGTTTCGAACAAAAGAAAGAGGTCGTGGTCTTGGTCTTGTTACCTGCTTATTACAGTTGCTTGTACATACATACATACGTCAGATGTGTATTATTTTTAAGGCAGCGGTAACCCAGTGGTAATGCAGTCGCTTGGGAAACCGATTGAAACGGGTTCAAATCCAGGGTCTCGCACCTGTGATATTGTCATAAGCGAATCATTTCCAACATAATCACCACTTATCTTACGGTGAAGGAGAACATCGTGAGGAAACCCATATGTCTGAGAGAACCTAGCAAATTTTCGAAAGACGTGTGAAGTTCGCTAACCCGCACGTGGCCAGCGTGGTGGACTATGGCCTGATGCCCCTCGTATTGAAGGGAGACCCATGCCCAGCAGTGGGAAGTTAAAAAGAGCTGAATACATACTATTTTTAACTAGTGATTTAGCCTGGCTGCGTTTGGATAAGTCCCTACGTGTATTTTGTATTTACTATATAAAAACAGCACAAGCATTTAGCAAATTATGTTACTTCAGCTCATAGTCTATCTGCATTAAACATCCAAATCCGTCCAGCCGTTTCAGCGTAAAGGCTTAACAAACAAACAAACAAACAAATATACATACATACAAACTTTCGCTATATACATGGTAATACGAAGTCCGATGTAATATATATTGGAATATTCTACATAGAGATCTAATGGATAATACCTCTTAACTGAAGTACGGACCGACTGTTTGACCTCTTCACTTCTGAAAGCCCTATTTTTGAAACTTTAATCTATTCCTTTGTAATATATCGACTCTTTTTAAACAAAGATACGTAAATTTGACGTCAATGTAAAGGAATGTAGAAAATGTAGAGTTTATAGCTTATCCATACTAATTTTATAAATGTGAAAGTGTGTTTGTTTGTCCTTCTTTCACGTTGAAACGGAATGACGGATTGGCCTGATTTTTTGTGTGGAGATAGTTGGAGGGCTGAAGAGTGGCATATGCTACATTTTACCGCGGGAGATTATCTAATTTCCACAGGAAAACCCGTTCTAATACAATCCAAAAAATATTTATGATCAGAATTACTTGAAACTTGGTATTAATGCTCTTCAGTAAAATTAAATAAATAGATGCTTTAGTATTTTTAGCAATTTATCCTATAAAGGAGTAAAACAGAGGATGAAATTTTGTATGAAACTACCTTTTTAGAGATTATTTTGTAGTTTTGGCGCGAGCGAAGCCGTGGGTTCTGCTAGTTCTTATATAATTCGAAAATGAAGTTAATTTGTCACATTCTGATGTCTCAACGATTAAAATTATAAAAAAAATTCAAGTTACAGCGTCTAGTATTTATGTTTGTCTATATATAAAAAACTAGTATTGCCCGCGGCTCCCTCCGCGTTCAGATGAAAAAAAAAACAAATTGTAAGTTTTACATATTAGTATACTCTTACATTGCAGATTTTGTACTTTATCTCAGAAATGAGACATTTTCCCGCAGTAAAAAGTATTGTATATGTTGGCGCGGATAACCAGCTATCACCATACCAAATTTCAACGAACTCCCTCCAATGGTTTTTCTATGATGCGGTAAAAACAGACAGACAAAAATTCTAAAAATTATAGATTCGGGCTCTGTATCGATAATAATGAATATTTCAATAAGATTTTCCAAAAAATATTTAATGTATAGATTTAACTCAGTTAGAATTTTATTATATGTATAGATGACACTCACGTTATCGAGACGTATCTAACGACGTACGAACCATCAAAATCGGCCCACGCATTTGGTCTCTAGAACGCCACATAGTAACAAACAAACATACATACATAGATACATAGACTGATAAACACATTTCCCTTCTTTGCGTCGCGCAGTCGGGTAAATAGGCAAAAACTTAACAGTTGAGTACCATTTTCTTCTGTTTATCAACCGATTTTCTTTTTTTAGTAGCTTTTGACAAGCTTTAGTGTTATCAATGAGACAAATTGGAAAAATATATTTTTTATAGATAAGTAAATTCTATTCATATATGTTTTCCTTTCAATAATAATGAGTTGAATTTCGACCACTACTAGAGCACTACTAGAATACAAGCTGGATTAAGGATTTAAGCTGGGATAACTATACATATAATGAAATTGTAACTAAGCCGAATCTGTACATTAAATATTTTTTGGAAAATCTTATTGAAATAGACATTATTATCGAATCTATAGTTTTTAGAATTTTTGTCTGTCTGTCTGTCTGTTACCGCATCACAGAAAAACCACTGGAGGGATTTTAATAAAATTTGGTATGGTGATAGCTGGTTATCCGGGTCAATATATAGGATACTTTTAACCGCGGAAAAATATCTCATTTCTGAGAAAAAATACAAAAACTGCATTGTTAGAGTATATTAATATGTAAAACCTAAGATTTTTTTGGTCATCTGAACGCGGGCAGGGGCGCGGGCAATGTTAGTAAAAATATATAATACATTTTTTCTAAGTCGGTCAAATTTAATTTAAACTCCATATGCAGAGGTTATTACTTCAATAAACGACCCTTCGAAGGTATATTGGGAGATATATCAACGCGTGCTGAGAAAATCATATTTTAACATATAATGGAAAGACGACCTTTTCTATAAAAACTGGTCGTGGATTGCCTTCTTTATATAACACTAATATTAAATATACTAACAACTCACCCTCGCTTCGTTTCGTGTTCGTCCCTGGGTAAAAACAAGTCTATCCCACGGGAACTATACATTTTTTCGGGATAAAAAGTAACCTATGTACTATTCCTGGCTATAATCTATCTCTGTGTCAAATTTCATTCAAATCCGTTCAGCCGTTCTGGCGTGATTGAGTAACAAACATCCAAATACACATCACAAACTTTCACATTTATAATATTAAATACGGATTAGTAGGACTAGTATAGATAGATATATGTACATATATACTCAGACTAAAAAAAATATATGGACGGAGTCCAAAAAAGTGTCGAAGTCAGAAATAGTAACATAAAAAAAGCAAAATTACGCTTTACAATATACATTTTTATACATGTAGGTGTATGTTAAATTAATATACAATTTTTGAGAGTAAAATATGATAAAAAAATTTTTTTTGGATATTTTAAGCATTAGTTACCTTCCCCTTGAAAGAGAGATAGCTCAATTTTAGATTATTTAATTTGTTTTCTTTATTATAAATATTTTATTTTATTGTTATCGCCCGTTAGCTATTTTTGGATAAATAAATAAATAAATAGATGTTGGTACATTAACACAGCACCATCTAGTTCCATGGTTAGCTACGAGACCTGTGTTATGGATACTAGATAGTTGATATACTACACATATATAACTTTAAATAATACATATTATAAATAAAACCCATGAGTGGAGTATAAACATTCGTGCTCATCACACAAATGGACGCCCCAAACGGTAATCGAACCCGCAACCGCTGACACAGCAAACTGAGCCAAACGTGTCTTTGAAATTATTATTTTTATTTATTAACTCTTTTTTACTTATAACAGCAATGAGTATTCTATAAGCACTTATATTATAAAGACGAAAGATTTGATTTTTTCCTTGTTTGTTTGTACTGAATAGGCTCCGAAACTATAAAACCGATTTAGATTAAATTTGGTAAAAAGATATTTTGAGATTCTGAAAAGGCCACAGAATAGTTTTTATGTCCGAAATCGTCCCTTAAAGGAGTGAAAATGAGGACGAAAGTTTGTATGTGGAACCAACCTAGGGAAAAACCCGAGCGACGCGAGGGTGAGTCGTTAGTCTATCAATATTTGTATACTGTTTGAAAACATCATTTATCAAAATGAAATATCACTTACTAACTAATAAATAAATGATAACACTCAAAAAATAAAGCTAAAGCCAGAAAACTTGGTCGAAAGTTATAAAGATTCGCCAGGAAAGGATTTTTGGAAATTTACATTTTAATGTTTATGTTTAAATTTAGTATGGAACCTTTTTTTATGGGACCGTATGTCGTTGACCGTATGTGGTTGGCTGAATTTTGTAAAGAACAATTTTATGGGGTGAAATGTACAAAACTAGCGACTCACCCTCGCTTCGCTCGGTTACGTTTTAACGTTTAGTATAGATTTCTCAGAGATGAGATATTTTCCCGCGGTAAAAAGTATCCTATATGTTGACCCGGATAACCAGCTAACACCATACCAAATTTTCATCAAAATCCCTCCAATGGTTTTTCCATGATGCGGTCACAGACAGACAAACAGACAGACAAAAATTTTAAAAACTTTAGATTCGGCATCTGTATCGATAATAATGACTATTTCAATGAGATTTTCCAAAAATATTTATTGTAAAAATTCTACTTAAAATTTTATTATATGTATAGATAAATACAAAACTTTTAGCAAAACAAGAACAAGTCTGTATGTATGTATATCCTTATATACATATAAATAAAACATGTAAGTTATGTACATACATTTTTCTACTGAAGCGATTACTTGGCTGAAAGAGTCAACCCTCTTGTTACCGGTAGAGATGATATATATTTTCTAAGATTTACGCGAATATTTGACATCTATAATATAAAAATGAATCGCTGAATGTGTTGCTAAGCGCAAATCTCGAAAGTAGCTCAACCGATTTCGCTAATTCTTTTTTTAGAATATTCCTTGAAATACGAGGATGGTTCTTACGGAGAGAAAAATTTAAAAAAATGCCTTGAAAAAGTATAAAAACAACACTTTTCTATACTCCCATACAGAAGATTCGTAATAATACTTAAAAGTCAATTTGAACTTTAATACCACACCATAAAGTTTAAGTGTTAGTGGAGAGGTTCCGGGAAGGCAAAACAACTGAGTGACGTTAGTATCGTATAAATATTAATGTCAATATTTGTCAAAATTATTAACAATAAAAAAAATATATAGCTAACGCGGGCTAATAACTATTTATATCTATTTAAAACGTACCTAGCGACGAACCCGAGCGAATCGAGGGTGATCCGCTAGTTTTAAATAAAATTATCTTTTCGGATTTTTATGCGGATTTATTTAGATTGGTTCCCGACGTTTCGAATGCTTTACAGCGCACATGGTCACGGGTTTTAGACGTCTCAAACGTCATCATAACGGTACGCACGCACTAGCGCTGTCTGTAACAACCACATATATAAAGACGAGTAAAAACTTCGAGACGTCTAAAACCTTAGTCCAGTAACCAAGATTGTGGTAAAACTTTCGAAACGTCGGTAACCAAAAAACAAAATAAATCTGCGAAAAAATCCGAAAATATAGTTTTGTCTATACATATAATAAAATTGTAACTAAGCCGAATCTGTACATTAAATATTTTTTGGAAAATCTTATTGAAATAAATATTATTATCGATACAGAGGCCGAATCTACAGTTTTTAGAATTTTTGTCTGTCTGTCTGTTACCGCATCACAGAAAAACCACTGGAGGGATGTTTGGTATGGTGATAGCTGGTTATTCGGGTCAACATATAGGATACTTTTTACCGCGGGAAAATATCTCATTTTTGAGAAAGAATACAAAAACTGCAATGTAAGAGTATACTAATATGTAAAACCTAAGTATTTTGTTCTTGCTCATCAGAACGCGGGCAGAGCCGCGGGCAATGCTAGTTAAAAATATTTTAATTTAAATTTGTTTGTTTCACTATAACGTGTAGCAATCTTAGTTTTGGGTGAAGAGCATTTTGGTTGAAGAGAATTTTTCTCATCAACATGATGAGAAGAATTGAAGATATTGCTTCAAACTGTATGTTCAAGCAACACGCATGCTAGTTCTCGCTCGCATCTATACAAAAAAATATATAAATAATTGGCTTTACCAAAGACAAAAAAAGGGAGAAATTTTATATTTATATTCGAGGTCATCTCTATTATGACCTAGGCTCTATAAAAATTGAGTTCAAGTGAAAATTTTGAACAGCCATCTAATTACATGTTTTCAAATTTATGAGTACACCCGTCTCTTTCTCGCTTGTATGGGCATATGAGTTCGACCGGTTTTCTGTCTTGCTCTAACCACGCATGCCTAGTAGAGACCTCTTTGTTAGACTCGCGTATACATTTTATAAGGCAAATACGGTTATAATTAATGCTGTATTATATAAATTATGGGATAATTTGAATGTTGGTTTATTTGTTTACGGTTTCTCCGAACAACGACTCTACATTCAAAAAGTGTATTGTTATATCGGTTTTGATAAAAACTAAATAATTATTTACTGTATTTGTAGTTGAATAAATAAATAAATATGTTGGTACATTAACACACAGCACCATCTAATTCCATGGTAAGCTACGAGGCCTGTGTTATGGGTACCAGATAGTTGATACACTACACATATATAACTTTAAATACATACATATTATAATTATAAACACCCATGACTGGAGTACAAACATTCGTGCTCATCAGACAAATACCCCAAGCGGAACTCGACCCCGCGACCGCTGGCACAGCAAGTAGGGTCACTACAACTAAGCCAAATTCATCGTCAAGAAACTGCGATAAATAGCATACATTTCATTATTTATAAGCATATTTAACAACTTTGGTAGAATACTAACGACGTAGATACGTTTTAATGGTTAGTATAAAATAGATAGACTATTTATTGGTATATCCTAGTATTATAAATATTATATAATATACTAATATTATAAATGTGAAATTGTTTTGTTTGTTTGTCCTTCTTTCACGTGGAAACGGAACGACGGATTGGCGTGATTTTTTGTGTGGAGATAGTTGGAGGGCTGGAGAGTGACATAGACTTTTTATCGCGGGAGTTTATCTCATTCCTACGGGAAGACGCGTTATAATGCAACCCAAATATATTTATGATCACAATTACTTGAAACTTGGTATTAATGTTTTTCAGTACAATTAAATAATACAATATTATACAATTAAATAATAAAATACTTGATTTAGCGTTTTTCGAAATTCATCACATAAGGGGGTAAAATAAGACATGAAAGTGTGTATGAAACCTACCTTTTTAGAGTTTTACTGTAGTTTTAGCTGCTAGTATATACATAATATATATGATGAGTCTTATATCACTTACTTGAGAAATGATTAATTCCCCAAGCAAACTTCCATTCCCGTTTTCACCTCCTTAACGAATGATTTCCGGGATAAAAACTATCCTATGTCCTTCCCAGGATCAAAAAACTTTTCAACAAAAGATAAAGAATAATAAAAGAATTTTTCAACTAGTTTTATCAGCTGGATATTCTTAAAAGTTAGAAAAAAAGACTAATTATAATTATACTGTTATAAATGCAAAAGCATATGTAAGACAGTGGTAGCCCAGTGGTAACGCGCTTGCTTGGGAAACCAAGTGAAGCGAGTTCTAATCCCGGGTATCGCACCTCTGATATTTTCATGTGCGAATCATTTCCAATATGCCTACCATTTGCCATAAGGTGAAGGAAAACATCGTGAGGGTTGAATAAAAATGCAAAAGTGTATGTATGTATGTTACTCCTACACGCTGTAACGGCTGGACGGATTTGGATGAAATTTAGACTACGGATAGAACATAGCTTGGAGTAACATATAGGCTACAGCTAGTAAATTTGCCAAACGGTTACGCGGCCTGTATATCCATATAGCCACAGAAAAATACATTATATTAAAACCACCAACAACACACCATACCTATGTATATATATCTATACTACAATATTATAAAAAGGTAAAGTTTGTGAGCTTGTGGGGTTGTAGGGGGGACGCGCCCGGTAGGAGTTGGCTTCTCCCCCGGGATAGTTTGAGACCCTGGGATAGACATAGGATTGTTTTTATCCCGGAAATCATCCTAGGGAGGCGAGGGTGAGTCGCTAGTATATACTCGTAATATAATATATAGTCTATCTTATATACTAACCGCTAAAATGAACCGAAGTAAAGCGAGGTAGAATCGCTAGTATATTATAAATACAAAAGACGCCTAAGAACACACCCCCATAGCCTATACTCACAAGATTCAAGCAATATGCCACAAGTAACAGTATTGTGATATGGGTGTTTGAGAAACCCCTGTTAATTAATGTTACGTTTGGCTCAGTTTGTAATGACCCTACTTGCTGTGTCAACGGTCGCGGGTTCGAGTCCCGCTGGGGACATTCGTTTGTGTGATGAGCATGAATGTTTGTACAAGTCATGGGTGTTTATATTTATAATATGTATGTATTTAAAGTTATATATGTATAGTCTATCAACTATCTGGTATATATAAAACAGGCCTCGTAGCTAGCTTACCATGGAACTAGATAGCGCTGTGTGTTAATATCCCAACACATTTATTTATTAAACCTTTTTCAATAATGTTTTAGTTAAATATATTGTGTTTCTACTTGATGGCTATAAATCTGACTTACATATGTATAAGGAACTTGGATTAGATATTCGCTGAATATCTGTTCGAGTCATGCAAATATTGGACAATGTGTTTTTCGAAATTTGACCATATTCTTTATTAAAAATTTGAGGGAAACTTACATGAATTTTCATTTTTCTTACATTTTTTTATTGATGAGAATATAAAGCTCATTAACAGCTACTACACAAAAAACAAACCGGTTGACAAACAGAGGAGGAAAAGATTGTAAAATATTTTGTATTTCCTGTTTATATAATACTAGCAGAAACCGCGGCTTCGCTCGCGCTAAAACTACAAAAAATCTCTAAAAAGGTAGTTTCATACAAATTTTCATGCTCCTTTACCCCCTTATAGGATGAATTTCGAAAAATGCTTAAGCACGTGTTTATTTAATTTTATTGAAGAGCATTAGTACCAAGTTTCAAGTAATTCTGATCATAAATATATTTTTTGGATTGTATTATGATGTGTTTTCCTATAGGAATTAGATAATCTCCCGCGGTAAATAGTAGCCTATGTTACTCTCCAGCCCTCCAACTATCTTCAATCAAAAAATCACGTCAATCAGTCACTCCATTTCGACGTGAAAGAAGGACAAACAAACAAACACACTTTTACACTTATAATATTAAGTATGGATAGATACCAGCAGGAAATAGCTTAGTGTCTTATCTATACATATAATAAAATTCTGAGTCGAATCTGTCCATTCAATGTTTTTTCTGTAAAATCTTATTGAAATAGTCCTTATTATGGATATAGCGTCCGAATCTATAGTTTTTAGAATTTTTGTCTGTCTGTCTGGGAATCTGGGATCTGTGAATGCATCACGAGAAAACCAGTGGAATAATTTTGATGAAATTTATATGATGATAATTAGTTATCCGGGTCAACATATAGGATACTTTTTACTGCGGGAAAATATCTCATCTCTGAGAAATCTATACTATGCGTTAAAACGTAAAAAGGGAAGAACACGAACAGAGCGTGGGTGAGTCACTAGTATGTAAATAAGTTTATTTAACGACGTTATAATAAAAACGAAACTGTGTTGACTCTGCCTCATCGTCATCAACCATAAAAGCTCCATATATAAATAGGCAAATACAAAAAAGGTTAAAACCTTTTTATCCTCTGTTTGTCAAACGATTTTCTTTTCTTTTGTTCAATAGTTATTGACGAGTTCTAGTTTTGTCAATAAAAAATGTTTGTAAACATTTTTTTTATATACATAGGTAAATTCTATTCATATATGTTTTCCTCAAATTTTCTATAATCGAATTTCAACCACTGAACGAACGCTAATTATACATAATATAAAAAGCTAACTGTTTTGTCTCAACCCAAAATCAAATCTGCTTCATCGTCAACAATCATAAAAACTGTACTAGATTTTTAAATTTCGTTGGCTCACTATTACAAGGTTCTATGTTACAATTTTAGTACTTATTTAGTTATTAATGCTACAAGTTTCTATGTGTTATCAGCTACAGTTTTACAGAAACAAACCACTAGATAGCGGCACTATAACTACAAAATATTCAATTTTACATAGATCTATGTTGTTTTTTTTTACGATAACAAAGTAACGAAGTTCTATGTAAAAATGACTTAACTTCATTAAAATTAACATAGAACCTTGTAATAGTAAGCCAACGAATTTTGTTACGGGGAATTCCCAATGTATTAATTTCCATATTGAAAGTCGGTCAAACAGAGACGTATCCGACTGTAAGTGCTTAGTTAATTTTCATATTTCCCCTACTTTGTTACCTGATAAGTGAACACGCAATGAATACGAGCTTAACCTTGTACACTATGTAAAGCTATACTATAAAGCTATATAGAGCTTTAAAAGTACTTAGTTTTTTTAAATAAATCATAAATCCATGAATATTAAATAATATAAATATGTCATTTCTTTATATTTGTCGATTTTCAGATATATTCACTTTTTTACTTTTTTAAAAATAAGTATAGATTCTAACATTTTTTTTTGAAGACGTCCTATCAACCCGTACACACATTTGTGTACTTCATTTAAATCCACATAACTGTTCAGCATGATGGAGTATACAAATAGAATATAAACTTCTTTTTATCGTTGGTAAATGCATATAACATATATATATATATAGGTTATGTGGGACTCACAGGCAAAAAAAACAGTACTACCCACTAAAACCCAACAGCACCTTCCCCGTCTTATATGGGGCGTTGCAGGATCACCTACGCACTCAACCACGACACCCCGACGACAGGTCTGCTGAAGCAGACCACAACAACCATGGGGTTGCTCCACAGTCCATTCTGCTGTCAGAGAAGTACCAGAAGCAACCCGCATGGTACTCCGCCCACCGAAGTAGGCCGCCTTACAGTACGTTTCTTGGCTTTTCGCCCAGCCATATTACTGGTTGCTAATGAATGACACGTGCTCTTCGAAGCAAAGGGGATGGGTATAAAATAATAATTATACGACGAATGTATTTCAAATAGTTAATGTTAATATTTAACAGCGTCATAATTGGTTAATTAAAGTATTGCAAATAATTAATCTATCTCTTGACTAAGAGTCGTTTGTTTTCAGCAAATGTCAATTTTGCTTCCAATTTTCAATTATTTCTACCCATTTCTCGAATTTATTCAGTCTAAGTGCCATAATTTAACAATAAAAACTGTATGTATCATCCTTGTATATAAAGCTTTGATATATTCCAAATTCCAATATAACGAAAAAATATTGATTTTTGGTTCCTGATATTTCGAATGCTTTTGCAACAAACATGACCTAAATATTTAACTATTATTATTACATTATTTAAAAATGAGTAAAATATGTATGAACAGAATTTATTTTATCTATATAATTTATATATTTATACAAAAACCTCGCTGTTTTCAATAATTTTTAATTGATAACACTAAATCTCGTCAATAGCTACGTCGAGTATTAAACAAAAAAATCAGTTGAAATACAGAGGAGAAAAAGATACTGAACTATTTTGTCTTTGCATATTTATATATAGATTGTTAAATTTCTGCCAACATGAAAAAAAATACTAAATAGCGACATTCAATCAATAATACGTGTTTAATTTAATATTTTTAAATCAATTTATAGCAAATGATCGGTATAAATATACAACTCAGAAATAATCTCATATTTTACTATTGCGTCGCCATCACTTCGCTCTCACCACTAAAAAAAACACTCTGTTAATAAAAAATCATTATATACTAGCAAACTTGATCTTGCTTCGCTCGGGTGCGTCACTAGGTACATAAAAGTAGCTCCAGGTTATGATCTATCTTTGCAATAAATTTTAAATTTCATTCAAATCGTGAAGCAGTAATAAACATACATAGTTAGTTTCATCTAGTTCGGTTTATACTTTATAAAAAAAACAAATCTCGTATTTGTATTCAGCCCTTTTAAACGTCCCACTGCTGGGAGTGGGCCTACCTTCAATACGAGGGAGATCAGGCCATAGTCCACCACGCTGGCCAAGTGCGGGCGGACTGCACATGTCTGCAGACAACTTGACATGGGTTACGTTCTCTCAGACATGCAGGTTTCCGCACTATGTTTTCCTCCACTGTAAGACAAGTGACAATCATATTGGAAATGAATCGCACATGAAAATATCAGAACGAAAACCGTGATTTAAACTCGCTTCAATTAGTTAACAAGCAAGCACGTTACCACTGTTCTACAACCGCTTAATTTCCATTTCATTTCATCGCTTCCCATAGCTTTATATATCTACATATGCTGTGTAGAGCAGCCTTTATAAATCCCATAGCAGGTAGCGTGCGACATTGTCACGAAACAGCAAATTTTTAATTTTTTTCTTATTATTTATAAGCGACTGTTTCCACTCATAATATCTCTAATGAGTATATACCATAACATTCTATGGGGTGTTAAATGAGGGTGAGTTTTGGACATTAAAAGAAAGTTAATATTTAATAGAGTGGTTTATTGCATTTTAGGTACTGGGTTCGATTCGTGATTATTTTATACATAATAATAAATCTTATGACTTTGTTTCGGCAATCATTATTAGATTATATTTTGGTTAATATCGATTTCTATGGCATTTAATAAGGTTGTTGCCAAGCTGAAATTGGTTGTTTTTAGGCCCAAACCCCCTAAGATTTTTAGTTACTTATAAATCTGCTAAAAAATATTTTGCTTTATTTTGTCTTTAATATTTTACTAGAGACTCACCCTCACTTCGCTCAGGTTCGTCCCTAGGTTGCTTCCCCATACAAACTTTCATCTCCATTTCACTCCCTTAAATGATGATTTCCGGGATCAAAAATATCCTAAGTCCTTCCTAGGGTCTCAAAATATCTTCTTACCAAATTTCGTCTAAATCAGTCCAGTTGTTTAGGAGCTTATTCGGTACAATCAAACAAACAAAAAAATCCTTTGAATATTTTTTTAATATTAATTTATTATTTCTAAGTCTGAATTGTTATATAAAATACTTATAATTTCGAAGGGTCACTTTGGACATACTATTTGGTTTTAAGCGATATTATTTAAGTCTAAACTATATACTAATATATTTTTCTTTTTTTCAGATTTTCCGAACCATGCCAAAGGGAACAAGGACTCAGGTGTGACTTTATACTGTACTACCATAACCCATATCTAAAAAAATCTAATAAATGAAATGGTTGAAAATGTCTAAATTGGAGTAAATACTGCACTATTTATTACATTTCAACTAAAAAAATATATTAAATTTTAATTATATCGTCATTAAGAATTGACGGAAATTGTTAGGTTTTATATTATACGGTTACCTTTAAAGAATAACGTATCTATAAAAAATATATGCATTAGAATTAAGTACCTTTTTTTTTGAGGTCGGTCAAAAAGAGAAAGGTAGGAAGTTTTTCAGCTAAAGAAATGTGCCCATGGTCTTGTCAAAGGCTTACTTTACTTTAGAAAACCTTACTTAGCTAAGTAAAGACTGACCAGTTATTATTTGTTACTTTAGAATCAAAGAAAACTTTGAATCGATTGCTTAAATATATATAAGCATACATCAATATAAAATTATAACAGAAAAAGTTCTCAGAGATAAGATATTTTGTCGCAGTAAAAAACATCCTATATATTGACCCGGATAACCAGCTATCATCATACCAAATTTCATCAAAATCTGTCCATTGGCTTTCTCAAGATGCGTTCTCAGGCAGACAGATAGGCAAAAATTCTAAAAACTACATGTTCGGCCTCTGTATCGATAATAATGACTATTTCAATAAGATTTTCCAAAAAAATTCAATGTACACATTCGACTCAGAATTTTATTATATGCTCTTTGGATTAAGCATACATATATGGCAAAATTAAAATAATTGGAAGTAAGTTTCGGAAAATCTAGAGCAAAATAAGAATCTCTACCTTTTATTAATCCTTGTATATGTAATTTTGATCGATAGCAAAGATACCCGGGATTTGAACCCACACAACTTTTCTAACGAGCACGTTACCAATTTACCGCCACTGCACTATTTGTAAGAATAACTTTCGATTAAAAATACAAGAAATCGAAAAATTCTAAAAACAAAAGGCTTCTAACGGAAAAATACAATTCAATGTACAATAAAGATCTAGAAACAGTTTTATTATTTCTAAAATATTAAAAAAATATAACATTTTTGCGGAATTTAGACGAATATTTTTCTATCTCCATCGTAGCGTGTCTACTGTTTCTAATATATGACTCCTAAAAAAATATCATAACAAAAATATTATATATATATTACTATTTTCTTAAATTTTACATTTATACATCGTTATTGTCGATGGCTTTCATTTGAAGTTTTTTACGTTTTAACGTTTAGTATAGATTTCTCAGAGATGAGATATTTTGCCGCAGTAAAAAGTATCCTATATGTTGACCCGGATAACCAGCTATCATCATATCAGATTTCATCAAAATCTATGATTTTCTCGTGATGCGGTCATAGACAGACTGACAGCCAAAAATTCTAAAAACTATAGATTTGGCCTTTTTTCGGCAGATTTTCCAAAAAATATTTAATGTACAGATTCGAGTTAGTTAAAATTTTATTATATGTATAGATATCAGTATCATCTTCGGTTGTCATGGCAATGCATAGTACATACATAAAGCTATGTTCACAGATAAGTTGTCGGTATATTGACAAGCGAGTTTCGCTCGGCATTTTCGGAAAAGATACAAAAATTGCGTTTTTCTAGAAAAGACACGTATATAGATAATAAACTTAAAAAACAAAACCTAATCTGAATACAAAATTTGATCTAAATCGTTAGAGCTGTTTCCGAGATGCACTATAACACTCGCGTTATCAAGGCTTACTTACCTAGGTGACATAATTCGTTGGCTCACTATTACAAGGTTCTATGTTACAATTTTAGTACTTATTTAGTTATTAATGCTACAAGGTTCTATGTGTCAGCTACAGTTTTGCAAAAACAAACCAGTAAATAGCGGCACTATAACTATCAAATATTCAATTTTACATAGATCTATGTTGTTTTTTTTACGATAACAAAATAACGAAGTTCTATGTAAAAATTACTAAGCTTCATTAAAATTAACATAGAACCTTGTAATAGTAAGCTAACGATTATTATGATTCATGAAAATTGAGCTGTTTAGTGATTATATAGAAAGAAATATAAATATGTTGGGACATTAACATATTATAGTGCTGTATAGTTCCATGGGAAGTGCACTTGTGTCTGTGCGCACACGCACTGCATTTGTAGTGTTATCTATACTACACTAATATTATAAAGAGGTAAAGTTTGTGAGATTGTGAGTTTGTGAGGTTGTAGAGGGTAATCTCTGGATCTACTGAACCGATTTAGATAAAATTTGGTAAGAAGATAGTTTGACACCCTGGGAAGCACATAGAATACTTTTTATCTCGGAAATCGTCCCTTGAGAATATGAAAATGGGGATGAAAGTTTGCATGGGGAATCAAGCTAGGGACGAACCCGAGTCGCTAGTATCTTCTTAGAACTTATTAGTATTAAAGCTTTGAATAACAAAAATCATAAAAGAGTAACATCTAAACAACAAAACCTTCTTTTTTTGTATTTGTTTTAAAGTCCATACACTATCACTTCGTTACTGAAATTTAGCACAGCTTGTTATTTTGATTTTCTTCAACACAGTTATTTTTAACGAGTTATACAAAGTTAGTTTAGTATTTAATAGAAAGTTCTATTTGTCAGTTCATTTCGATACGTTTGGCTCAGTTTGTAGTGATGTAGGATTTGGATTTGTAGTGACCCTACTTGCTGTGCCAGCGGTCGCGGGTTCGAGTCTTGCTGGGGGCATTCGTTTGTGTGATGAGCACGAATGTTTGTACTCAAGTCATGGGTGTTTATATATTTTATAATATGTATGTCTTTAAAGTTATATATGTATAGTATATATCAAATATCTGTTATCCATAACGCTTATCATGGAACTAGATGGTGCTGTGTGTTATTGTCCCAACATATATATTTTCAAAGTCCCAGTTCTTATAATACTTTCTTAGACGCACGCGAATATTTGACATATTAAATGAATCTTTCAACAATTCAAATTCTTTTTTTTTCTTCTTTCTACTGTCAATGCGTATAGCAACTATTTCTAAAGCATACTTCTAATAATCTAAAACATACGTCTGCTTGCGAGTTAACTTAAGAGATGTTTATCCCGGGTGATTAAACTAAATCCCGGCGTATCGCAATATATAGAAGATAACAATGGAATAACAATACATCAGTATCTTCCGCTTCATCCCGTGGGATTAGCTGCAAATTTCAATACACTCTTAATCCCCAAAATTACCCGGGATAAAGTCACGCAGAATCATTTATATAGGAGTACTTTCTTAGATTTACTCAAATTTATTATTACTAAAGTATATAGCGCCTTTGAGACGTCTAAAACCTTTGTCTCTCCCGTGACCATGATTGCTGTAAAACATTCCAAACATCGGCAACCAAAAATCAAAATAAATCCGCAAAAATATATTTAAATCCATACTAATATTATAATGCTGGGCACGGGCCTCCCTTCAATATTGTAATTGTTTTTTTTTTCATGCACTTATTGTAGATGCAAAATGAAACAAGCTATACTTTTATTTTTATAGTTTTTACATATCTCTTTGTCATAATAATAACTTTTACTAGCATTGTTAACCGAGCAACAATATTTTATTTGTTAATCAAATTGTGGTACTCACGATACAGGCTTTGCCTAGTGTGAATTACCCTCAGGTATAAAGTATATTGTAAGCTAAACTTTTTGGACAATAAAGATTATTGTTATTATTATTATACGAGGGGGATCAGGCTCATAGTCCACCACGCTGACCAAGTGCGGACGGACTTCACATGTCTGTCGAAAACTTGCTAGGTTCTCTTAGACATTAACTTAACAGATTAAACAATTTATTTAAAAAAATAATTTTTTTGTTGATTCTTTTAAAAACCGCTCGACCGATTTCGGTAAAATTTAAATGGGACCACCTGGGAAGTATACCCTTCAAAACAAAAAAAAACCAAATCGGTGTAGCCATCTTCGAGTAGGTAATCGGTGACCATATATTAAAAAAATAGATTTCAACGATTTGATAACCTCCTCCTTTTTGAAAGTCGGTTAAAAATATTTATTGTACAGATTCGACTTAGAATTTTGTTATATGTATAGACTAGCGACTTACTCTCGCTTCGCTCGGGTGAGTCTTTAAGCTTGAATGGTTTAGGAACGCATACAAGACATACGTCCAAAGAAAAGTTTTTTTTTACACAAGGAATCTTTGCAGGCGTATACAGAATAACCCACCAGAGTTTCATCACAATCGGACCAATGGCTTATGAATGTTTAGAGGACAAAAGATAATCTGAATCAAAAAAATCGGAGTTTCTTCTCAGGTCTGAGGCTTCTTCTTTCCGAACTGGTAGTAGACTCATGACGTTCTGTAAACAATTGTAATAATTTAATGCTGAATAAAATACTGTAAATTTGAATTTTTAAAGGAAGTTATCGCAATACACCTATACGTGTACGCTATAGAATAATTTGATATAGTAATTCAATTTGTATCCAAACATTTCTCTCTAGTGATGTGCGCGTCTGCTATAATTTGATCAACCTCACAAAAGGTAGTATCCAATTCTAGTGCACGCAAAATCCATAGAAAAATTCTATGACTCTTATTTAAATAAATCGCATTACTTTTGTAAATTTGTGTTATTATGTATGTATGTTTGTTTGTTTGTATGTATGTATGTATGAAACTCCTTGATGTTGAAACGACTAGACGGATCTGGATAAAATTTAGTATAGAAATAGATCACAATCTAGACTCTAGAGTAAAACAGAAGCAGGTGCTTCTTCACATTTCAATTTTATAAAAATCTGTTTGTTTCGTCGTAATAGTTTAACAAACAAACATAGAAACTTTCGAATTCATTTTTCAAACCATCACTACTTGTTGTACTTTATAGTGGTCTTTTTTTTCTCTATTTTAAAAACAAAGTTAAATCTTAGAAATAAATTTCTAAGATTGCTTTATCAAAGTAGAATATTTAATTCCAATATAATTAACATTTAAAAATCAATAATTCTGTACCAAAAACTCTTCCGGTAAATTAGTTGTTTGGACAAATATTTGACTAATAGTTGATTTTTTAAAAACTCAGATGAAGTAGAACTTCCTTTTTTAAGTCGGTCAAAAATATCTAGGTCCCGCTAGTCCTAGTTAGACCGTGACCTACATCCACTAACAGGTTATTTTTGTTATAATCTTTATTTATTACTAGCAACTTACACTCGCTTCGATCGTGTGCGTTTTAATTTTTGAGCGTTATCCTAATACTTTTTCTAGTATAAAAGTAACCTAAGTTACCCCTTATAACATCAGCTATCTACCAGTGTAAATCCCGTCAAAATCGGTCCAGCCGCTTCGTAGATTAGCCGGAACAAACAGACAGATGATAAAAAAAATAAAAATGGCTATTTTCTTATAAGTACCGTATATTTCATACGCATTTAGTAAAAAGCTGTTATTTTGACATTACACAGACACATGAATTTTATTTATCTGTATAGACGTGTACACATGTATAGATTGGTGTAGCGGTTATCTATAGGTACTATAATATTATAAAGAGGAACGATTTTTTGTTTGTTTGTACTGAATAAGCTCCAAAACCACTGAACCGGTTTAGATGAAACTCGATAAGAAGATACTTTGAGACCATGAAAAGGACAGGATA
Source organism: Brenthis ino (assembly GCA_921882275.1). NCBI lineage: Eukaryota > Metazoa > Arthropoda > Insecta > Lepidoptera > Nymphalidae > Brenthis > Brenthis ino. Next base: position 6,498,988 of record OV170229.1, read on the forward strand.
GTTTTTATCCCGGAAATCACCCATTAAGGGGGTGAAAATGGGGATGAAAGTTTGTACGGGGCAGCAACCCGAGCGAAGCGAGGGTGAGTCGCTAGTCTTTATATATAGCTAAAGTTTTATCTGATAGTCTCAAAAAACATCATCCGTATTTCAATAGATATGAAATCCGCTAAGTCGTGTTCCCAAAGGGCTTACTGTTTCAATCTGGATAGAAACTAACGTGGTTTTCTTTCATGAGATAACGTGTTCCAAATCTTCTTAAATCACTTTGTCACTTTATATGCGCAGAACTGTCACCCGACTGCGAGCCGAAAGGAGGGTTATGTGTTTAACATGTATGTTTGTATGTACGTATATTGTATAGTAAGTAAGGTAGTGGTAGCCCAGTGGTAACGCAGTCGCTTCAGAAACCGAGTGAAGCGGTTTAAAATTCCGGGTCTCGCACGTCTGATATTTTCTTATGCGAATCATATAATTACTACTTGTCTTACGGTGAAGGAAAACATCGTGAGGAAACCTGCATGTCTGAGAGAACATAGCAAGTTGTCTGCAAACATGTTAAGTCCGCCAGCGTGGTGAACTATGGCCTGATCCCCCTCGAATTGAAGGAAGGCCCACGCCCAGCAGTGGGACGTTAAAAAAAAGGTCTGAATACAACATGTATGGAAGTCCAACTATATGTTCCTTATAACTCCTAAACGATTGAACTTTTTTATGAGTTATACGTCATTAGATTCGTTTTGACAGCAATTGTCATAGGGCATACTAAAATTATAAAAATCAAAATGGCGGATTTTAGCGAGACCGTGAAAATTGGACACAGGAAAAATTTCTTAAATGTATTAATATTAATTTATAACTAACTAGCGACTCACCCTCGCTTTGCTTCGGCTTCGTCCATAAGCAAAACCAAATCTATCCCACGGGAACTGTACACTTTTGCGGATAAAAAGTAACCTATGTACTACACTTGTTTAAATAAAACCGCAAAATCTGAAAAGATTTGTTTGTTGATATTTGAAATTAAGCGAAAAACAAAAACATATCTATACTACGAGGACCGTTTATTTTTTCGGGATAAAAAGTAGCCTATGTGCTATTCTAAGCTATAATCTATCTCTGTGCTAAATTTCATCCAGGTCTGTTTGGCAGTTCTGGCGTGATTGAGTAACAAACAAACATCCATCCATCCAAATTTTCGCATTTCTAGTAGTAAGATGTCAAATTTTCGCATTTTAAGAAAATATTATAGAACGATATTACTAAAAACATCGATAACACCACATCTCCAACTATTTTACCACTAACTCAACAACCACCCCTGTAATGAAATTACTTAATTTTCAAATAAACACCCCAGGGACGGACTGACGAGTAACATTTTATATGTGTATATTAGCACCTTTACAAACTTTACCGACATAACCCTTTTGTTTTATCTATTTTAAAATGAGAAGCTGTTAAATTTGTTTGTTTTTTTGAATAATCTCTGAAACTAAAAAAATGATTTGACGATATTTTTTCTTGCATTCTATAGCCGACTAGCGATATATTATATTTCAACGCTTAGTACAGATTTCTCAGAGATGAGATATTTTCCCGCAGTAAAAAGTATCCTATAGGATGACCCGGATAACCAGCTATCACTATACCAAATTTCATCAAAATCCCTCCAGAAAAATCTGTGATGCGGTAACAGACAAACAAAAAAAAACAAAAATTCTAAAAACCATAGATTCGATCTCTATATCAATAATAATGACTATTTCAATAAGATTTTCCAAAAAATATTTAATGTACAGATTCGGTTTAGTTACAATTTCATTATATGTATAGATAATTTACATAAATCTTAGAAATTAAGCTTGCTTTTTGAAATAGAGGATAAAACTCTGGACTGAAAAGTACAGCAAGTATTGGTTGTTTGAACAAATAAGCACTCAGGCGACGAGATATGTTACTAAAAGTCATAGCCTATCTACGAGTATGTACTAAATTTCATTAAAAACGTTTCAGCGTGAAGGAGAAACAAACATACATACATATATACATACAAATATTCGCATTTAGAACAGTAGTATGATTATTGCCTCAACCGGGAACCAAATATGTTTCCTAATTAAACTCGAAATCCTTAGGATCACTGTGTACATTAAGCCACAAACAAAATGCGTACATTGATCAACCTAAACATTTCATTGTATAGACGCTACCCTCTTATAAGGTACTGAAGGCAAAAAAATATATCAGTAATAGTATCAAAGTCGGTGTGCTTTGCTTTGTATGGGCTGGCACCGATTTCGAAAATATTTGATTAGGTATGTATTTAATAGGTAGGCTTTAATTACTTAGCCAAAGCACACCGACTTCGAAAATATTTGATTAGGTATGTATAGTAAATTTTTAGTGCTTTTGTTTGCAGTCGGTTTTTATTTTTTTTGATAGAAAGTTTTTATTTTTCCCTCTTTAGTGTAGACAGTAGTAGCAAAGTAAGGATTCTAACGTGTTAGGCTTGTCAAATCAAACAAAATAAGCCCAAACTCAAAGTATCTACTATTAGCCGTTGAAGAGTTCCACCTATCCACCTTCTGGCCTTGCCATCAGATCAGGTCAACAACACCGAACCACTGTACTATCAACGGAAATAGAAATACTTGCAAAGTTTCAAGTCAATATGACAATTAGAAGTAGGTTAAATTCATCATTAGTTGTTTTTCCACCCTTAGGGGTGGTATTTTTTTTTTAAATTTAAATAAGACCAATCTGGAAGTATACCTTTTCAAATAAAACAAAAATTGTCCAAATCGGTTAATAAATGACGGAGTTCTGAGGTAACAAACATAAAAAAAAGAACATACAGTCGAATTGAGAACCTCCTCCTTTTTGAAGTCGGTTGAAAACTTTCAATAATGATTATGGTCGAATTTCAACGACTGCGCACGATTACAGTACGTTTATCAAAAAAAAGTGTGTGTGCTTTGGCGTAACAGAACAAAAATGGCTAAGATTTTATCCCGTATGTCACAACTCTCTGTTTGTAAAAGGAATGCAGCTAACTTCATCATGTCGCTTTTTGGCTGTCGGTGTGCGTCGTATCGTAAAAATTTTACTCTCATAATTTTTTCCAAACCTGACAAAAGAAGTATAACTTGAAAAATTCGCCTTTTTTAAAATACTAAGTAAATACAAATTTAGTCAGTCAAATGAGTTTTCTCGAAAATATATACTTTAATTAAAATTTGTTGTCGTTTTAAAATTTTTACAATAATATTTTTCTGCGGACGGTACTCTAATGCACCCGGACCATTAAAACGTTAATACGTTACTTGCCGTACATTAAACTAAATGACTTTTCCTCTTTATAAATGCAAAATTTTGTCCATCCGTTTGTCACTTTAGTACATAATTTAGAAGGGACAGGGGTTCAATTTTGATTGAGACAAATGTTTTGAAATTGTCTTTTTTAACAACGTTTCGCAGAACAAATATATTGTTACTGAAGGAGTAGTCGCAAAACGCTATATAGCTAAATAGCTTTTCAAAGGAAATCTGTTCAAAATTTACCTGCACTTGGCTCGGACTCGTCCCTAGATGCCTTATAGTGATATTCTAAGTTATAATATATATGTGCACTATATTTCATCCAAATCGATCTAGCATTATACATATTTAAGTTGCATTAAAAGTAGTTCAGACCTTATGAAAATCACTCTAGACAGAGGCAAATATACGAACATTTTGTTTATTTTTTTGTTTAGCAGAAATCGAACCTATGACTTAAGACGTAGCGTCAAACCCTACACTGATTTCTAAAATATATATACTAGCCATAATTAACCAGCGGGTGGTATTAAGAAAATAACATAACACACTATGTTACTTTCTATAATAGATTGCCTACTGTTTTTCACTTTCTTTGAGTGCGAATGCTTTCAATTTTATATAATAAGCTAGTTATTGTGGCTTCTTTATACGAGTATGTGCGTAAGATTCTCGCTATTTGAAACGTAAAACCGAAATTTCTAACAATTTTTTCTTTAAATTTAATATTCAGTATAGATTTGATCACAGCATCTACTAGCGATTCATATAAGACGTAGACTTGTCTTTTAACAAAATAACTTTAATAGTTTTTGAGAAAATACTTGTGACAGACGGACGTGACTATTTGTAATCTATACTAATATTATAAAGCGGTAAAGTTTGTGAGTTTGTGACGTTGTAGGGGGTGATCTCTGGATCTACTGAACCGAGTTAGATGAAAGGTAAGAAGATAGTTCGACATCCTGGGAAAGACATAGGATACTTTTTATCGCGAAAATCATCCCCAAAGGGGGTGAAAATGGGGATGACAGTTTGTATTGGGACGCAAGCTAGGGACGAACCCAAACGAACCGAGGGTGTCGCTAGTTTTAAATAAAACTCAAATTATTTCGCGAATTTATTTTGATTTTTGGTTCCCGACGTTTCGAATGCTTTACAGCATCCATGGTCACGGGATAGGTCTCTCCCCAAATACGAAAAGATTGTTTTTAGGGTTCCGTACCCGTAGGGTGCCAACGAAACCCTATTACTAAGCCTTCGCCGTCAGTCAGTCTATCAGAGGACTGTATCTCATGAACCGTAATAGATAGAAAATTTAAATTTTCACAGAGTATATATTTCTATTGCCGCTATAACAACAAATAATAAAAATAAATATAAATACAAGAAACATTCTTTTACCGTTCGTAATCGATCATCGAATTCAATATATTTATTTATTTATTTATGTACCATAAAATATACGTTATACAAAATAAAATAACAAAATGTTGACAAAGGATAACTTATCTCTTTAAGAGATTTCTTCCAGAAACCCTTCAGAAGTGAGAAAATAAGTTAATATAGTGCGGTGGAGGTACAGTACAGCATTACATGGAATTGTCTTAATATTAAAATACATATATTAACTAAATATTATGATTATACAAATATATATATATATACACATACATATATATATATATACACACATATATACTTACATATAAATACATACTAATCTACAATAATTTATGTCTGATTTGATAAATAGTACTGTTTAATTCTAAACTTAAATGTAGTTAATGAGGGATCATCTTTGAAAATATAATCAGGCAGTGAATTCCACAAAGTTGCTGCCGTAACAGAAAAAGATTTTTTATAGAATGTAGTATTGTAGTGAGGAACCACTAATTTGGGCAAATTGACACAAGAACGCACTGGTCTGCATCTAGGGGACACTAATGTGAAGCGTTCACTTAAATAAGAAGGTGTAGAAGTCTTCAAAATATTGTAAAGCACACATAATACACGAACGTTTCGGCGAAAACGAATAGGGAGCCACTTCAGTTGCCGTCGGAAAATACTTATATGATCAAATTTGTGCAATCCATATATAAAACGGATGCACAAATTCTGAAGGCGATCTAGCTTGTCGAGTAGCTCCTCGGTTGCATCTAGATAGCAAACGTCGGCATATTCGAGTAGAGGGATTAGCAGTGATTGAGCTAGGGTAATTTTAGTTTGAAACGGAAGAAAATTCTGTAAACGTTTCAAGGAATGAAGTGAATAATGTACGCGCTTACTGACCTCGTTGACATGCGCAGCCCAGGACAGGCTGCAGTCGATTGTTAAACCTAAGTTTTTACACGTGTCTGAGATATTGATGCAAGTGTTATCGTAGATGATGTCAGGCAGATTGTTGAAGTCGATTTTGTTCCGCAACTGCTTACTACCAATGATCATGGCCTGAGACTTAATTGGATTGACAAGGAGTCCGAAAGACTTTGCCCAATCTTTGATTCTTGCCAAATCAAGGTTTATCCTGTCTATTTCAGACGCTAAGTCCCCGACCATATACTACATACATAGAGTAAGTCATATTAATAAAAAGTACATGTACGATGGTACCGAACCCTTCGTGTGCGAATTCGACTCGCACTTGACCGATGACTTTTGGTCACGGGACCCTAAAAGGAAGTCTAGTTCCTATAAATATTTTTAAATGTTACAAATAAGAAGATCCATTCATAGGGTTCCGTAAGTAAAAGGCCTAAGAATCCTTATAATTTCGTCACGTATGTATGTTTTAGCGATTTTACTCGGAGACTATTTGAAGCTATATGGCTGAAATTAAGTAAGTATTAAGTAGATGTATATGAAACATTTAATAATTTTGCAGCCAAATTAAGAAAAATAACAAAAAGTGGTAACTTTATTATACATACGAAAGTTAGGCATATTTACAGGAGAATTCCACTATGATGTGATCATCCCCTTTTATAAGGGTTAAAAATAATAAAATAGGTCACAAGCAACCCTTGCTCACACCACATTTAACGCACGAGCTTGTTCCTGAATAAAGTTAGCAAAGCGACACATTCTTAATAATAACATGACTTTTTAACACGAAAATTAAACTTAAAAGTTAGAATTTGTTCAAGCCTTCGATATTTTATTCAGAAAATCGGATAACTTTTATATATAAATTATGAGATATGTATGAAATTTTTTGTATGTGTATATGTTTGTCACTCCTTTACGTTAAAACTGCTGGACAGATTTGGATAAAATTTAGTACACAGACTATAAGCTGGACTACCTCGGAAGCTATGTTATCTCTATAAGTATTGACGACACGTTTGGCTCAGTTTGTAGTGATTCTACTAGCTGTGCCAGCGGTTACGGGTTCGAGTCCCGCTACGGGCATTCATTTGTGTGATGAGCACACAAAGGTCTAATTAGCAAAAACTAATGCAGTCGGGTTTTTTTTTGTTTTTATACTATTTATTTTTTTATTAAAGTATCCGAATGACAAAGTCATATATAACCTCCTTATTATAAAGCTATCAACATAAATTAATATTAAATGCGAAATTTCATAACCATTGATAGCTGAAAGGTTTTTTAATTAATTGAAAACAGAAATTATATTACATTTTCGGGCTTTTCAATAATCATATCACGATTTCTCGCACGAATGAAAATTAATTTGACTTAAAAGCGATAAAAGCTTTGAATGTGACACTAATATTATAAACTAGCGACTAGATAAAGATAAATATATCCCATGGGAACCGTACATTTTTCCGGGATGATATATAGCCTATAGCCTTCCTCAATATACGGGCTTTCTAATGCAAAAAGAATTTTTCAAATCGGATTAGTAGTTTTTGAGATAAGCGCGTACAAACAAACTTTGCTAACTCTTAAAGTATAGATGATTGTGTGCGTTTGTTGCACTACTTAAGTGTAATAGTTAAATCATCCATACTAATATTATAAATGCGAAAGTCTGTTTGTCTGTTACGTTTTCACACCTAAACCGCTGAACCAATTTTGATGATGTTTGGTATAGAGAGGGATGGGACCTTGCAGAAGGGCATAGGATACTTTTTGTCGCAAAAATGAAACTTGAATGGGGTGAAATAGAGGTTGAAAGTTTATATTGGGAAAAATCATTTCTCACGTTATTCACAAAAAAAAACATTATATCCTATAATTTTGGTAAGGGATAAAGATTTCGGGATTTTGACCAATTAAAAACTCTGTGAAACTTTTTATTCATTGGGTCGATTGACTCAAAAATTAATACACATACTTTTCAACTAAAATTATGAGACACGTGTATCACAGTTTTTCCACAATCATCCCCCAACAGAGTCTAATAGGGATTCGAAAATCCTACACGGCGTGGTAGGCGCATTGCTCGAGGGCGGCGCAGGGCGTGCGGGGGCGGCGGGGGTGTTAAAACATAAAGCCAAAGATTTTTTATAGATTTAACGCGAGCGAAGCCGCGGATTCTGCTAGTTATTTATATTATGCTTAGCGCATACGAAGCCACAGGCTATAGACTAATGGATATTCTAAGAATTTATTAAAAAATATAATAAGCTAAATAACGGCTACTTAAAATTATTATTTCAACTCAATTTAAATGAATATTTGATATTATGAAATACATTACTTTGTAATAATATCAAAAGAAAGTTAATTATTTTTATAATTAAATACGATGCCCGCGAGCACAGCAGTTAAAACAGTATCTCATCTAGCATTCCCTTTATATTTATACAACCGACTTCAAAAAGGAGGTTCTCAATTCAGCTGTATTTTTGAAGTCAAACTTCTTTAGAATCGTTGTGATTTGAAACGGAAATGCGACACTAAAAAGAGACAAACACATAAATATATAGGATTAAGCCGGCGAGAAAATGAGATAGAATACATTGCCATGTTGCCATGGTAACCGTTGTTATTGTCTGACAAATATAGTATAATATTATATTCTTTCCGTATATGATATTCTATAAACATATGATAAATATATGCCTAATATGCCTTATTTAATTATTGCGATATTTGCCAAGGAGTTTTACTACAACCGCGCGTAAAGGCACCCATTTTTTTATGTTTGTTACCTCAGAACTCCATCATTTATTAACCGATTTTTACAATTTTTGTTTTATTTCAAAGTGTATGCTTCCTAAAGTTTGGTTTTATTAAAACTTTAAAAAATACCACCTCTAAGGGTGAAAATATAGGTAATGAAAATTTTATATACTTCTAATTGTCATATTGACTTACTCGTAACTTAGCAAATGTTTCTATTTCCGTTGATAGTACAGTGGTTCGGTATCGTCGACCTGATCTGATGGTAAGGCCAGAAGGTGGATAGGTGGAACTCTTCAACGACTAATAGTAGATATTTTAAGTTTGGGCTTATTTTGTTTGATTTGACAAGCCTAACACGTTAGGATTGGATTTAAGATACAGATTTTTTAGTGTTACCTACTAATAAAAGAGAATTTTAGTTTGTCAGTCTTCATATAAAAATTGGCATCAAACTAACTTAATCGGCTTAAGCGAATATTTTATTAAATAAAATACTTTCTTATTACTTTTCTACACTTAAAATGATAGCCGATATAAATTAAAGCACACCGACTTCGAAAATATCTGATTAGGTATCTACATATATAGTAAATGAAAACTACCAATCAATTATTTTTTTTTACTTTTAAGTATTTTTTTTTTCAATATAAAAGCCAAACAAAAAACGACCACAACCGAGAAAATAATAACCATAAAATATAACCTAAACCAAAACCAAAAGTGACAAAACTGAAATAACCATTACAGGCGCTATAGTTTAGATTGATAGCTATAGATAAAACAAAACAAAGTGATCTAGAAAATAATATTATGTATTAAATAAGATTATTTACAAAAAACAATAAGTGTATATTTGCAAAATATTTTAAAAGATTTGTACGATCGAATAATGACGGTGTAGATTTCGGTTGGATATCAAAATGTTAACTATGTCTACGCTAATGATGCCAGCTGCAACCATGACAACCATGACTAACGCCGGACCGATACCGGTTGCGGCCGCAACCAAATTGGAACCAAAATTGCTGCAACTACCCCACCCTGCGCTGATGCCGCAAATACAACAGCAACCACAACACCACCACCAGCATCCCCATGGAAATAACAATAAGCTTGGTAAGTCTAGTTTTTTTTTCATCATATTGTATATTGCTAATGGCACTAAATTATATAAAGAAATTTAGTAAATTAAATACAAAATATGTAAATTACTTCAAATGGGACCAATATCCATAAAACAAATTAATCAAAAGCACTCTTGAGTTTTATCAATAAAAAAACGGTTTAATGTTTCTTGAGGATAAATAAAAAAGATAGATAGAATAGCGACTCACCCTCGCTTTGCTTTGGTTCGTCTCTACGTTTTAACGTTTAGTATAGATTTCTTAGAGATGAGATAGTCTCTCGCGGTAAAAAGTAGCCTATGTCATTTTCCAGCCCAACAAACAAACAAACAAACAAACAAACACACTTTCGCATTTATAATATTAGAATGGATTAGATAGGATTATGATTTTGTAACACATGGGTTACTTTTAAGCACTCACTTATAACATACCCGAGCGAAGCCAGAGAAATACTTATGACAGTTCGATGTAACGTAAACCGTGAACTAAGACATTTTTGGACAGTTCTAAATGACTCAAAATTTGTTCAAATAGACTTTTACAAGCACTTTTGAAAATTTAATTTAAAAAGTGTCGATGTAGTCGGTCCGTGAGGAAGCTACCGAATGCAGTTCTGCTGAGACGAGCCGACCAAAATTCAATATATGCTTTTAAGTTTTTCAGATACCTTTATTACCTGCGTATTACCCGACTTAATTAAGGCAGTGGTAGCCCAGTGGCAACGCGCTCGCTTGGGAAACCGAGTGAAGCGGGTTCAAATCCCGGGTCTCGCACTTCTGATATTTTCATGTTCGTATCATTTCCAACATGATTACCACTTGTCTTAACGGTAAAGGAAAACATGGTGAGGAAACCTGCATGTCTGAGAGAACTTAGCAAGTTTTCGAAAGACATGTGAAGTCCACCAACCCGCACTTGGCCGGCCCCTCGTATTGAAGGGAGGCCCGTGCCCCGCAGTGGGACGTTAAAAAGGGTTGAATACATACATACATTACCCGACTTCAAAAGAAAGAATAACACAATATTTTTAAAAATGATTACCACTTGCTAATACGGGGAAGGAAAATATTGTTAAGAAACCTTCATGTCTGAGGGAACTTAGCTAGTTTCCAAAAGATAACTTAAAACCCACCAATCTGCAATTGGCTTTGGGGGATTAAGGCTTGATTCCCCTCATATTTAGAGCAGGCCCACCCCAATAGTGGGAAGTTAAAAGGGATGAATCAAGCATATTTGTGCTTCACACAAATATTCACCCGAAACATTTATTAACATATTTAATCAATATCCAAATGAAATAATTGTTAATTTAGGAGTTTTATTGATTAGTCCTTCTGTTACACACCAACGTGGCGACCAATCGACGTGATCTTCATTAAAGATACGAGTACTTATAGTTTTGTAGCGACTTCCCCGCGCTTTGCTCTAGTGCAACTCCAGTTTTTTTTTGGCCGAAACCCTAATTCTTTTTCTAAAATAAAAGTAACCTATGTTACTCCTTATAACATCACCTATCTGCCAGTGAAAGTCCCATCAAAATCAGTCTAACAGTATAAGGGACGTCTAGCGAGTAAGTCGTTAGTCCACAATATAATTGAAATAAAAGAAGACATAGTCATTATGTGTCATTAAAAATATGATTACGGTAAATTAAGATACGCGATACTTTAATTAAAATAATTATTATAAAGAGGCATCAACTTTGTTTTGCTCCAATCTATATCCATACTAATATTAGGTATATGTGAAAGTAACCTGTCCTTTTCATGCTTAAAATGCTGAACAGATTTTGATAAAATTTGGCAAGAACGTAGATTGTATCCTGGGATCGATTATAGGCTACGGTTGAACCTCATCCCAACTTACATACGAGCTGTTATATCCTTCTATTGGATAATTATTAATAAAAATGCACCTTTAATTCTAGACAATATTTGTGTAGTTGAGTTCAAGTCACTTTAGAACGGATTGCGAAACACACACACACACTTGCTTGCTTTGACGACACATTTGGCTATTTGTAGTGCTACTACTTGGTGTGCCAGCGGTCGTGGGTTCGAGTCCCGCTGGGGGGCATTCATTTGTGTGATGAGCAAAGAATGTTTGTACTCTAGTCACGGGTGTTTATATTTATAATATGTATTGTATTTAAAGTTATATATGTGTAGTGTATCAACTATCTGGTATCCATAACACGACCCTCGTAGCTTACCATGGTACTAGATGGTGCTGTGTGTTAATGTCCCAACATATCTATTTATTTATAAATATATTATTTTCAAATTTTCAATAATAAAATAAATGTAATAACTTGAATTAAAATAGCAGGATATATATATTTTATTTGATTGAATATATCCAAAGTTACAGCGTGAACTTACCATCCTTGTACATTTGAATACAGATCGGTAATGCTTAGCGTAACCACTCCTTTTTTATAATCGGAAAATAGCATGGAAAAATATTCGATCGATTTTTTTTAATGTATTTATTATAAAAACTTAAGTAAAATATAACAAGCTAGCGACTCACCCTCACTCGGATTCGTGCCCAGGTTGCTTCCCCATACAAACTTGTATCCTCATTTTCCCCTCTTAAAGGATGATTTTCGAGATAAAACCTATCCTATGTCGTTTCCAAGATGTCAAAATTTCTTCTTACCATATTTCATCTAAATTGGTTCAGTAGTTTCGGAACCTATTCAGTACAAACAAACAAAAAAAATTGTTATCTTTATAATATTAGTATAGAAATATGAGATAATTATTAAAATATCACAACAAATGAAAAAGTTATGAAACTTTAAAGCGGCGCTGTAAGTACAATGTTGTGACGTCACACGACCTGAAGGACCGGAATTTATGTATATTAATTTGTCAGTAATTTATTAATAGATTTAAAAAAAAATACTGACTTATTAGTTTTCATCTATATTATAATTCCATTGCGTTTACACCTCCAGGTAAATAAAATAAAATAAATAAATAAATGTTGGTACATTAACACACAGCGCCATCTAGTTCCATGGTAAGCTACGAGGTTTGTGTTATGTATACCAGATAGTTGATACACTACACATATATAACTTTAAATACATACATATTATTAATATTAACACCCATGACTGGAGTACAAACATTCGTGCTCGTCACACAACTGAATGACCCCAGCGGGACTCGAACCCGCGACCACTGGCATAGCAAGTATGGTCACTACCAACTGAGCCAAACGTGTCGTCAAAATTTCTAAGAAATTAATTAAATTTCTAAGAAATCTATTGTTAACTGTAACACCGGCGTGTCCGCAGTCGTTGAGGGATTAAATATGATATTAACAACATCATGATACTTCTATACAAAACTAAACGAGACGAGTCGCGTGCAAAAGTTAGTAAGAAATATAGGAAAATCATTAAAATGATGAAAGGGATGTATATTTAGAAGTGTCGATAATCAGTGAAGCTCAAAATTCACTAACAAGAATGTGAAATATTATAATAAACCTTATTACAAGGTAAATAAGTCGAAAATTGCTTCTATTTCGCAGATATGGGCTAATTTTTCTGAATGTGACAGGTTGTATGTTTGAACAGCAACCTGGTTTTGTCCAGGTGTAAAAGGAGTATTTATACCCGACATACAGATTTTCAATAATCTATACATATAATAAAATTCTGAGTCGAAATATTTTTTGGAAAATCTTATTAAAATAGTCATTATTATCGATACAGAGGCTAGATCTATAGTTTTTTGAATTTTTTTTTGTCTGTTTGTCTGTCTGTCTAGGAACGCATTACGAAAAAACCACAGACAGATTTTCTTGAAATTTTGGTATGATGATAGCTGGTTATCCGGGTCAATATATACTTTTTACTGCGGGAAAATATCTCATCTCTGAGAAATCTATAATAAACGTTAAAACGTAACTAGGGACGAATACGAGCGGAGCGTGTCAGTCGCTAGTTACTTAATAAAACTAACTGACTAAATGACTGATCTAAAACCTATACTAAAAACTACAGAGTCTGGAAGCGTGGAACTTAGAATAAAAGATTTTTCTAAAGCAAAAAAAATCAAGTTCTAAATTTCTATCTTCTAAAATAACGTATTCTTTACTTCTATACAAATTAGCATCCCCTATTATACCACTTTAAGGGATGAATTTTCAAAAACAATTCCTTACGGCTCACTTTTGCTACACAATAGCTGTTGTGCAAAGTTTCACGATTTTAGAACCAGCAGTTTGTTAGTCAGTCATAGCGTTTAATTAATTAAATAGACTAATATTCGAGCAATGTTCGAAGTCCCACCATAATCTTTTTTTTTCTATTAATAACACTAAATCTTGTCAATAACAACTAAATAAAAAAAATCGGTTAACAAACAGAGGACAAAATTTTTTTGAACTGTTTTGCCTTTGCCTATTTACAATATACTTACGACTCACCCTCACTTCACTAGGGTTTGTCCCTAGGTTGTTTCTCCATACAACCTTTCATCCCTATTTTCACCCCCTTAAGGTATGATTTACGAAATAAAAAATATTCTATGTCCTTCCCAGGGATCTAAAACTATCTTCTTATCAAACTTCATCTCATACGATCCAGTAATTTTGTAGTTTATTCGTTACAAACATACAAAAATTCAAACATTTCCTCTTTATAATAGTAGTGCAGATAGATTCTTAATAAGTCTCTCTATGTATAATAACGATACTTATTATTATATCAAATCGTAAATTAATGAACACTGAATCCCTTATAAAGTCAATAAACTATAGGGCAAGTAAATGTAAGGGTGTCAAAGGTAAGCCGAAGCTGAAACATCGGCTTACGTGAGAATACACCCAAGGACATTTGTCTTATAAAAACATACTAAATGAAAATTTTCTTGTATATTAATTTGTCAAACTTTTCGGAGGCTTATATTGGATTTTTGGTTCCTACACAAGCCAAATACTTTTGGATGTGGTTTTGTGAACATCGTTTTATTTAAAACTAGCGTTTTACCCTCGCATCGCTCGGGTGCGTCCTTTCGTACGCCGATGAGTTTTATATGCCTTACTTGAAAAATAATTGATTCTCCATACAAACTTTCATTCCCCTTTTCATCTTCTTAAGGGATGATTTCCGGGGTAAAAACTATCCTATATCCTTTACTGGATCTGAAACTGTCTTCCTACCAAAATGCATCTAAATCAATTAAATAGTTCCAGAGATTACTTCCTACAAACAAACTTACAATCTTTACCTCTTTATAATATTACTAATATGGTCGATCCCATCCTGTCAGATCATTCCGGCTAATCTCCGAAACGGCTGGACTGATTTTGACGTTACTTTCACTGGCAGATAGCTGATATTATAAGGAGTAACTAATGCTACTTTTATTTTAGAAAAAAAATCAGGGTTCCGCGCAAAAAATTAAAACCCATGGAATTGTGACTGCAATCCACGTGCCTAATAAAATAATTTTAATTTGTATTTGACATACATTCATCTATTTGCTTAAAAACTTAGAAAGTTTGTATTGTTGTTTGTGTTTCATTGTTGTGTTTCTATTTTAGTCCTCGATGGGTTAAACTTAAACTATTCAACATTTATAAGTTACGGACTTCGCAGTAATTTGAAGCCAGAATTCGGCGTTTTTGCAAAAATTTCTAAGTAAAAACTTATTTGATTAGATAAACTGACACTTTAATTACTAATGATAGTTAAATTCTAGTGTTATTCTGTAAAAACTTTTATGCAACTCTAGATGAATTCGAGATTGTATTTCATACAACAGCATGGATATAAAGTAAAATAAATATGTTGGTACATTAACACACAGCACCATTTAGTTCCATGGTAAGCTACGAGACTTGTGTTATGGATACCAGATAGTTGATACACTACACGTATATAACTTTAAATACATACATATTATAAATATAAACACCCATGACTGGAGTACAAACTTTCGTGTTCATCACGGAAATGAATGCTGCCAGTTGGACTCGAACCCGCGACCGCTGGCATAGCAAGCAGGGTCACTCTCGTCAAAATATTATAAATGTGAAATTAACTCTATCTGTTAACGTCTCAAGCGCAACCGCTAAACAGATTTCGATAAAATTTGGCAATGACATAGACTGCGTCCTGGGATCTGATATAGGCTACCTTTGAACTCCGCCCCGTTTATCTAAATGTTTTAAATGACTTCCAAAAAAGGTTATTTGACTGGGATTCGAACTCGACTACCAGATTAAGCAATTTCAATGCTGCCTTCATTTCTGTTGAACAAAACACTTGTTAAAACCTACTCTTTTAAATTAGGTTATATAATGGCGTAAATAAATTATAACATTGTAGCACGCAAACGTGTTTATAATATTTCATACATTTAGGTCAACCAAATAATTATATTTTTGTATGGAATATATATGAATATTCTTGATTGCACTCTAAAAAATCATCTAGACATCTATCTATACAGATAACAAAATTGAAGTGTCTGTGTGTAATGTCAAAATAACAGCTTTCTACTAAATGTACGCATATGAATTTACATACGGTAATTATAAGAAAAAAATCTTTTTTTTTAAATTGTTATCTGTCTTTGTTTGTTCCGGCTAATCTTCGAAACGGCTAGACTGATTTTAACAATACTCATACTGGCAGATAGCTGACGTTATAAGGTCTAACTTAGGCTACTTTTAATGATAACTAAAGCTCGTAAATAAATAAGAAAATCGTTTGACAAACAGAGAAGAAAAAGGCACTGAACTATTTTGTTTTTGCCTATTTGTATATAGATAAGTTAAAAATTATTCAGACTCACCCCTATTCTCATAAACAGTAAAAAAATTCCATCTAAATTTCACCACATATCATAATAAAAAGTCCCCGCCTCACTGAGATTGCTTGTTTGGGGTAATCTCAGAAAATGCTGTACAGATTAACATACAGTTTTCATCAATAGAGATTGTCTAGGAAAATTACAAGCTATAATTCATACTAATATTTAAAATGCGAAAGTAACTCTGTCTGTCTGTTTGACTGCCTGAATTTCGGAAACGGCTCCAACAATTTTCATGAAATTTAAATTAAGTATACAGGAGGTTTCGGGGGCGATAAATCGATCTAGATTAGTCTTATGTCTGGGAAAACGAGGGTTTTCGAATTTTCATACGGTTTTCGTTCGCATTATTCCACGCACAATATGGTTAATAATATTTTTTTAATTAAATTTAAAAGATAATCATTTTCATGCTCGGGCATAAGAATCATGGTCAAGCGGCCAAGGCGCAAGATTGATAATCATAGGTGTCAGGGTTCGAATCCCGGTCGGATACAAAAGTATAATTTATTTTTGTATTTATTTAAGTTTTTAGTTTTTTTTTAAGAAAATTGTACTTTTGACCAAAAACTCCAAGCGGAGCTCGGTGGCCCAAGTACTATATATTTATATATAGTCTGTCTATTCCATAGAACTGATAAAACGTACGGGTCTAACGAGCGAGGCGAGGGTGATTCGCTAGAGTAATAAATATATTGCGTAAATAAGCTACCGATATGTTGAAGTACCGGAACCTATCTAACCTACCGGAAGAAAGGTCCCCTCTGAGATCTTCCGTAATATAAATACAAAAGAAGTGTAAGCTACATAGTTGGCTGGGTCACTAGTTTTTCATGAAATTAACATTCTGATCGTAGCCAAAATGTTGGTCAAATAAGTGGAAGAGGAGTGGTAACGTGCTCGCTTGAGAAGCCGAGTGAAGCGAGTTCATGTCCCGGGTCTCGCAGCACTAATATTCTCATGTGCGAATCATTTTCAACATGATTACCACTTCCGGTAAAGTACAGTAGACATTGTGAGGAAACCTTTATGTTTGAGAGAACCTAGCAAGTTTTCGGAAGACATGTGGAATCCGCTCCACACTTGGCCAGCATAGTTGGCTATGGCCTAATCCCCCTTGCATTGAAGAGAGGCCCACTCCCAGCTGTGGGACGTTAAAAAGGGCTTAATAAAAACATACATTTTTTTGTATTTAACTAACGTACAGACTTATCTTTTTTAGTAACTTCCATTTATCTAAAGCCCCTTCATTTTTAAGCCAACATAGTTATTTTGTACTGACATCATGACTAGCGTAAAAGGATCGGGTAACGAACCAAGTTACAGCGATACTAAAATCTATAATTTACATATGCACAGGGTGTTTCATTTAAAAACAGTTTTTTTTTATAAAACTTTTTTTTTCCTTTTACGAGAATGAAATTAAGGACTTTAATGATTATTATTTATGATTTTTTTTATATATATTTTTTTAATATCGCTTTATATTACAAGTGGTGAATACAGTGGTAGCCTAGCGGTAAAGCGCTTGAAGAAAAAAATCTCAGTTCTCACACCTCTAATATTTTCATGTTCGAACCATTTTCAATATGATACCATTCTTAAGATTAGGGAAAACATCGTGAGGAAACCAGCTTAAAAAGTAAACTTATAGAGAACCTAGCAAGTTTTAGAAAGACATGTGAAGTCCGCCAAGTCTGGGTTTGCTCAACTCAGCTTGGGTGGCTTCAAAGGGATGCCCGCGTCCAACATTGGGACGTTATAAAGGGCACATGAGATGAGATGAATCTTCGAAATCATCAAAAACACGAAATCTAAACATGACATTCAAAAGGTATAAGGCCCAGGGCTTAAACCTACTTCATTTGTTTTTCCACTTTAATGATAGCTACTATCAATAAAATAAACGCAGAAATAACTATCTATCTAACTATCGGACTTGTTTTTGTATTTACAATTAGCTGAATCGATTTTCATGAAAATCGATAAGGAATAGCACGAGGTCAATATCATATAGTTTATTTGTTTTAAAAAAAATAATTGTTAAGTACGAATGAGGATTTAGAAAATTTGTTTAATGTATGAATTACCGTACTATTAAAACTCTTATTATACAGTTCAAGTCTAACGTTTTTACGTTATAATTATATTTTAAAGTTTATGTAAATACTAGCGACTCACCCTCGCTCCGCTCGGGTTCGTCCCTAGTTACGTTTTAACGTTTAGTATAGATTTTTCAGAGATGAGATATTTTCCCGCAGTAAAAAGTGTCTTATATGTTAACCCGGATAACCAGCTATTATCAAAATCAAATTCCATCAATATCTGTCCAGTGGTTTTCTCGTGATGCGGTCACAGAAAGACAGACTGATTCAGTATTTTATTATGTGTATAGAACTTCAAAAAGAATGTCAAATTATTACAAACCTGAGGCATATCATTAGTACAGCTATAAGTCCAGTAAAATAACCTACGAGCTCTACCTGACGGAGACCATTAAAAAAATTAAAAACAACTCGTTCACAGAACCTAAAACATTGACAAAGTAAATGTTATCTGAAAAAAACGACAATAAAATAAAAAAATCAACCTGTATAGTAATAGCTGGTGCGGAAACTGATGTGTAAATGAAAATTTACTGTATATCGTGGCTTTAAAGCTGATTTTCCCTTATTCTGCACATACTTACAAATATTCTAAAATTGAATTTTCCTTCAAACCTGAGATGAAGCCATTTAAATTTGAACCGTATCATAACAACAAAGGGCTCATTTTCTTTTAGTATACAAATATTGAATATGAAGGGACGTCGACCCCTTCCAAATACCTCCAAAGAAGGTTTTATTTAACTTAAATTAAATGTTACTAACTTCTTGCATTTCTTTACATGGGTAGTAGATTCTTGACCCGATTGAGGCATTAGTACAATTACAGAATAACACTAGCGATTTACCCTTGCTTCGCTCGGGTGCGTCCCTAGTACAATTTTGTTCACAATTTCATAAGTTTTTATTTTTTCTTTAAAATGGCATTGGTAGCTCAGTGGTAACGCGCTAGCTTGGGAAACCGAGTGAAGCGAGTTCAAATTCCGGATCTCGCACCTCTGATATTCTCATGTGCGGATCATTTCCAATATAATTACCACTTGTCTTAACGGTGAAGGAAAACATCGTGAGGAAACCTGCATGTCTGAGAAAACCTAACATAGCAAGTTTTCAAAAGAATTGTGAAGTCCGGATTCCCCTCGTACTGAAGGGAGGCCCGTGCCCAGCAGTGGGACGTTAAAAAGGGCTGAATACATTGTTTTGAGCGGAACCCTAATTCTTTTTTTAAAATAAAAGTAGCCTAAGTTACTCCTTATAACATCAGCTATCTGCCACTGAAAGTCCCGTCAAAATCAGTTCAACCGTTGCGGAGAGTTATTTATAAGTTATATAAAACTTAATATCAACACTGTTCTAGTGCATGTTGTGTTCTCCAGTAATTGGGGGGTACATTTTAAACACAGTCCAAAGAGCTTATATTTTTTTGTATTTTCATAATATGTACTACTGTTGGAGATCCTATAGTAAGAAGAGAATTAGTAAATGTGTTTCGTATGTCATTTGGGTATAATTTCAATAAAAAATCAATTCAGAATTAAGTTATTAAAATTTTTACTCATCATGAGCGTCCGCGGGACTAAAATATTTGTTTATCTTTTTTTTATCGTCTCTAATACTATAAACTGTATAAGTTTTTATGTTATAGTGGGCTGTCTCTGACTGACTACATTACTGCCGAGAGCTGTAGGCTTTTTTCTATTATTTTTTTTAATTTTAACTGAATCGAATCTGTACATTAAATATTTTTTGGAAAATCTGATTGAAATAGTCATTATTATCGATACGGAGGCTGAATCTCTATATTTTAGAATTTTTGTGTGTCTGTCTGCCTGGGAACGCATCACGAGAAAACCACTGAACAGATTTTGATGAAATTTGGTATGATGATAGCTGATTACCCGGGTCAACCTATAGGATACTTTTTACTAGGACAAAATACCCCATCTCTGAGAAATCTATACTAACCGTTAAAACGTATTTAATATATTATATTCGATAAAAATCTGTAAGAAATCATAATAAAACTAATTGAAGTCAAAAAAAAATTGGCCGTAGCTTTATCGTTAGTGAAAAAGAGACAAAATAAAAACATCTCTTTCCCTCTCCATTTTTCCTCAATAACAAGACAATATGCTTGACTTTGCAACGAAGCCCCTTTGTCTATAAAGTGTTAGTGGGCGACACATCTGCGATACATTTATGCATTACATTTAACTAATGATTTACTCTTGCTTCGCTTGTGTGATGATGATGATGTTCTCCTAGCCGATTCCGGCTACGGTGGCCAATCTCATTGAGAGTAGCCAACTGCGCAGGAGATATTATAGTGCTCAAGTGTACGCGCAGACACAAGTGCACTCTCTATTCCTATCACTCTCATACTCCGGTGGGACGACCACTCGACACGACCGGTGAGAGTTAAGGCGCAGGACCGACGGCTTTACGTGCTCTCCAAGGCACGGGGGTGAAACACCGCCAACTTCCCAACTTCGGGCTGTTACTGAGACTTACTATACAGAAAGACTCAATAACTAAACTTGGCCCGACCCGGGACTCCAACCCAGGACCTCCGGGTGTGCAGCCGTACATGCTAGCCACTACACCACCGAGGCAGTTAAAATTTCGCTTGTGTACATCTTGGGTAGCTAATAGACTAAATAAATATAAAAATACAGGCAAAGCTATAGACAACAACTAGTCTAAAGTATTTATTTTAAAAGAGCTTCTAAATCACTCAGCTCATCCTCAATAAAATTTAACGTCTTCAAATACAGCGGAAGCAATCACAAGATTGCGCTTTTAAGATACGCTTGATTTAACCATAATTCGGATTTTGGGCTGTTATGTGGTTACTTGGTTAGTTTAGGGGTTAGGGGTCGATAAAAATGAACCCCTCACCCCTAGCGCCCAAAAATTTTTTTAACGTATAATTTTTTGAAGTTTGGGACGTTTGGAAAAAATTATGAGGGATTTTTTTTTATGGTGCGCGCGCACACCGACAGCCAAAAAGCGACATGATAAAGTTAGCTGAATTCCTTTTACAGACAGAGAGTTTTGACATACGGGATGAAATCTTTAGTTATTTTTGTTCTGTTATGTCAAAGAAGTATAACTTCTTACGTGCGTACATAACAGACGTACACACACACACGTTTTTTTATGGTAAATAATTGACAATTGCATTTATTATTTCTTATTTTGCTCGCATTACTCTATATATTATTTAATTACATGGAAACTTAATTGTTCGATGTTTTATTTTTTTTATCGTTTATATTGTACTGTTTGTTTTCCAGATAAAAAAAATGATTATTTCATTATTAGTGATAGAGGTCAGGGGTTCGATTTCAAGTCTATGATTTATCTACATGCTAAATGCTACCTGTGGAACTTGTTTGCAAATTATAAAGAAGTTAGAAAGCTGTTCATTTATTTCTTTACTGACGTCAATAAAGGAGGAAATGGAGATATACAATTGATATATGTTTTAGGGTTCTGTAGCAAAAAGGTAAAAACGAGACCCTTACAATTTGTTACATACATATTATGTATATGTAACTAAGTAGTGGAAAAAATTATAAATTGAATTAATGTGGGGTATCTTTGAAAAGGTTTTTAAAATTTCCTTTTTTGTTTATTGGCTTTAACAGTTACCGATTTATATTATAATAATAATAAATAAATATGTTTTAAATAAAACTATCTTTTCGGATTATTTCGCGAATTTATTTTGATTTTTGGTTCCCGACGTTTTGAATGCTTTACAGCACACATGGTCACGGGAGAGACTGAGGTTATAGACGTACCAAAGGTGTTATACACTTGTTACAGACAGTGCCTACACACTATTTTACAAAAATGATTTCAAAAATTCAAAAATGGCACCAAAGTACGTTACAATATTTGTTGACTTTATTTCTAAACATTAAAAAAAATATATATTTATTCTAATTAAATATAGCAATATTATATATTTAATTATAGCTGTTATTATTATAAATATTACAATTAAAATTTAAATGTTAAATGATCGAATGACGATCACATCCTTCCCAAGATGTATTATTTTAAATGTTAAAATAACTCAGTTACCTTTTATTAAACCGCTGAATAGATTTCGATAAAATTTGGCAAAGATATTGATTGCACCTTGGGGTCGGAAATAGGCTGCATTTGATTCCCATCTCACTTACCACGCGAGCGAAATCCCGGGCAAAACCAAGTCTAACGAAAGTCCATAAATATTTTTTTGCAATCTAGTTTTAGAAGCTTTTCTTTCCTCTTTATAATAGTAGTGTAGATACTCATAAGTACTTCTTTCTCAAAAGTCGGTCAAAAATAATAAAGAAATACTAAAAACAATGTATTACAAGCTTACGTGAGTAAAATATTTCCGCAGAATTCCTCCTGTACTTGACAGCACCCTTAACCCATATACTTCCACCCTTTGCTATGACACCTGTATTCATTAAACCTTTTTACTTTTCAAAGGTAAATTATATCTACAAGGGTTCATCCAGTGGTCGAAATTCGATCATAATCAACAATACTAATATTATATATAGACGACACGTTTGGCTCAGTGTGTTGTGACCCTACTCGCTGTGCCAGTGGTTGCGGGTTCGAGTCCCGCTGGGGGCATTCATTTGTGTGATGAGCACGAATGTTTGTAATCCAATCATGGGTGTTTATATTCATAATATGTATGTATTTAAAAAGCTAATATATGTGTAGTGTATCAACTATTTGATATCTATAACACAAGCCTCGTAGCTTACCATGGAACTAGATGGTGCTGTGTATGTCCCAACATATTTATAAAGAGGTAAAGTTTGTGAGTTTGTGACGTTATAGGGGTCTACTGAACCTCTGGATCTACTGAACCGATTTAGATGAAATTTGGTAAGAAGATAGTTTGAGACCATGGGAAGGACATAGAATAGTTTTTACCCCGGAAATCAACTCTTAAGAGGGTGAAAATGGGGATGAAAGTTTGTATGGGGAATCAAGCTAGGGACGAACCCGAACGAAGTAAGGGTGAGTCGCTTGTTATTGAATATTTGAGGAAAACATTATATATAAAAAAGTAACTGTTTCGATTTTTTTTATTGATAACACTAGAGCTCGTGAATACCTGCTTGAAACAAAATAATTGGTCAAGTACGAGTCGGACATATACAAAGGGTTCCATGCCATAATCATTTTTTTTTAAATTGCATGGCAGCCTTTTTGAAATTCGCCATCTTGGTTTTATATTATTTGTATATTCTTGGTTTTTTATTAAATAAATGTATCATATAGCGGCAATACAAATACACATTGTGAAAACTTTCTACCCGTTACGGTTCGTGAGATACAGCCTTCTTTCTGATAGACGGATGGACGGATGGTTGCTTGAACAGAATGCTTTAGATATGAATATCTAATAGGTAAAATATTATAGTTAAAACAAAATACATGTCAAAATGTATTTGTTTCTTTAAAATTTAAATAAGACCAAATGGGAAGGATACACTTTCAAATTAAAAGAGTATTGTCCAAACGGTTAATAAATGGCTTTTAGGTAACAAACAAAAAAAAATACAACCGAAATGAGAGCCCTTTTTTTGAAGTCGGTTAAAAATGT
Source organism: Brenthis ino (assembly GCA_921882275.1). Classification (NCBI taxonomy): domain Eukaryota; kingdom Metazoa; phylum Arthropoda; class Insecta; order Lepidoptera; family Nymphalidae; genus Brenthis; species Brenthis ino. The sequence goes on from OV170229.1 coordinate 6,523,103, forward strand.
AGTAATTATTGAATAGTTGAGCCAAATTTTATCAAAATTATTTAGTAGTTACATAATTGAATAATAATTAATCATTCATTACATCAGATAGCAGTTGCATGTAGCGGGAATCGAACCTACAACTCGCATAAGCAAAAAACAAAATCTTGGTAACGGCTAAATAGCACTACTGTATAAAATAATAACAGGCTGAACTAATTTCGGTACCGCTTTGTCTTTAGGAGAATATTTCAATTACTTATAACTCGCCTTCTCCCAAGAATTCCAAATTCTCTTATTACATAGCGGTTTAAAGCATACGGTTTGAGCGTTTAGACCAAAACCATCTATACAAGCTCGTATATATAATAAAATTATAACTGATTCGAATCTTTACGTTAAATATTATTTTTTTGGATAATCTTATTGAAATAGTCACTATTATTATACAGAGGCCGAAACTACAGTTTTTAGAATTTTTGTCTGTCTGTCTGTCTATCTGTCTATCAGTCTGTCTGTCTATCTGTATATCTGTTTGTCTGGGAACGTATCACAAGAAAACCATTGGACATATTTTGGTGTGTTGATAGCTGGTTGCCCGGGTATATAGGATACATTTTACTGCGTAATATCTCGGCTCTGAGAAATCTACACTAAACGCTTGTTAATATATAAAACAACTAGCAGAACCCGCGGCTTCGCTCGCGCTAAAACTATAAAAAACTCTAAAAAGGTAGATTTCATACAAACTTTCATCCCTTAATTTATCCCCTAATGGGAATAATTTCGAAAAATGCTAAAACACGTATTTTTTAAATTGTATTGAAGAGCATTAATGCCAAGTTTCAAATAATTCTGATCATAAATATTTTTTTGGGTTGTATTATAACGTGTTTTCCCATGAGAAGGAGAATATCTTCCGCGGTTAAAAGTAGCCTATGTCACTTTTAAGCCCTCCAACTATCTCCATACAAAAAATCACGCCAATCCGTCACTCCGTTTTGACGTAGAAGAAGGACAAACAAATAAACATACTTTCACATTTATAATATTAGTTTGGATACATTTCCTAACAAATATATGTTCAAAAAGTGACGTTGACATATGACGTTAAATCAAACCAAAGAATTAAATTCAAAAATCGGAACTTCTATTTGTCTTAGCACACATTATATTCGAACTTACGCTCACCACATACAGTACATTTAAATAAAACAACGTGCGTTTAAATTTTGTCATCCGAAAGGCAATGAACAAAAGAGATTTCAAAAAAGCACACAAATGTTAAGTGATAACGCTTAAGACTTTTTTAGATTTACGTGAATATTTGATATTTTAAATTAAACTACCATTTATTTGGATTTTTAGTTCCCGAAGTATGGAATTTACAACAATCATGGTCACGGGAGAGACAAATGTAGACGTCTCAAAGATAATTATATAGTTATTTCATACAGTATGGATACCGCTTGTTTGTGTTAGAAGTGTTCAAATAACAAATAAGCATTTTTAATGATTTTATACTTGTACGTAAATACGCAATAAATAAGAAAGTTATTAATATTCTTCTCAAAAAGATAAGATGCAAGATGTGCACTCAAAAAGCTAAAATAATTGAAAATATAAGACTTATGGTAAAACTAAAAATACTCGTTCTTATTCTAGTACAATAAATAGAAAGAAACTTAGCATGACTAGTAGTACATTAATTTAATATATTATGATTAGGCATAATTATGCAATAGTTTTTAATTATCTTAAAAAATATTCGGAGATAATATTCGGATATATATATATATATATATATATATATATATATATATATATATATATATATATATATATATATATAATCACTTGTGAGGAAAAGTAAGAAACGACACGTTATTCTCTCATGAATTTATCGAACAACGAATTAACTAACATTTTTGCGTAGAGACAGTTAAGGGCTGGATAGTTTAATAGGCTATATCTTATTCCGTTAAACTAATTAATACTCATCATGATTTATAAGGGACTAGCGGGCCCAGTAAATAGATGTTGTCCTAGCACAGATCTCGTCTAGAGATAACAGTGCCATCTATATTATTATTCATTAGCGATTTACCCTCGCTTCGCTCGGGTGCGTCCCTAGGTACGTTTTAATTTTTTTTCAGCAAAACCCTAATTCTTTTTCTAAAATTATATTAGCCTAAGTTACTCCTTATACCATCAGTTATCTGCCAGTGGAAGTCCCGTCAAAATAAGTCCAGTCATTTCGAAGATTTATCAGAACAAACAGACAGACAAAAATTATAAAAATTGAGATAATGATAATTTCATATGCATTTAGTTAAAAACTGTTATTTTGAAATTACAAATAAACCCTTCAATTTTATTTATCTATATATATTATACCGGTTTCTCCTATATAATTCTTTAAAATAGCCAAACCATCTATATAATCAAACTAGAAGTTTGGAAAGAGAACAAATACTAACAGAAGCATTCGAATTTTTTATATGTAATATAGATAAATTACTAGATACCTATTAAAATTTAAAATTAAATACATTGGTTTTTTGACAGGATTTCATTCCAAAGACTGAAAATTATGACTTATACGGCAGATATTTTAATTGTCACTTAAAATATTATGAGAATAACAAGTTCGAATCTATTTTTTTTTTTTAATAAAACACAACAAAAATTTCTGAAAACAAAAAAAAAATATTTAAATTTAAATCGCTTTCGCTTATGACATACGGTACACCCAAACATAACAAGGCATACCAGTTTCCATGTCATTGTTTTTTTTCCGTTCTCATCTATTTTTTCAATGTTCCTTCGAAATCTTTTATCCTCAAGCAAAGGAAAATATTAAGACAACTAGCTGTTGCCGCGGATTTGCTCGTGTTTATATTAGATTTAGTGTTTAGATTTTTGCCGTAGAACTAGCACTAGCTCTAGGCAGTGAGAGCCCAGTGATAACACGCTCGCTTTAGAAACCAAGAAAAACGGGTTCAAATCCACTCTGGTACCAATGAATTTCGACATGATCACCACTTATCTAACGGCGAAGGAAAACATCATGAAACTACAAATCTGAGTGACTCTGTGTGACCAGAGGTTACCAAAGACGTGTAAATTTCGGCCCGAATTTGGACAGCGTGGTGAACTATGGCCTGATCCCCCTCATATTGAAGAGAAGCCCAACCCCAGCAATAGGACAGTAAAAACGATGGGTAATATCCGTATATTTTACGTTCAAGGCCTTGGTCACTTCTGAGTTTAGAAAAGGGAACTTAAGGCGTACGTTATTGGATATTCGATATTGGAAATTGATGTTAACCTATTTCTAATAATTGGAATGTTGATTTGAAACTTGTATGAGAAATCCGGATAAGAACACAATAATTTGATACCTTTTAGTTGATTTAATTGACAAAGAAAGAAAAATTTTTTACTGATCTGTTTTGTCTTGTTTTGTTAACGGTTAATATAGATTTCTCAGGGACGAGATATTTTCCTGCAGTAAAAAGTATCCTATATGTTGACCCGGATAACCAGCTATCATCATACTAAATTTCATTAAATTATGTCCAGTGATTTTCTCGTGATCCAAATGAGTCACAGACAGACAGACAAAAAATCTAACAACTATAGATTCGGCCTCTGTATCGAGAACAATGACTATTTCCATAAGATTTTCCAAAAAATATTTAATGTACAGATTCGAGTCAGAATTTTATTATATGTATAGATAAGTAATTTCCTTGAATTGTTAAATTCCATTGTATTTGAAATCCCTAAACATAAAATTAAATCCAATTCAATGAACACTTCTGAATCGATTATATTGTTGTAGCTACTGGATAAGCCAACTTCTTCGCTTTCCCTTCTATTAATTTAGCATAAAGTTAAAACACCAATGTTACATGTTTGCTGAATTTTTTTGAAGAATATCCTTTGATCTGCAATTTAAAAAATATACTTTAAAAGTTTAACTTTAGTATTGGTTGCTTTTTTATCTATACTTATATTATAACATAAACTAAAATTTTAAGGTTTAGTATAAATTTCTCAGAGATGAGATATTAGGCAGTAAAAAGTATTCTATATGTTGACCCGGATAACCAGCTATCTTCATACCAAATTTTATCAAAATCTGTTCAGCCGTTTTTCCGTGATGCGGTCAGATTCAGACAGGTCGGGCAGACAGACAGACAAAAATTCTAAAAACTATAGATTCGACCTCAGTATCGATAATAATGTCTATTTCAATAAGATTTTCCAAAAAATATTTAAAGTACAGATTCGACTCAGTTAGAATTTTATTATATGTATAGAAGACTAACTAAGGGTTCATCTCTAGCTGATTCTTTAAATTGACATAACTTTTTTATGTATAAGCTGATTGAAATAAAACAAATACTAAATATTAGGTGGAGACACAACACATTAATGCAAATCGCACGCACTCAAATCGGTTAAGCACAAACGCACAGACAAACAAACAAACAGACAAAAATTCAAATAATCATTGTTTTGGGTTCCTTTAAAGGCCCCTAATAACAGTTTTTCTCAAATAATTTCCATGTACAGACAGCGATCAGTTACAATTTTGCTATATGTATAAATGAGTTTGTATCTTTTGTTTTTCTGTTTGTACGTGCTGATGTGAAACTATCAGTAAAATTTGAAAAAAATGTTTTACATTATATAGTGTTTTAATTGAAGTAGATTATGGGCTATCTAACATTACTTTACAACCCTTAGGAGCAGAGCAATAAGCAGAAATATTTCCACATATATAAGATTTTTAAAAGTAATTATATATATGTACATTGTACAGTTTATCTGAAAACCTTAGTCTCTCGCGTGAAACATGATTGTTGTAAATCATTCAAAACGTCGGGAACCAAAAACTAAATAAATGCCTAAAAAAACAAAAAAAAATATACTTAAATATTACATCGATATCTTTTTTGCTGAAGAACAATAAAGGCGAAATATATACTTTATAATAAAAAAAAAATATTTCAACCTCAAATGGAAACCCCTTAAGATTAGCTGTTGAACCCCTAGGGGGCTTAAGTATTATCGAACCATATTCTAACCAGTTTTATAAACCCTCTCATTCGGTCAGTAAGTCTAAATTCTATTTTTTCCTGAAAAACTCAGGCTTTTCGAAGTGAATTATCATCTCAAAATAAAAAAGTTAGAATCTCTTTATACACAGTTTTCAGCTCATGGCGGTGTTTTTTCTACTTTTTCGCGGACATTTAGTTTCGTCTCGTTTTGAAGCTTAAAAAAGTTTACCCAACATGCAACAAAAAAGGAATCCTTTGATAAATAAATCTTCTATTAATTATACAAATGTTTGTATATACTAGCAACTCACCCTCGCTTTGCTCGCATTCGTCCCTAAGTACGTTTTAATAGGTAGTATGGAAGAGATAGATATATTTATATATATATATAAAATAATAAGTGCTAAAACTACAAAAAAAACTCTAAAAAGGTAGGTTTCATACAAACTTTCATCTCCTATTTTTACCCCCTTTTGGGACGAATTTCGAAAAATGCTAAAACACGTATTTATTTAATTGTGTCGAAGAGCATTAATACCAAGTTTCGAGTTTTAAAAACTTTTTTTTTAGATGGTATTATAACGTGTTTTCCCGTGGGAATTAAATAATCACTCGCAGTAAAAAGTAGCCTATGTCACTCTCCAGCCCTCTCAGACATGCAAGTTTCCTCACGATGTTTTCCTTCACCGTAACACAAGTGGTGATAATGTTGAAAATGATTCGTTCATGCAAATATTAGATGTGTGAGACCAGAATTTGAACCCGCTTCACTTGGTTTCCCAAGCAAGAGCATCACCACTGGGCTACCACTGCATTTTACTTTATTATTTCACAAAAAATATTTCCTACCTTAAAACCTACCAGTCATTTTAAGCATACTCTAGAGATGTCCAAGCCATTACACTAATCCCGCTGAATCCCGTGAAATTTGTCTGTCGTATTACAGTCTTATTATTTTTGTTAAATTTCTTATTCCAAATTTCTCTATTTAATATTATGGAACAACACCATTCACAGATCACAGGTTCAATCCCGTGGGATGAATTTGTACTAATTATATTGGTATTTGACTTCGAAGTGGGAATAAAGTAAGATATCGATAAATAGTTTATCGTTTGTCTAATGGCTAATATGTACAGATTTGGATGAATTTGGAGCTCATATAGCCTTATAATTTCACAAAAATTACAAAACTTAAAACAAATTTACAAAACTTAAACTGAAATAACGCGAGATTATTACCTAAATATTTAACCACAAAAAATAAAACTGAAACTCTCTAAAAATGCACTGGCTGTCTGTCTGTGGTGTTCATGTACTAACCTAATAAAAAAACCTATATATATATATATAGATATATATATATATATATATATATATATATATATATATATATATATATATATATTTATATATATATATAAAGGTTTATATATATATATACTATACAGAACGCAGGTACATACGAGCGAAGCAAGGGTAAAGGGGAAGTGGCTTGTCCAATATAAATACACAAGACAAACCCCTGCACAATAGCTTATAGCCCTTAAAATAAGCTACCAAATATATAGTTTCAAAACAACAATTATATCATTCTATTTAAATCCAACCAGTTTTTGCTTTAGAAACAACTCTCAATAAAAGTGTCCTGAAACGTAAACTTTCATAACAGTAAGAAAACAATTTTATGAGCCAAAAGTACCCCAACTTTCAAGTTAGGGTTGGCCTAATCCCGTTCTTATTAATATTCAAACGCGATCCCGGGCCCGGGATTGTTTCGAAGCGTTTCTCTAAAATTGTTTACAATTCAAGCAACTATTCGTAATTAACGCAAACTTTAGATGATGTAGATAAATAAGAAAATAGTTAAATATTATGTCGTAAGCCAAATTGTTAAGTTAATTTATATGTTATACTAGCAAGACTTACCCTCGTTTCGTTAGAGTGCGTCATTAGATACGTTTTAATTTTTTTGAGCGGAACCCTAATTCTTTTTCTAAAATACAAGTAGCCTAAGTTACTTCTTATAAAATCAGCTATCTGCCAGTGAAAGTCCCGTCGAAATCAGTTTAGCCATTTCGGAGATTAGACCGAACAAACGGCAGACAAAAAAAAATAGAAAAATGTGTTTTTCTTATAAGTACCGTATGTAATAAAAAGTATTTAATAAAAAGCTGTTATTTTAACATTACAAACAGACACTTCCATTTTATATATCTGTATAGATGTGCTGACTAGTGTACCCTTGCTTTGTTCGGATGTGTAATACTCGTATATAGTCTATGTTACTCACGGCATAGTCTATTCATTTGTTAAATTTACTCAAAATCAATTCTGTAATTATACCAAAAGGTGGCGCTAACCGTATATCCATATAAGTAATATATGAGAAAGTAACTTAGTTACCTTTTCACGCTTAAACCGCTGAACAGATTTCGATAAAATTTGGCAAGGACATAGATTGCATCCTGGGCTTTTGAAAGGCCTGACAAGTAGCTAATTTGACGAGAACTTGACGATATGAACATTTGACGAATTAAATTTTTGACAAATTTAGGTTTTGACCAACCTATAATTTGACAAATCTAGTCTTTGACGAATGTCTGCGCAACCGTCACGTTTATCACAAGAGCAAGGTCGCGGGCAAAATCTAGCAATATTATAAATACAAATGAAACATAAGCGCATGCTCAAACAAAGAATTTAGAAATTTGCTAGTTTTTTTTCAATAATTAGTACGTACTAATGTATAGTCTGTCTGTCTGTAGTAATGTATGTCATATTATGTGTAAGTGACATAATAATTTTTAGTTTCCACGTTAGTGTTTATAAAATCAGTTGAGCCGTTTCGAAATAGTGCGACCACAAACACAGTGACACAAGATATTTATATATTAGAAGATATAGCATATAGCCTTCCTTAATAAACGGGCTATCTAATGCAAAAAGAATTTTTCAAATTTGTGCGTTCAAACAAACAAACGAACACACAAACTCTAGCTCTTTATAATATTAGTATAGATGTATACGTAATGTGTCTGACCTGTATGTATGTATGTTTGTATAATAATAATAATAAATATGTTGATACATCAAAACACAGCACCATCTAGTTCCATGGTAAGTAACGAGGCTTGTGTTATGGAAACCGGATAGTTGATACACTACACATATATAACTTTAAATACAAACATATTATAAATAAAAATAATATGATAAAGAGGAATTTACGTTTGTTTGCAACAGATTTTAAAAATTACTAAACCGATTTTGATAACTCTTTCACTGTCTGAAAGCTACATTATCCAGAAGTATTATATTCCAGTTTTATGTCAGTTATTTAAGTTTTGAGTCTAAAATATTAACTAAGAAGGTTATTAGGTCAAAAATAAATGTTAATTTTTCAAAGACAGTTACAATGTTGCTATTTAAGTGTGTCGATATTCTAACTTACTCTTCACCCTATGAGGACTATCTCTCATCTAAGATATGCATATCTCATTAAGAGTACTCTGCAGCCCTTTCACACGACGTATTTTAAAACGCTCAAATAACGCGTTAGTTAAAACGCGCGATTAATGTATTGTAATAATAAAAAAAATACGTTTCAAATGCGTATTTCTATCAATAAGGTAATCTATACTAATATTATAAAGCTGAAAAGTTTGTTTGTTTGGTTGAACGCGCTAATCTCAGGAACTGCTAATCCGATTTGAAAAATTCTTTTTGCATTAGATAGCCTGTTAACTGAGGAAGGATATATATCATCCCGGAAAAATGTATGGTTCCCGTGGGATAGATTTGTTTTTGTCTAGAGACGAACCCAAAGCGAAGCCAGAGTGAATCGCTAGTTAAAGATTATAATATAATATTATTATAGAAAAATTATTTTTATCATAATTTGGGAATTATGGGATCAACTCCAAGCTATTTTAATGTTAGAGAAACATAATTTATTAGTATATTATGACGTTGTCGTGTCACATACTTTGTTTTGTCGTAAAATTAAAAAAAGACACTAAACTACAGCACTACCTACTAAGTCCAACTATAACTAAGAGTTCAGGTGATCCCATAAGTATAATTCATCAAAATAGGTCAAGCCGTTTAGGAGGAGAATTGTGAGCATACACACACCAATATTTTTATATAAAGACTACAACAACAAATGATGTTTGTCTACGGTCTAGTTCTTTTCTGGGCTTAGTTTTTTTTATCTTTTCCAACTGGTGGCAGACTTATATCGATCAGCCAATATTATAATCATTTAAATAAATTCTAACTCTATCTTTTCTTAAATCTTCAAAAAAACGTTTTAAAACGCGCGTTTTAATTTTAGAAAAGTCGTCTGTAAACACCTTAATAGCGCCCCTTGTTAGCGCCTCATCAACGTTCTATGTAAATTTGTATAAATAATGTATTCGCACGAATCTGACCTACAAACATAATATCAAGTCACTTACCTACAAGTTAAAATTACCTAAATAATTTATTTAAGTACACGAGGCCTTAGGTCGTAGCTTTCAGGGGTTAATATAGACACACCTGTCGTGGAGAGGGGTGGGGTGGGGGGGGGGGTGTACTTATTAGCGTCCAGCAATCCAGCCGGGCGAGAAACCAATAAATGCACCGGGAGGTGTCCCACCTCGGTGGGCGGAATACCATGCGGATTGCTCCTGGTCCTTCTCTGATAGCAGACTGGACTGTGGAGCAACCCCATGGTTGCTGTGGTCTACTTCGGCAGACCTACCGTCGTGGTTGAGTGCGTAAGCGATCCTGCGACGCCCCATTAAGACGGGGGAGGTTTCGTTGGGTTTTAGTGGGTAGTACTGGTTTTTCTAGTCGGTGAGTCTCACATAACCACCTACATGTCTATAGGTGGTACATTAAAAAAGGGGGTTAATGTATGGCTCACACATTTATTTTTTAGTTTAGAAAATGGAACAGGGGTTTGTCTTGTATGACTCGTACACATTATTTGGTTTGGCAAAGAAAAATGAAAGGCTATGAAAAGTCATATTGTACTCCCTAAGTTCGGACAATCTTAAGTTCTCACTTCCCAGTTATTTTTATTTACTTCAATAGACGAACACACGTAACCGCAAAATTACGAACTCTTTTTTTAAACATTTATGAAGTATGTATTAATATATGTAAATATGAGGAAATTTTTGTATAAATTAACAAAACAAACACATTTTTTACCGAGATAAACGTAGTACTTAGGCAACCGAGATTTACTCGGCGTTATTTCGGAAATTATATGAAAATTGCGTTTTTTTTAGCAAAGATATATAAATGAACTTAGAAAGTAAAACCTAATCTAAATATAAAATCTGATCTTAATCGTTAGAGCCGTTTGTGAGATACACGAAATAAATGTATATACATATATGTATTATGTATATATAAAAATTGCTCATCTATAAATACAACTTCTGAGTCGAATCTCTACATTAAGTATTTTTTGGAAAATATTATACAGAATCTCGATACAGAGGCCGAATCTATAGTTTTTATAATTTTTGTCTGTCTGTCTATCTAGGAACGCATCACGAGAAAACCACTGGATAGATTTTGATATATAGTGTAATGATAGCTGGTTATCCGGGTCAACAGGATACTTTATACTGCAGGAAAATATCTCACCTCTGAGTAATCTATTATACTAAACGTTTATCTATTTTATAAGATAAAATATGAATGTGCCATATAAGATAACAAAGGCATTCGCTAATAGCAGATTTTATAGTGATCAGTAAAATTACGTTTTAAAAATGCCTCATTTTTCTTTACCTAGATTATATTTTTAAATAAAAAAAGAAATACTGCGTAAAAGGAACTAAAAATATGATAAAGAAATATAGTAAATTTTGCAGTCGGAGACATGTGTACATGTTTTATACTAGCTGCGAGTCTTGTACGTCTCCGACTGCATAATACTATGTTTGTTAGTCAATTTATTCTCATCTTTTTAGTTTCAGCAGTCGGTTTTTTTTTGTAATATCTTAATGACATCGTCAATCAAAAGGTTTGACTTAATTTTTTAATACGCACGAAAAAACACTGGGGAAATTATTATTTACAATTGACAAATTTTTGAACCGGACGGACGTTGGTCCTTCGAGACCCTTTTCAATTTTAACTTCCCAACAAGAACAATAGGATATTATAATAAATTGAATGAAAAAAAGTTTGATTATAATCGTGGGTAGTGTCGACCTCTGGTTGGGTCGTGAATTCGATGCTGTTTATTGTCACTTATAAAATAAGCTCGCTGAAGTGGAAGTGGGCTGATCATGTCTCCAGACCTACGGATGGCCGATGGAGCCGAAGCGTGCTAGAGTGGAGACCGCGTTTAGGCCAGCGTAATGTAGGACGCCCTGCAGCACGATGGACAGATGACCTAAGAAAGGTGGCTGGCAGTGGATGGATGCAGGCTGCCCAAGACCTGGATGGTTGGCGCTCTTTGGGGGAGGCCTTTGTTCAGCAGTGGACGGCGATAGGCTGATTGATGATTGATTATATGAATAGGCAAAGGCAAAACAGTTCAGTACCTTTTTCTCCTCTGTTTGTCAACCGATTTTTTTTTTTATTTAGTAGCTATTGACGAGCTTTGTTGCTCCATTGTCCTATGTGTTAGTTTACATTTATTTATTTACTAGCATTGCCCGCGGCTCCGCCCGCGTTCACATCACCAAAAACCAAATTCTTACATAGTATTATACTCTTAAATTAGAGTTTGTATTTTTTTCTCAGAAATTAGACATTTTTCCACGGTAAAAAGTATCTTATACGTTGACCCGGATAACCAGCTATCACCATACCAAATTTCATCAAAATCTCTCCAGTGGTTTTTCTGTGATGCGGTAACAGACAGGCAAAAATTCTAATAACTATAGATTCGGCTTCTGTATCGATTATAATGGCTATTTCAATAAGATTTTCCAAAAAATATTTAATGTACAGATTTGACGCAGTTAGAATTTTATTATATGTAAATTTATCATCCGGATTTTTTGTACTAACAAAGTTTTAAATCGACACGACAATTGGGAAAGCCTCCGATATGTTTTAGTCTACAGACCCCTTTAAGTTGGTCTTATCGCAAAATCCGACCTTACCTGAAATCTTCTACCTATAGTATATATATACATAATGCTTCAAGTTTCGAGATTACATGCGAGTCAGTGAGTATATACATAACCTTTTGGTTTTATATATACGGATAGATACAAACAAACAGACCGTAACAAGTAATTCAATAATCATACACGGTTTAATATTCATGAATCGCGTTCCAGGAAATTGGGTTCAAAGCGAAAATTCATCTATAAAGCTATGTTGCTTGTTAAAATATTCTAACTAATACTATTAATATTTCGCTGCGAGCTGAAAAACTATCTGTTCGGATATTTTTTTCGAGTTTATTTAGATTTTTGGTTCCCGTCGTCAAATAAAATAAATCTAAGAAAACATTAAAAACGACGACACGTTTGGCTCAGTATAGTGGCCCTACTTGGTTCAATGTTCTTTGTTCTGTGGCTTATAGGCGTGCCATTTGGGCACAATTTACTTCGCCAATGTCATGTAAAATGGAGAAGACACGGTTGAGATTGAGAAGTGATCAGTTTAAAAAGAGATATTCACACTGAGGACTGAATACTTTCACATATGAGAGATTTATTGTATAATCTGGATCTATACGAAACAAGACGTCACAATAAAGTATATACAAAATAAACATAAAACAGATGTTAGTATAAATTAATTAGATATTTTACAATAATTTACAATTTAATATTATTTAATTTAATAACTATACATATAATAAAATTCTAACTGAGTCGAATCTGTACATTAAATGTTTTGAAAAATATTATGAAATAGTCATTATTATCAATACAGAGGCCAAATTTATAGTTTTTAGAATTTTTGTCTGTCTGTCTGTTACCGCATCACGAGAAAACCACTGGATAGATTTTGATGAAATTTGGTATGATGATAGCTGGTTATCCGGGTCAACATATAGTATACTTTTTACTGCGGGAAAATATCTCATCTCTGAAAAATCTATACCAAATGTTTAAACGTAACTAGGGACGAACCCGAGCGGAGCGAAGGTGAATCTCTAGTTTGATATATTTACATAAAAATCCACATAAGGGGCTGTACACCAACATTAACAGACAATTTACATTAATGGGACGGGGGACTTTATAAGGGAGAACGTAATACAGAGGATGAAGGAGTTTAGGACAGCTGAAAAGGATGTGGGATAAATTACCATCATCAAGGCCACATTCACACAGGGAGTGTTCCCTGACTCTGATCTTCGCCAGGTGCACAGGACTACATGCGTGTCCAAAACGAATGCGACTAATATTATAATACCTTTACTAATATTGTAAAGAGCTAAAATTTGTGAGTTTGTGACGTTGTAGGGGGTAATCTGAACCGATTTAGATGAAATTTGGTAAGGAGATAGTTTGACACCCTGGAAAGGACATAGGATACTTTTTAACCGGAAATCATCCGTTAAAGGCATGAAAATGGGGATGAAAATTTGTATTGGGAATTAAGCAAGTTGATAAAACCCAACGTTCCGCCTGTTTTCACGATAGAACCAGAGACGTCTTGGTATCTTTGGTTGAATTTCAGCATAATGCTGTGCTAACGCTCGCTGTTATTTTGACATTACAAACAGACGCTTCAATTTTATTTATCTGTATAGACATAAATTATCGTTTGTCTATGCTTAAAAGTCTCGATATATGTATAAGTGGGAGTTATATCCCATGGGATTCTAAACCATGCTGTAATTCTTACATGGTAATATTAGAAATTTCATATTTATTTGCATATTCTTTCCTGCGGGAATCCTTCGTTTTTCCGGATGTTGAGTAATGAAGCCAATACTTCAACATTTATCAAAAAACATAACATAGTTATATTTTACAGAGAAACTGTTTTATCGCGGCGCAGCCAAATAAAGGAGTTATGTGTTTGATCTGTATATATATACTTGTATATACATACATTTGTATGTGTCTATGTCTGTCTCTTGTTCCCATATTTTTAGTTTTAATCGCAGTCAGTTTTTTTTTGTAATGTTTTTTTCGTCTGTAAAAAAGCTATACGTGTGTCTAATTTCATTGATTTCAGTTCAACATACGTACATAACATAAAATAACATATAATAAAATTCTGAGTCGAATCTGAGATTAAATATTTTTTGGAAAATCTTATCAAAATAATCATTATTATCGATACAGAAGCCGCATCTATAGTTTTTAGAATTTTTGTCTGCCTGTCGTGTATGTCTCGGAACGCATTACGAGAAAACCACTTTTTCATCATCACGATTTTGATGAAATTTGGTATGATGATAGCTGGTTATCCAGGTCAACGTAATATAGGATACTTTTTACTGCGGAAAAATATCTCATCGCTGAGAAATCTATACTAAACGTTAAAACGTAAGCAGGGACGAACCCGATTGGAGCGAAGGTGAGACTCTAGTATATTTATATTTTACAACCCGTTTTTTTTAATATAAATCTTTAATATTTATAAGATGTTATATGCGAATAAATGCGGAAGTTTGTGTATGTTTGTCATATCTTCACGCTGTAACAGCTACACATATTTGAGTAAAACTTTGAGTTTATATGCGGGACAAAAGCTATGGACATATTTTCCACATAAGCAAAGTCACTTAATATCATTGTTGGATGCCTTTATGACTCAAAATTTTAAAATAATCGTAGACACTTACCGGTCCGTTACATGTATGTATGTATTCAGCCCCTTTTTTTAACGTCCCACTGCTGGGCACGGGCCTCCCTTCAATACGAGGGGGATCAGGCCATAGTCCACCACGCTGGCCAAGTGCGGGTTGGTGGACTTCACATGTCTTTTAAAAACTTGCTAGATTCTCTCAGACATGCAGGTTTCCTCACGATCTTTTTCTTCATCGTTAAGACAAGTGGTGATTATGTTAGGAATGATTCGCACATTAAAATATCAGAGGTGCAAGACCCGGGATTTGAACCCGCTTCACTAGGTTTCCCAAGCGAGCTTGTTACTACTGGGCTACCACTGTCATTAATTCCCCAAATATAGTATGACAGCAATTAAATAACTCGAAAACATTATTTCACCCCTAAGGATGTGTGTGTGTGCGTGTGCGTGTGTGTGCGTGTGCGTGTGTGTGTGTGTGTGTGAGAGTGTTTGCTATTTCGTGAAATAAATAAATATAAATATGTCGGTACATTAACACACAGCGCCATCTAGTTCCATGGTAAGCTATGAGGCTTGTGTTATGGATACCGGATAGTTGATACACTATACATATATAAATTTAAATACATACATATTATAAATATAATATTGTAATAGAATGATGGTAGTTTGACCATAAACACCAAGGAAACTGACCGACATTTACTTCAGCATTCAGAATAGATGCAATTAGAGACAAAAACTTTTCTAGTCATTTCAAACTACAAACAAAAAGCTTACATAACTCAATACGTCTTTTTTCAATCGGTTAAAAACTAATGAACGTAAAAAGTTTTAATTTGAATGATTGCTTCAAACGAAAAAAACGCGCCAATTTATGTTTACACGAGCTTTTCATTTGTAATTCTATAGTTCTGTAGCCTATTTAAGCTTCACTAGGAATTTGCTAAAGGTTTGCTTGTTTCTTTTTATTACTATACACATAAAATGTATGTATGTTGATCTGTATGATCCATACATGTATACTTTCTTAGATATTTAGATAGATAAAATTCTCTTTTCGGATTTTTCGCGTATTTCTTTTGATTTTTGGTTCCTGATGTTTTAGATGCTTTACAGCAATCATGATAACGGGAGAGTATCTGCACGTAAATTTAAAAAAATATTGCTTTCTTAGATTTACTCGAATATTTGACGTTTAAAAAAAAGATTTTTTTTTAAATTTGACCATAATAATTGTTTTTTTTTTATAAAATTAAACTTCTCATTTCCGAAGTGTTACTGAAATTTTCTAAACAGAAAGGCTCAATAACTAAACGAACCGGGACTCAAACCCAGGACCCGAATCTGCAGCTGTACATACTAGCCACTACACCACCGAGGGAGTTACAATAAATACGTATTAAGTGATATTGTCCTTTATAATTATTACTATAACTTGAAATAAAATCTACAAAAGCAGTTTAAATGGTCTTTTAGACCAATATCGATTAAATAAGACATTTTTGCCACAGCGTTAAACAAAAATAGCTTCTATTCCTAATAACTAGGGTTGAAATCTACTGGGAAATTTTGGGGGTAATTCTGAGTTTTCCAAATGGTTAGAATTTAAAGATGTTGGAAGGGTTCGGAATGTTACTTTTTATTTGACTTTATGTGAGGAGTTTGCTTGGGAATATAATAAAAGGAAAACGGCGAATGAGTGTCGCAACTTAATTGTATAGCAAGTAGGTCACCGGCCTAATTTATGAGAAATACCAAGGTCTTTATATGTATTTATGTATGTATTCGGCACTTATTAACGTCCCACAGCTGGGGGTGGGTCTCTCCCCCGCACCCCTACCCCACCACGCTGGCCAAATGCGGGGTGGAGTTCACATGTCTTTCGAAAGCTTGCTTAGGTTCTCTCAGAAATGCAAAACCTCATGATCTTTTCCTTCACCGTAAGACAAGTGGTGATCATGTTGGAAATGATTGGTACATGAAAATAACAGACTGCGAGGCCCGAGATTGAACCTGACAAAAATTCTAAAAATTATAGATTGGGTCTCTGTATCGATAATAATGACTATTTCAATAAGATTTTCCAAAATATATTTAATGTACAGATTCGAATGAGTTACAATTTTATTATATTGTGTATAGATACATAATGACCACGACAATTCGGCAATTTATTATTAACTGTAGCTCCCTATTCAATTTTAAGCCAATCTATACATACACAGACACGTACTCTAAAACATTACCCTCCTTCTAGTGCACTTGGGTAACTACTCGAATTATCTCGCTATTGTTGCAAACTTCAAAAGCCGCTAAAATGTCCATCCTGACTGAAACATCATCAAATTACAAATGTATCAGCTAGTTTTGGAGTTTCAAGAATTAGTATTCAAGACTTCCACTACAATAGTAGTAATATAATCTAAACTTCATGGAATACCTTGAATAGATTATATTATTTGAAACACGGGCAAAGTTTCCTCAAAGAGATACTCCAGATCGGTTATCTTGGATAATTTTAAACCAATTCAGATATTTGCCCAATTTCAGAATATTACTCTAGCAGATTTTTTGAAGTGAAACTTCTTTACAATCGTTGTGATTTGAAACTCGATGAAACGAAAATGCAACACTAAAGAGACAAACACATAAATATATAGGATTAAGTCGGCGAGAGAATGAGATAGAATATATTGCCATGTAGCCATGGTAGCCATTATCATTTGAGATAGAATACAATACACAGGAAATTAAAAATAATAAAATTAATTACTGAATAATATATAATATATATTTATGTCAAATAACATGGAAAATAACTCTTAAACTTGGTAAAAATATTATTAAAAAACTAAATCTTACAAAGATCCTACTCCTGACACTATATTCATCTCACTCTCTCGTAGGATACTTTTCTAAAGATTCGCTTCTACCGTGTGTGAATTGCACACACACGCATTTTTTTTAATTTACTCACTATCTATATTGTATTACTATCTGTATTAACCACCATTTATTTATTTTTTATTTTAAAATAATAATTTTTAAACTTATGTTAATGGACAGACTAAACTTAAACAAACAAAAATATTAGCAATATAGTGGCTTAAGATGTCACGTTCTTGAGATATGTAAAAGTAATTATCGCTATATTATTTATACCAGTGTCGTAATCCGGTACAGATTAAAAAAAATAAACAAAGATGGCGGAATGTAAAAAGAATATTAATGACGTACTCCAATATTTTTTTAATCTACCTTACATAGTTGCCATATTATATAATACTTACAATGTACATGTAATTTATTTTTTGCTACTTGGTAAAACCGTTAACTTTTTTGCTTTTTGTTTGTTTTCTACTCTAATTAGTTTCTACATACTTGTGGTAACTCAATTGGTAAATAAATGGATATTTATTGTAAATATATATACTGTAACACTAAATAAATATGTATGTTGGTACATTAACACACAGCACCATCTAGTTCCATGGTAAGCTACGAGGCTTGTGTTATAGATACCAGATAGTTGATTTATCAAATAGTATGCAAGCCAAAACGAATGATTAAAATATGTTGTGATTGTAAATAACTTCAAAACATAATTTAGTTTTAAAAGTTAAAAAATTAATCTTTGAACTTGTATATATTTAATATTTATTGTACCGCCAACGATTCCAGTAATTCTTCCATCAAAGGTTGTCTGTAAGATTTGCTCATAGCAATAAGACCGCCTTTGCATTCCTTTTGTTATCTTTCTTCTTTTTTTTCATCTTCTGTACTCTTCTTTTGTGTGTGCGAAAAAGTCTATGTATTGTTTAACCCTATATTGTAATATATTGGGGTGTACCCCAAAAAAGAAGATTGTAAAACTTTATGTACATTATTTTAAATTAAAAAAATACGGTTTTAGTACTGGGACAAAACGTCGGGAACTAAAAATCAAAATAAAACCGAGAAAAAATCCGAAAGGATAATTATATTTAAAATTTCAAATATTCGCGTAAATCATCGATCAAAAATCTACTAAATACACAATCTCATGCAAAAGTTCTGTGTTTTTCTTGTGTCTGTGTGTTCTTGTGTTTAGGCAATTATTTTAGTTGAAATAAATATACAACAGTGTAAATTGAACCTTAAATACAATGCTTAAAGTAGTTTTCACAAAATAAAAACTAAAAGCGCGCTCAAATGTTCAAATGCTCATCTGGTGAAGACATTTTTTTGTCGCTGACTGTGTATCTAGTACTTTTTTGATCGATGGCTCAAATCTAAGAAAGTATTATAAAAAAAAATTTGTTCCAGAACACTATCACATCTTCGTTGGTGACCTGAGTCCTGAGATAGAAACGCAAAACCTTCGTGATGCCTTCGCGCCATTTGGAGAGATATCGTAAGTAATTTTTTTTCCTATCTCATTGCTAAAACACTGCACTGTGTCGATTATAATGTATCAACAAATTTCATCTTATTAGTCTCGAGACCTAGAAATCTTTTCAATTTCTATAAAATTACTAAGTAGCTACTCACCCTGGATCCGCTCGGGATCGTCTCAAGTTACGTTTAAACGTTTAGTATAGATTTCTTAGAGATGAGATATTTTCCCGTAGTAGGACCTAGGGACGAACCCGAGCGAAACGAGGGTGAGTCGATAGTTATATAATAATAAAAAAAAAGTTGTAAAAAAGATGGTCAAATAATAAACAAAACGTCTTCGATGTTTGGATTTCGTCCAACACTGGTAAAGTTATGGTGCTAGTGAAAGAGTATAATGATTTTTTCTACTTAAATTGGGGCAAAATATGCTTTGAATATAAAGACAATGCCAATTTTGCCGTTTTATAGATGTCTTTGCCATATTACAACGTTCTTTTTTAAATATTGTAAGTGCGAAATGTGTCTGGCTGTTTACGTGAAGGCCAAATTATTGAATTTACTCAACTAACTGACATATTATAGCATTTTTAAGGCGGATAATCTATCATACGTATAACAGAATTCTAGAAAAAAATAAAAAGTTACCAAATACAAAAAAAAATAGTTAAAGAATGTTTGTTTGTTTTAAATATTTTATAGAAGTCTAGCGATTAAGATCCGTTTTAATTTTTTTGAGCGGAACCCTAATTCTTTTTCTAAAATAAATGTAGCCTATGTTAGTCCCTATAGCATCAGCTATCTTCCAGTTTAAGGCCCGTTAAAATCAGTCTAGCCGTTTCAGTGATTATCCAAAACAAACAGACAGCCAACAATTAAAAAAATGTGTTTTTCTTATTAATTTCATATGCATTTAGTAAAACGCTGTTATTTTAACATTACACACAGACACTTCAATTTTATTTATCTGTATAGGCTAGCGACTCACCTCCGCTCCACTCGGATTCGTCCTTAGTTACGTTTTGAAGGTTAGTATAGATTTCTCAGAGATAAGATATTTTCCCGCAGTAAAAAGTATCCTATATGTTGACCCTGATAACCAGCTATCATCACACCAAATTTCATCAAAATCTGTTCAGTGGTTTTCTCGTCATGCATTCCTAGATAGAAAAACAGATAGACTGTAAGACAAACAGACAATTTTTTTAATAAATAGAGATTCGACCTCTATACTATTGGATACGTTTTACTGCGAGAAAATATCTCATCTCTGACAAAGCTATACTAACCGTTAATACGTATCGTTTACGCTATTATTTACCTGCATAAAAATTTTCATAGAGAAGTCTCAAACCCATAATAAAGACTTGCTTACAAAATGCCACAGCCTTATAACTTTTAATGAAGTTTTTAAGTAAAATTATTATAAATAAGAAGTTTTTAAGATTAATCGATTCTCATCTCCCCTGCCCTCTACAGGTGTCAGAGTAACAGCCTCTCAACTACAGTTCTGACTCGAAAGAAATTCTTTAATGTAAATTTTATTGCACAATATATCTATCTGTACAGATAAATAAAATTGAAATGTCTGTATGTAATGTCAAAATAACAGTTTTTTACCAAATGCGTATGAAATTATATACGGTACTTTAAGAAAAACATAATTTTTTTAAATTTTTGTCTCTGTCTGATTGTTCCGGCTTATCTTCAAAACGGCTGGACTGATTTTGACAGGACTTTCACTGGTAGATAGCAGATGTTATAAAGAGTAACTCAGGCTACTATAATTTTACAAAACAAAATTAGGGTTGTGAGAAAAAAATTAAAACGTACCTAGGGACTCACCCGAGCGAAGCGAGATTATGCCGCTAGCCTATTTATAAATAAGCAAAGACAAAACAGTTCATTACCTTTTTCTTCGCTATATTAGCTATTGACTAGCTTTATTGTTATTAATTAAAAAAAAATTGAAAACATTTTTTTTTATATACATAGATAAATTCTACTCATATACATATTATGTTCTCCTCAAATTATATATTATGTTATATCAAATTATATATTATGACCGAATTTTGACAACTGAGCGAACATTAGTAATCTGTATTGCACTAAATATTAAAAAAAGTACGAAAAGCAGATTTAACACTAAAACTAACATTCTCTTTTTTCATTTCTGTAGCGACAAGCGAAATACCAAAAAAGAGGCGTTGGGATATTGTTTGAGTTGTGTTGTTGTTCCAAATTGAAAATTTTACATCGTGTATAAAGTTTTGAACAGATTTTGATCAAATTTTCGCATCATGAAAATGTTTAAATTCCAAATATGGAAAGAACAACATGCAGCACTACAGTAAAATTAAAGTCCCCCACTGAGTGTGTTTGTCCTGGCTAATCTCAGAAAGTACTGCACGGATTTTCATGCGGTTTTCGCCAATAGATAGAGAGGTTATCTAGAAAGGTTATAGAACAATTTATAAATATATCATAAAAATAAGCTTATTTGTGTATTCAGTCGGAAAAAAACTTTCTTCTTGAGAATCTCAGTTAAAAAATGCATGTACTGTCACTTTTATAATCTACACATTTATAAATAGGCAGAGACCAAACAGTTCAGTTTTTCTCCTCCGTTTGTCAAACCTTATACGCTGACACACTGACTTACATACTGACATTTAATTTAAAATGTAAAATTGACGATGTGTCATTTTTGTATTACGTAATAATTTTACTATTGTTGTAGGTTACTCCTGTAAACCGATCATCACTACATAGTATAAAACATAGTCGCTTTCTCTGTCCCTATATCCCTATCTATGCTTAAATCTTCAAAACTACGCAACGGATTTTGATGCGGTTTTTTTAATAGATAGAGTGATACAAGAGAAAGGTTTTAGTATATAATTTGTTAAGTTTTTGGATACATTGGCTAAAATATAACGATATTTGTTGGAGGTGTCGAAAAAAATAAGACGTCTGGGAACTTTCAACGAAAACGCTGCCTAAACCCTTTGAGATATAACAAAATAATGTATGGTGGAATTGTGTATCTTATATAGGTCTACAGAAAAGTCCGCGATGGCATATGTCTATCTCTTAAGGATAACATACTATATCCATTTTAATTTAAAACGTACCGTAGTTAATTAATTTATAGTTTTAACTCCACATTAAAGTTACCAAATTTCAAAATTACCGCTCAATCTCATTCGTGTCTTCCTCACAAAACTGAATGGATTGCGTCTGTTATTATTATAAGCCAATAAAGAAAAAAAAATTGACGATTCAAAAGTGTTTGTAAAAGTCTATTTGAATAAAGTATATTTTGATTTGAATAGGTTAATTTATTTTACTACACCACTTAGGTCTCTGAGTTGACTAAATGAAGTCTGTTTTAAAGATAACTCCATTTTTGCATATTTAATTTCATAAGTAAGGTCTGTTGACGACACGTTTGGCTTAGTTTGTAGTGACCCTACTTGCTGCGCCAGCGGTCGCGGGTTCGAATTCCGCTGGGGGCATTCATTTGTGCGATGAGCACGAATGTTTGTACTCCAGTCATGGATGTTGATATTTATAATATGTATGTATTTAAAGTTATATATGTATAATGTATCAACTATCTGGTATACATAACACAAGCCTCGTAGCTTACCATGGAACTAGATGGCGTTGTGTGTTAATGTCCTGACATATTTATTATTTATTATTATTTTAAGCCCCCCCACCACGCCAAGGTGGTCCCTTGGGGGGGTTATTATTATTATTATTATGTATTGTGTTTCTTAGAAAATGTATATAGGTAAATTAGCTTTTATCTAGACTTCGTAATTTATTTATGTTTAATAGCTTTACTCGCTTCCTATATACATAGCATTTTTAACGTAAGATTTTTCTAAGAGCTAATGTCAGAGATGTGATTAAAGAAAGAAAAAAATATCTTTAGATTTATAATCCACTATCGAAACACCCTCACTTCGCTCGGGTTCGTCCCTGGGTTGATTCTCCATACAAACTTTCATCCCCATTTTCACCCCTTTAAATAATAATTTCTGGGATAAAAACTATCTTATGTCCTTCCCAGGGTCTCAGATTATTTTCTTACCACATTTCATCTAAATCGATCCAGTAGTTTTTGATTTTATTCGTTACAAACATAAATAAATACAAATCTTTCCTCTTTATAATATTAGTGTAGACTAGTTAAAGATGCCTCTATACTATTATAAATGTGAAAGCAACTCTATCTGTTCCCTTTTCACGTTTAAACGGCTGAACAGATTTCGATAAAATTTGGCGAAAACCTAGATTGTATCCTGAGCATCCTATATTACAGAGGCTACTTTTAAACCCCGCCCCAATTATCACGCAAGCGAAGCCGCGAATAATAACTATTACATATAAAGCGGAGATCATGCGTAGTGTTTGTGGATGTTTACCAGAAAAGAAGAACATACTCAATTGTAGTGTTTTTAGTGCTGTGCCCATTTTGATGAATTTTGACTAATATGTTATATTTTAAGGCTTGGTTCATGACAAAAATCAAGACCTCAGGGTAAAACTTTAGGGAAAGGAAGACAATGGGTTTACTGGTATATATTTTTTTAGCCCTGAAACAGAATGTAGAACGAATATATTTTTATATATTTTGGCCATTAAGAGATTTTTGTGCAACATTGGTATAAAGTAAAAGTAAATTCTACCGGTTTATTAATTATATCCTTTACTGCAAATAAGTAATACAAAAAATATATAGAGTGAACATATGTAGGTAGACTTTTCTCTATAAGAGATCTCTTCCAGTCAGAAGAAGAAGAGTCGGAAATAGTGTTAAGCAGCGGGACAGTAAGAGAAAGAGAAATAACAGACAGAGAGAATATTTAAATATAATTCCATTAATACTATAAATACAAAAGTTTGGATGGATGGATGTTTGTCACTCAATCACGCCAGAACGTCTGAACGGATATGGATGAAATTTGACACAGAGATAGATTATAGTCTGAAATAGCACATAGGCTTTTTATCCCGGATAATGTACACTTCCCGTGGGATAGATTTATTTTTGTTTTTCACTAGGGACGAACTCGGAGTGAAGCGAGAGTGAGTCACTACTACTACATAAACATTTAAGTTAATAAATCAATACCATAATTATATAAATATACACATAAGTATACATACATAATTGTTAAACACATACATACATTTTGTCAAGTTTCAGTTACAAAATGCTTTTTTATGTTGGCTTAAAGCCAAGCGCAGCTGAAGGGCTTAGGACTTAATATAATGATAATGTCCTCATGATCGATTTGGGCCTCAGCTGCCAATCTCATTGAGACTAGCCAACTGCAGGAGATATTATAGTGCACAAGTGTACGCGCAGACACAACGTGCACTCTCTATTCCTGTCACTCTCATACTTCGATGGGACAACTACCCGACACGACCAATCAGAGTTAAGATGCAGGACCGACGGTTTTACGTGCTCTGCCTCGGCATAGGTGTGAAACACCGCCAACTTCCCAACTTGGGGTTGTTACTGAAAAAATGTTAAGAAGAATATTCCATGACTAAACTTCGCCCGACCCGGGAATCGAACCCAGGCCATCCGGATCTTTAACCGTACACTAGCCACTAGGCCACTGAGGCAGGACTTAATATACTTAGGGTATATTATATTAAATTTTAGAAAAAATACATGAATAAAGCCATTACCAAAACCTTGTTCTAACAAGTTACTTATATAACTACTATACAGTGTATCCGCTTTAACTAGGGCTCCACCCTTACCCATACTTTGTCAAAGTGCCAAAATCGCGTCTCACTTAAAATTTGTCTTCGAAATTTCTGTCACTAGAGCCAACATTGTTTTATAGAATAATAAATTTCTACTAAGCCTTTTGTTGCTTAACCAACTTTGTAAGAAAGGAAGTACAGCATCACTTTCTTAATAATAATAATAGTTTATTTGTAGCAAAAGGTTCAGGTTACAAAAATATACTCTTTACACAACTGTTTCGCTTAAGACATATACATTATACATATACAACAATATACCTAATAATGGCAACACTAAATATAGATTACTAATTTATATTTTTAAAATTGTAATAATTATAATAATAACAGCTAAAATTATATAAGTTAAAAAATATTGTAAGGTACTTTGGTGCCATTTTTCAATTTGTTTAAATTCATTTTGTTTTTTGTGGGTAGGCTGTCTATAACAACTATATAATGCCTTAGAAACATCTAACACCTCACTCTCCCGTGACCAAAAATCGGGAACCAAAAATCCGATAATAAATTCGCGAAAAAATCCGAAAAGATAGTTTTATTTAAAATGTCAAATATTTGCGTAAATCTAAGAAAGTATTCTGTTTTGTCTTTGCCTATTTATACCCATAATGTACATAATATACTCGTAGCTGTGAAGAGAAAACTTTGTACCCATTTTTAATCATATGTCTCGTACGGAGGAGTGTGAGCTTTGGCATAGTGACAGTTAATATGGAGGATGGTAGAAAGCTAACATTTATTAAATTACTTTTGCCCGCGGATCTGCTCGAGTAGTTTATATATAATTGCTTCGCTAAAAGCTTCGGAGTGATGTTAGATTGCAGATACCTTTATTGATTTTATACTAATATATAAAGTTAAACAGTTTGTCTTTACGAGCTTATCTCTGTAAGTACGGGTCGGGTTTAAAAAAAACTTGCATATTATAGTCTACTAGCGACTTACCGTCGCTTCGCTTGGGTTCGTCCCCAGGTTGATTTCCCATACAAACTTTCATTCCCATTTTCACCCCCTTAAAGAATGATTTCCGGGATATAAACTGTTATACATACACATAGTTTGAGACCGTGGATAGGACGTGTCCTATCCACGGTCTCAAACTATCTTCTTACCAAATTACATCTCAATCGGTCCAGGAGTTTCGGAGCTTATTAGGTACAAACAAACAAACAAAAAATCTTTCCTCTTTATAATATTAAGTATAGATAAGAAAAATTTCAGTTTCTGTGTATGTTTGTTACTAATTTACGCTGAAGCGGCTGAACGGATTCAGTACACAGATAGACTATGAGCTGGAGTAACAAATAGGCTTGTGTTAGGGTCCTAGAGAAAATCAATGGCGAAGAATAAAAAGAATAGGTCCCATAAAAGAAACATATTTTTACAGTCCTTAATGATTATAAAAGTAATTTAAATAATAAAAAATGGGAACGTTTGAGTCGTATACAATCGCTGATTATATTGCTAAATTATGCATTGAGCTCGATGGGGTTTACTATGGGCATTAATTTCCAAACTAAGCTTCCATACAAACTATCGTCGCTTTTTGCCTTTTTTTATTTTAACGATGGGAAAAGCAGGTGGTTACATGTAAACTCACTGGCTGGAAGAACTAACACTACCTACTAAAACCCAACAGAATTTTCTCGGTCTTAATGGGCCGTTGTAGGTTCGCTTACGCACTCAACTATCACGCCCTGTCGGCTGCCTGCCAAAACAGCCCACAACAACCATAGAATTGCTCTCACTGTCCACTCTACCAGGAGGTACCAGGAGCAAAAACTTGCATTTCCTATTCAACCCGTTTATGGAATGAATTTTCACAAACCCTTCCCTAATTCATATTGCTATATAAGAAACAATTTGCAAAGTTTTTTTTGTTTTAGATTGTTGTCTAATACTTTATGAACTTTTTCAATTTTTCCCACTGAGAACCTGATTTGGACTAATACGCGCATTTTAAAAAACTATCCATATCGCTTCTACCGTTCTAAATTCATGCGCTTGCCAATGAACAGTATTTCATTTTTTTAAATATTGATAAGTAAAAAAAACATATTATAAGGTGATACGGAACCCCCGTAATATGTTATTTTTACTTATCTATATTAATAAAAAATCGTTTATATATTTTCCAATTTAAGAAAAGCACGCAGTATTTCATTGTGACCGAGACAGCCATATTTCTGAATTAAATACGTGATGTGTCAGATACATTTTATTAAACTGTTGGTAGGGTTTGAATTTTTTATTTCTCTCAGAGGAAAAGAGGGTTTTGGGATGTGTTTTGTTTACTAATACAAACTTTACTAGTGTTGCCTGCGACTTCGCTTACATATAAACACTCTTTTTAAGCTTTATTTTCGCAAGAAAAGGTTCAATCTGTCTACTCCTCAAATTCCCAAAATTCATCAAAATTGGTCCGGCGGCTTAAAAATGGAAACGTAACAAACAGATAGACAAAGACATGATATATGCTGTGTATTTTTTGAATGCCATCTCATTCACACGCAGTCTATCTCTTTCATTCATTAGAACATTATATTTTGCTCTGCCTAATGGATCCAATTTTACGTGGTAAATGGTTTTTGATAAGAATTCGGTCGATTTTAGAAGTTCCCATTAATTTATAGCTCCATTTCTAACTGAAATGATTTTAAGGGTGAATGTGACCTGATTTTACCCAAAATATTTTAGTTCCTTAGATATTAGGTCTTAGATACTATTAAATTATTATACTTTTATTTTTAAGATACCAAAAGTTGAGTTTTTCTTGGGCTCTTGCTAAGAAGATCGGCAGAAATGCAAAAAATTGAGAACAGTTAGTTTTTAAGATTCCGTACCTTACAAGGAAAAAAAGGAACCCGTATAGGATCACTTCATTGTCCGTCTGTCTGTCTATCTATCAGGTCTGCAATCCCTTGGAGCTTTGAACGCAATCAAAAGATACGGCCGTTTACGCCACATATTTTGATAATCGCAAGGGAATCAAAACCTATATGGTACTTCCCGTTGACCTAGAATCGTGAAATTTGGCAAGAAGTGATATCTTATACTTAGCACAAGTAAAACATAAAGACAAAGAGTTTTTTTTGTAGATTAAACGCGGGCGTAGCCGCGGGTACGTCTAGTAAATTTATATATATATATAATAATTGCTCATTTGATATTATAAGAGATATATGTATATTTTTTATTTGTTCCAGGGACTGCCGAGTGGTGCGAGATCCGCAGACTCTAAAATCTAAGGGATACGGTTTCGTCTCGTTTTTAAAGAAATCAGTAAGTATACATCAATATAGTCTAAGATGCGAAGTAAGATTGTCCTTAACTCATTTGCTTACCGGGTGAAATGTGGCAGTAATGGTATCATAAAATGCATAATTATAATACTATTTCAGACTTCAGTCGTGCATGCTATCTCTCATAATATAAATTGTTAACAATTTTTTAATATTTCATAGAAAATAATCAAATCTAGATTTACCTGCATTCAGAATTTACGATATAATTACTAACCTAACAGTAATAATTATGAAGTAAAAAATGATTATTTCCCCAAAAATAAACTATGTTCGTTTACATTTAGGAAATTGAAATAACACAATCCAATACTAATATTATAAATGTGAAAGTTTGTGAGCTTGGATGGATGGATGTTTGTTACCCAATCTTGCCAGAACGGCTGAACGGATGTGGATGAAATTTGGTACAGAGATAGATTATAGTCTAGAACAGCACAAAGGTTACTTTTATCTCGGAAAAATGTACTGTATACCTCGTTTATATTTTTCCGAGACAGCTGAAAAAAAGTTGACCTAAAAGGCACTTGTTGACTCGACTTTGTAAAGCCGTGCTCCTTCAAATGTAGTATTTTTTTTTTCTATATTTGGTTGGAGTCTTAGGCAATTCAAATTTGTGTATGTTTCTAGTGTAAAGTGAGTGCGTTTTAGTTTGAAAAGTTATTTGAGAGTGAGAGGCAGCATGCATGTCTTGTACATTTGCTTATTTTATTGTCACTTGCGACTCACCCTCGCCTCGCTTAGGTTCATCTCTAGGTTGCTTCCCCATATAAACCTTCATCCCCATTTCCCCCCCTTTAAGGGATGATTTAGGAGATAAAAACTATTCTATGTCCTTGCCAGGGTCTCAAACTATCTTTTTACTAAATTTCATCTAAATCGGTTCAGTAGTTTTGGATCTTATTCGGTACAACCAACAAACAAACAAAAAATTCGTTCCTCTTTATAATATTAGTATTATATTAATAGTATATAGATACTTTAATGTATACGTTAATACATACAATACAGACTAAATAGTGAGTTTATTGGACGATGTCAGTTCTGCAACTTTTCGGTAGGGAATCTGCTCATATCCATCAAAACAATATCCCCCTGACTATACTATGGTACTAGTCAACTTCAGGAGATATTAGGTATAGCACAAATGAACAGATAGACAGTACTTATATTATTTTCCCTCTCGAAGTCTTGTGGTGAATTCATCACGATCAGTAAGAGATTAGGAACAGAACCGATCGCTTCCGGACTCTGATCTATTTCTGATCAATTCCTAAGAAAAATCTAAAATATATGTCTATAATCTATCTGCGCTAGACCCAAGCCAGGTCTCGAATCCAGGATCTACGGATACATGCTAGCCACTATACCACTGGGACACTTACCGCCAACATTAACCATGATCAATATGCACACGTGACGAAGTCCCACGCAGAACGACTGATGCAATATTCCCATATCTACATAGATATACGAGTATATTATATACGTATAATAAAATTATAATGAGATCATTATGCTTTGGAATTTTATCTCCCAACTAGCGTTATCTCGCGGCTGTGCCTGCGTATTTCTATTATGTATGACTATATCTATACATTTTTACGTGAAAGAGTAACGGATATACATCCGTCCTCTAAATTTTCGCGTTTATAATATTAGTAGGATAGGATAGGAGGTAGGAAGGGATAAGACAGGATAGGTAAGGATAGAATAGGACTAGTTTTTAAACTACCACTACCTCGAAAACCAGTTCTGCTGAGTAAAGCTAGCAAAAAACTCAACTATTGCTCTCTTAATCGCTGAGTTAAGAGGAAATTATACCAATAAACCTACAGATCCATATATAGATTTATATTGTTACAATTTGCTACATTTTAAATTTACATTGCAATATTGAATTTTAAAGAAGTCCACAAAAGGTGGATTTATCGAAAATGTGACTGATTTTTAATATCCATTGTTCTTTTTAGGAAGCCGAGTCCGCAATAACTGCGATGAATGGCCAGTGGCTGGGGTCGCGATCTATCAGAACCAATTGGGCTACGAGGAAGCCGCCTGCGCCGAAAAATGAATGTAAGTATATACCGTTCTTTAATTAATAATAATAATAATTGATAAAAAAATAGGTGCGTGTAACCTTTACGCGTGGTTGAAGTAAAACTTATTTGGCAAATATTTGGCAAAAATTAAATCAAATCAATAAATAGGGCATTTTAGGCATATTACAATCATATATTTATAGAATATATGAAATCATATACGGAAATAATATAATATTATATATTTGTCAGACAATAACAACGGTTACCATGGCGACATGACAATGTGTTCTATCTCATTCTCTCGCCGGCTTATTCCTATATATTTATGTGTTTGTCTCTTTTTAGTGACGCATTTTTGTTTCATAGAGCTTCAAATCACAACGATTCTAAAGAAGTTTCACTTCAATAAAAATATATTAACAAACGCACACACATGTGTACACAAACACATGCACTCATATATGAGTTATTAAGCACAAGTTTTGTTACTTTCTTTGGCTATGTCCTGGTGGATGACCAGGTAACCAGTGCCGGGTCTCTCTGGATAGTTTTCTTCAGGACTTACTGAGGTATTTTTTTCGAAATGCTAAAGGTAGAGTTTTGACAAACAAGAAGCGAAATTTTAAATAATTCTTCGGATTTTTTGCGAATTTATTTAGATTTTTTGTTCCCGACGTTTCTAATGTTTTATAGCAATCGTGGTGACGGGGGAGTCGATCCTATTAAAAAAATCCGAAAAAAAAGTTTTACTATTACTCATATTAACAGGAAATGACCACTAATCCAGTTACTGTACGACTAATATACATAAAATTTTTACGTTTGGTTCAGTTTGTAGTGATCCTACTTACTGTGCCAGCGGTCGCGGGTTCGAGTTCCGCTGGAGGTATTCATTTGTGTGATGAGCATGAATGTTTGTACTCCAGCCATGGGTATTTATATTTATAATATGTATGTAGGGTTACTACAAACTGAGCCAAACGTGTCGTCAATATGCTCAGCCGTTTAAATACGAGTAAAACTATTTGAGAAAGTATTTAACAATAAGCGTACGTTTATGTTTAGCTCAGCCTAGGCCTTTCTGTGATACCTACATATACATATATTCATTCACTTTAAGCTACAAAATGGATATTAAAAATATAAATTACGCGACAATGTAGTGTTTTTTTACCAAAAGTCGATCCAGCGACCCTCAAACTTTCTAACCACTACACCAAAGGATTTTCATATTTTAAAGTAAAACGTTTTAAAACCAACTTTGAAGTTAAAGAAACCGCAAGTAGTTCTCAAACTTTGATAAATTAAGCGTAAAATTCATTTCGCATTCACAAAGCGAGATAATGCTAAAAGATTTTAGAGATATTTTGAAATAGCTATCTTTATATCTATTATTTATATTTATACTAGCAGAACCCGCAGCTTCGCTCGCGCTAAAACTACAAAAAAAATCTATATAAAAAATATGTTTCATACAAAATTTCGTCCCCTATTTTACTCCTTATAGGATGAATTTCGAAAAATGCTAAAACAATTATTTATTTAATTATATTGAAGAGTATTGATATCAAGTTTCAAGTAATTCTGATCATAATATTTTTTGGTTGTATTATAACGTATTTTCCCATGGGAATGAGATGATCTCCCGCAGTAAAAAGTAACCAATGTCACTCTCCAACTCTCCCAACTATCTTCATACCAAAAACCACGCCAATCCATCACTCCATTTCGAAGTTGAAAGAAAGACAAACAAACACACTTTCACATTCATAATATTATGGATATTATAAAATATTATCGTAATCATTTTTTTCTGTTAATTGAATTATTATGTACAGATTCGGCTTAGTTATAATTTTATTATATGTATAGATTTAGAAGCATGAGTGATTAAAGCGATGAAATGTGTACCCGCCAGTTGTTTGTACATCAATAGTGTAGGAAACATTCCATCTGAATTTGGGGTTAGGAACGTCGAACTCGTAATATGATTTAGGCCTCCTCAAATCTGATCGCAAGAGCTATCTTCAGGTATTTACAAGAGTTTGCTCTGTATTGCTTAAGTGTAAAACATACTATTATAAATATAAAAGTTTGTATGTTTGTTACTCCTTCATTCTGTAACGGCTGGATCGATTTAGATGTAATTTATTACACAGATAGACTGTGACCTGGAGTAATACATAGGCTATGACAGTGAACCCGAGCAAAGCGAGGATGAGTCGCTAGTGATATTTATTATTTATACAAACTTCTATTGTCTATATCTATACATATAATAAAATTGTAACTAAGCCGAATCTGTACATTAAATATTTTTTGGAAAATCCTATTGAAATATACATTATAATCGATACAGAGGCCGAATCTATAATTTTTAGAATTTTTGTCTGTCTGTCTGTTACCGCATCACAGAAAAACCACTGGAGGGATTTTGATGGAATTTGGTATGGTGATAACTAGTTATCCGAGTCAACATATAGGATACTTTTTACCGCGGGAAAGTATCTCATTTCTGAGAAAAAATACAAAAACTGCATTGTAAGAGTATACTAATATGTAAAACCTAAGAATTCGCTTTTTGATCATCTGAACGCGGGCGGAGCCGCGGGCAATGTTAGTATACTATAAAGTTTAATTAAGACCAATTTCCCTATTTTTTCATATATATAATTAGTGGTCTCAAAATGATTTAAAAAATACATAAAAAGTAAAATGTTCCATTAAAATTATAAAGAAGATAATTTTTTAGAATTTCATTTTGAATTTATTTGAAGAACACTTAATTTTAATTATTCTTAATTGTGAAAAAATTTGAGAAGCGCTGGGATCTTGTTCGTATAATATACGAGTAGAATTCAGTGGGGGAATGATGTTTATAATATATAATTAATGTTAATATTAAATAATCAGAGTATCGAAGCCTTTTTTTAATGTTAGTAAACACATTTACGGGGAAACGTATTATGGGGGACTCACCGGCTAGAAAAACCAGGACCACCCATTTAAACCCAACAGAACCTCCCCCGTCTTATGGGGTCTGTCTAAGTAGACTATACAACCAAGGGGTTGCTCTTTCGGTCCACCCCTTACGACAAAGTGAACACATCGGGGGAGGGGAGAGGGATTAATATCGTTAAAGCTTAGCGGATCCGGAAGGCATTAGTTGGCGGAAATTAAAATTTGTACAGAAATATATGTAATAATAACAATCCTTCAAAAGATTTACTTGTTTTTGATATAAGTATTTACTTTAGACGGGTATATGAGTAATTATCTTCTCAGCAGAACTGCTTTCCAAACCGATGGCAGCTTCCACACTGACGTACATAGTAAAATACATCTTAAATTCGTGTTAAAACAATGCAAAACTCTTATATAACCAATTGAAAAACTCTGAACACTTATCTATTTATTGAATCCATTTCAATGAGTCTAAACACGATTTCTGCAGTGTTTTAGTAAAGAGGTGAGTATCTTGCAGATTCCAGATGATGCTGCAGCATCAGGCCAAGGTTACCATATCGTTGCAATATCATTGAAGTATAGGTTGAACAGATTTTCTTCATTTATAGCTAAAAACACTCTCAAAGACACGTTTCATGCCACAAACAAAGACACAGATACATACGTTAAACTTATAACTCTCCTCTTTTTGTGTTGTCGGCTAAAAATAATAGAAGATTCAAAAATACTTGTAAAAGTCAATTTGAATGTAAATATTTTCATTTCATTAATCAAATATTTGCTATCCCACTACACTGTTTGTGCACTTTACTCCACTTACTCCCAAACCCCTGTGAGAGGAAAATTCGACTCTTGCGGTAAGAAATCAGACGCAAGATCGATGGCTTTACGTGCTTTCCGGAACAAAGGGGTGTAACATCGCCAACTTCCCAACTCGAAAGTTATATAACGTTAATCCACACTAATAATACTAATATTATAAAGAGGCAGAGTTTGTTTGTTTGAACGCGAAAATCTCAGGAACTACTAATCCGATTTGAAAATTCTAATTATTTTATTCAGCATTAAATTATATTTTTTTTACTAAACGTGAGTGTACTACCATTTCGGAAAGAAGAAGCCTCAAATCTGACAAGATCTGGCGAAAGAAACTCAGCGGGACTAGTTTATCAAGTCAAAGACGACAGACGACACGTTTGGCTTAGTTTGTAGTGACCCAACTTGCTGTGTCAGCGGTCGCGTGTTCGAGTCCCGCTGGGGTGTTCATTTGTGTGATGAGCACGAATTTTTAGACTAGTCATTAGTGTATAATATAAATGTATTTAAAGTTATATATGTGTAGTGTATCAACTATCTGGTATCCATAGCACAGGCCAGGATAGCTTGCAGCGTGCTGTGTGTTAATGTACCAACATATTTATTTACTTACATTTACTTAAAGAATATCATAAGGTTAAAGACTAATTAGTGTTGGAAAAGGTTATATCAACATTCAACCCCTATCTATGGGAGTAAAATGGATTAGAGATTGTATGACCTACATATTTATCTTGTTGTGTAAATGTCTTCAGGTTGTATGATCCACGTATACATCTTGTTCCATAGATGTCGTCCCTTGAAACTTGGTGAACGTATTCTTGAAAACAAATGAAAAGAAATAAAAACACAACATTCATAATTTTCCAAAACCATCCCCCAGAGACCAGAATTAGGTGTTGAAGTTGAAAAAGTCACATTGCAAGGGTCGTTTCCTCGAAACTTGGCATACATAACTTGCTGTAATCTTCAACGCACTGTGTATGTATGTATGTATGTATCGTTTTTAATAAACACCAAAACAAAAACAAAAGCTTTCACGTTCAACACCGCAGGTTTTATTATGCAAATGCCCTCTTTTAATTTACGTGACAAGGTAATTTTATTATGACCTGTCACATTATGAGATGGAAAGTCGTTTTTGCCTTTTGTAAACAAAAAAGTGTTTCCTGTGGAATGTTATAGTGTTGCAAATATTTCCTTGAAGTCGGAAGATTTAGCTTTAAGCCAAGCAGAGCTCAGAACCGGTTTAAAAAGACGATTAATTTCGGTATTGTTATGTAATTTTTCATTCGTTCATTAACCGGTTAATAAAAACGGTTTAATAAACCGAAATAATAATTGTTAACAGTTATTTTAAGAGAAAGGTTAGACTTAGGTTTTAATATGAAATAAACCGGTTAACTCATTCATAAATAAGAAACGTACATGTAACCCTCTACTAAGCAATTCATAATTAGCAAAGATTTGGCAACTATAAACGCGTAAAAACTAATTTTAACTGTTTAATTTCGGTCATGGAACCTAAATTCGTTAAAAACCGTTCTCAGGGCTATAACCGATTAAAAAACGTAACCGAAAAGCCTTTCAGTTTTGGGTCAATGACTAAAACCGGTTAAAAATTTTCGAGCCCTGAAACCAAGAAAGAACATATCACTAATATTAATATATGTAGCTAAATAACTATTATTGTTCCAGTAAACTCGAAGCCACTGACGTTTGATGAGGTCTACAACCAGAGCTCACCAACAAACTGCACGGTCTACTGCGGTGGTCTGACCACAGGCCTGACTGAGGAGCTGATGCAGAAGACCTTCCAACCGTTTGGGACTATTCAGGAGATCAGAGTTTTTAAGGACAAAGGATATGCTTTCATCAGGTAAATTAGGTATCTTTTTTGCCATCATAACTAATCGAAGTATACAAAAGTTAATGCATATATGTTATGCGAACGCAAATTTTTGTTGGTCATCATACAAATATTTGTCGCTTTGTATGGGAGAATCGAATTTTTGCTTAGGGATTAATATTTTTTTATTTCTTATGTATGTTTTTATCTATTGTTCCTATATTTTAAAGATATTCAACTCTGGGTTACTTTGGGAAGATGAGGTCTTGGCATGTAGTCCTTGTGCTCCAGATGTACAAGTTCGATTCTTGCTCGCTGTAAATATTGGTATTGAATATAGACTTTTTTCCACGGTCTAGTTAAAAAGGTATATGAGTAATATAATCTATACATATAACAAAATTGTAACTGAGCCGAATCTGTACATTAAATATTTTTTGGAAAATCTTATTGAATTAGACATTATTATCGATACAGAGACCGAATCTATAGTTTTTAGAATATTTGTTTGTCTGTCTGTCTGTTACTGCATCACAGAAAAACCACTAGAGGGATTTTGATGAAATTTTATATGGTGATAGCTGGTTATCCGGGTTAACATATAGGATACTTTTTACCGCGGAAAAATATCTCATTTTTGAGAGAAAATACAAAAACTGCAATGTAAGAGTATACTAATATGTAAAACCTAAGAATTTGCTTTTTGGTCATCTGAACGTGGCCACGGGTAATGCTATATATATATATATATATATATATATATATATGTAGTATGGGTAGTAGTTTTGATAAATCTAGTAATATATGAGGTAACTTAAACATGTTTAATGTCTACAAACAATGTTTTATTCAGAAGGATACTTTAAGAAATTAAATATTGACCAAATAAAACCTAATTTTTAGGTCAAATCGTATTTGGTTGAGTAAAAGCCTCCCCAAAAGTAATTACACAAATCAAATCAATAAAGTACATAGATCGTTATAAGGATAAATAATTTATCTAAACCGTATCTTATTTATTAACGTAAGTGTTCAGACAGAAAGTCTTTCTGTACTCATTGAGGAATAATAGAAATTATAATTATAACTTGTGACTTAAGACTCGCTTCGCACGGGTGCGTCTACTAGGTATGTTTTAATTTTTTTGATCACAATTCTAATTATTTTTCTATAATAAAAGTTACTCCTTATAACATCAGCTATCGGCTATTTCGTTCATTTAGGAGATTAGCTGGAACAAACAGATAGACAGACTGACAAAAATATTTAAAACTAGCGACTCACCCTCCCTCCTCTACAAACGCCCTACTAACTTTTTAACGCTTAGTATAGATTTCTCAGAGATGACATATTTTCCCGCAGTAAAAAGTATCCTATATGATAAACCGGATAACCAGCTATCATCATACCAAATTTGCGATAACAGACAGACAGACAGACTCTGTATCGATAATAATGTCTATTTCAATAAGATTTTCCAAAAAATATTTAATGTACAGATTCGGCTTAGTTACAATTTTATTATATGTATAGATTGTATTTTTCTTATAAGTACTGTATATAATTTCATATACATTTAGAAAAAAGCTGTTATTTTGAAATTACAAAGAGACACTTCAATTTTATTTATTTGTATAGATTATATTTATAACTCTTAAATTAAAAATCCAACACAATAACCTATTCATTGATGCCATTTCATGAAACATTCGCATGGGGTTACACTATCTAGTACTTTTTTGATCGATGATTGAAATAACGAATTCCATAGTGGTCTTAGAATTACAATATTTCATTTCCATGTATTTTTTCAGATTTTCTTTCTAAGCTCTCTAAATATTGGCAGATTCTCAACGAAAGAAAGTGCGACGCACGCCATCGTCGCCGTTCACAACACTGATGTTAACGGGCAACCAGTGAAGTGTTCCTGGGGGAAGGAGTCAGGAGACCCCAATAACGCACAAACTCAAGGACAGGTCAGTTAATATGTATATACTAATACTAGCTAGTAGCTACTTACCCTGGCTTCGCTTGGGTGCGTCCTTAGGTACCTTTTTCTCAGTAAATGGATTTAGGCACGAGGTGTGGGACTCACTGGCAAAGCCAGTACTACTCACTAAAACCCAACGGAACCTCCCCCATCTTAATGGTGCGTCGCAGGAACGCTTGCGCACTCAACCACGTCGCCCCGACGGCACAACAACCATGGGGTTGCTCTCTATCAGAAGAGAGAGTACCAGGAGCAACCCGCATGTTATACCGCCTATTGAGATGGGCCACCTCCCTGTGCCTTTCTTGGCTTCGCGCCCGGCTAGAATGCTGTGCACTACTGAGCAAAGTTATAAATATAAACACTCATCACTGGAGTATAAACATTCGTGCTCATCACACAATTGAATGCCCCCAGCGGGACTCGAACCTGCGACCGCTGGGACAAGAAATAGGGTCACTCACACAATCTGAGCCAAATGTGTCGTCGAAGTTCGCCTATATAGCTAAACTTTAAAAGCAAACCCTTATCTAAATACAAAATTTGATCCAAATCGTTGAATCCGTTTTTGAGATACACGAAATAAACTTATGTAGGTATATATACAAGAATTGCTCGTTTAATATTATAAGATAAGATAGTAGTCTAATCATAAAGCTGATGAAATTTTCTTTTGTATTAATTTGAACGCTCTTATCTCTGGAATTGCTCTGAAAATCCAATTTGAACATTTTTTAATATTATAGTCTATACTAATGTAAGTTTGTGTATTTGTTTGTCATGAAACTAAAACTTCGCTAAACCGATTTTGATGATTGGTACTAAGATAGTTTGAAAACCTTGAAAAAACATAAGTTTTTATCCCGGAAATCATCCCATAAGGAGGTGAAAAGGTGGATAAAAGTTTGTTTGGGGAATCGATCATTTCTCGAGTAAGAGATATAAAACTCAACATACCTTTGTATATCATAATAATATAGTCCATCTATTCCATACCAACCGTTAAAACTTACCTAGGGACGAACTTGAGCGAAGCGAGAGTGAGTCGCTGGACCGATTTAACTTTTTTTTGTTGTGTTTGTTATTGTCAGGAGAAGGTTCTAATGAAAGAAAAAATTTAACAAATTGCGCGGGAAACTATAAAATTTAAGAATACTTAACAACCTTTCAGCAGTACAGAGGATGTACTGCGCCGACCCCAAGTAATTGGGAAATGGGCAGGGAGAAGAAGAAGAAGACTTAACAACCATGTTAAAATTTACATGGCTAACGCTGAGTAATAACTATTTATACATATATATATATATATTTAAAACGTACTTAGCGACAAACCCGAGCGAAGCGAGGGTGAGCCGCTAGTAAAGATTATAAAAAAAATTTCACCTTTATTTAAATCACACGCATACTCCCTATTCTTGCGTCGAAATTCTTGCTCTACGCCTTAAGCAATCAATTCGATTTGCTACTGCAGAAGACCCGAAGCAAGCTTTTCGCATTCCACATTCGTTTAGAGTTAGCTGAAAATTTTCGCATACCTCCAAATTTTTTTGTACTCATCCTAATTATATAAAGTAATTAGCTAATATTGACTAAAAAACCTTTTCGGGTCTAACAGGTTTTGTTTAAACAAGCATTCCATAATCCTCTGTCTACATATTTTGTATTTCATATTTGAAAAGGGCTACAGAGTGTCAATAGAAGGGTACAAAGCGTTTGGTAACGTGATTATATTTTATTAGATTACGTTGAAATTTTGAGTGGATTTTGATTGTGAGATTTGAAACTATTACTAATTTTCGGAATTCAGATTAAATAATTATATAGACAAAGCCCAACAAAAAATCCACAGGTCTCGTGTCT
Source organism: Brenthis ino (assembly GCA_921882275.1). Lineage (NCBI taxonomy): Eukaryota > Metazoa > Arthropoda > Insecta > Lepidoptera > Nymphalidae > Brenthis > Brenthis ino. The sequence continues at coordinate 6,562,906 of OV170229.1, forward strand.
GCCACGACTTTCGGGTGCATTGATAATTGAAAATGAATCTGCCAAATTGGATTAAATCTTTTAATATTATTATTATATTTATCTATAACTAGCGACTCACCCTCGCTCTACTCGGGTTCGTCCCTAGTTATGTTTTAACATTTAGTATGGATTTCTCAGAGATATTTTCCCACAGTAAAGTATCCTATATGTTGACCCGGATAACCAGCTATCGTGATACCAAATTTCATCAAAATCTATCCAGTGGTGTCTCGTGATGTGTTCCCAGAAAGGCAGGCAAAAATTCAAAAAATCTATAGATTTGGCCTCTCGATTCTATCTCTCTCTCTATTCGATCATAATGACTATTTCAATAAGATTTTCCAAGAAATATTTATGGGGCAGATTCGAATCGATTACAATTTTATTATATATAGTTAGTTATCCAAGTCAACATATAGGTTACTGCGGGAAAATATCTCATCTCTGAGAAATCTATACTAAACGTTAAACCGTACAAAGGGATGAACCCGAGCGAAGCAATCGTGAGTCGCTAGCTATTATATAAAAATGATCTAAAACTTAAAACTTTTTCGAGCTGTACTCTAATCAGTTAAGTGAGACCAAAGTAACAATTTTAGCTTCACTTACCATATGGTCATATAGCGAAGGACATGATCTGTTTGATAGAAAATATATAAAAAAGCTCATAAAGTGGCAGGTAAGCTTATAGGTTTTGCACGTAAAAGCTAGACGTCGTAAAAATATGAAAGCTCTTATCAAAAGCTTAGTATAAGAGAGAAGGGAAAAGATATAAAAATAGCGTTTCTGCAGATAAGGCAGGTATATGGATATACTTAAAATACAATCGCTTATCTAAATACAAAATTTGATCCAAATCGTTAGAGCCGTTTCCGAGATATAGGATTTTTTTTTAAGTTTTGTTTACATTGTCAGGTAAAGCCACGTACAAAATCTAGTATTGTAAAGGATAAAATTGTCAATATAAAAGGATTACGTTTACCAAAGCATTTCTTAGTTTGAATTTTCTGACTTAAATCCTTGTCACGGCGGATATTTCAGAAATGGAAAAGAAGATTATTTTCCTATGAAATTTTTTAAAATTCTAAATCGTGAATAATATATTTCAAGCATGTTTCTATACATTTATTTGATGACACGTTTGGCTTAGTTTGTAGTGACTCTACTTGCTGTGCCAGCGATCACGGGTTCTTGTCTCGCTGGGTGTGTTCATTTGTGTGATGAGCACGAATGCTTGTACTCCAGTCATGGGTGTTTATATTTATAATATGTATATATTTAAAGTTATATATGTGTAGTGTATCAACTATCTGGTATCCATAACACAGGCCTCGTAGCTTACTATGGAACTAGATGGTACTGTGTATTATTGTACCAACATATATCTTATAGATAAATTCTGCTTATATATTGTATAGATAAACAGAGAGGGATTAACAAGTTATTACGCCATTTTGATCTATTGTTTAGCGCTAATTGGTAAAATAGCTGATAACATTGTCGCGAAGATAAAATCGATTTCAAAACATTTATCTGCTCTAAAAGGGCTGTTCTATAAGACACCGTTATAGTAACTGGCTTTGTAGCCAGCTTTACGATAGCAGGTCTGGAGGTCGTGGGTTCTAGTCTCAGGTGAAGTTATTGCGTCTTTTTGTCAATAAATTCCTATTGTGTATGGTGTGTATGCGTTGAGGATAATAGATGGATTTTTTTGCAAATTAATATTTCTATATTTTATATGTAATTATACAAAACACATCAGTGGTAACATGGTCGCTTAAAAAAGCAAATGAAGTTGGTTCAAATCCCGGGTCTCGCACGTCTGCCAATCTCACTGAGACTAGCCAATACATACACAAGTACACTTTCTATTCTTTTCACTCTCATATTCCAATGGACTCAAACTCTCAACTTCCCAACTCCGAGTTGTTGCTGAGAATTCCTTAACAAAAAATCCGATTGACTAAGCTTGGCCCCGAAACTCGAATCAGGACATCCGGAAGTGCAACCATAATGCTAGTCTATACCGTCGAGTTAGTCTACACTACTATTATCAAGAGAAAAGACTTGTATTTTTGTGCTTGTAACGAATAAACTCATAAACTACTCAAAGACGACCGATTTGATCGAAGATGAAATTTGATAAGAAGATAGTTTGAGACCCTGGGAAGGATATAGGATATCTTTTATCCCGGAAATAATCCCTTAAGGGGGTAAAAATTGGGATGGAAGTTTGTATGTAAATCAACCAAGGGCGAACTCGAGCGAAACGAGGATGAGCTGCTAGTACAATATAAAAAGTTTAAAGCAAAGAATATTGCTAGCAACAAACTAAATAATTAAGTATATAATTTTGTAAAAACACTTCAGAAAATACTAACTAACGTACAATATTGAAAACAACTTTAGACCCATTTATTATTTATGCAAGACACTTGCCGCCTCTTCCATTACGAAATTTGCATCAAAAAGAACTCGGCCAGGAGACTGTCAAATTACCATTCATTATTTACGACCTGTTACAACAGATGCTTAGAGTCGATGCTTTTAATTAATCTATAATTGCTAGCAGCATTAATATTTCAAATTGTTTTTGACCTTTTTAAATGCGATTTTTGTGTGTATTTTTGGTTAGGGCGTAACTTTTTGTTCGTGGTTTCGCTTGTACGTCGATGCGCTTTAGTTATATAATCTACAAGCAACTCATTCAAAAACAAAAGCTATCCCACGGGAACCGTATATTTTTTCGGGATAAAAAGTAGCCGATGTGCTATTCCAGACTATAATCTATCTCTGTGAAAAATTTCATCTAAATCCGTTTAGCCGTTCTGGCGAGCAAGAGTAACAAACATCCATCTATCCATCCTCGATTTTTTTATTTTGTTACTAGCGGCTCACCCTCGCTTCGCACGATTTCGCGTCTAGAAAAATAAATCATTGCCTATATATCATTTCAGACTATGATCTATCTCTGTGCCAAATTTAATGCAAATCCGTTCAGCCGTTCTGGCGTGAAAGAATGACAAACATCCATATACTCACAAACTTTCACATTTATAATATTAAATAATACGGAATAAATAGGCTTTTTTTATATAATATTAGTATATACTTGTATATCTATATACATAGGTATGTTGTGAGTGTGTATTATATCGTGTTTTCCCGTGGGAATGAGATAATCTCCCGCGGTAAAGTAGCCTATGTCACTCTCCAGCCCTCCAACTAATCTCCACACAAAAAATTACGGCGATCTGTCACTCTGTTTCGAAGAGAAAGAAGGGCAAACAGACAGACAAACAAACAAACGGACGTACGGAGAGACGGACGGACAGATAGACAAACAAACACACTCTCACTTTTATAATATTAGTATGGATTACAATGTTTTACTTTACGTAAGCAATACTTTTCTCATTAAGATTGTTTGTTTATCTTATATAACTTTTGCGAGCAATATTTATCGAGCAACAATATTGGTTTTGTCAATCGACTTGTGGTACTCACGATACAGGCTTTACCTAGTGTATACCTTTAGATATAAAAATATATTGTTAGCTACATTTAAAAAATATAGTTGATAAAATAAAATATGTTTTAAAACTACAAACTATTATTCTATTGTTATTTTATTTTATTCTAGCGACTCACCCTTCCTTCCGCTCGGGTTCGTCTCTTGGTACATTTTACCGTTTAGTACAGATTTCTCAGAGATGAGGTATTTTCCCGCACTCAAAAGCATCCTATATGTTGACCCGGATAACCAACTATCATCATACCACATTTCATCAAAATTTGTCCAGTGGTTTTCTCGTGATGCGTTCCCAAACATACAGACAAACAAAAACTCTTAAAACTATAGATTCAGCCTCTCAATTCAAGTCAATTGACTCTCAACATTCATTTTTCATAACGCACCAAGAGAAGTATAACTTCAAACAATTTTTGTTTCGCCACAACCTCTTTCCGTTTTTGAAGTCGATTGAAATAACGCCACAGAGTTAATATATAATTTAAATATCTGACGAAACAAAACACCTTAATGCTTCTAATTAAAATTAATTATTCATATATATATTAATAAGTAATAAGCGAAATTTTGATTAAGAAATGTTCCAGTCTCTGGGGATCTTTGAGATGTAATTAATTTATTCAAGAAAAATACGGTGTTCTTAATGTTTATTACATAATATTCAGTTTTAGCAATTTACTAGGGCCTCACCCTCACTCCGCTCGGATTCGTCCCTTATTACGTTTTAACGTTTAGTATAGATTTCTCAGAGTTGAGATATTTTCCCGCAGCAAAAAGTATCCTATATGTTGACCCGGATAACCAGCTGTCATCATACCGAATTTCACCAAAATCTATCCAGTGGTTTTCTCGTGATGAGGTCACAGACAGACAGACAGAGATTCTAATAACTATAGATTCGGTCTCAATATCGATAATAATGATGACTAGGTATTTCAATATGATTTTCTAAGAAATATTTAATGTACAGATTGTGCTTACTTACAATTTTATTCTACAGATGATATTAATAATGTAAACCACTCCGACTTTATTGGGCCTTCTGCAGTTTTGAACTCTTTAATGATTTTTTTAATCTATGTTTCATTAAGTTATTTTTAGGGTTCCGTACCTCAAATGGAAAGGCACTCTTATAGGATCAGTTCGTTGTCCGTTTGTCTCTGTCTGTTAAGACCCTTTTTCTCAGGAACCCGTGGAGGTATCAGTTAAAATTAATATCAAATACTCAGGTCTAGAATCCCTTGGAACTGTGAAAAAATCAAACTTCTAAGTCGACGCAATCAAAAGATACGACTGTTTATGCCGCATATTTTGTCATTTGCAAGGGAATCGAAACTAATGGGGTACTTCCCGATGACCGAGAACCATGAAATTTGTTTTATATACCAAGTATAGAGAAAAATCAGCAAACCGTAAATTTGTAGTTCTTTTTTTGCGATTATAAACTTTTTTTATGTTTCATACTACGGAACCTTTAGCGCGCGAGTCAGATTCGCACTTGTCTGAATTTTTTTATTTGTACTCATGTACTGCTTATAGGTTTAATTTTAATTTTTTTTTATTTTAATTTACCTATGAATCAAAATAAGTTCAACATTTGAACTAACAGATTACTATCGTATTTCTACCAAGTCGTGCAAAAAAAATCATAAAACTTCTGTCCTGTTTGCGAACACGTCAATTCAAAAAGAAATATTTAGTATCAAATGATATATTACATTCTTTTTAAATATCGGCGAAAATCCCGCTTAAAAATTTCAGCCATTTTCCATCCCGCGTAAAACTGTTTTTTTCGGGATGAAAAATAACCGTGCGACAGACAAGACATTTTTATTGCTCTCACGTATTTACTGCTGTCAATGTAAAATCTTTGTGAGGAAATCGATGCGAATCACTTATATATGTGTACATTTTTGATTTGCTAACGCATTAATGACCTGTGGATTGTTGCTATTAAATAATTAAATGAATATTCGCCTATAGTAGATGATAAGGCCCAACCCACGCTATAGTGCCTGATCATGGTTCGTTCTTGCCCCGGACCCTATCGGTCTAGTAAAAGTTTTTTTATACATAAAATAATAAGAGCATTCACACACCCTGCCATATCACACCCACATCCAGCAACGTTTCACTATAGTGTTAATTGGCCCTTATAAAATAAGCCCGAAGTAGAACTTGTAGTAAGCTTCTGGTGAGTGGCGAGGGTAACACCACGGACCTCGTCTTCAGGAGGAAACATCATCTGCCTCCGGCCTCTGACTTGCCAACTGCTTGAAAGGGTGGAAGTAGTGTATCTACGTAATAATGGGAAAAGCCACTCACAAGCACTCTGGCGATGCTAAAACCGGTGCCGTGGTAACCCACCACGTCAATGCTAGCTCTCCGCCACAGGCATTACACCATTTTGTGGTGTGGTAAAGTGCAATGTTGGGACAGTTGAAAAAGCAAAGTTCCCTAGTGTTACCTAATAGTCAATATAAAACCATTTTTGGCCCATAAAAATATCCTGCGGGAATAGCAATGAAATAGATACTCACATCTTTCATAATAGCTTTAGTCGCGGGGCTTTCCTAATAATTTAAGCAGTGCGATGGGACTTCCCATCGGCAATATAAAATGAAGCTTAAATATCAATTTCCTTATTTCTATCCTTAAATGTCACTAACTTCAATATTTTTCATTTCTTTCTTAACGAAAAATCGTTTGCCAAGATTCGATTATATAGTAGGTATAGTTTACTGTGAAGCTTATAAATACAAAATATTGCAATTTACATATATTAAAACATCCTAAGTTACTCTAAGACATTTTCACTTTCTATTTGCGAAAGAAATTATAAATTTGATCCTGTTGTTTTGGAGATTATCCCCTTCATACACACATTGTTATAATATTGACACATATTGGTGCTAAAATTCATTGTTTATTTTGATGCAAATGAAGCGATTTTAAAGATTAGGACGATATTGACAACAAATGGTTTTTGGAATTCATAAAATTGATATTCGCCTAAAAATGAAATAAATATAATTAAAATATGTAAGACGTGGTAGCCCAGTGGTAACGTGCTAGCTTGGAAAACCAAGTGAAACGGGTTCAACTTGGGATGTCTAGCACCTCTGAGACCACTTAATAGTTTCTTAGATTTACGCGAATATTTGACATTTTAAATAAAACTATCTTACAATACATTTTTTCATATTGGCTTTCTGTTCATCGAAGGGAGAACAGAAAATGAATACTTATAATATTATTCTACAATATTTGAGGTTTTTGCCTGCAATAAATGATTTATTATTATCTACTCGTTTCGTTCGGGTGCGTCCGTAGGTGCGTTTTAATTTTTTGAGCGGAACCCTAATTCTTCTTCTAAAATAAATGTAGCCTAAGTCACTCCTTATAACATCAGCTATCTGCCAGTGAAAGCTTCGTCAAAATTACCCCAGCCGTTTCGGAGATTAGCCGAAACAAGCAGATAGACAAACATCTTAAAAATTGTATTTTTTTATAAGTACCGTATGAACTTGGTAAAAAGCTGTTATTTTGACATTAAAAACAGACACTTCAATTTTATTTATCTGTATAAATTATTAATCCATACTTCCATACTAATATTATAAATGTGAAAGTGTGTTTGTTTGTCCTTCTTTCACGTCGAAATGGAGTGACATAGGCTACTTTGTACCGCGGGAGATTATCTCATTCCCACGGGAAAACACGTTATAATACAACCCAACAAATTATTTATGGTCAGAATTACTCGAAACTTAGTATTAATGGCCTTCAATACAATTAAATAAATACTTATTTTAGCATTTTTCGAAATTCATTCCATAAGGGGGTAAGATAGGGGATGAAAGTTTGTATGAAGCCTACATTTTTTGAGTTTTTATTGTAGTTTAGTGCGAGCAAAGCCGCGGGTTCTGCTAATATTATTATAAATATTTAATATACTAACTTTAACCAATTTCAGTTGAGTGGCACAGCGTACAGCCCATTCGGAGCATACACCGGGGGAGTTCCCCCTGCGTCCTACTGGTACAACACCTACCCTCAACAGTTGGGGGGTTTCCTGCAAGGAGTTCAAGGGGTCCAGGGGTATTCTTACGCTGGTCAGTTTGCGGGATACCAACAACAGTATATGGGGTATGTTTTTTTAATCATCTATATTATTAAGAGGTTTTCTTAGTTTGTTTGTTTGTAGATGATAATGTCTGGAACTACCAGATATTGTATTATATTTGGCAAATTTCTTCAGCATCTAATAGGGTATTGCTCTTAGGAGCAAAATTACTTTTCTACTGTTCAATAAAATTTAATTCGAACCCGTGAGAACATATCAGATGCAGATCACAGTAGAACATATTAAAATCATAATATTATAACTAACATTTATTTCTGTTAGAATTCTCTTACAATACTCGTAATCGCTTTTGTTTTAATAATTAATGGCCTTTTTTTCAATTCCAGGATGGGAGGAGTTCAGCTCCCTTGGGCTTTGGGGGGTGGTGTAGGTGGTGTGGGGGGTGTTGGGGGTGTCGCTGCTATGTCCCAACCCCCTCAGGTCCTGCACTACCCGGTCCAACATTTTCAGGTTCAACCGGTACGTTAAATACTGAATGTAAACTTTCCAAACTAATATTATATAGGTATGGTATGTAAGTTTGTATGTAGGGGGTAATCTCTGAAACTACTAATTCGAAAATGAAAATATTTTAACTAATAGCAAGCTATTACCGCCGAGTGCTGTACGCTATTTTCTCTATACATATAATAAAATTGTAACTAAGCCGAATCACTACATATTTTTAGAAAATCGAAAAGTTTTTAGAATTTTTGTCTGTCTGTCTGTTACCGCATCACACAAAAACACTGGAGGGATTTTGATGTAATTTGGCATGATGATAGCTGGTTATCCGGGTCTACATATAGGATACTTTTTACTGCGGGCAAATATCTCATCTCTGAGAAATCTATACTATAGATTAAAACGTAAGTAGGGATGAACCCGAGCGGAGCGAGGCCAGGGTGAGTCGATAAAAATGTGTTTACTGTCAGAAATCATAATAACTTTTTAAAGGTAGAAAAAACTGACCATAGCGTCACGTCGTACTGCTTTGTCTGCTAATGTTATACATAGAAAAACATGCGAACGATATTCAAAATTATTTTAAAAATAAATTATCCTTACATGTGGATTATTATCTTGTACTCTATAATATGAGATTCATAATAAAAAAAACACGTGTGTGTACTTATGTACGCACGTAAGAAGTTATACTTCTTTGGCGTAACAGAACAAAAATAGCTAAAGATTTCATCCCGTATGTCACAACTCTCTGCTTGTAAAAGGAATGCCGCTAACTTCATCATGTCGCTTTTTGGCTGTCGGTATGCGCGCGCATCGTTAAACTTTTACTTCCACATTTTTTTCCAAACGTGCCAAAAGAAGTATTATTGCCTCTTAAAAACCTTCATTTTGTTACCTCATTTGATTGATTTGGACGATTTTTTTTTCCAAAACACAAATTGGCCTAATATCCGTCATTTTGATTTCTAATAATATCCATATACTCTATGACACTCGCGGTATCAAGAAGAATCTAACGACATATGAATCATCAAAATCGGTTTAGCCGTTTAGTAATTACGTGGGAACAAAGGATTGGACATACATACATACATACATGTCAAAACATAATAAGCCTTTGGACTTAATCGCAGTCGGTTAAAAAGAGTCAGTGCTAGTTTAGACTTTGCTTTAGTCTATTCATATTCATTGGTATACAAGTTTTATCCCATTTTTCTATTATTTGTTAAAACAATTCTTCATTTTTAAATATGTTTGTACATCAACACACATCACCATCTAGTTCCATGGTAAGCTACGAGGCTTGTGTTATGGATACCAGATAGTTGATACACTACACATATAGAACTTTAAATACATACATAATATAAATATAAACACCCATAACTGGAGTACAAACATTCCTGCTCATCACACAAACGAATGCCCCCAGCGGGACTCGAACCCGCGACCGCTGGCACAGCAAGTAGGGTACACTCCAAATGTAACCAAAAGTGTTGTCAACATCTTTCACACGTCTTTCCTTAGTGCATCTTATTTAAAATTCGGATTCCAGCGCAAAATTTCATATTTCAGGATCCGGGTTAGAAATAAATCTGAAAATTATAAAAAGTAACTACTTTTATTTATATTATTTTATTTTGCTGACCCTATTGATAGAATAATTGTTTATTGCTATTAACTGTACGACTAATATTATTTTTATTAGTCCGACTATATTAATTGATTATTAAATAAAATATGTTTTTAATCTACACTAATATTACAAAGAGGTAAAGTTTGTGAGTTTGTGACGTTGTAGGGGGTAATCTCTGGATCTACTGAACCGATTTAGATGAAATTTGGTTAGAAGATAGTTTGTGGCCCTGGGAAGGACATAGAATACTTTTTATCCCAGAAATCATCCCTTAAAGGTGTAAAAATGGGGATTAAAGTTTGTATTGGGAAAATAAAGCAATGATATTGCGGGTTCTGGGTTTGAAATAAAAAAAACCTAACGAGGAGGATAAGGCGTTTTATCCAAGTCGGGTCTGTCACATAATCGAAAATTAAAACTTACAAATAAATAAACTTTTATCCAGATGTTTTAAATTTGAAATAAAAAAACAAACTAGAGAAGCTGGACAAGTAATAATTATATATTAGTCGTACAGTAACTGGACTAATAGTCACTTTCATTTTATTTACTTACAGTGCATGTATATTTTATTTCATGTATATTCCACTCTTTTTAGTTAGTTTATCTCTTATTTTATACGAAAAAAACAACAAAAACAAACTAACCCGCCGGAACCGTATATTTTTTCAGGATAAAAAGTAACCTACGTGCTATTCCAGACTATAATCTATCTTTTTGCCAAATTTAATCCAGGTCCGTTCAGCCGTTCTGGCGTGATTGGGTAACAAAAATCCAAAAATCCATCTAAACTTTCGAATTTATAATATTAAGTAAGATGGAAATAACGAGTGGGACATGAAAGAAAAGTTACTTAAACATTGAGGATATCAATGTTTCACTCAAAGGAGGTTTCTTTCTTTTAATTTTAAAATCCATAATAGCTGCATTTAAATATTTTTTATCATGCTTACCTGAGCCGGTAATAGAACTAACTAAAAACGCAAAAATATACACGTTCACTATTTTTTCTAACTAATGATAAAAGTGAAAATTTCTCAAACGAACATTCTGACTTATAATTTATTAAAACCTGTATATTTTCTCTTTCTCTTTTTAGTTTTTTCTCTCTCTTTTATATATCTCTCTTTTGTGATCTTACACTAAGTGTATCTTTTTATATTTTATTACAGATCGGAGAGGATGAATGGCTGGCCCCGAGTTTGCTCGTGTGAGGACAACGTGCCGCGCCCCCCGACCCTTGCTGCTGTAAAGAGTGGATGTAAACCTAAAAACTTCATCCTAATCGATTCAATCTTAATTTAACCTGCATTTATTTGATCTCGTTTTTATTATCGATTTTATTATTTGCCAGATTCAATGTTCTCAACCGTTGACTCTTGTGATTATGAAATTGTCAATCATATCATAATTAGATTGATCAATGGAATGATTTAATCATTAACCACATTGATAACGGTTGATAATGATTGATTTTGATGGTTTCTTCAAAGAGACGTTAAGGCTTCTAATAAAAAGGCATAATGTTAAAACAAATAAATAAAACTATTTTAAAATCAATTAAACAAATAAGTACGAACTTCGATGATAGTTCATGAAATTACAGTTCATGCATTTGATTTAACTAAAAAGCTCAAATCTTACTTTTTGATTAGAAGCTTTTGCTCCACGTGGGTTGATCAATCCTTAGATTTTTTTTATTATATTATAGTCATTTTGCTAGTCATTTTTCATTTTTTTTTAATCTAGTCATTATTTATTTTAACATAAAACTTTGTATAATCAAATGGTATTCCATCTATCCTCTACAAGATTCTAGAACTTGTTTTTTTGTTTTTATTTATAAAGTTCCGAATACCAGTTGGTTAGGCGAAGTTTTTTTTGAACAGTGGCAAAGGTTTGGGCGGACAGCGTCCCGCCGTTATAGAAAAACTCTTTGTGGGTAAAGACGAAATGGATAAAAAATGTGAGTCACTCTATCGAAATATTTATTTCTACCGCTGCTTATGACTTGAGAATGCGAATAATATGATAATTTTTAGAAAATATTATATAGTTATTTAAAATAAGTAGGCTAAGGTATAGCTAAGGATCCATTGAGTACGCGGGCCAATAAAGGTTGCGACGATTCGTGTGAAAGATTTTTTTTTTGGAACCAAAAATACGGTACCAAAAGCACAAGAATAGGATAAGATTAAAAAAATGTAGATTTTTCGAAAAATGTTTAAAAAATAGAAAAATGTAGGCAAGGTACAGATCGCGAGTGAGACGTTTTTTAAAAAATTTTATATCTGCAGAATGCTAGGATGGTTAGATATAAAAAAAGTATATACGAAAGAGTTTTTAGTCGGTTTTTTTTAACAACAACAATGCCAAACCCATAATATAAAATCATTAATATACTGTTATAAAAAGGTTGTGTCTAAATTATATGGACTTGAAGATCAAAACGTGGAATACCCGAAAAGTAGAAAAATTAGATTTATTTATAATGTAAGTGAAAAGAAAAAATATTTATTGTAATTTAAGGCATTTAATCGTTTACTGTAGCTAGTGGTAACAGAATGTATGGGACAAATGTGTACGCGTCTTTTTTTTTTTTGAAAAAAAAAAACTTTTGCTGTCATTTTCTTTCACTGACGTTACTTTTTTTTACTAGACTTTAAATGGCGAAAGTAGTTTTTACTACTGTCTTTTTTGAAAACTTTTTAAAATGGCGTACTGTGGACGTTATATGATATTTTGTAAAAAATGTATTTTATATATTATATTAATCGTTATTGTTTTTTCAGTAGATTTCTTTTCTATTTAGCGTTAATTTGAGCATGTAGAAAAAACTTGTGAGACATATCGCTAGGAAAAAAACTATAATAAGATATTATTATATACTTAATAAAATATATTATTTCCGCTAGATAATTGAGAAGTCAATTTGTTTCATCCAATCAATTGTACGGTCGCTGGACTCTGGACTAGATCATGTATTTTCAACGGCGACCTCTCGGCATCAAATAAATTAGTACTAGATAGACAAATTTAGTTAACTAAGCTAGAAATATGGTATGATGAATTCGTGTATGCCTACGAACCGCTTGAGTAGCTATAGTAAGCAAATATATCCATGTAGTTTTAAGATTTTCGACGTCGCCGACTGTCTTTTACTGTGGACGATGTTTACATCGCAATTGCCACGTCTCGACACGTCGTTGCCTTTCTATTGTTGCTGTACTTCCTTCTAAAATAGATTCGTGCTAAGTAAGAATTAAATAGGTACGGCTTTTATGTTTTTCCCATAGATTAACAAGCTAAGATATTTAACTTATGGGGTAGGCCGATGCGGTCACTTTAACGGAGATACGTCTTTTGACAGATATGACGTTTATTCTTAACGACGGCCAATGATAACATATTTCTATAATTAATATTTGTTGAAAGGTCCACTATTTATATCAACTAAGTCAACGAATAACTGTTTATAGTGTTTCTTACTAGCGATATTGACTTATAAGAACTCAAATTTCTATCGCTAGCAAGAAATCTATAGATAGACAGGGTTGTTGGGATTTTGGTGGGCGATTAAAGAGATAGGTTATTATTTTGGCCGTAAGACCATATCAGAATCGACCAGCTTCTAGCGTCGTCATACCGTAATGCTCGTTCAAAGGACGTATTCACGTAAAGTCGAGACTCCTTTAGCAAATGGATAACATTAGCTAGGAAAATTGTAAGATTTATGAATGATATTATATATACAAAATTATTGTGCAAAAATTACATATATCGTTTAGATAGGCTATGAAATGTACGAACTTTCATTTGGGTTTTGTGATTATGTTTCTTTTTTTAATTTTTTCATTTGTCCATTCCATTCTTGAATAAGGTAATAATTTTAAGTCCCAAAATATAACACCAAATATTTTATAATCCTTGAATAAATGTAAAATGTAGAAGCATGATAAATTCTCATCTTAAATGAAACTTAAAATGCCTTAACTGTAAATGTATTCTCCTTTCGACTATTATTTTACATGTAGCATTGTTTTTTAAATTGTATATTCAAAAATTAATCCAACAAAAAAGATGAAAAATTGAAAAATTCAAAATGATGAAAATTTTCTGTGAAAATTTTGAATATACTATTTTGAAAATATAAAGTGCCAAACTATTTTGTTACATATTCCTTTATATCGTATCGTCGTTCCGAAGTAAGTATAACACCAATGATCAGACTTGAATAATCCTCTAAGAGCGATTCTAAATTGTATTTTTACAGCCTTGAAAGTAGTTCATATACCTGTATATGAATGTCAATTAAGCATTCATTTATTATCTATCATAATTTAAATGAATAACATCGAGTACCTGCCGAATGAAGCCTTCGTATTATTATAATAATTACAAAAAAAATGAAGGAATATAATTTAACATTTAATTCGTGAATAATTGAATGGTTATTCAAATGAATAGTTTGTTCAAGGCTGTAAAAAGCGTAGTCTAGTCTATAATATTCGTAATAAATATTATTCAATGTTTTTTTTAAATATATTCTAGTAGTGGTTTTCCCTTTGTTTTAGAAAAATGCTAGATTTTTGATGTGTTATAGAGTAATTCCCAGAGGTCGCGTGCTTAAGAAACATTGTTTTGAAACACAAAAAAGTAAATATTTTTTGATATTTATAAAATGGATTTTTCCAATCCATTCGATGTCTCGTAGGTTTTCTTTTGAATCTGTGGCTGAATAGGGTGTTTAAGGATCTGTGGAACTCGTGGAATGGACGACTTAATATAGAAATAATACACAATGTAATTTAAAATGTGTAAAGAAAATATCTAAATAAATATACATCATGAACCCAAAGATGTTATGACCTCTGTCAATTAAAGAGTAATGATATAATTGATATTTCTTAAATGAAGGGCAATATGAAGAGATATTTACCCACGAATCGAAAACAAGATGGTTTTTGTGGGTCATTCAATATTTTATATCATTGCCTCACACAATTTGTGCCTATTTCTATATTACGTCATCGGTATTGTACTTTATTTAACTGTAACTTAAACGTATACTGTACAAATATCCTGAGTAATAATTGACATTTATTAAAATATTAAAAATAAATAATTATAACAATAGGGTATTTGAAATATTAAAAAATAAAATAAAAGGTTATTTAAAATTTGAAGAAATATTCGGTTCAAAATTTTATTTAAAGTAACTTATTTTACAATTAAGTTAATAATAATGCAGCCGTTTTTTTGTCATTTTTTTTGTTTTTGAATTACTCTATGTTACTTTATATTTGTATTTATTTAAAATTTTAATACGCTCAAACACCCTAGTGTTAAAACATTATAATGTTAAAAAATATATAAATAAAAATTATTATTTCTTCTTAATTTATTTATGTAAATAAAAAAAAATGATATATGGCAATTATTATTCAGAATAAAAAAATATATCACAGCAATAATAACGCAATAGGTGTTGTAGATTTTTTATTTCTCGTATCGCTAGTTGATGTATGGAGAAGAAAATTCTGAGTTTGAAAAACTTAAGACTTTCGCATTTATTTCTTATTTTACGCCCATTTCCTTTTTTCTACCGTCCATAAATGTTGTATTAGAGGTAGTTTTGTTTTGTTTCTTTCTTTTAACTTTCTAAACGCACAGTAATATTTCGTAGACTACCCGAGCTTTTGTTAAGAATGTGATGATAACCGATATGACCATAACGTGTTAGTGATTTACACGGTTTTTTCCCATTTTGTATTTTTATTAAAAAAGTCTACCCTTACGCGACTAATTTATATCCTAATGTGACTATAAGATACGTTCTGATCGGTGTATGTTAGATATTTTGAAAATTTTCCACGAAAATTTTCGTTTCAGGTGAAAATTTTACAGAAATGTGTGAAATTTTTTTCAAAATTCTATCTATTAGTGATACCGATCATAGGATTAAATTATTATTTAATTTTACCCCCCCTTTACAAATTTTATTTCTGATCACGTTAAAATTAGATGCATAGATAAAATAGTATGTTAAATATGTAATAATAAGTCTTCGCTTGTTGATTATTTTGTATTTCGGTTATGTTTTCAGAAAACAATTTTGTTGATCCGTTGTGATGGCATTAAAAAATAGTGTCGTTCCACAAAAATTATCTAATTTATTTTTGAACTTTATATACTACTATTAACGATTTATTTAAAGTTATTTTTTTTAAATCTCTTCTATATATACTCTATGCTCGTAATTTTTGAGGATGACACTATTTTTTTTAAATGTCACTGTCACTTTGTTGATTTTGACTGTTCTTGATTTAAATGAAATTTACCTAGCTATAAAGATATATTACTCCGTACCTACCTATAGAATAATTTAGGTGAAGTAATATAAGGATATATAAGATGCGATAACACATAAAATAAAGACAATCAGGTGTTTTATTTATACCTTACTCCTTACACATTTTTTTTAAATAACAGAAATGTTAAACAAAAAAATCCGTTAAGATAGTTTTATTTAAAATGTCAAATATTCACGTAAATCTAAGAATAAAAAATAATAAGTTAAAGAAGGTTCTATAATGCGCTGGATTCTTTCGCTGAAAATCTAGTATATAATACTTAATTATACATTTTTCGAAAAATTGAATGCATTTATTTATAAATTAATTTTTTAACAGTTTTAAAAAAGAAATAATAATAAAAAATATATTAATGTTTTTTTTTTGAATAATTCAAGCAAAATATTCTGGCTCAATCAACTAAAAAAAAGAATATAAACAAAGATTTGTTCTATAAAGTAAGACATCTCTCTGAAGAATTTACAAAATAACTCATTTGTTAGTTACTTTAGCATTTATGATGCAATTTTTTTTTATTTAGAATGCAAATTATCGAGATAGGGGCGGCATTTTTGCAGTCAGTTTCGTAGCATTGTCAATATCACGCATTATTATTTTTCTAAGACCGCGGCGCATTACGATATGAGTATTCATGATTAGAAGACAGTCAAATAAATATAAAGGTATCAGCAATGTAATGCCCTAAAGTGTCATGTTTCCGAGATATTCGAAGGTAAAAGTCGCCATTTGAAAACGATGCCAATCATTTAAAATAAACTAAATAATATCTACTGAAATAAGTTTATTTAAAGAAATATTGTATGTTTGTTTGCTTAAACAGACCGACATTATCGTTTTAACGATAAAGCTGTTAAATAAAGAAAAACAAATATTTACTGATTAATAAATGAAAAGTGATAAATGAACTGAAAATGAATAAAAAAGTGTGTGTGCAATTCACACACGGTAGAAGTGAAACTTCAGAAAAGTAACCTACGAGAGAGTGAGATGAATATAGAGTATCAGTAGGATCGTTGTAAGATTTTGTTTTTTTTTATAATATTCTTACCAAGTTTAAAAGTTATTTTACATTTTATCAATTCATATGTATGTACATATAATAAAATTCTGACTGAGTCGAATTTTTACATACAATTTTTTTTTTTTGGAAAATCTAACTGAACTAGTCATTATTATCGATACAGAGGCCGAATCTATCTCAAGTTTTTAGAATTTTTGTCTGTCTGTCTGGAAATGCGCCTGGGAACTCATCACGAGAAAACTACTGGACAGATTTTAATGAAATTTGGTATGACGATAGCTGGTTATCCGGGTCAACATATAGGATACTTTTTACTGCGGGAAAATATCTCATCTCTGAGAAATCTATACTAACCGGTAAAACGTAAACTATATAGTTACGTTTGTAGTTTAACATAATAATTATATTACATTACATATTATTCAGTAATTAATTATATTATTTTTGACATCCTCTGTAATGTATTCTATCTCATTCTCTCGCCGGCTTAATCCTATATATTTGTGTTTGTCTCTCTGTCTTTGTTACCATATTTTCGTAGTTTAAGGGAACTACAACGACTAAAAGCGGTAGGAAACGGAAGATGTCATCTCAATATTGTTTATAAGGCCTCGAATGAAGCGGCGGAAAGACATAATGAACTATTTTTAACCCCAGACTCAAAATATTACAGTATTAGTGATATAAGTTTGACGTGTCTGTGTTTTCCCGAACGGAAGAACCGATTTTGATTGAACGGTGAATTAGTCGACAGTATTCTTAGCTATGTTTGATGAAAATTGCTCCAAGATGGTCGGTTTTTTTTTTAATTTTTAATTTATTTAATATATACCATACCTGCCGCTGTGACTGCAGTTTGAAGCAAAATAAAAATTATGTCGACTTAAAAAGCTCATCTAGAAAATATATTAAAATAATATGTACATATTAGAAATATTTATTAAATATTAAAAATAATTTAGTAATATTTTCTTTGATATCACAATAATTTTTAACTAAATTAGTGATATCATATTTCCCAGCCATTTTTATTTTATAATAGCGACTCACCCTCGCTTCGCTCGGGTTCGTCTCTAGGTACGTTTTAACGGTTAGTATGGAATAGAACATCTCTCTGAAAAACAAAAACAAATCTATCCCACGGGAACTGCACATTTTTGCGGGATTAAAAGTAACTCATGTTGTATTACGGACTATAATCTGTATCTGTGTCAAATTTCATTCAGATCCGTTCAGTCGTTCTGGTGTGATTGTGTAACAAACATCCAAACTTTCGCATTTATAATTAATGGGATTTGCTTTTCTTTTTTAATCGCAGGTGCCATATTTTAATGATCCGTACATATAAAAGGAATTCGCCGGCGAGTGTGTTTGTACATGTCTAATCTCGAGAATTATTGAAGGAGTTTGGATGCTGTTTTTGCTATTATTTATAGTCTATACTATTAAAGAGAGGAAAGATTTTTTGTTTGTTTGCACCGAATAAGCTCCAAAACTACTCCACCAATTTAAATGAAATTTGGTAAGACGGTAGTTTGAGACCCTGGGAAGGACATAGGATAGTTTTTATCCCGAAAATCATCCCTTAAGGTGATGAAAATGTGGATGAAATGTTCTCTCTCATTGCAAGTTGCCATCCCACCTTGGTGTGAGAGAGACAGAGAGGGCAATTATGTCTCTCTCTCTCGCACACTACACTATAATATCTCCCGCAGTCGGCTAGTCTCAGTGAGATTGGCATCGACCGACATCGGTCAAAATATTTTTAATTTCAGGTGTAATAAAATAAAAGACATGTATAAATAAAATTCTATATTAATATAATATAATAATATTGTGTGTCTGTGTGTCATAATGTGTAAATTCATTCTTGCACTCTCCCATTAATTACCGGAGATCCAACCGCCGCGTTTCAAACGCCGCGTTTAAAAACGCAGCGGGACCGCTAACAATTCATACTTAAAAGTAATATTGTCTCATAGCAAAAAAACTAATGTATATTAGCTAACTAAATGAGACACTTTGGGTATTTGAAGTTTATGGAAAACCATAGATTAAATACATATAGAAAAAAACTTCACATAGACAAAAAGACCAGAGTCTAATGAAATAATGATAAAAAAATAAACAAACAAAGCAAGAAAAGCCGTAGTAAAAATATATAAAGCAGTCTCATGATCGAATGATACGTATACAGTGTGACCAAAAACAATTAAATTAAAAAAAGAAAACAAAAAAACAACTCAAATACCCAATTTCATATTCGACAATCTTTGAAAAAAAAATATGTATAATTAAAACTATCAACCTCATTCACTATCTTTTTTAAACTATATTTGTATATCCAACGCTAGTATACTAAAACCTGCGCCAATAAAAAAATAAATCTAAAATGGCGGCGCCGATCATGCCCTCTCACTCGCACACTATACAGATCAATAAAATTGAAGTCTGTATGTAATGTTAAAATAACAGCGTTTTACTGAATGCATACGAAATAAAATATACGGTGCTTATAAGAAAGACACAATTTTTATTTTTTTTTTCTGTCTGTTTGTTCCGGCTAATCTCCTAAATGGCTAGACCGATTTTGTCGGGACTTTCGCTGGCAGATAGCTGATGTTATAAGAAGTAACTTAGGCTACATTTATTTTAGAAAAAGAATGAGTGTTCCTCTCAAAAAAATTAAAACGTACCTAGGGACACAACCGAGAGAAGCAAGGGTCAGTCGCTAGTACCTAGACGCCATTTTAGATATATTTTTTATTGGCGCGGCTTATATCAATCGTGTCAAAGAGTGAGACAGATGTATATATCTGTCTCTTTCACACCTATGAAAAACTATCGCGCGAGAACAGATCACTTCTATATTGGCTATGTGGTTAGACTATGGAGAATAGTGACATTGGGAAGTGGGAAACCGGTTCGAGTTCCGTGTTACACATTTGAGATATCATGTCCATCATCATTACCAACATGTCTGTCTGTCCGTCTTTCTGTCTCCAAACTAGATGGACTTTGAAGGGCTCTTTGAGACCCCCAAAATCCCTTTCCCCCAAACCAAAAAGGGCTAAATCATTAATATTATATATCAATATATTTCTTAATGCCCACACTAAGTGGCATCCATTAATTACGTGAGCTCAATATGTTGGGGTCCAGTAAAATCTCATCATATCTCATTTAAAATGAGAGGGGCATTATGAAAAATCTCACGTCAATTTTAAAAAACATACATTATATTACATAGATAGTAAAAAATATTTCATTTCTTTTAAAGTGTCCTATTTTGCCCGCTGAACTTATACTCTACAATAATAAATAACCTTTACTAACTCTCACGTAAAAAGAGGGTCTCACCAAATCTCACTTAAGCTCATCAAAGGGATGAGTCTAGATTGAAAGAAAAACAGCTCACGTGATTAATGGATATCCCTCTAAAAATCCAAAACCACATCTCATAAACACGGCTCCAATAACAAAGAACAAGAGATAAGAAACTCTTGCCATCTCTTTTCCACTACATATCCCCCCATCTCCTTCTTAGACAAAAGTGACAAACGAAAGAGACAGAAACACCCTCCGTCTCGCTCACACTTTTTAATAATATACCAGCGTGAGACACACAATATGTATATATAGCGGGATCAAAACGCGACGTCCGCGTGTTCGTAGAGTCTATTGCTTGAGGCGCTTGTAGTTCGCGAGATGGCTATTGAGGTGCTGTGCGAGTTGATCTGCGCGTGCGAACGATGCCTATAGACGGATAAAATAAATATATATTAATATTATAAAGAGGCAGAGTTTGTTTGTTTGAATGCGGTAATCTCAGGAACTAATGCGAAATGAAACATTCTTTTTGAGTTTGATAGCCCGTATATTGAGGAAGGCTATAATAGGTAATATAATATATAGTGTATCTATTCCATAATAACCGTTAAAACGTACCTAGGGACCAGGGATTGTTTTTTTTTTACAAATTTTTTAAGACAATGTTTTAAAAAAAAAAAATTATTTACAAACAAACAAATCCGTCCTTTTCATGACACTAAATGTATTACTACTATTACACATTTTTTATATAAAAAAAACCCCCAACCACCACACACAACAACAATCACACTAACCATCACCACACCATTTTTTTCAACAATTTTATTTATAATATTTAAAAAAAAACAACAACCCACCTTGCACACGACGCACCGGTACAGCTGCTTGGCGTGGTTGTGCGCGTGGCGCGTGAGCGAGTGCGCGTGCGAGAAGCGCTTGCCGCACTGCGCGCACGCGTGCGGCAGGCGGCCGGCGTGCGCGTGCGCGTGCGCGGCCGCGGGGTGCGCGTGCGCGCGGTGCCGCCGCAGCTGCTCGTAGCGCGCGAACGTGCTGCCGCACGACGAGCACCGACCTGACGGGAAGGATATTATTTTATTTTATATAACTATCGACAGGTTGAGTATTAAAACTTTTTTTTTTGGAAACAAACGGTATTTACAAAAAAATCGTGTGAGTATGTATACTTATGTACGCACGTAATGCGCGCATCGTAAAAATTTTACTCTCATATTTTTTTTCAAGCGTCCCAAAAGAAGTATAACTAATAATAAAAAAGAAGTATAATAATAAAACAGTTTACATATTATGTATGACTCCCCCTCTCACCTCCACCTCCACCTCCGTCTATATAAGTCTCCTCCCCCTTACCTCCCTCTATATAAGTCTCCTCCCCCCAACCCACTCTATATTCATGTACATCCCCCTCTGTCTGTGCGTGTGTGTACGTGTATGTACGTGTGTGTGAATGTATGTATACACTAACCGGCGCGCTCGTCGTCGGTGTGCGCGCGGGCGTGCGCGGCGAGCTCGGCGTCGTCCTCGAAGCACTTGCGGCACACGTCGCAGCGCACCGTCATCGAGCCGCGGTGCACCTCCGCCCTAGGGACGGACGGACGGGTTCAATTATTATAAATGAATATGTTGAGACATTAACACACAGCACCATCTAGTTGCATGATAAGCTACGAGGACTGTGTTATGGATACTAGATAGTTGATACACTATACATATATAACTATATCACTTTAAATACATACATATTATAAATATAAACACCCATGACTAGAGTACAAACATTCGTACTCATCACACAAATTAATGCCCCCAGCGGGACTCGAACCCGCGACCGCTGGCACAACCACTACAAACTGAGCCAAACATGTCGTCAAAAACGTTATTATAATCAACATTTTAAATAAAACTACTTTTTTGCTTTTTTTCGTGGACTTATTTTGATTTTTGCTTTTCGAAGTTTCTAATGTTTTACAATCTGTAGCAATCATCGTCACGGGAGAGACTGGGGTTTTAAAATATCCGAAAACAGTTTTACTTAAAATGTCAATTATTCGCGTAAATTTCGGTAATTATATTATAATTAAATCGAATAAACATATACTTTATTCAAATAGAATTTTTAATGCTAGTGTCGAATAATCATCGCATCGGTGTGAGAGAAAGACGGACAGAGAGTGCACGTTGTGTTTCTTTCTCACTCACACACTGCACTATAATATCTCCTGCAGTTAGCTAGTCTCAGTGAGGACACAAGGAGTAAAAGGACGTAAGTCCTTCAAAGAGGTTAGTACTTAAAAATAACTGAACAATCTAACCATACTGTCATTTAAGTAGACCGTGTCGTCTTTTCAGTAGACCTTAAGGTCTTTTCAGAAGACCATCCGTAGGTAGCAGGTCTTCTCACTTACTTGTGCTCCCAAAGCTTCTCACGTCGGTTAAAGGTTTCATTACAACAGTCGCACTCGTATCTGTCGGAGGAGCGCGTGCGCGAACGCGAGGTACCACTGCCTTTGTTTTGATGGACGCGCCTGTGTATCCTGTAAACGAAAGAGAAATATCATATCATAATTATCAAAATAACAGCTTTTTATTAAAGGTATATGAAATTATATACGGGACTTATAAAAAAACACAATTTTTAAAATTTCTGTTTGTCTGTTTGTTTTTTCCGGCTAATCTCCGAAACGACTGGACTGTTTTTGACGAGACTTTCACTGGTAGATAGCTGATGTTATAAGGAGTAACTTAGGCTACTTTTATTTTAGAAAAAGAATTAAGGCTCAAATAAAAACGCGTACCAAGAAGCGCCCAAGTAAAGCGGGGTAAATCTAGTTTTTAACTAAAAAAAAGTGCACTGATTTCAAAATCACTTTGAAATAAAAAAATATCTGTCTTTTCTGATTTAATCGCGATTTTATTTAAATTTTTTTATCTAGACGTTTCGAATGCTTTACGGCAATCATGGTCACGGGAGAGACTAAGGTTTTTGATATTTTGAAAGACATAGTTACTATAAGACGGTCTCTATCCACCATACAACAACAATTTGACAAGAAAAAAAAGAAATAACACCAAAATACGAGTACATTATTTTATCAATTTTAATTTTAAAACCTTTTTTAATAACTTTAATTAGGATGTAGGTATAATTCTACCATTAAATTATAGGAATGCTATTAGTATGTATGCAGCCCTTTAACCGTCCCACTGGACACGCGTCTCCCTTGTATACTTGCCTTTAGATAGTTTCTTGGCTTTCGATCTGCCTAAAAGTTCGACGGCAGCAAGCGAAAGGTGTAATAGTTTGTAATTTATTTATTTATTTTATTCAGTCTCCATCTTTCATTAGTAAATAAGCAAATGAATGCAATTTTAATTAAAAAATAATAATACTCGGTGGATAAGGCCACAGTCCCCCACGTGGTCATCATATAGTATAACTACTATAACCTTACAAAACAAAAATTGCTCATTAAATATTATAAGATTCTACAAGCATTATAACAAACTGCCCCAATCACCCAAACAGCCCCAACCACCCCAAACAGCCCCTCAACTCACTTGAGCGTGACCCGTGTGGAGTACCACTTGCCGCACACGTGACACTGAAAGCTCTTGTCGGCGGACTCGTTCTCGCTCTCGCTGACGTCGTCGGGCGGCGCGGCGGGCGGCGGCGGCGCGGCGCGCTCTGGGTCCGATTCAGAGTCGGACGTTTCCGGGTTCGAACCCGACGGACCGTACGACCACGCGCCAAACGACCTGGAATTGCGTAAAAAAAATTGTTAAATTATCATTGAAATGCAATAAATAATAATAAAAAAACGAAATGACAACTGCACACAATAAAAAATAATGATAATTAAACGGCCATTGAAGTGCAAGAAACAAAAATATAAAAAATATGAAATGACTAAAAATATAAAAAATGCAACAAAGAAACATAATAAAAATTTAAAAAATAATTAACATTGAATACAACATAAAAAATTACTATTAAAATGCAACAAACAAAAATATACAAAAAAATAATTAAATGACCATCGAAAATAATAAAATAAGAAAAAACGTGTGTATGTACGCACGCAAGAAGTTACACTTCTTTGGCGTAACAGAACAAAAATAGCTTAAAAATTTCATCCCGTATGTCACAACTCTCTGTTTGTAAACGGAATGATAAATTAATAAAATAATTGAATAAGGCATATTAGGCGTATTACAATCATATATTTATAGAATATCATACACGGAAAGAATATAATATTATATATTTGTCAAACAATAAGAACGGTTACCATGGCAACATGGCCATGTATTCTATCTCATTCTCTCGCCGGCTTAATCCGGCTTATTTATGTGTTTGTCTCTTTCTAGTGTCACAACGATTCTAAAGAAGTTTCACTTCAAAAAGTCAATCTTTTTAAAAGGCATCACAAACAAACACACCTGTCATCCTCTTTCTCCACTACATCGTTGACAGGTTTACTGTCATCGGGCTTGGTCTCTTCATCGGAATCGCTGTCAGAACTGTCTGACGAGCTCGAACTGCCTGATGATGATGACGATGAGGAACTGGAACTGCCTAATGGTAAAAAAATATGATGGCATTAAATAATGTTTAAACATTAACGCACATCACCATCTAGTTCCATGGTAAGCTACGAGGCCTGTGTTATGGATACCAGATAGTTGATACACTACACATACATAACTTGAAATACATACATATTATAAATATAAACACCCATGACTGGAGTACAAACATTCGTGCTTATCACACAAACGAATGCCCCCAGCGGGACTCGAACCCGCGACCGCTGGCACCGCAAGTAGGATCACTACAAACTGAGCCAAACGTGTCGTATTTGTGTGTATTTTATTAAGAGTCCTTATAATTTCAAAGAATGTGTTATATTTTCAAGGCATATTTTTTTTATTTTATTTCATTGTATGCATGATGTTAACATAAAAAATATAAGCTGAAAATAAAAATGAAATATATAATATATTTCATTGAAAAAAAAAACAAAGAAAGAAACATGATTTTAATTGGTTTTAATGATAGTTTTAATGAATTCCTAAAATCCCATTAATTTAATATTATAAATGCGAAAGTTTGGTTGGCTGGATGTTTGTTACTCAACCACGCCAGAACGACTGAACGGATCTGGATGAAGTTTAGCACAGAAATATAAGTCGGAAATAGCACATAGGTCACTTTTTATCCCTAAAAATGTATGGTTCCCGTGGGATAGTTGTTTTACTGTTTGCTTAAGAAATAATAAATATTATAACAACTTACCAGACCCAGAACTCGAGTCCGAATCGGAATTGGAACTATCCTCCAATTTTTCCGATCTTGTGTTTAACTCTTTCACAGATGCACCTGGAGATAAAAATATTATCTATATACATATAATAAAATTGTAACAGAGTCGAATCTGTACATTAAATATTTTATGGAAAATCTTATTGAAACAGTCATTATTATCGATACAAAGGCCGAATGTATAGTTTTTAGGACCTTTATCTATCTGCCTGTCTGGGAACGCATCGCGAGAAAATCCCTAGACAGATTTTGATGAAATTTGATATGATGATAGCTGTTATCCGGGTCAACATATAGAATACTTGTTACTGCGGGAAAATATCTCATCTCTGAGAAATCTATACTAACCGTTAAAACGTAACGTCGCTAGTCTACACTAAGGGGTAAAGTATGTAAGTTTGTATGTATGGGTAATCTCTAAAACTACTGATCCGATTATGATAATACTTTCACTAATAGCAAGCTACATTACCGCCGAGTGATGTGGGCTACTTTTTACTCCGATAAATATTTATTTAATGTCAAAAATCATAACAATGAAAAAGGAAAAAAAATGACCGTCGTGTTACTTTATCGGCTATTAACAAGCGAAGTTAAGTAGTCATTGTATTCAACAACTTTTTAAC
This sequence comes from Brenthis ino, assembly GCA_921882275.1. Classification (NCBI taxonomy): domain Eukaryota; kingdom Metazoa; phylum Arthropoda; class Insecta; order Lepidoptera; family Nymphalidae; genus Brenthis; species Brenthis ino. Next base: position 6,589,384 of record OV170229.1, read on the forward strand.
GTCCCACTGCTGGGGGTGGGCCTCCATTCAATAGGCCACAGTCCCCCACGCTGGCCAAGTGCGGGCGGACTGAGCATGTCTTCCGACTACTCGCTAGGTTCTCTCAGACATGCAGGTTTCCTCACGATGTTGTCCTTCGCCGTAACACAAGTGGTGATCATGTTATGAATGATTCGCACATGAGAATATCAGAACTAGACCTGGGATCTGAACCCACTTCACTCGATTTCCTATTTTACTATATTTAGCTTATTTTTTTAACAAATTATATAAACAGAAGACTAATTTCAGTCTTCTTCATTACCTTCTGAACTTCTAACAGAGAGCACTTCATCATCATCTTTGTTCAATCTCTGGTCCGTTTGGTCCATTTGGTCCATTGGTGGTTTTTTAAAGTTCGCCGCTAGAAGATGTGCCTCGTACAGATCGTCCTGAAACGTGAAATATATATCTATAGTAATATTATAAAAAGAATAAAAATGTATGTCTGTTTGTAATGGATAAACTAAAAATCCGCTGAACCGATTTAGATGAAATTTGGTATGGAGATAGTATGGGACCCTAGGAAGGACATAGGATAGTTTTTATCCCGGAAATCATCTGTTAAGGGGGTGAGGGGGGTGAAAGTATGTATGGGGAATCAATCATTTCTCAAGTCAGGGATATAAACTCATCATTTCTATGTGTATATAGTCTATCTATTCAACACTAATCGTTGTTTCCCCATACAAACTTTCATTCCCATTTTCATCCACTTAAGGGTAAAACTATCCTATGTCCTTCCCAAAGTCTCAAGCTATCTTCTTACCATAATGTCATCTAAATCGGTTTAGTAGTTTCGGAGCCTATTCGGTACAAACAAAAAACCAACAAACAAAAAATAAATCATTCCTCTTTATAATATTAGTATACATTATTTAATTTAAAAAAATACATTTTTACCTTTTACCTTTCATCTTTTACCTTACCTTATCTATGTTCGCATATTTCTCATGTATATGCCTCAAAGCTCTTAAATTCTCGTCTAAACTTAACGAATCGGACGCTTGACTCGGCGATCCTGAAAATATTTAATATTATTGACTCACTACGTGAAAAAAAACAAATCTATCCCACGGGAACCGTACATTTTTCCTGGATAAAAGGTAACCTATGCGCAATTCCAGACTATTATAATCTATCTCTGTGCCAAATTCCATCCAGATCCGTGCAGCCGTTCTGGCGTGATTGAGTAACAAACATCCATACATCACACATTTATAATATTAGTATAGATATCTAGACTGTTATAGAAACTCCCTAAAAGTCAAACCTATCCAAAATTGGAAACTCACCTAGATCCGGTTCATCATCGCTGTCCAGCGTGATGGGCTCGGCGGAAGGCATCAGATTGCTCCTCACACGTATCTCTGAAACGTTTCTACTGATTATGGGGATACTTTTATGTAATATTTTGTATTCTTTACATGGACTATATGTTTGGCTCAGTTTGTAGTGATCCTACTTACTGTGCCAGCGGTCGCGGGTTCAGGACCCGCTGGGGGCGTTCGTTTGGTATGTTTGTATTCCAGTCATGGGTGTTTATATTTATAATATGTATGTATATAAAGTTATATACGTGTAGTGCCTCAACTATCTGGTATCCATAAGCTAAATACATTATGGTAATTATAGCTCATTAGAGCATCTAATTTTTAAAGAAATTGTTATAAATGGTTTTACTTCACAAATTCATGGGTTTTAATTGTTTTAAGCGAAATGCTTATTCTTTTTCTAAAATAAAATAGCCTTATAACCTTACTCCTTATAACATCAGTTATCTGCCAGCAATAGTTGAGTTAAAATCGGTCCAGTCATTTCGAATATTAGACGGAACAGACAGACAGAACAGAACAGACAGAATATTCTTTTAAATTCATTTAGTAAACGCTGTTATTTTGACATACAGACACTGCAATTTTATTTATTTGTGTAGATAAATAAATTGCACTTGCGGAGCCATGGGAAATGGGAATACACTAGTGTATGAATATATGTATATATGTATGTATGTATGTGTGTATGTGTGTATGTATGTATGTGTGTATGTATGTATGTATGTATGTATGTATGTATGTATGTAATATATGTATAGCATTAACTCACTTCCTTGCTGTGGATTTTTATTTGCAAGCTGCTCGGATTTCCTTGGCCTGCCCCGTTTTCCTTTAACACGATCTGCATTTGATGTCTGTGGAAGAAAAAGAATTAAAAAAATATATTTAAAAAAATAATTAATTAAAAAAAGGTAAAAAAAAGTGCACATGACAAAAAAATACGAACATGAAAGCAGTAAGTAGTTAACATATTTTTTTTTGGACTTCAAACTAAAACCTATATTAAGAAATAATTAAACTAAATCCTATATTTTCTCTTTCTATTAAGTCGGTTAAAAATATCAACATACTCTGAATCGAAATCACTGAGTCTGTTTAAACTGAGTTAAAACATACACACATACACAAAAAACCCCTAAAAATAATTATATGGCTAAGAAAAGTCCTAATATTATGTGTACATTTTCAATTTGGAACTGAGATCAATCAACAAAAAAGTTTTCTTACAATAGTACCTATATAAAAAACCGGTCAAGTGCGAGTCGGACTCGACTTTATATCTTTGAACCCTTCGTGTGCTTCTAGCATTGCTCGCGGCTCCGCCCGCGTTCAGATGACCAAAAACCAAATTCTTAGGTTTTGCAAATGATAAATGATTTTACAAATGGCATATACTTTTACAAATGATAAATGATTTTTACAAATATTAATAATATTAATAATAAATTGTAATAATTATAAAAATAATAGCAAAAATTAAATAAATAATTTTCCATATTCAATTATAATTAAAATTATAAAAATGTTTTAAAGTTAGAAATATTGTAATGTAATTGGTGCAATTTTCATTTTGTTAATTGTGGGTAGGCTGTCTGTAACAACTATACATTCAAGACATGTAACACCTCAGTCTCTCCCGTGACCATGGATGCTGTAAAGCATTCGAAACGTCGGGAAACAAAAAATCAAAATAAATCCGCGAAATAATCCGAAAAGATAGTTTTATTTAATAAAAATAATGTTTTATTGCAAAAAAGTTTTCTAATAAAATATAAAAATAATACTTACGGAATCCTTTTTAGCACTTGGTGCTCTTTTGGTATACTTTCTCTTTGCACGCGGCGTAGATTCGCCCGCAGAAGACGATGCGGCTGAATCTAAATTGATAAAAATAATTATTACTATGAATAATAGATAGATAAAAAATAAACAAAAAAAACATATTGATTTTTTAACGAAGAAGAAATTGTTAATATTGTATTTAGATATAGAAAAATATATTTAAATACAAATAGATAAAATAACATCGTAGTTACGTTTCTTTAGCATATTCTAAAAAATAAAGGATAATTTTAAAAAATATACTACAACATATGAAACATTTAAACATCCTGTATACTACCAGTTCTACCATGCCTATATTTTTTTATAATTTTTTTTGTCAAAAATAATCAAAAAAATTTCACAGGCAATGCTTTCCAAATAAAGACGATAAAGAGATAATATATTTCCTATTACAGAAAGCCTAGTTCTTAAGCTTTTTGAGTATGGCAATAGTAATAAACTTAAAAAAAACACCTTCCATTATCACAGATAAATAAAATTATTTCAACATTTATAAATTTTCATTTACTATTTCTACGACAGTTTAACTTTCAACGCCTATTTTTTTTTCTATTTTCATTCCAAGAAATAAAAACAACAATAATCTTTTTTTTTATTCCACGACAAATAACAACGATCTACCATGCAAAGCTGTTTCTCTCGATACCATCACCAAAAAATGATATATTTAAAAAAAATCTATTCCTACACAATTTCATGCACCTACATACACATGTTTTTACCTTTACGTTTTAAAAATTTCGTATTTCGCCTCATTATAATTTTTTTATCACCTTTTCTTACAGACACCTTTTGAGGCGTCTTTCTTATGTTGTTTTTATTTGTAGATACCTTTTTAACACGCGATGCCATATTGTTCGTTGTTTTAACGACTTTGCCTATGAAATGTAGAAAAAATATTGGATTTTTTTGACAAAAAAACAATTATATATAATAAAAAATTTCCTTATATATCGGTAGTGAGTTCGACGATGACGATGATAAATTATGGCAAAGATGTCAAATATATAAACGATCGACCGTCACTTGACTATAATACATATTTTTTTAAATGACTACCTCTATGAGACTTGTCATTTAAATTTTTGTCAGACTAAAAATTAACAACTGTCGAAAAAGTAAAAAAAATATACTAATTTTAAATATTACTGCTTGTACGAATACGTTACCTAATCCAAAATAAACTACGTTTTAATTCATCCTGGATTGAAACCAACTATTTCCATTCTGAATTTCACTCAAATCGATATTAGTGCGAAACCCTATATAGTTACGAGAAATGCAAGTCAAGACATATACATAAACTCAAAGTAAGCCAGAATTTACAAAGTCGACAAGTCGAAGCAACAAAACCTACTAAGAAATATATGGGCTAAATTCTTTTACAGGTTTTTTTACATTTATTATTTCAATTATGGATTTGTATTGTTTTATTGAATACCGATTATATCAAAATTAAAAAAAGAGTCAGCAGGTCAGATATACATGTGTACATTGCTTAAGGTAAAGATTGTTATTTTTTACATATATGACGTAGTAGTTAGTGGTAGACCATTGGGATTACGCTCGCTTTAGAAATAAAATAAAGCAGGTGAAGGGAGAAAGTGCCAAATACTTTTACACTCACTCGCACCCAAAACTACCGCATTTGCGTATGTCATGTCATGTATCACATTAAATTGAACAATATTTTCGCATTAGCATTTAAAAAAAATCAATTTCTTCAACTTATAACACATTTTCAGTAATTATGGATTTATAACAAAAATGGAAATATTTTTTCTTTTCACAAAAATATCTGTCTGTTCGTTTTTTACGATCCACTTAACATAATATCTGGAAATAATTTAGCATCAAAGATAGCTTGCAGACAAATATTATTTAAGTTACTCTTTATCCCGAAAAATAAATTATCCCACGGGATTTGTCCCGTCTCTTATACAAAAAGTATACTTTGTCTATTGAAACAAAAATGTGTTAGTAATAGAAAACACAAGAAAACCATTAGTTACAAAACTAAACACTTCATAATATGTTACTGCAAAATCTCAAACTACCCTACAGGCGACATTTGAACCAGATTGTATATATATACTCGCAAGCTTGCACTCACGACTGACACCTACAGCGTAGAAACTTATCACGTGTATGTATGTATAAGCGACATAGTACTTAGCAAGTAAAAATCTCAGTCCTCTGAACTTTGACGGCCGGTAGCGGAATACCAAAAAAAATATCCGAGTACAAATGCACTGCAAAGGCGGATATAAAGGCATTGTATCGTTCGTTATTCTTCATGGCAGATTTAAGTCAACGAAAACCAACTATCTATGATGACAGTTCAACTGTTGTATCAGAATATCTTACAGTAGTAATACCAAATTTTTTTGTCAGACATTCGGATATTTACTAGAGTATGCTCGCAAATGCACGGACTAAGAAACTTTGAAGACAACTTCGGGTTGTCGCGTTTTAGGCACTTATTGCGTTAGATATAAGTGAGTAATAAAGTTAAACGGTGAGTTTTTTAGTAAGTCTCACAGTCCCCTGTCTATAGACGGACGGGGAGAGGGCCATGGATAATATAAAAAATTTTTTTAGAGTGCGAGTACGCTCAGGAGGCAGGGTATCGTCTCTCATGCTCCATGATGAATTGACCTCAGGTAGAAAAAAATATCTAAGGAAAAAGTACAATTATTTTATCCGAATATCTAAAATATGATAATACCTAATATATATTTTTGCAACGTACATAGTTTGAGGAATTGCAGTAACATAATTTATAATAAAAAAACCTGTATCCCTTTTGTTAATTCCAGGTGAATTTTGCTACCAAGTAAAAGCTAGTATTCGCAGTGTGTTTACAAGAAAAAAAAACATTTAAAAAAAATATTACTTACCACCAGTTGCTCGCCTTCTATACTCCTTTTTCGCTTTCTTTTCTAATGCTTCTGGGAAAAACGTATCAAGTTTATATGTATATCTGTATAATTATTGAAAAAAATATATATAAAATTTTAACACTCTGTATAAGAATTATAAAGATATACAGGCTGAATTAATAAAATAAAACTTTCAAAACACGTGTTATTAAGCGTCTTCTGAAAGGAAGAGATACTCAATACGTTTTTTTTTTATGAAGTGTGTTATTTTTCAATTACTTATTAATGTAAACCAAAAAGTTTACAATTTTTTTGAATTCAAGCTCAACAATATTCACCAATAGGGTTAATGTAGTAAAGTAAATACTTTTTTATACGTGTTATAAGATATCTACACCAGTCACCAATTGTAAATTGATTTTCAGTTTTTTTAAGGAAATAGGTGTGTTTCCTAGGTAATAAAATACCCTACGGGTTGTTCCATATAAATTTCAAAAAGAAACATCTCTTACGATAAAATAATAATTATAAATAAATTAACTAATAATTAACTAATAGTTAAAATTAAAAACCATTTTTCATATAAATATATTTTAGTTTCTCTAGCAATAAACAATACCTTTTTCATAAACATCGCTTATATTTCTTTTAAATCTTTTATTATATTAAATCAGCCTGTACACAAATTTCACACAAAAACAATCCACACTATGACTAAAAACAATAACTATTCTAAGCTGACTTTATATTTTAGGCCCTATCTTTACAACCCAAAACGATATATATAAAGGATAGAAATGTCGTCATACGCCAAACTATACAGCGCGTATTTTTAAATTTAATTTAATTGTAAACTTATAAACCTATCTTTATATCTTTTATATCCAACTTATTCGATTACTTTGTAGAAATAAATATTGAGAACCTCCATTTTTAAAATATCATTGTTCTAAATATATATAATATACTTTTGTATTACGTTAATATAAAGGAGGTTTTTTTTTAATTATTCCTTGCACTAAAAATCAGATAAAAAATATAATATAGGATAGTCTGCAAAAGGATGCAAATCTAACTACTAAATGAAAAATAATAATCATGCACAATATACTATTTCTACTGGGTCGATTCTCGACCCAGACAATTTTCCAACGAGTCACTAAAATAAAAATTTGATTATTATTAGTAAAAACACATACCTACATATTATGTAATTGCAGAATTGACAAATAAATACATATGATTTATTTACCAAAAACCCTTGTAAGCCATACCTACATACTAAAAAAATTCCACCCGTAACCAAAAATCTACAAAAAAAACCACCCTAGGCACACCACACTGTAAAAAAAATTTCACCCAAGAACCAAAAGTACCCAAAAACCGTGGTTTCGAGAACCAAGAATGCCATATAAATACAAACCTAACTCCCTAGCGCGTTTCCTAGCCAGATATTCGGGACTAGTTTTGTCGACACGCGGCCTTCCTCGCTTACGCTTTTCCCCCGAATCCACGCGATTATTCATTACTGCGGCTGCAAATAGAAATATTGGGATTTTTAGGGTTCCGTATTAATCTGATCGCTATAGATTTTTCGCTCAGCCTTGGTTTTTTTTTTGTAGGGTTCCGAAATTCAAAAGGGAACACGGAGCCCTTATAGAATGTACTTTAAGTTATATAATACAAAAAATAATAAAAATTTATTAAATTTTGACTTTAGTTAACGACAATTTTCCATAGGTGTTTTATATTGAAAAAAATAATTTTAAAGAATTTGACCGGTACAAGTATGTGTTCCTAAATGCCAGAAAAATGTCATACTTGCGGTATGCGTGCGTTATAAAGAAAAAAAACGCATTTTATGTAAGAACATCGTAAATCGACCGCGAAAGAACTCTTTTCCTAAACCCAAAAAAATGAAAAACGCCTACAAATACGTCGTGCCGAAGATTGCTCGTACTACGGAACCCTAAAAATAAATGTGAAAAAAAAACGTAAAAAAAATAAAGCATACCCATTTCCCGCGCTTGTTTCCTTGCAGCTAAGTTTGCAAGATATTCAGGACTTGTTTTATCTATTCTGGGCCTTCCCCGTTTTCTTTTCATAGGTGGCGGCGTCTGACTCGTAGCTGGAGCTTTGTTGCGAAAAAAAAAATTCATGCAAAAAAAAATAAAAAAAGGCGACAAAAAGCGACTTTTGGGTTAAAAAAACTAATACAACTGGTAACATTCTACGAAGCATTAAACACATTTAACCGATATCGACGAATAGAGGTTCTCAATTATAGTTTTTAATTATTTTTAGATTCAGATTTATTAAAGTAAATTCCCATATAATATATACTAAACTTACGTATTTTTTCTTTGTTTTTAAATAGCTTCACTAGTAAATCATATCTTAGCAGTTAATTAAATCTAATTTTAATGCCCTGCCGATTTAAAACTAAGTATGTGAAATCAGAATGACAATACGATAATTTAATACCATGGAACTGATCTGATGATGAAACTAGGATGTAGATAATGGAACTCTTCAAATCCTATGCCTTTTAGGCTCATCAATGATCTAAACATTTCAAATCCAGAAGTTTACGTCTGATATCCCACCAGTCGTGACAAATATAACACAACAGGAATATAAAACACTTATGTTTATAGGCCCGTGCCCAGCAGTGGGAGTGGGATCTAATATTGATAAATCCCTTTAGAGTATAGCGTAAACACCGCCCCACCCTCCCTCACCCACGTCCCTCCTCCCTAATTTATAACTGTATTACGAAATTAAACTAAGAGTATGATGTTATTTATATTTTAAATAAAAAAAGACCTGAGAATTTCTATAATATTATAAATGTAAAATTTTGTGAGGATGGATAGATGGATGTTTGTTACTCAATCACGCCAGAACGGCTGAACGGATCTGGAAGAATTTGGCACAGAGATAGATTATAGTCTGGAATAGCACATGGGTCTCTTTTTATCCCAGAAAAAATGTACGGTTCCCGTGGGATACATTTGTTATTGTTTTTCACAGCTAGTTTTATATAAATGATGATATAAAGTCATTTTACCTAGATAGCTTCCCTTATACCAATCAACGAGGCATACAGGGTGGATTTTTGAGACGGGACAGTAAGAGCAAATACCGTAACTGCTCTAGTTACAGGAAAACGTTCCTAGGGGACCATCCATAACTTTTTGAGATATTCCGAACTGCATTCACAGATTTTGGAAAAAATGTACAGTTTAGCGAAAAAATGCTAAAAAACAAAAAAAAATAAATGATGATATAAATGATGATAAAACGGAAAAACGATTATTCAACTCAAAATATTCTTTGTTGTCAAACGATCCCGTCTCAAAAATCTTTATATATATTTTTTTTTTTATTTTATGTATATTTAAATTGTGTGCTTTAGCGGAGTTCAGTGAGGTTTATTAATAAGTCAAAAAAAAAATATTCTGATTTCTCAGAAAATCTTTAGTTATGAATCACTGCTTCAGTTCCTTTTACCAAACCACATTTTTCCACCAAACAGACATACATGCTAATAACCCAAATCCAAAAGATGTTCTAAACATAACCTTAGATCCACACAACATACAAACATTCTTAGAAAAAATATACAAATAAATTTCGAAGGAAGAGATTTCATTTCATAGACAATTTGAATTTAATGCCTACACTAATTAAAGGGTGGCCCAAAATAACGTTGACAAGTGATTTTTCAAATAATTTTATTAACTTTAAACTTAAACGAAATTATGCTATAAATTATAAAAATGCAACTTATTTTTTACAAGAATCCCTATTTGTCTTTAAAATATTCTTTTAGCACGAATGCATAGAGTCAAACGCTTGGTAAAATTTTCCACAATTTTCCGCACTTCCTCAACAGATATTTTGTCCCACTCCCGTGTAAGAGTAGCCTTCAGGTCATCAACAGTTCTATGAGGCGTAGAACAGGTCCTTGCCTCTAATATTGACCATAAACTGTAATCCATTGCATTCAGATCAGGCGAGTAGGGTGGTCATTCTTTTGAGCTGATGAAATCAGGGAAATTGCTTTTGCACCACTGTTGAACACTTAAGTTAACTTAAGAGCTTTAAAGCTCTGTGAGCTGGAGCAGAGTCTTGTTGAAATATCCATGAATGGTTACCAAAGTGCTGTTGACTCCAAGGAATAACCACAGATTCAAGGATGTCTCGTCGGTAATTTTCTTGGTTAATTTTTATACCATTTTATAAAAAAACGAGGGGAGTTTTGCCAGTGGCGCAAATTGCACCCCAAACCACTATTGATTTTGCGTTTTGGCGACGTGGAATGACTGCGGCTGCTCCAGGACGAGTGGAAGACCAGGTCCTGTCATTTTGGTGATTATGGGCTTGTTCTATCAAAAACAATTTTTCGTCGGAGAATACGATATTTTTCCAATTCGAAGCAGCGGAGCGTTGTTTAGGCAAACGACGTCTCTCAAGGCGAACTTTTTTGTCTTTCTCTGTAAGCAATTGCGCTTTTCTGAGTTTGTACGGTATCAATTGGAGATCATATTTCACTATACGCTGCACGGTGGAGCGACTTATCTCCAAGTCTCGCGTCATTTTTCTCACCTTGGTATGTGGATTTCGGACTAATCTTTGTTTGATAATGTGTAGGTTCCTAGCAGTTCAAACAGTCCGCTTGCGTCCTCTCCCAGGACGGTCTCCAATGTTGCCGAGCTCAAAATAGCGTTTAATTGCTGAAGAAACTAGCTGACGACTAACACCAAGAATGTTTACTATTTCACACTGCCGTTTTCCACGCTCATACAATGAAATTATGGCTCCACGCTGCTCTGACGTAGCATATTAAATATATTTTAAAACTTTTTAGCCAACAAACAATATTAAAATGGCGCCAAAGAATGAAGAAAGAATAAACAAAATCAAAAGAGAACGCAAGGCATTCCATTTTTAAAATATTATTTTTTTAATTTTGTCAACGTTATTTTGGACCACGGTGTATAAATATTATGTATTTCTTTTTAATTTTTTTTACGGATTCTCAATTATAATAAATGGGTAAATAATTATTTCTCATAACACAAGCACACATGCAAAACATACAATTTCTCATTTTTTTTTTATTATTATTATTTTTGCAAAATGACATTTAAGGAGATGGTGAAATGTTAACTTACCAACATTTAATTCGGGTTTATGTCTCGCGGCATACAATTCTACAGCTGGCGGGACGAAGTGGGAAACGGGGGACCGATAATCCACGCTTAGAGGTAAGGGAGGCACTAGAAATAAAAAAAAAAAGTTTTTTTTTTACAAAAAGAAAATTAAAACAATCCTATTAATATATAAATAAGAAAATTAAATCCAAATAAGGAAATAAAGTTTTAAAAATTTTATTACCAAGTCGTTTTTTTTCCTAGAGACATCTAAAAATTTAACTTGCCTCAACTTTAATTTTGCCTCCATCTATAATAATTTTGAGTCATATCTTTTACTAATATTATCTAACTGACCTGCCAGGTGTCTAATTTTTAATTTTGTTTGTGATCTTTGAGCTCATACAAAAATAAAATTCTATGGAAAAATCACTTTCTTTTCATTTTGCAGAATTTCTATTTTTCCGGGTATTTTTTTTCATTTTTCCCTCCTAAAAACCTTATACAGACAATTATGAACATTTAAAAAAATTGCTAGAACAGCCTTTCTTCTCGTGTGGTTTTTTATTTTATCCTACTGTGTTTTTATCATTATTCTAAACCATCAATCATCATCAAGTTATTTTTTTTTTTTGGATAAACCAAGCATTTTCTTCTGTAATATCTATATTAATCACTGATATCACACCATTGGGAGTTAAATTAAAAAAAAATCTTGTCATCACAAATACGTTATATATGTATCTATGTATATTTCTGAAGATATTCATTTTTCAGTTTTACATAAATGGTTAAGCAGATTTTGATGAAACACGGCTCTTTTATGGTCACTGACAATATTATTATTATGTAAAGTGGAGGGATTTACCATGTTGAGCTCACTTTTGGGAGTTCCCGATGTTTCGGCACTGTTACAAGCATACCTTTTTTTATTTGAATCCCATAGAACTACAATTACAAGTATTATTTACCGTTGTCCAATCCATAAATATCTCCATTAGGCTCCATCTTCTTCTCGGAAGTCTGCTCATCAGTATTGATCTGCAGAACCGAGTCCAACTGGCTTTCACACAGTGCCATACTTATTATAAATTTACTGAAAATAAAAATTACTATCTGTCAATATATACTGATTGCATATATCTATCAATATTCTATACATTTAAAAACTCGATATGTGTATGTATCAGGGCTCGGAACCGGTTTAAAAGAAAACGGTTTATTTCGGTAATGTAATCAGGGCTGCCAATAGAGACAACTACTGCCAGTAGAGCCAACTTATTTTATACCACTGGGTCAATTATGTATGTATGTATTCAGCCCTTTTTAACGTCTCACTGCTGGGGGCGGGCTTCCCTTCCATACGAAGGGGATCAGGCCATAGTCCACCACGCTGGCCGAGTGCGGGTTGGCGGACTTCACATGTCTTTTGAAAACTTGCTAGGTTCTCTCAGACATGCAGGTTTCCTTGCGATGTTTTCCTTCACCGTTAGACAAGTGGTGTTCATGTTGGAAGTAATTCGCACACGAAAATATCAGAGGTGCGAGACCCGGGATTTGAAACCGCTTCACTCGGTTTCCCAAGCGAGCGCGATACCACTGGGCTACCACTGTCTTGGCTATCACTGACAGAATTTATACCAAAACATATTTTACTATACAAATTAACAAAACTGTTGAGAAATAGTTTTGTGACGAATAAAAAATTTCAATAAAAATATGTAAAAACTAATAACTTTAAATGAAATATACATAAAATAACCATATTTTACAATTTTCGTATCCAATTATACAATCTGGCAGCCCTGAATATAATGGTTAATTCATCGCTGGTTTTTAACCGGTTATTGAAAACGAACGGTTTAGTAAACCGAAATAATAATGGTTAACGGTTATTCTTAGAGAACGTCTGAATTTCGGTTTTAATACCATAATAAACCGGTTAATTCATTCATAAGTAAGAATCGTAATGGATCCTTCTACTAAGCCGTTCACCATTAGCGAAAACGCGCCAAATGTAAGCACACAAAAATCATTTTAAACAGTTAATTCTGTTTATGGAACCTAAATTCGTCTAAAACCATTATCCCGGATTTAAACGGTTACAGAACGTAACCAAACCTTAAACCGAACAGCCTTTCGGTTTGGGGTCAATGACCAAAACCAGTTTAAAAATTGAACGGCTTTCCGAATCCTGGTATGGACTCCAAAACGACTGGAGGCGTTTTTAATGACATTTTCAGACAATCTTCAGATTAGCCCAACGGGTGATCTTGTGGAGTTTGGTAGCGATCGAGAGTCTCAACGCGGGCGAAGCCGCGGATACTGGTAAACTATACATATAGTAAAATTGTAACTAAGCCAAATCTGTACATCAAATATTTTTTGGAAAATCTTATTGAAATATACATTATTATCGATACAGAGGCCGAATCTATAGTTTTTAGAAGTTTTGTCTATCTGTATGTCTGTCTGTTACCGCATCACGATAAAACCACTGAAGGGATTTTGATGAAATTTGGTATGATGATAGCTGGTAATCCGGTTCAACATATAGGATACTTTTACTGCGGAAAAATATCTCATCTCTGAGAAATCGATACTAAACGTTAAAACGTAAGTAGGGACGAACCTGAGCGAAGCGAGGGTGAGTTGCTAATAATAAATAATATTAGAATAACCAACTATAATTCCAAAATAAATGTTTTTACCTAATATGGTTATTTATATGGTATTAAAACAATCTTTTTTTCCTATCTGTCCTATTAATATCAGGAATTGCAAAACTTATTTATATCGGACTATCACTGGCCAATCAAAATTAGTTTCAAAATTAAGGTAAAAAAAATAGCAGCCATTCAGAAAAATTATAGAATATAAAAATTTATAAAATATTTAAATTAAACAATTAAATTGTTATAAGATGATGCTAATATATAATATGAATTATAATTCTTTTTATGTCAGTAAATCATCTGTGCATAGAGCATATATTACTATTATTAATAAAAAAAAAATTTAGTACTGCAAAAATTTATTTTTTATAATATTATGAAATATACTTAATTAAATTATTATATATATATATATATATATATATGTATATGTATATATATATGTATATATATATATATATATATATGTATATATATATATATGTATTTTAAAATATTTTATTTTTGTTGGTAAATTAAATATTAAAAAAAATATGTATATAATCTTGTTTTAAATCAATTTAATATATCACTATTATTTTCAGATTATAATTTTATTAAGACTTATTTTTTTTTGTGCAGAACCCAATTCTTTTTCTAAAATAAAAGTAACCTAAATTACTCCTAACATAACATCAGCTATTTGCCAATGAACATCCCTTGAAATCAGTCCAGCCGTTTCGGAGATTAGTAGGAACTAACAGACAGATGTACAGAAAATATTTAAAAAAAGTTTTTCTTATAAGTACTGTATATAATTTCATATGCATTTAGTAAACAGCTGTTATTTTGACATTACAAACAGATACTTCAATTTTATTTATCTGTATAGATACTTTAAGTTTTTGCTCTCCTTAGAGTTGAAATTTCCAAAGAATTAGGAACATAGTTATGTTGGTTACTCAGTCAAAAATATTTCAAACGAGGTGCAGACTGCAATTTCGCAAATCTTTATATTTATGTAGAGTACATTAGCAAATTATGTCATTCAGATAAATACCTGTTCAAATAATTAAGCTATACTAATTAAGGAAAACCATAAAAATTGTAAATATGGCTTCTATAACTTTGTTTTACACATTATATGTTATACACACATTAAATAATAATTTATTATACAAATATTATATTACTTGCTGTTTTTATTTTATAAATATATTAATATATTTTATAAATATATCATCTAATTAATTCTCTTTAATTGAAATTGTTCAACACTTAGTTGGTATTCACTTTATAAAAATAAAAAAGTTATAAGCATAAAGTGTATTTTACTCATAATTATTTAACTTAATATTCTAGCTAAAGAAACACTACTTTGTTGACATGGTTTTGTTTGTTTAGAAGTTTTTGTAGAACACATCCATCTATAATCATACAAACAATTTCCAATAACATCACAAATACAATGTAATCATGCGTTATAACTTTGTTTGTAATTATATTTCTTATCAAAAGTTGGAAAAGCTGTAAAAACTGTCATTACTTACCCAGTAAGAAACCATCTTGCTTAAACTATAAAAATGCTTTTAAACACTCGTGTAACAGAATAAAACTTGCACAAAAACAACTTTAATACAGCTATTATGTCATTTAAACTTAATTATAACAACAAATATGAGATTTTAAAACAATAAACGTAAGTAAAAACTACACCATTCGATCAATTGTTAAAACTCTCAATGGCTAGACTAAAGGCATATGAAAACACGTAAAACACACGTTATTTATTATTTACAATTGTTTCAAGTACATAATTTCGTTACGAGATTGATTTTAAAAGTGGTTGCAAAAGTTTACGAGTGCGATTACTCGCTATATAAACAATATTCGCAAATCCTACAAACTGACTCTACGTCCATTGCTTTACCAAGAAGGTGAAGCTACTGCCTATGAGAAGTATGAAAAAGATAAAACTATTTTTGTTATGGCAACATTGATGATAACCCAACCCAATTAAAATGAGCTATTCTTTCCATATTAAAATAGCATAAGTCATACCATTTACTACACAGTATTATAATATTTATTTCGTTTAGATAGAGTGGAAAATCGAGTACATATAAATTAATATAACAACCGTGACGCATTCACAACAGTTGCTCATAGCTTCCTATCATATTAACACGTGTTATATATAAAACAACGAAATAATATAAAATCGACTTAAAAAAATAAATGATATTTCTAATGCATTATAAAAAATATTCTGAGTATGAGCCTTTTATATTTAAATTTATATATCAGTAAGAAAAGAGTGATTTATTGTGTAAAATAGCAACATTAGAATGGGTGTGGGATAAGAGAGACGAAGGAAACAGTGTTGAAAAATGGTAGGTATAGATAGGTTCACCGCTGAGTTGGCACTCACAATTACTTTGATAAGGCTATTCACGTTATCGTACTGCGACTTGCGAGGTTATTCATTTTATACGGTTTCACCTTGGCCGTCTCGCTTTAATATTACAGAAAAAAATATAATTTTGAAATAAAAACAATAAAACAGATATAAAAAATGAAAACTGAGGAAAAATTCCAACGTGTTTCAAAGTTGTATAGTGATTTAAATATAATTATTTTGACCTACATTTTTAATAATATTTATGTTGCAATTTAATGATTTATTTTTGTTGTATTGTATGATGATATAAATGTGGTAAGTTTGCGTCTAATTAGAATCGCATCTCTTCATCTTTTATTATTTTTGAAGTTATGAAAAAAAAATACTGTCAATTTTTTTTATTTTTAAATACTTAATTTAGACTTGGACTGTTTGATTTTGATACCAAAATAAAGTTAAAGAAAAATACATATCAGTTAAAAAGCGTTATGATATGAATAAATTTATTTTTTAAATGTTTAACAGTCCTGTTATAAAACCTGTTATATTTATATTTTAAGTAAAAGGACCGGTTAAGTGGATAATTAAAAATCATTCAACTATTTTCAACCATAAAATAAACACGTACAGCACTTGTTCTTTATCAGCCTTCTAATAACCATTGTTATCTAAAATGTTAAAAGTTTGTGGCATTATGATTTTTAACACATAGTGATAGGGTTTAAATTTGTATGTATTTAGATACAATTGTTAGAAATCAATATTTTTAAGAGTGGGAGAGATCAATAAATACGTACCTAGCCCAAATATCTAAGCCGATTTGTTGAAGCGATAGGTTAAAATTATTTTAACTTTATTTCAGCGCATATTACTGTTATTATAAATACGAAAGTTTGTATGTGTGTATGTTTGTTTGTTACTCCTTCAGGCTGTAATGGCTAGCGCTAGACCGATTTGGATGACACTTAGTATACAGATTACAGATAGATTAATTGCTGTAACGTATAAGCTAGAGTTAGACTAATAATTATGCAGATCTGTTATACGTGAATAAATCAAACTTCTAAGAATCATGAAAGGCAAGAAACAATATCTTATAGCACAAGGAAAGTAAAAAATCTTAAAACCGTATATTTGTAGTTGTATTCAGACCTTTTTAACGTCCCACTGCTGTTCACGATCCTCCTTTCAGTATGAGGGGGATCACGCTATAGTCCATGTCTCCAGACAACTTGCTAGGTTCTCTCAGACATGCAAGTTTCCTCACGATGTTGTCCTTCACCGTAAGACAAGTAGTAATCATGTTGGAAATTATTCGCACATGAAAATATCAGAGGTGCGAGACCCAAGATTTGAACCCGCTTCGTTTTCCGCTCCGATCGGTTTTCCAAGCGAGCGCGTTACCACTGGGCTATCACTGCCTTTTTAAAATATAATATTTTACTATCGAATATAATAATTTTACTTTGTAATAACATTCTGTGATATTTTTGTACGTACCTTTTTACGTGTGTATGTTTGTAACTGACTTCTAAGAAGGTCAAGAGATACAGCTGGAAGGTTTTGGAGTAAAACAATGGAGCTTTTTAAAGTATAAACTTAATATCCTATTTAAAGCCTAGGCGACACTGCAGTAGGTTAATTTTGTCAATATGCGACAATGCAAATACCACAAATATTTACGAGATGATGTTATATGACATTATCAGTATGAGAGCAGGAGATAGAAAAAGGCTTTAATAATATACTTAATTGGTTAAAAATTATTTTTTTTTTAATAAAAAAATGATTTTTTTCAGAAATGAGATTTATATAGATAAACTTAAAAAGCAAAACCTTATTTAAATACTAAATTTGATCTACATCGTTAGAGCCGATTCCGAGATACTCGAAACAAATTTGTATAAGTATTTATATTATACTCGCGGTTCACCCTCGCTTCACTCTGGTTCGCCTCTAGAAAAGCACAAATACGTCTATCCCACGGGAACACTTTAATTTTACGGTGTAAAAAGTATCTAAAATGTTGACCGGGGATATAAGGTACCACCATGAAAATTTCATTTAAATCGGTCCAATAGTGTCGGAGATTAATCCGTACAAACAAACAGAGAAACAAAAAGAATTAAAAAAATCTGGATTTGTTCTATTTCTCTTCTTACATCCCCTGACTCGGTTTTTAGCAAAAAAAATCTATGTACAGACATTCGACCCAGTTTTTCGCTACAGTTTTATTATATGTAAGTATGTATAGTATAGATACAAGCTCATTTAAGTTAATTCTAAGATGCACTTCTAATAATCCCTATAATATGTTTTTCCTGATAATAATGAAATACCTACTACGATTGTATTCATTCATTTTATCTATTAGGTATATTATAATCATGATAATTAACATAATAACTAGATCGTTCTTTTTTTATTGAGTGGATGGTTACTAAAGTTTTTAGTTCTATTCCCGTGTGAGGCCAAAAGTAATTGTTATTTCATTACATTCAAATAAAATTCTTACCGAGTCGAATCTGTATATTAAATATTTTTTTGGAAACCTTATTAAAAGAGTCATTATTATCTATACAGAGGCCGAATCTGTAATTTTTAAAAATTTTGTCTGAGTTCCCGGATCTTGGACCTCTGACATTATCATGTGCGAATCATTTCTAACAGGATTACCACTTGCCTTACGGTGAAGGAAGGAAGAGGAAACCTGCATGTCTAAAAGAACCTTCAACCTAGCAAGTTTTTGAATGACAATATGTGAAGTCCGCCCACACTTATCCAGTGTGGTGGACTATGGCCTGATCCCCTCGTATTGAAGGAAGGTCCACTTCCAGCAGTGGGACTTTAAAAAAGGGCTGAATACACTAAAGAAGCGAGGGTGACTCGCTACTCGCTTGTTATACATAAATATTATAGGTCGGGGCTTCAATTCCCTTATGAAGTGAATTTGTATTAGACAAAATCTAGACTAGCATATTAATACGTACTGTTGCTCACAAGAATACTGTATGTGTGAAGATGTTATTTTAAAATTAAACTTCAGAATCTCTATCAACAGACAACAATCGATTAAATAAAAATTGCCTTGTTTCTAAAGAAGCTGTAAAAAAATATTTGAAACTTGAAAGTTTTTTAGCCTTTTTTGTCTAGCCTTTTCCAAATGCACGCCATGCGCATTCACAAAGACCGATACACTCGGAGTCAGAGGAACATACGAAATAAATAATTATTTGAGTTTTTATTACGCTAATATAATAATTTTAGGTAAGATATTCAAGACGCACAAAACTTTGTATTTATGTATTTTATTTATTATTATTTAATAAATAATTTAAATACAGTTTTGTGATCTGGCAACATAACTGATATATCAAATGTCAAAATGACATGAGTCATGCGATTTGCGCAAAAAATTTGTTTTTTATGGAAATGCTTTGTGTTATTGTTGTTTACTAAAAAAGTTCATTATCAATGAATATTTAAATAATATATGTAAACAAACCAAAGTATGAATTAAGTGAATTTTCTATTTTATTATAATTAGATTAAGAAAAAAGCTAAAATGAGCCGCTGTGATTTTAAAATAGTCCTTTTAGGGAGCGAACATGTTGGAAAAACCAGCTTAGTTCTAAGATTCGTAAATTGTAGATTTAATTCTGGAACTCCGTATCAAAATGTGAGTAATGAACAATGTCTTATGTCTCAAACTAAAACTTAAACTAAATTTAAATAGCTTTTAGTTGTAATAGTAATTTTCATAAATAAATATATCTATTGCTGTTTATGTTACTTTGTTGTTGTTTATTATAATGCTACGATATAATTGAAATAAAAGTTATTTCAGTAATAAAAGTTAAGAATTGATTACATAAAAATATATATTTATAAATAAATTACAGATTCATTTTTTATATTTTAACTGAAAACAAAAGAATGATTTAAAAAAAATTATATACCCTATATGCACAATTGTAATGAAAAGACTGAGAAGTGATTGTAAATCAGTTTAAAATACAGAGGTAATAAAACATTTTTTTATTTTATAATAACATATATGTCTATAAATATTTTTTAATTCAGACTATAGGAGCAGCTTTTTGTGCAAAACAGATGCATTCAGATGGCAAAGACTTTAATGTTGGTATATGGGACACTGCCGGGAGTGAAAGGTATGTTTATGGCTAATTCACTGATTTGAACATTCTACATCTGTATATAGTTGTTATAACAAAACTCAAAGGGTTAAATATTCAGGTCTGCAATCCCTCAGAGCTGTGGAAAAATCATAGTTCTAAGTCAAGCTATCAAAAGATACAGTTGTTTATGTCATATATTTTGACACTTGAAAGGGAATCAAAACCTATAGGGTACTTCGCGTCGACCTAGAATCATGAAATTTGGCATAAAGCAATGCCTTATAGCACAAGTATAGGGAAAGATCCGAAAACCGTAAATTGGTAGTTACAGCACAAATACATTTTTAATTATAAATCATTTTTACACATACCATAGAAGTGTAGGCTTCTTTGAAATATGAAAAAAAAACCATAAAAAATATTTAATTTCATTAGCTAATAACTTGTCAGGTTTTGTACCCGAAAGGTACCAACGTCCATCCATCTGTTTGTCAGAGGATTGTATCTCATGAACTGTAATAGATAGAGAGTTGTAATTTTTAGTGCTTATTGCGGTTGCCGCTATAACAACAAATAAATAAAGAACCAAGATGGCGAATTTCAAAGTGGCCGTCGTGCAAATTAAACAAAATCAATTAATACAGTGTTACATTACGTACGATGATACAAAACCCTTCGTGTGCGAGCCGACTCGTATTTGACCGGTTTTATAAAACCCATTATCCTTTCAGATATGAAGCGATGACCCGAATGTACTACAGGGGTGCCCATGCGGCGATAATATGCTATGAACCACATTCTCAAGCGTCTTGGACCAGATTGAGGCATTGGTTGCAAGAATTGAGGACGGTAGAAGAGGTGATGTTTAATGAAAAATGTTTTAGAAAAAATAACAGTTGAAATTTTTTTATATATTGTATTCAGCCCTTGTTAACGTCCCACTGCTGGGCATGGGCCTCCTTTCAATGCGAGAGGGTTCAGGTCATAGTCCACCACGCTGGCCAAATGCGGGTTGGCAGACTTCACAGTCTTTCTAAAACTTGCTAAGTTCTCTTAGACATGCAGGTTTCCTCACGATGTTATCCTTCACCGTAAGACAAGTGGTAATCATGTTGGAAATGATTCTGACTTGCACTTGATTTATTATTTTTTTATTTTGCAGGATTGTAAAGTATACCTCTGTGGTACTAAAAAAGACCTGTTAGATTTAAATGCAGTGGAAAGGGAAGTCCCAGAAGATATTGTAGCGACTTATTCCCAAGGTCTAAATGGTCACTTTCTTACTTCGAGTAAGACTGGGGAAAATGTTGGTGAGTATATATGGTATTGTATTCTCTCCTATTTTAACTCGGCCTTTACTACATAGTGTTAAGTATACATATAATATGTATATCCAATTAATTTTAAAGTTGAAATTTGCGACAGGATGGATGTTCGTTACTCAATCACGCCAGAACGGCTGAACGGATCTAGATGAAATTTGGCACAGAGATAGATCATAGTCTGGAGTAGCATATAGGTTACTTTTTATCCCGGAAAATTTACAGTTTCTGTGGGATACCAATGTGCTATTCCCGACCATAATCTATCTCTGTGCTAAATTTTATCCAGATCCGTTCAGACGTTCTGGCGTGATTGAGTAACAAACATCCATACATGTAAACTTTCGCATTTATAATATTTATGCGATTGAGTATTGCAAAAGTGGCGAGATGAATTTATTGTGGTAGTATTTTTGTATGTTTGTAGCAAATAAAGTCAGAAACGACGGAACCGATTTAAATGAAATTTGGTAAGAAGATAGTGTGAGACCCTGGGGAGGACATAGGATAGATTTTATTCCGGAAATCATCCCCTAAGGGGGTGACAATGGGGGTGAAAGTTTGTATGGAAAATCGATTAAAAATAAAATAATAGTGGAGGATCCATCCCTCCCCATATAACCGAGGGATGCATGAATATTGGGATATTTTTAAATAGGTCTTTAATCCCAAAATCCCATAAAGAGTGATCCCATAAATGCGAAAGATTGAGTAACAAACAAACAAAAAAGTCAAGTGAAAGTCTTTCATGATTTGCTATCAAGCTATTGCAAAAAATAAAATTAACTTGAAATTAAAACTTAAGTTTTTAGAGATTCTTTATTGAATAAAATATTTGATTAATTTTTTTTTTCGTTTCAGATGAACTTTTCCAAAAAATAATCGACGACTGTGCACAAGACTTGAAAGTGATGAGGAGTGTGGAAGAAGCTAGAGTTCAGCTGGAAAAAGAGGAGAGAGAAAAGCAGAAGCAAAAAGAGTATTGTTTTTGTTGACACAAATGAATATCTAGTTTCTGGTGAAAAAAAATATTTTTATCTCGAACAGCGCCATCTATGGAGCTAAATTCTTGTGAGTTTCATATAAAATGTGACGATGATTTAAATTGCGCTCAAAAGTAGCAGCTAGCATTAGCCACTTACAGCCATTTTTTTTTATTAGCGGCGCACGGTGATATTAGTATGTATGGATAGAGGACACTTAAAAAAATGCATATATCATCAATATAGAGCCCTAAAGTGTCACGTTTCCAAGATATTTTTATGTGAGGGTCGCTTATATCAGAACTCCGAGTGTTTATATTTAATTATTATTCCAATATAATTAATGTATATTAATACATATTTATAAATTTGTAAGCAAAAACAAATCTATCCCACGGGAACCGTATATTTTTCCGGGATAAAAAGTATATGTGTTATTTCGATGTATGAGCTATATTATTGTAAAGTTTCATAGTTAAAACCCATTCAGAACTTTTAGCGTGAAAGAGTAACAGACATCCTCATCCTCACAAACTTTCGCATTTATAATATTAGTTATTTTATATGGCGATATTTACCTCCAAATATACTGACAACTTCACATTAAGGCATATTACTATATTTTTTTTTTTAAATGGCTTCTATCCACATACGTCATGTACCCATCGATCAAAAAAGTAAGCTAGATACTCAATCAGCTACAAAAACTACAAAAAATGTCCTCACTGAATGAGCGCTCAAATGTTGATTTGTGAACATTTGAGTGCTCTTTTAATTTGATTTTTTTAATATGAAAATAACTTTAAGCGTTGCATTTATGGTTCAATTTACAATGTTGTATATTTATATCAACTAGAACAATTACCTAAACACAATTGGTGACAGTTTTAAGAGAACTTTTGCATGGGATTGTGTATCTAGTAGTTTTTTGATCGATGCATATACCACTTTTATAATGTGATGTAGGTTTAGTAAAAAAATAAAAATGGCTGAATGTTGGCAATGCCGGTGAAAGATATTTAAAATTAATTTAGCCAAGCTAAAGATTTGAGAGTAAGAACAAACAAACAACATTTTTTTTGCAAATATCCTTTAATTAATATGGAGCAGCTATTTTGGTAAATACTTTTTAATTTAAAAGTTAAATCGAAAATTGTATAATAAATTTATATCTTAGCAAAAAAAAACTCCACCCTAAGTGGTGGAAACATTGTTTAATTTATATGGGACTGGGATGAATGACAGAAACATCAAAATCGAAAGTACACTCGAATTGAATACCTCCTTTCCTCAAATCGGTCAACGCTACAGACTGATAGATCGAGTTTATTTATTATATAATAAAATATGTGATCATCGTGGCTCGATTAATGATTTAATACAACGTCAAATATCTTTTCCGATTTTCTCGCGGTTATATTTTGTATTTTTTTTGAAGTGACTTGTATATGCCGGTTTGTTGTATGGGGAGTAAATTCATATAAGTCGTCATCGACATGGTCACGTGACGTGTTAACGCTAACACTCAGAGCGCCGATAGATGTCGACACCAGATAATTGTGAACAGTTTTAATTTACATAATTTAATTTAAGATCAAACAATTAATTTGAATATCCAAAAATAACAACTGTTTGTTTATAGTTTTAAGTCTTCACTTCGCTCGGCAGCCCTCAAGATTGCTTTTTATAAATATTTTTATTAAATTTATTACACTTTAATAAGAGTTATTGATAAAAAATGAATAAATTCAAAAAAGTGTTGAAAGATACTTCAACTGCACAAATTATTGTATATTTAATAATTGTGTGGGCAGATACTGTCTGTTTACTGTTAAACAACTATATAATACCTTTGTGACATCTAAAACCTTATTATCTTCCGTAACTATCAAAATAAACCCGCGAAATAATCAGAAAAGATAGTTTTATTTTAATCGCTTAAAAACTTTTTTTTTTACAGTCATACCTAGAATATTGTATGTTTTTTGTGATTATTGATTCTGGGTTCGATTCTCGCTTGCAGCTATTTATTGCTTGTTTGTATGATGTGTGAACAATAATAATTTTAAAATATGTATAAGAAGTTGTAATAAAAATGTACGCAAAATAATATTTTATTATAGAGGTTAAATTATAATCGTATTTATTTCAAATTAAAGTATTTAATCATATTTATATGACCGAGTGAGTGGTCGTTATTGAAAACTAGCATTACCCGCGGCTTCGCCTGCGTTTAAACTTCCGATATGGAAGTCTGCCCGATTTGTAGTAGTAGCGTGATGATATATAGCCTACAGCCTTTCTCGATAAATGGGCTATCTAATGCAAAAATAATTTTTCAATTCGGATTAGTAGTTCCTGAGATTAGCGCGTTCAAACAAAAAAATAAACTCTGTCTCTTTGTAATATTAGTATAGATTTGAGGAAAACATATATGAATAGAATTTACCTATATCTATATATATATATATATATATATATATATATATATATATATATATATATATATATATATATATATAAACAAAAAATATAGTTTTCGAAAGACATGCTCAGTCCGCCCGCAATTGGCCAGCGTGGTGGACTATGGCCTGATCCCCCTCGTATTACATACACATACATACATACATATATATAAAAAAAATAACTGTTTCCAACTTTTTTTTATTGATAACACTAAAACTCATCAATATCTACTGAACAAAATAAAAGACAAACAGATGAGAAAAAGGTACTAAACTGTTTTATCTTTGCATATTTGTATATAGATAAAAATAACATGTCTGTTGGTAAACGCTTCACTTGAGAACGGTGGACTGATTTTTTAAATATAATAATTTTTAAAATGCTCTTAATTGTTTTGTCCAGGGTTTCTCAACTTTTCTTCTGTTGAACCTCCCCGGATTAAAAAAAATATTTTAGTGCCCCCCTTTATTTTTTTGTTATAATAAAACACATTATTTTAACGATTTTTATTTATTTTAATTTCGGTAATCGGAATAAGGTTTTGAGGAAATTTAGACAATAATGAAAAGTCCTTTTTTTCTATAGGAATTTTGTATAAATTTAAAGATTGCAAAAATTAAAAAAAAAACATGTAAACAGATGTTATTCTGTCATTTTATTTTAATAAACTAAATAAAATCAGATAGTATTTTAAAAAACCGACTTCAAATATGTTGTTACTTTGCACGCTCACACTTGACCACATTTATTCCATCCTTTAGGGTGGAATTTTGTTTTTAAATATCTTCATATTTGGGTTATTCAATAAATTTAGACATCCTATTTTGAAATTGGCTAAAAACCAAATAGTATTTCTTTATAATATAAAGCATGTATTTCTTGACTGATAATTCTTCTTATATATTTTAAAAGTATTATTTAAATATAAATATATAATACTAGCAATACTCGCGGCTTCGCCCGCGTTTAAACTTCCGATCTCTACCAAACTTCACAGGATTATCCACTGTGCTAATCTAAGATTGCCTGACAATTTCATCAAAATCGCTCCAGCCGTTTTGGGAGTCCATATGTTATTATTATGTATGATCCCACATATAATCATCGATTTTTATATACATATACAAATTAATAATATCCAAATATCTTCAAACAGAACTTTAATTAAAATGATTATTTTAAAACTTGTTTCTCTCGAAGCTTGCCTTGTCTATCCACTGCCATTTTAATTATTTTTCTTGAAAGTAACGGCGCATGATGAAACTACTGTATATAGATAAAGGAGATTAAACAAACAAAAAATAAAACCAATATAGTGGCTTAAAGTGTCACGTTTTCGAGATATTTTGAGGTAAAGATAGATAGATAAATATGAACTAAATACGTGTTGACATGCGTTTATTTTGTTCAATTAATAGATGAATAGAAAAAATCTCAAGACTGACTTATATGACTTAAGAAGAACTTCGAACTGGAAATATCTCGTAAAAGTGACAGTTTAGGTCAGTGGTTCCCAATTTTTTTGGCCACAGAACCCTAATTGATCATAATTTACCAACGGATCCCAATTTCGATAATAAATAAATGGATTGTGTTGTAATTAGAATACTTTCTTGTTTGACTTGAAAGAACAAATCATAAATGAAAAATCCAATATATAAAATTTCCATGTCACAATGTTAGTTACCGTACTCCTCCGAAACGGCTTTACCGATTTTTACCAAATTTTATATGCGTATTCAGTAGATCTGAGAATCGGCTACTATGTATTTTCCATACCCCTAAGTGATAAAGATAAGGGTGGTCCACCCAGAGCCCACCCCAGGGACGAACCCGAGCGGAGCCAGGGTGAGTCGCTAATATACTTATAAAAATAATTTATTGAACCAAAAATACAACTTTCTTATTTAATGTGATGAATTAAAGTTTCATATATTTATTTATAATAGCACTAAAATTAGGTTTCATGTCTGAGAACGTTTTATTGAACTCTCGAACGGAACTCAGAACCCCTGTGACCCTTCCACGCAACCCTAGGGTTCCACGCACCATCATTTGGGAACCGCTAGCTTAGGACACCATATTGTCAATATTTTTCATGTTATACTTCTTGTGGTACGTTTGGAAAAAAATAGAGTAACATTTTTACGATGCGCGCGCACACCGACAGCCAAAAAACGACATGATGAAATAATCTTTAGCTATTTTTGTTCTGTTACGCCAAAGAAGTATAACTACTTACGTGCGTACATAAAAACACACACACGTTTTTTTGTTTATATAAGTGTCATTTATCTAAATATTAATAAAAATCAAAATGGTGGTATAAAGCAATACTTCAAATGTTACAACTCGTTAAAAAATATTAGTTTTAATACATATTTTGATTTCATTTTCAATAATGTATACGATCTCTTAACATCCCAAAGTATATTTTTTTCTTAATTTAATAACCTATATAGTGGTGTTAGGTGTAAATATTAAAATATTATCAAATGTAACCAGAGTTTAATATATTTTTTTTTTAATATTAGTGCCATGTTTTAATATTTATTGGCATTTTCATATAAAATATTTGTTTCTTTTTTCTAAATAAAATAAAATATATTGTAAAGTTTAATGACTTTAGTTATAAATATTAAAAGACTTTTTTGTATTTTTAAATCTGATATGTATTGAAAACATTTTATATGGCAATGTGAAGTATTAATCCATCAGTGTATAAGTTTATAATCAAGACGTAATAAACGAATAAACATACATTACATACATACACTTTAGTTAACATTTATAATTATTGTGTGGTTCATTAAAATAATTAAAATACAATCACTAAATGAAAATTACCATTTTTATATTTATTTAAAAAATTACGTTATGCCACTTTTGTATTGGAACGTCTCGTGTATATTTTTTTCTATATAGTATACAAAAGTTTCAAAGTATATTTACACTAATTATGTACTAATTTAAAGGAATTGTACCAGGTTCGATTCTGAATAAGGAAAATGTATCATTTTTGTTATAATCATTAAAATAATAATAGACTAAGTATAACTCAATAAGAACAAATGTAATTTAATTTATTTTTGCTGAACAATAAACATTTTGAGAATATATTTTTTTTATTTAAACTAGTTCTTGTGTCACAACTTTAGTCGTAGTAGTGAGATAAAATATTTTCATATACTGCTACTACAGTGGCAGTGGTAGCTGAGTGGTAACGCGCTCGCTTGGGAAACCGAGTGAAGCAGGTTCAAATGCCGGGTCTCACTCTGATATTCTCATGTGCGAATCATTACCAACATGAGTTGTCTTACGGTGAAGGAAAACATCGCGAGGAAACCTGCATGTCTGAGAGAACGTAGCAAGTTGTCTGCAGACATGCTCAGTCCGCCCGCACTTGGCCGCCGTGGGGGACTATGGCCTGATCCCCCTCGTATTGGGAGGCCCACCACCATCAGTGGGACGTCAGAAAGGGCTGAATACAGTAACTCAAAATAAATTAAGAAACATGCATCTCAATTTTAAAGACCTATTCAGAAGCTTTACACCTCTCATCGTTGTTCTCTGTTTTTCCGTAATTTGACTACAAGAGTTGTCTTGAGCTTTTGCCACAGCTATTTTATTCAGAAATTAGAAATAATTTCCAAGTAAACTTGCTGTGACAGACAGACATGAAGAAATTATAAGGGTTATTGCCTCTTGGCTATGGAACCCTCAAAGTCAATATATAAAGAAATTATTTCTAAGAAAACTTTGAACAGAGGAAAATTATTGAAAATATCCTTAATGATTGAGCACTAATAAATTAAATTTCGTTTTAAAACAAATTCCAAAACGACTAACTTCAAGCCTCACTAAAGCCTTAAAGGTCACCGTACAATGTTAAGAGTTTATTCACTAAGGGCCTATGCATACGGCAGTTTTTTAACGCGTCGTTTCGGTTTTACTAGCGAGTGTCCCTTACGCAGGTTTTTAATGGATTGTGCTAAAAAGCTTAAAAAGTATTGATATATAAAAACATAGATACACATTTCCTAACAGATATCTCTTCAAAAAGTGGCGTCGACATGTGACGTTAAGTCAAACCAAAGAATGACATTTAATAATCGAAAGTTCTAATTATCGAAACACAAATTCGAATTTACGCACACCACACAAAGTACTTTTTTAAACGAAACAACGTGCGTTTTAATTTTGTCATCCGAAAAGCAATGAACAAAGATATGAAAAAGCGCGTAATTTCGAAATGTGCACTTTTTTTGAGGAAAATTTTGAGACGCTAACTAGATAGACATGTAAGTATCTTGAGTGCTTGTATATCATTAAAGTACAGTCACATCACAAATCATAAATTCACTGACGACGAGTATTGTGAACGTACTCTGTCTCTAATTTAAAAAATGTATCTAAATATGAACGGCAAAAAATGAGTGTACACACAAACGCGATTGAGAGCGCGATCACTACGCATCGGTTTGGCGCCGAACGCGCGTTACGAAGCCGTCGTGTGCATAGGCCTTAACTATTGACTAAGGAAAAGATACTTACATCCACTTCAAAATTACTTAAAAGTGAGTTATAATTCCACCCGTACAATTTGAAATTATCGATTTAACGTTGCTTCACTCAGGTGCGTTTCTAGATATATAGAATCTATAGTTTTTAAAATTTTTGTCTGCCTGTCTGTCTGGGAACGCATCACGAGAAAACCACTGGACAGATTTTGATGAAATTTGATATGATGATAGCTGGTTATCCGGGTCAACATATAGGATGCTTTTTACTGAGTAGTAATAATAGTATTGATTAGTTATAATAGTATTCCGACATCAAAAGTTACCTCATTAAGGATGTATAAGTAAGTTTTTATTTTTGTACAAGGTTAATATATCCTGTAAATACAAATTTAAATCAGTTATGAAAAGAATGTAATCATTACACATGTTATTTGATGCAGAAAAATATGTAAAAAAGTTGTAAATTAAATTGAGGAAACTTTTGACGGATTTTAAAAATTACTTGTATTCGGCCAATGGTTGGTTGTTCGGCCGTAATTCATATTTACCTACGAGTATATATAAAAAAATATTTACAATTATTTCCAAAATGTTTCATATTCCAAAAAAAGTTATAGATAAAGTAAATTAAATTAAAAAAAAACCGACCATCTTGGACCGATTTTCATCAAACATAGCTAAGAACACTACCGATTAATTCACCTTTTAACGAAAAAAAAAACAAAATCAGCTCATCTGTTCGGAATTAGCTACGATGCTAACGAACAGACGCGTTCGACGACACGTATGGCTCAGTTTGTAGTGACCCTACTTGCTGTGCCAGCGGTCGCGGGTTCGAGTCCCGCTGGGGGCATTCGTTTGTGTGATGAGCACGAATGTTTCTACTCCAGTCATGTATAAATATCCATACTTTAAATACATACATATTATAAATATAAACACCCATGACTGGAGTACAAACATTCGTGCTCATCAAACAAATGAATGCCCCCAGCGGGACTCAAACCCGCGACAGCTGGTACAGCAAGTAGGGTCACTACCAACTGAGCCAAACGTGCAAATTGCTAAATACTTTTAAGATATCCAAAATTATTTCCAAGAACAATCAGATTCCTTCATATCTGATTTATGGGAGTTAAACTTTGTATTTTAACTAAGTTACAAACTAAAATTGTACCCTGACTTCAACATCCATTTGTGTAACAATAGATGAAGAAACAAACAATAGCAACCGATATAGATGCTTTTTTTTAATTTATATAGGACAGCCTTAAATCCCTTATAGCTTAATCAATCAAAAAAATGAATTAAAAAACCTAACTGCATAAACAATAAAGCTTGGTTAAACAGAATAATTACATATTTTAATTAAAAAAATACCTACAGCAGACAATTTTAAATGTACTTGCTACCCTAAAAGGTGTTTGTTTTTAATAAAAAATATCCAGGACCACAAATGTAGCACGTGACCTGTTAAATTAAAAAAAAGTTAAAAAAAAGTTTAGTTATCAATATACATACATATACACATAAATACCTCCGTTTTGAAAGTCGGTTAAACAAGTTGAAACAAATCCGTAGAACACTGGAGCCAATATATTAGTTTCCTATTAGATTTTCGGAGTCTGGTCGATTTTAAATCGTGTGTCACTTCATGATGAATTCGGTTCCAAGAGATTCGATATTTATATTATAATGGGGAAAACCCGATTTCATATTAGCTTGATTCATATTAACTGAAACTTTCGTTATTTATAACGTAACTTATAACAGAAGCTATTTACTTGTAGAAAACTTTGTTTTTAAGCATATTGCTTATACGTATGAGCTTTGCATAGTGACAGTTGTTTTGACGACACGTTTGGCTCAGTCTGTAGTGACCCTACTTGCGGTGCCAGCGGTCGCGGGTTCGAGTCCCGCTAGGGGCATTCATTTCTGTGATGAGCACGAATGTTTGTACTCCAGTTGTGGGTGTTTATATTTATAATATGTATGTATTTAAAGTTATATGTGTAGTGTATCAACTATCTAGTATCCATAACACAGGCCTCGTAGCTTACCATGAAACTAGATGGTGTGTGTTAATGTACCAACATATTCATTTATTATTTTATTTACTGGTAGCCCAGTGGTAATGCGCTCACTTGGTGATCCGAGTGATGCTGGTTCAAGTCACGAGTGGGACGATAAAATTACTGACACACTTAATTGAGTATTTTCGTCTTATCATCGAATCAATCAGTAAGTCAACCAAAATATATTGTACTAGCGGCTCAGCCTCGCTTCACTCGGGTTCGATTATAGGAAAGCAAAAATAAACCTATCGCACGGAAACCGTACAGTTTTCCACGATAAAAAGCAGCCTATATGTTATTCCAGACTATAATCTATCTCTGTGCAAAATTTCATCCAGATCCGTTCAACCGTTCTGACGTAAAAGAGTAACAAACATACATACATTCTTACAAACTTTCGCGTTTATAATATTAGTAGGATATAATTCGAATTTTTCCTTAACTTCAAAAACAGTTAAAATTTATTATTAATCTCTTTAAAACCCATTATACCTGTTGTTCGTCAACAAGCTAGGTACTGTGAGACTTCACTACATATTATAAACTAGTTTTTGGCAGCGGATTCGCTTGCTTGATAAGCGGGGTGGGGAGCAAATGTGTCCTATATCCCCAGGATACAATCTATGTCCTTGCTAAGTTTTATCGAAATCTGTTCAGCGGTTTAAGCATGAAAAGATAACAAAGAGAGTTACCTTCACATTTCTAATATTAGTATGGATTAAAGTTTCCACTGCGCTGAGTGTGTGTTTGTCCGGGCTAATCTGAGAAATTACTGTACTGATTTTCATACGGTTTCACCAATAATAAAAGAAATAATCTAGGTAGGTTATTGACTATAATTCATAAACATTTTGCGAAAATAGGTTACCACTTACCGGTATGATGATAATATTAAGTTCGCCAACCCGCAATTGGCCAGCGTGGTGAATCACGGCCTGATTCCTCTCGTATTGAAGGGAGACCCACGCCCAGCAGTGGGACGTTAAAAGGGCTGAATATATGATATTGGTGAATTAAATCGAAGATTGATCCGTTTAAATAACATTGTAAACTTACCAGTTATCACTTACCATCGCTTCGCTCGAGTGCGTCCCTAGGTTTGTGCAAAAAACCCAGTTCAAAAAGAAGAAGCCTCAGATCTGAGAAGAACTGGCGAAAAAAACTCAGCGGGACTATAATTGTTTTTCTATCTACAAAAAATTGTATGTAAAATTATAAATGACGATAATTCTACAACAATGTAGTAGCCTGGAGGCGATCACATCATACTAGGCGTGCCATCTATATAGAATATAGATAAATAAAATTGAAGTGTCTGTTTGTAATGTCAAAATAACAGCTTTTTACTAAATACATATAAAAGTATATAGGGTACTTATAAAAAAAAACTATTTTTAATTTTTTTGTCTGTCAGTTTGTTCCTGTTAGTAACTAATAGCAATTAAAACCCATGAAATTATGACGCACACGAGCAAAGCGAGGATGAGTCGCTAGTCTTCTATAAAATCATTAATAGTATAATAACCTTTAGCACACAAACATTCATTAACTTTTTTTAATCTAGCTAAAGAAGCTTTTTGAACATTATCATTCGTAATTCTATCCTAATGAGAGTTTCATGGCGGAAAAATACAATAGATACTTAACTATTGACCCCACCCAGGACTCGAACCCAAGATCTCGTAAGCTTAGATCAAGATCATAAACGATCCTGACCGATGTCGGTCACGGCGGCTAATCTCATTAGACTAACCAACTGGAGAAGATGTTAAGTGCAGTGTGCGAGGGAGAGAGCACACTAACGTACACTCTCTGTCCCTCTCACTCTCACACTGTGACACTCTGGTGGAACAATACTATACACTCAGTGAGAGTGAGTTTCCAACTCCGGGTTGTTACTGAGAATATCTGATATCTGTTGTTACAGAAAGTTTCCGTAATTAAACTTGACCCGATCCGGGACTCGAACCCAGAACTTCCTGATCTGCGGCTGTACATGTTAGCAACTACACCACCAAGGCAGTTAAGTATTACCACTATAACAACGAGATATAAACTTAATGAATGAATCATTTATTGCGTACCACGTTGTCCGACATCAGTTCTGGGTGGATCTTTGTAGTGGACGGACGTACATGATTAAAAAATATATACATAAAGTGTTAAGTGTTTATTAAGTGGAAAGAAAAGTGTTATGTTATATAATAGGTAAGTGATTATGTATAAAATATACACACTTTTATTCAAGCTTTCTTTATAAAAACCATTTTTTTTTCTATACATATAATAAAATTATGACTGAGTCGAATGCGTAAATTAAATATTCTTTGAAAAATCTTATTGAAGTAATCATTATTATGCATACAGAGGCCGAATCTATAGTTTTAATTTTTTGAGCGGAACCCTAATTCTTTTTCTAAAATAAAAGTAGCCTATGTTACTCTCTATAACATCAGCTATCTCCCAGTGAAAGTGCCATCAAAATCAGTCCAGCCGTTTCAGAGATTATCCGGAACAAACAGACAAAAAATGTAAAAAAAGTGTTTTTCTTATAAATACCGTATATAATTTCATATATATTTAGTAAAAAGCTGTTATTTTGACATTACACACAGACACTTAAATTTTATTTATCTGTATAGATACGTAATTAATTTCGAAATACATACATTTATGTTCTCTCCATTGAAACCAGTCTTGAAACCTTGAGAATGAACTATAAGCTAATTTATTCTAGACTTGAAAAATGAATTCTACAGTTGTTTTTACATTTTTGTTTAGTTTGAGATAAGAAAAATGAAAGGTAAATCAAAAATATATGTTAATATTAGACAAATTATATCTATCTATATGTACATATATAATAAAATTTTAACTGAACTCTACTGCACAATAAATATTTTTAGGAAAATCTTATTGAAATAGCCATTATTATCGATACAGAGGCCGAATTTATAGTTTTTAGAATATTCGTCTGTCTGTCTGTGACCGCATCACGAGAAAACCAATGAACAGATTTTGATGTTTAGTATGATGATAGCTGGTTATCCAGGTCACCATATAGGATACTTTTTACTGCGGGAAAATATCTCATCTCTGAGAAATCTATACTAAACGTTAATTATAAACACGATATATATACGATAGATAATATGAAACACGAAACTTAATGGGCGATTTTAAGGTTCCGTAGCCAAGAGGCAAAAAAAAGAATCCTTATACTTTTGTCATGTCCGTCTGTTTGTATGTCACAGCCATTTTACTCTACCATAGAAGTTATATTGCTGAAATTTGGTAGTCGCTAGACAATTCTGTAGTCAAATTACAAAAAAACTAGCTGTGTCCCGCGGTTTCACGCGCGTTTTTTTTATTATAAACATCAGTTTTATAATAATGTATGAAGGTCTGCCCGATTTGTTGACATTTATGATTACTGCACCGCTCCCTTGGGTAGTAGCATGATGATATATAGCCCGTAGCCTTCCTCAATAAACGTGCTATCTAATGAAAAAAGATTTTTTCAACAAATTAAGAAAATGTCTTAGTCTTAATTTATTTTGATTTATATATTAACTTTAAGTTGCATATCTTTATTAACTACTAGCGACTCACCCTCGCTCAGCTCGGGTTCATCCCTAGGTTGATTCCCCATACAAATTTTCGTCCCCATTTTCACCCCCTTAAGGAAAGATTTCCGGGATAAAAACCATTCTATTTCCTTCTCAGGATATCTAACTATCTTCTAACCAAATTTCATCTAAATCGGTCCAGTAATGTCGGAGCCTATTCAGTACAAACAAACAAAAAATCAATTCGTCCCTCTTTATAATATTAGTATAGATAATTATGTATTACTTTTTGATTCACTTAAATCATTAATTATTATTTATCAACATACTATAATTTTTTTATTTCATGTATAACATTTTTGAAGTTACACTTCCTTTGGGCACGTTTGGAAAAAAATATGAGAGTAAAACTTTTACGATGCGCGCGCACACCGACAGCCAAAAAGCGACATGATGAAATTAGTTGCATTCCGTTTACAAACAGAGAGTTGTGACATACGGGATGAAATCTTTAGCTATTTTTGTTCTGTTACGCCAAAGAAGTATAACTTCTTACGTGCGTACATATACACGTTTTTTTAATTATCGTAATTAATTGTCAATTCAACTTATTATTTCTTATTTTGCTCCCATTACTCCATGTGTTATTTGATTGTGGAAACTTAATTGGTCGATGTTTTATTTTTTAATTGTATTGCATTGTACTGTTTGTTTCCCAGATAAAAAAATAAAATAAAAACCATGATAGTCCATTCAAAATTGTTAAAGATTACTACTAGATTATTGTTAGATATATATACAACCAAATTGAATACCTCTTTTTTGAAGTCGATAAACAAGTGATGATGATGTTCTCCCGACCGATTCCGGCCACGGTGGCTAATCTCATTGAGACTAGCCAAATGCGCAGGAGATATAGTGCAGCGCGTGCACGCGCAGACACAAGTGCACTCTCTATTCCTGTCATTCTCATACTCCGGTGGGACGACTGCTCGACACGACCGGTGAGAGTGGCGGCGCAGGACCGACGGCTTTACGTGCTCTCCGAGACACGGGGGTGAAACACCGCCAGCTTCCCAACTCCGGGCTGTTACTGAGGCTTACTTATACAGAAAGACTCAATAACTAAACTTGGCCCGACCCGGGACTCGAACCCAGGACTCCGGGTGTGCAGCCGTACGTACATGCTAGCCACTACACCACCGAGGCACCGATAAACAAGTACAGACAACACAAAAATATTTTCCCAACAGCTATAATTTATTCTCCATTAACATTTCGTCAAAGCGCTTGGAACATTATTATCTTTTATTACCGTAATCTGCTTTCTTGACAAAACTAACACGAACATAATAATATAACGAAAATATAATGTTAACTAACACAAATAATTACTTATTTTTAACTGAGTGTCTATTCGTCTTTTAATAGGACGAATAAAAAAAATTATTCGTCCCTAGGTTGATTCCCCATACAAAATTTCATCCCCATTTTCACACCCTAAAGGGATGATTTCCGGGATAAAATTATTCTATGTTATTCCCAGGGTCTCAAACTATCTTCTTACCAAATTTCATCTAAATCGGTTCAGTAGTTTCGGAGGCTATTCGGTACAAACAAACAAACAAAAAATCAAATCTTTCCTCTTTATAATATTAGTATAGATATAAATTATAAGGAAGAACGAATAGACTAATAAATAAGAAAGTCGAATAAGTAGCAAGCAAGCAAGAAACAAAAAAACTGGTAAATTTACGTACAAATCGACAATAGTCCGACGAATAATATATATTTTTATTTATGCGATTATTATCGGTGGTGGGGAAGGTTCGCTGGCGGAGGTGTTCCAGATGGATTGAAAAGTTTATTTAATTTTGTATCTTTAATTACATATTTTAATTATTAAAGTCTATAAGGGTAATGTATGACATATATATTGACAAGTCGCTATAGCAACGGTTACAGTTAAAAAATAAGATGCGGGTGATTTGAGGCGGTATGTCCACATCTGCTTTAAGGCGCGAACATGCTCCCCGGGCTTGGATCCTCAGGATCCAAGTTAATCTTCAGAGACAGGCAAAGGACAAATTCTGTTGTAGGCTCTTCGAATTGTTCCAGAAGAAGTAGTGATATCGGCGACACGAGCTATGCCGTCAGGCCCTGGATGTATGCCTATAATTCGACCAAGCAGCCAGCGGTTTGGTGGAAGATGATCATCCTTCACCACGACCAAGTCTCCGATTCGTAGCTCTCGACTGTCTGTGCGCCGCCATTTAGTACGTTTCTGGAGCTCTGAGATGTACTCTTTATAGTATCTATTCCAAAAATGTTGCGCGAGCGCTCGTGCTCTTTGGTAGCGAGGCAGCGTACAAATCTGGTTCTCTCCTTTCAAATCAATCTGAGAGTGGGGCAGCATAATTGGAGTCCGACCAATCAGGAAGTGAGAAGGAGTTAACGGAATCAAATCACTGGGATCGGACGATAAAGGAGTTATAGGTCTTGAGTTGAGGATTCCTTCTATTTGAATCAAGACCGTGTTTAGTTCTTCGTATGTCAAATGTGCTAGAGACAACACTCTTTTTAAATGGTATTTTATTGATTTTACTGAACCTTCGGCGAGGCCGTTAAAATGAGGACTATAAGCCGGAGAAAATTTGAAATGGATCGAGTGCTCAGCCGCATAAGAACTAATGTCATTACTTTTCGATTTGAGAAATTTGGCGAGCTCATTACTAGCCCCGAGAAAATTAGTCCCATTATCTGAGAAGATTTTTGCAGGTTTACCTCTGCGAGCTATAAATCGATTTAATGCAGCTATGAAACCCTCGGAGCTTAAGTCTGTAACTAGTTCAATATGAACTGCTCTTACGGCTAGGCAGACAAAAACGCAGATATACGATTTTATTAATTTACACCCTCTACCTTTTCTGTCGGCTAAATTTATAGGACCAGCATAATCTACTGCAGTGTTAAAAAAGGGAAACTCGCTATAAAGCCTTTCTTTTGGCAAACTAGCCATTAAAGGTTGAATCGTTTTGCCTGAGAATATACAACATGCATGGCATTCATGTGTTACCTTTCGAGCTAGATTTCGACCTCCTATTACCCAGAACTTGTGTCTTAATGTAGCTAAAAGCAGTTGAGGCCCTGCATGTAACAAGATCTTGTGGTAATGTCTAAATAACAACTTGGTAACATAATGTGCTGCATGAAGTAAAACAGGATGTTTCGTGTCATAATCATAATTAGAGTTTGATAGTCTACCACCAACTCGAATTAGTTTTTCATTTGATATGAACGGATTTAAACTTAATGTGCGTGTTTTAATTGGTAGAGGTTTATTTTTAAGTAAAAGTGTATATTCATTTGAGAACATGTCGATTTGCACTAATTTACATAGTGTATTCGTGGCAGAGTTTAACTCAGATACGGTTAAATGTGTAATTAACTTCTTGCCAGGTTGCCTACAATTGTGAAGAAACCGTAGTATATAAGCAGTTATACGTTGCAATTTGCCATAATTTGAAAATTTATAAATAAAATGATCTTGTTCACAAATTACTTTACATTCAACTTTAGTTTCTGGCAAAATGGTGGGTGTAAAATTTGGTTGATTTGGCCATTCAGACTCAGGGTGTAATAAGAATGCTGGGCCTGAAAACCACAGTTTTGAATTCTGTAACTGTCGCGCATTACATCCTCTTGAGCCAATATCAGCTGGGTTTTGATGAGTAGGTACATATCTCCAAGTGTCTGAGTCAGTATGTTCTGTTATTTCGTTTATTCTATTTAATACGAATGATTTTAATGTCGATTTGGGAGCTCGAATCCATCCCAGAACAATAGTTGCATCACACCAAAACACACTACGGTTCACCGTTAATCTTAGAGCAGTAACTACCTTTTTTGACATTCTAACAGCTAATAAAGCACCGCAAAGTTCTAGTCGTGGTATAGTCATTGTACTTTTCAGGGGCGCTACCCTACTCTTTGCCATAACGAGATGAACGGTAATGCTGCCATCTGTGGAGGTGGAGCGTAAGAATATACAAGCACTATAGGCATGCTGAGATGCATCGCTGAAGGCGTGAATTTCTATAAATTTTGGCGAGTTACACAATATGTGACGTGGAATTGAGATATCATTTATTTGTACAAGTGAATCCATGAATACTAACCAATCTTTCTCAATTTCTGGAGGAAGGGGATCGTCCCATGAAATTTTGGAAGCCCATAGTTTTTGTAGGATGATCTTGCCTTGTAAGATGCAGGGATTAATCAATCCTAACGGATCAAATATTTGTCCCACAGTAGACAAAATTGATCGTTTGCTTGGTTTGTCACGTGACGAGTCAAAATGGACCGAAAATAATAACGTGTCCAATTTACAGGACCATCTTAAGCCTAAAGTCTTTGCATGGTCGTCATTGACTAGTTTGAGTAAGCTGTCACTTGCATCATCGCCTTGAATAGCATGCAAAATATCTGCGCAGTTCGAACGCCACTTTCTTAAGTTAAATTGTCCTTTTTTAAGCTCAGAGGTTATACTTTGAACTATGTGTATCAGCGTGGATTTAGATGAATGACCTCCGATGTAATCATCAACATACATATCGTGTAATATAGCATCTTGTACTAACGGATCACTACATTCATGACCTAGCTGTGCAAGACAACGTGTAGCTAAATAAGGAGCAGATGCCGTGCCGTAAGTTACGGTGTTAAGTTTGTATACTTTTATTTCATGACTAGGGTCAAAACGCCAAAGTATTTGTTGTAAGTATCTTTGATCTTCTGCAACAAGTACACATCTATACATTTTTTCGCAATCAGAAGTAACGACGTACTTGTGTTGTCTAAAACGAATTAAGATTGAAATTAAATCGTCTTGTACAGTCGGACCTATACTTTGGATATTATTAAATGATATTCCTGTGGTAGTTTTGGCGGAGGCGTCGAATACAACTCTTAGTTTCGTTGTAAGACTGGACTCACGCAAAACACCGTGATGAGGTAATATATATGAGTGTTTTTCATTAGAGCTAAAGTAATTCGTATTTACAGACATATGACCAAGATCAATATATTCTTGTATAAAGTCACAATATCTTTGCTTAAGTAATGGATAACGTTTAAACTTTCTTTCTAAAGACTGCAATCGAGTCAATGCCTGTTCATACGAATCACCCAATACCTCCGGAGATTGTGTTAAGGGAATGCGCACAACGAAACGACCATCTTTTTGACGTTTGGTTGTCGTAACGAAATGTTGTTCACACTCATCCTCTTGTTTTGTTGTTTTACGAGGTGAAGATATGGATTCTAAATCAAAAAATCTATTAAGCTGGTGTTGAAGCTCAAGTTCGTTTACAAAATTGCAATGGACTGTATTAACGCGCGTGTTTTTTATATTTGATTGTGTGTACATAGCACCAGACACTAACCAACCAAATTTCGTATTACTAAGGATCGGCCTATTTTTACCTAACTCAATACGTTCGTTACCCAATGTATTCCAAAAAACATCCGCGCTAAGTAACATGTCTATTTCAGACGGTGAATTAAAGCTTGGATCGGCTAAACGTATGTTCTTAGGAATATTTAATGACTTAATATTAAAATACGTGGCCAGCAGCATTTGAGTTATATGTGATATAATAAAACAAGAAATGTCTGTTTTATACGTTTCAGTCCTAGAAGATATGGTAACAATAGAACGTTTATTAATGCAAATCGCTTCACGACTTAATCCTTCGACGGTTGTCGAAGTTGAATGAAAAGGAATCTTTAACAATTTACTTAATTTTTCTGTAATAAAGTTAGACGTACTACCGTTATCAAGTAAGGCGCGAACAGTGTGCCATTTACCATCGCCACCAAGAACGTTAATGAGTACTGTGGACAGAAGAATGTAACAATTATGAGTGGATGATAAACCAACATTAACTTGATTTGATTTGTCATCATTAATTGACTGCGAATCAGACTCGACGTCCTCAGGCGCCGGCGCCGCCAACATGACATGCTTCTCGCTTGTAGTGGTGGAGCTGGTAGCGGCAGATTGTTCTAGTGTATTGGGTGCTGAATCGTCAATATGCAATAAAGTGTTATGCCACTTAGCGCAGACTCTGCATGGACCGAACCTACATCGATTTACATCGTGTCCCTGACGCAAACAATTGAGGCAAAGTTTCATTTGCTTTACTTTATTTAATTTGGCTTGAACAGTTAAAGCCTTAAATTTAGAACATAGGTAAATAGCATGATCTTGTTTGCAATAAGGGCACATATATGAACGTTGTGTTTGTACGTCAGACTTTGCAACTAGTGCACGGGACCTAATTGGTTCGGAGTATCTGTGTTTAACGTGTATTTGATCTATGGTTTCTAATAATCCTGCGCGATTTTGTATAAATTTGATAAAGTTTTCTAAATTTGGCATTTTATCTAACTCATTTAAATATTCTCTCCATTTCCTGTTTGTGACGTTATCTAGTTTACTAGAAACCATGTGAATTATGAGTAGATCCCAGTTCTGTGTACTAATGTTTAAAGTTTGAAGACACCTAAGGTTTTTATTAATGCTATCAATTACATTCCGTAACGCAACAGATGACTCTCTTATAATGGGTTCAATGTCAAATAATGCCTGAATATGATTGTTTATTAGAACCTTATTATTATGAAAGCGATCACACAATAACTGCCATGCAATGTCGTAATTGTCGGCGGAGAAATCTAAAGACGTAATGACGTTTGCGGCTTTGTCTTTTAAAGATGATTGTAGATAATGAAATTTATTTATCTTCGGTATACTATCATTAGAATGTATAAGTGACATGAAAGTATCATGGAATCTCAACCACTCGTCATAACGACCCGAAAAGGTAGGTAGGTGTATCGTAGGTAACTTAAGACTAGGCCTAACCGCCGTAAGCACAGTGCCAGATAGAGAATCAGCCGACCCCTGGTCGTCCTTGCCCGGCTGCGCAGAAGTAAACCTGCTCGCCAACTCTCGCGCTTTGCCAACAGTAGCGAAGTACTCGATTTCAAACTTCTCACGATACTCATACTCCTTTTCACACTCGGTTTCTGAAATGTTTGGAAAACTCTCTATTTCAATTTGTAAAGCATCATATTGATCATACCATTCTTCAATTCTTGATAATCTAAGGTTGAGATCACTTATTTGTGATTTATTTGGCGTTTCACAAGCGCATATGGACTCTACATAAGAGCCGAATTGAGTAAGCTTTGCTTTATATGATGCTCGCTTTCTTCTTAACTCAATTAATGTAGACATAATGTTTTATAAGCTGAATTATCATAAAGAAATAGATAACGTATAATGTTTGCGGGAATATAAAATTCCCTTATATTAATGTAACGATAGGAACAATAACGCTCGCCTTTGAATAATCTTCCCGCTGTCTCCGTCTTCTATGTTAATCCGGCTCGAAGGACCACTTGGTGGGGAAGGTTCGCTGGCGGAGGTGTTCCAGATGGATTGAAAAGTTTATTTAATTTTGTATCTTTAATTACATATTTTAATTATTAAAGTCTATAAGGGTAATGTATGACATATATATTGACAAGTCGCTATAGCAACGGTTACAGTTAAAAAATAAGATGCGGGTGATTTGAGGCGGTATGTCCACATCTGCTTTAAGGCGCGAACAATCGGACGAATAGCAACAACCTCCTTTATTTATTGTTCGTACTTTAATAGAACGAATATTTTTTTTTCGTCCTTATTTTAAGTATGAATTGCAACACCATTAAATAAAACATTTTTTTTCGGTATTTTTTGCGGATTTATTTCAATTTTTGGTTGCCGACGTTTTGTATCTTTTACAGCAATCATAGTATCCTCGGAGACCAGACCAGATAAATCTGCGAAAAAATAAAAAAAAATTGTTTTATTTAAAAGGTTCCTACACAAAATGCTCGGCTAATACAGCAATCGGTTAGATTTTATCTTATTAAATGTCTTTTTTAGTATCATAATTGATTTTTAATAACCTCTATTACGTTATGTTATAAAATGTTTGTTTGATACTACTGACTTATCCTAGTTTCGCTCGGGTGAATATATATTAATATATACAGATAAATAAAATTGAAATGTCTATTTGTAATGTAAAATAACAGCTCAACTAAATGCATATGAAATTATATACAGTACTTATAAGTGAAGCACATTTTTTAATTTTTTTGTCTTTCTGTCTTTATGTTTGTTCCGGCTAATCTCTGAAACGGTTGGATTAATTTTGACGGGACTTTCACTGGCAGATATCTGATGTTTTAAGGAGCAACTTAGCCTACTTTTATTTTAGAAAAAAATAGGGTTCCCCCCTTAAAAATTAAAATGGTAGTGACGGTAGTGAATCGCTATTTTACTAATAGTAACAAATTTTATCCAAATCCGTTGTTTAACCGTTCAACCGTAAACGTTTCACAGACAAACGTACACACGTGCAAACTTTCGCATTTACAATATTAGTGTAATTATTTACAATACTTCATTAACTTAATAAACGAAAAATTTCCTT
This sequence comes from Brenthis ino, assembly GCA_921882275.1. Taxonomy (NCBI): domain Eukaryota; kingdom Metazoa; phylum Arthropoda; class Insecta; order Lepidoptera; family Nymphalidae; genus Brenthis; species Brenthis ino. The sequence goes on from OV170229.1 coordinate 6,633,330, forward strand.
TGTCTCGATAGCTTGTAATTCTTATTCCGGCAATGAGTTTGCCCTTCAAATGTCTTCCGGAAAACCCTTTTTAATACTTGCATCACCAGTAAAGATTGTTGGAGAATGTTTTGTACAATTTTAAATAAAACCGTCTTTTCGGATTTTTTCTCAGATTTATTTAGATGTTTGGTTTCCAAAGTTTTTAATTCTTTACAGCGATCATGGTCATGGGAGAGTTTCGCGTTATTGAGACGAATCTAATAACAATAAGATACGAATAATCAAAATCGGTTAAGCTATTTAGTAATTACAAGGGAACATAGGGTCGGACTCCAGGTTGTTATTGAGGCTAACTAAACAGAAAGACGCAATAACAAAACTCGAACCCATCCTTCGGAGTCCGGATATGCAGTCGTACATTCTTGTAACTATACCACCAAGGCATATCGGCAAAATCAAGAATTGGTAAGAAAAGCGATTGTGCTAGCGAAGTTTTGGTGGAAATATAAAGAAAGTTACGCAGTCACTGAAAAGATGATATTGACTCAAATATCTTTCTAGTCGCCTCGCTTACCTACATACAGATCAAACACGTAACCCTCCTTTGGGCTGCGCAGTCGGGTAACAGTCGGGGAAGTATTATTCGAAGTTTATGGGGTTTTTTGAAATAATTACATATATGTACTATAAAAATTTGACCATAATTATAATTCAACATTTGAGGAAAACATATACATAATATGAATGGAATTTGCCTACCTATATAAAAAAACAGTTCCAAATTTTTGTTACGGAAATAATTAAAGCTCGTAAATAGCTAACAAACAAAAAAAAATGTTATTTAAAGTCGTCGGGGGACCCCCGCCAGGTACGTTTCTCACGCCTCTTCTTCAATTCCGAATGTAATTTGATATAAAGTGTCTATTGGCACACTCAATGGATATAATACTTTAGCAATCCGAACCCTTAGAGGAACGGATGCCAAGGCAGTCCATACAACCAAGGGATTGCTTCCACGGTCCACTCTGTTATCAAAGAAGTACTTGGAGCAATTCGAATGGCACGCCACCCACAGAGGTGTGCCTTCCAGTACGTTTCTTGGCTTTGCGCCCGTCTGAATTGCCAGACGCTATAGAGCTCACCACCACGATCGCTTACGCACTCAACCACGATGCCCCGATGGCAGGTCTCCGAAGCAGGCCACAACAACCATGGGGCTGCTCCAACAGACTTCTCTGCTATTAGACAAGTACCAGGAGCAACCCGCATGATCCACAACCAACCGAAGCGGGCCACCTCCATGTGCGTTTTGTTAGCTTCGCGCCCGGCTTTATTGCCGAACGCTAATGAGCCTACCACCACGACAAGGTGAACGTACACCAGGGCACGTACACAAGGGGTACAAGCTGCGTTGAGGTCTGAGGAACTTCGTCCTAAAAAGACAATCGTTTGACAAACAGAGGAGAAAAGGTACTGAACTGTTTTGTCTTTGCCTATTTATATATAGATAAAAACTTTGAATTCCTAATTCATTAAAATTGGGTATAGACGAAGATATTTCATAGCATAGAGACAAAAAAACATACATATACAAATATACATAAATGCTTAATTGCTACCCTGTATGCAATTGTTTTATTCAAAGCAAAAAAAACCCAAATAAAACAACAGCTAAACTGAAAGAACGGAAGTCTCTCCCGTGACCATGATTGCTGTAAAGCATTCGAAACCTCGGGAACCAAAATTCCAAATAAATCCGCGAAAAAATCCGAAAGGTAGTTTCATTTAGAATGTCAAATATTCACATAAATCTAAGAAAGTATCAAGAAAAACTGGTTAAAAGTAAGTCGATCTGCTGCTAGAAATGCGGATTCTTAACCGTTATTATTTTATTTAGGGATCAATAGCCTACCTGACTTCGGTCCGGTGTCCCGATAAACAGACAGCGACACTTCGTGATAAATATTATCATTAAATATTAATATTTTTTGGAAAAAACCGAGCTAAGTCTCTTGTCACCAATAGACGACATGTTTGGTTCAGTTTGTAGTGACCCTACTTGCTGTGCCAGCGGTCGCGGGTTCGAGTCCCGCTGGGGGCATCCATTTGATTTGATGAGCACGAATGCTTATACTCCAGTCATGGGTGTTTATATTTATAACATATATGTATGTATTTAAAATTATGTGTAGTGTATCAGCTATCTGGTATCCATAACACAGGCATCGTAGCTTACCATGGAACTAGATGGTGCTGTGTGTTAATGTACCAACATATTTATTTATTTTATTTTTCAAAATATTTTATTCAGCAGTAAATTATTACAATATTTTACTGAACGTCATGAGTCTACTACCAGTTCGGAAAGAAGAAGCCTCAGACCTGAGAAGAATTAGTGAAAAAAATTGAGAAAAAAGTATATATATATATATATATATAAAAGAAGAAATCAAACACATAACCCCCCTTTGGGCTTCGCCGCAGTCGGGTAAAAGATAACAAAAATGTCATAGATTAGCAAGTTTCATATGAACGTTTGGTTTTCGCTATCTGTAAGAGCCTGATTTTAAATTTGCACCTATCAAATAAAGCTTTTTTCGTATTTTTACAGGATTTTATTTTACTTTTTTATTTTGATTTTTCGATATTTTAAGGAACTTCGGTGCCATTTCTCTTTTCTTATCATTTTTTTTTCAGAATCTTTAGTCTCTCCCGTAACAAAGCATTTGAAACATCTACACACTTAATAAAATTCTGAGTTGAATCTGTACATTAAATATTTTTTGGAAAATCTTGTTCAAATAGTTATTATTATCGGTACAGAGGCCGAATCTATAGTTTTTAGAATTTTGTCTGTCTGGGAACGCATCACGAGAGAACCACTGGACAGATTTTGATGAAATTTAGTATGATGGATGGATGATAGCTGGTCATCCGGGTCAATATACAAGATATTTTTTACTGCAGGAAAATATCTCATCTCTGAGAAATCTATATTAAATGTTAAAACGTGACTAGGGAGGGACCCGGGCGGAGCGAGAGTGAGTCGTCGCTAGTTGTAAATAAAAAAGTAACAGAAAAAATCGTTTTATTTGAAAGAATAAAATCTAATTTAAATGAAAATCCTGTTACACAAAAATTATGTGATTTTTATCTTAGAAATAAAAAAATAACAAATAACTCAAAATGAAGTTACTTAGGAAAGATACTCGAATAATTGATAACAAATGAAGAAATACAAAATGTACTAAATAATAAAAATAAAATACAAAGAATGCAATATATTACGTTTTTATATGGTCGATGAATAAATTATGTTAATACTTGTATTTCTGGTTATTAAAATATGTATAATGTATACGAAGTTCAACCCACCATGAACCAAGCAATTCGTTTTTATACCCTTACGTTTTAACGTTTGGTATAGATTTCTCAGAGATGAGATATTTTCCCGCAGTAAAAAGTATCCTATATGTTGACCCGGATAACCAGCTATCATTATACCAAATTTCATCAAAATCTGTCCAGTGGTTTTCTCGTGATGCGTTCCCTGATAGACAAACAAACAAAATTTCAAAACTATAGATTCGGCCTCTTTGTCCATAATAATGACTATTTCAATAAAGTTTTCCAAAAAATATTTAATGTACAGATTCGACTGTTAGAATTTTACTATATGTATAGACTTACCGTCACCCGCCCGATTTGCTGATGCGTACGTAAATACCTTTAGATTTTTTGCTTATAAATTAAATATTTAGATTAAATAAAAAAAACAACAAATGAACAATAAAGTGTGACGTCTTTTGTTTTTATTGGCGGGAAAAAATATTTATGAAAATAAATTTAAAAAATGGCGAAGAGTGTAATTAGTGATTTTCAAAAATATATAGCCTAGAACCATCTACAAACGATCTTGCGTCGATTGGTCAAAGTCCCATACCGATACGTTCAGTAGTTTTTACGTAATTGTCTTACAAAGGAAAGGCCGTTTAATATAAAATTCCCGTGTCACGATGTTGGTCTGCGATGAACTCCGAAGCTACTTATTCGATCTTAACGTATTTTTGAAGTTATACTTCTTTTGGGGCTTTTGGAAAAAAATCTGAGAGCAAAATATTTACGATGTGCGCGCACACTGACCGCCAAAAGTGACATGATGAAGTTAGCTGCGTCACTTTTACAAACAGAGAGTTGTGAAATACGGGATGAAATCTTTAGCTATTTTTGTTCTGTTACGCCAAAGAAGTATAACTTCTTAAGTGCGTACACACACACGTTGTTTTTTTCAAAATGTGTGATTTGTACCAATTTAAAAGATAAGGTAATTTTTATCCCGATAATTTAAATTTTTTATTGCTAAATTAATAATTTCCATATGTGTGCCACATCAAAGCGTGGCCGGGTCTGTTAGTATACATATATAGATCACATCTACACATTTCTATATGTAACATAGTTTTGCCATAAATATTTGTTACAAAGAAAAAATCATTTTTTCTATTGCACGTAACATTTATTACTATTACAGTGTGTTAGTTTAATACATTAATATAAAACCATTAAAAATGTATGTATTTACTATACTATAAATGCGAAAGTTTGTATGTATGTCACTCCTTCATGCAGAAACGGCTGGGCTGATTTGTATGAAATTTAGTATATAGATAGAATATGAGTTACACTAACACATAGGCTACTGTTAGTAATAAAATTTGCCAGAAGATGGCGCTACTTGTATATAATATTATAAATATAAAGGACATACTGAGAGTAAAGAGCTAGTTTTTAAAATATATATCCGTATTTATACAATTTCTTTCTTAACAATTAGCGCACTTAAATCTTTGTTTCGGCTCTAATGTACTGGCTAAACTCAAACGGGAACCCTTTGTTGTTCCCGGAGATAAAAAGCATATGCTAATAGCTTATGGCTTTTTTATCCATTTTTTTCCATCCTTTCTTTATCCATGGGGTTCAGTGACAAACGAGCAGACAGATACTGATGGAAAGCAGTACCTGTCGCCCATAACACCTACGGTTCATGCACTTAGGTTTTATATAACAAAAATGCAGAACCGCAGGTGCGTTGTCACTGTGAGGACTGAGATGATATGCCTCTTGCCTGTAATTGTGCAGGCTACCTTATCCTTCAAACCGGAACACAACAATGTAATAATTGTAGCTTGGCGGGAAAAATATATAAGGGGGTGGTACCCATCCAGTCGGACTCCTCAGGCTTGACAGAGTCCTACCACCGGTAGAAACCCGGTATACCCGTTATAGAACATCTCGCAAATATTATTTACGCCGTTTTGCTTCTTATACAGTATCCTGTGAAAACTCTTATTATTTTATTACAAGATCGCTTGCGCACATTTTACTGCACCCCAATAAATAGATTATAACTCAAGTCTTATACCATGAAAATACCAAGAAAAAATCAGCCATAAATGTAGGATATATGCATTTTAAGCGATTTTAAAGTTTATAAACCAATTTTTTTTCTTAAAATATAAACTACTTCTTATTTAAGATATTTTTCATTATAAAAATTTCACGCTTTGCCATGGAAGACAAAAAAATATCTTCCTGGCCTTACCACGCCTCATCGTATGGTGCAGGAAGCCATCTGAGAGAACCTAGCAAGACATGCTCAGTCCGCCAACACTTGGCCAGCGTGGTGAGCCATCGCTTGATCAGCCTTTCATTAAGGGCCCATACCTAACAGTGGGGCGTTAAACGTTAAAAGGACCCAATAATTGTATTATTATAATAAAAAAATGTAAACTCATTATAAAATAAATGTTAATTCCATAATTTTATTAAGAAAATGTCTATGAAACATGTCGTAAACATCAATTTTCTTAGATGCTACATAATTATTGGTACTTACGTAGAAGGACAATCATTATTTCACTCACGAAGATCATCGGTGGCAAGTTACGTCTTACTCAGTATAGAAACGCTTATGCTATTCTACGGTCATTATGAGCATAGTCTACTAATCCACTCTGTCGTTTAACACAGCGGTTCCCAGATGGTGGTCCGGAATTCTAGGGTTCCGGGGAAGGGTTACAAGGGTTCCGAGTTCCGTTCGAGAGTTAATTAAAACATTCAGACATGAAGCTTAATTTTAGTGCTAGCTTACCCTGACCCTGAGACCCTGGAAAGGACATAGGATAGGTATAGGACATAGGATAGGGTTCGTCCATAGGTTGATTCCCCTTAAGGGATGATTTCCGGGATAAAAAGTATTCTGTGTCCTTCCCAGGCTCTCAAACTATCTTCTTACCAAACATCTAAATCGGTTCAGTAGATCCAGAGATTACCCCCTACAACGTCACAAACTCACAAACTTTACCTCTTTATAATATTAGTATAGATTAGAGTTCCGCTCAAAAAAATTACGTTACCTAGGGACACAACCGGCCTAAGCGAAAGTAAGTCGCTTGTACATTATACAATAACATCGGTTTAACCCATTACTTGGTATTTAAATAATTATATATACATACACACATACATACACATACATACATATATATATATATATATATATATATATATTTAAATGACTTCCTATTCGCTCGTGTAGATGTTGTTATGGGAAGCTGCCCACATTCTACAGATAAAAAATACTGATACAGTAGGTATAACCAGTGATCCGCCCATCACATTATAACTAATGCGAAAGTTTGAATGAGTGTGTGTTTGTCACTTCTTCGCGTTGTAACGGCTAAACAGATTTTTGACGACACGTTTGGCTCAGTATGTAGTGACCCTGCTTGCTGTGCCCGCGGTCGCGGGTTCGAGTCCCGCTGGGGGCATTAATTTCAGTGATGTGTTTATATTTATAATATGTACGAGTATGTATTTAAAGTTATTTATGTGTAGTGTAACAACTATCTGGTATCCATAACACAGGCCTCGTAGCTTACAGTCTACCACGCTGACCAGTGGTAACTGGTAACACGCTCGCTTTGGAAACCAAATTAAGCGGGTTCAAGCCCGAGTCTCGCACCTCAAATATTTTCACATGCGAATCATTACCAACATGATCACCACTTGACTTACGGTGAAGGAGAACATCGTGAGGAAACCTGCATGTCTGAGAGAACCTAGCAAGTTGTCGAAAGACATGTGAAGTCCGCCGACCCATTATCTTCGTTACGCTCCGTCTATTTTATTCAAATCGACAATTCTCAAAATAGCAGATATAAACATACCGCAAAATATTAAAACAAAAATCCATTGACCCGCTCTAAACTGAAAGCTACAAAATTTGAAAGCAAAATATAGTTTTCGTATATTGAAAGCTATAAACTTAAAACATTGTTTCGATAATCGAACCGCGACCTACCTCATTTCGTGCCCCAGACGTCCATTATCTTATGTAGGTAACATCGTCGCAAACTAATCAATTTTACTGTTACATTCATTGTTCTATTGATCTTTGGCTCTAAAAAAAGTAGATTAGTATGTCGGGAGTATTTTTCCAAATAAGTTTTAACCGACTTCCGAAAAGGAGGAGGTTCTCAATTCGTCGGATCTTTTTTTTTTATTATTCACCTGTTACTGACTGTATCAAATATTGGATGTCTATATGAATCTTGAACTTGTTGTTTCTAGGGTTTCATAGTCAAATACTAAAACGGAACCACTATAATTCCATCATGTTCATCTGTCTGTATGTCGCAGCTATTTTACTGAGAGATTATTGAAGCCATATTGCTGCAATTTTTATTATTTATTTATTTAATACCCCTTATTAGAATTAACAAAATTCAGTGGGATACAAGTATTTTTGTATTCAGCCCTTCTTAGCGTCCCACTGTTGGGAGTGTGACTCTCTTTAAGACGAGGGAGATCAGGCAATGTCCACTACGCTGGCCAAGTACAGGTGGACTTCACATGCCTTTCAAAAACTTGCTAAGTTGTCTCAGACATACAGGTTTCCTCACGATGTTCTCCTTCACCGTAACACAAGTGGTGATCATGTTGAGAATGATTCACACATGAGAATATCAGAGGTGCGAGAACCGGGATTTGATTCCGCTTCACTCGATTATCCAAGCGAGTGCGTTACCACTGTGCCACCACAATCTCAGGAATATAAATATTTGCAAAACATACTCACATACGAGTCAGTGGTTCTTAAAAAAGATAAATAATTAAAAACATGTTATAGTAAATTGTGTGCTAAAACCAGAATGGGCTGACCTTTATTCAGCCTTGTTTAAAGTTCAATGACTCAAAATCGACAGGAAGCAAATCTGCTACGATTACATTTAATATAGAAAAGCAGTATAATCGAGTCTCCGTCATGAAAATGGCTCAAGATGACGCAGGTTCGATTCTGAATGCGACAAACTTTACGTCTTTAATTTTTTTGGCGACTTCAATAAAGGTGTTTTCTACTTTCTTTGTATGTTACGCCTTTATTGTGTATTTTTTATGTTTTTTATTTTAATGAATATTTTATATCTTAACTAGTGTTTCTCCGCCGCTACGCTCACGTGCTTTATACAGCCAAAAATATAAATATATAAAACCTAAGAATTTGGTTTTTGGTCATCTGAAAGCGGGCGGAGCCGCGGGCAATGCTATACATATAATAAAATTTTAACTAAGTCGAATCTGTTCATTAAATATTTTTTGGAAAACCTTATTGAAATAGACATTATTATCGATACAGAGTCCAAATCTATAGTTTTTAGAATTTTTGTCTGTCTGTCTGTCTCTGTCTGTTTGTTACCGCATCACGAGAAAACCACTGGACAGATTTTGATGAAATTTTTTATGATGATAGCTGGATAGCCGGTTCCGTTTTTGAGAAAAAATACAAAAACTGCAATGTAAAATCTATGTAAAATCAATCTATGCAGGTGTTTTTTCTGAAAAAAAAACGTATTTTTTATATTTTTTCCAAAAAATGCTAAGCGGAACTCTGTCGCCCTGATACTATCAATAACAAAGATATTCAATCCTATGCTCTAACTGTTCTTGAAAGAAAGACCAAACAATGCAAAGTAAAATATAACCTAACCCGAGACCAAATTTATCTCGTGAGATGTCAAGATGCTGTATAACATACTTAATACTTCTTATGTAAAACAGGGGATTGGTTGGTTGCTAATAAAATGAAAATATATGTGCCCATGCGCAGGTACCTGATATAAGTTAATTTTTTTCATTTTTTTTTCTTCTTTTGCAGATACATAAAATGCTAAAATGGTTCGAGCGATTCATGCACTACTTATCTTGGCCGTCGTTACTGACGTAAGAAGTCAACTTTTTGGTAAGAACATTATAACCGCTTTTTACAATCTCTATCTATCTATCTCTCTCTTCTCCCTCTCTATCTCTCTCTACTTCCATATAATTATTATAATAATAAAAAATAAAACATTAACACACAGCACTATCTAGTTCCATGGCAAGCTACGAGACTTGTGTTATGGATACCAGATAGTTGATAACTACACAATACACATAATATATAACTTTAAATACATCCATTTTATAAATATGAACTTCCATGACTCTAGTACAAACGCTCGTGCTCATCACACAAATGAATCTCGCGATCTCCAGCGAGACTCGAACCTAAGACCGCTGGCACAGCAAGTAGGGTCACAACAAACTGAGTCAGTCCGGCCGAACACTCCTGCCGAACTTTCATAGGTTGGCTCGAAGAGATGTCTTGTAGAAATAGGTCCACCTTTTCTCGCATTAGTCTCTTTATTGTTAACATAACTTTTTTGCTGTGCAAAAGAATATCTATTATACTTATAATACAACTAATGAGATGGTTGAGCTTCGCTTATGTTTATATTGACATAATATAAACATAAACAAATACACCTAAACTACATAATAATTGTATCTATATTATTCAAACCAATATTGTTTTCTTTATATTTATTGACCGCACATTTTGTTATTGTTACTCTAGGAATCAAACCTGTAGTCTTCTGACGCTGCCTAAATATGTTAAATAAATACAAAATCCAAAGTGATCTAATAGCAATTAGTATGACATTATATCTAAATCTTACTTTTCAGATTTCTTCGCGTTCCAACCGGTGCATTCCACGACACGTTCATATTTTCAAGATTTCACAACCAAAAGACCTAAAATGGCATCAAAAGTCACTAGACATAATTCCAGAACTGAATCAACTACTAAAAAAAGCTCAATATATTTTAATATAGAAGATTCAGCATTTAATAAACTAAAACAAAAGGAAAATGGAGCTATTGTTTTTGACTTCTTTACTACTACTTCAAGACCTATAAGAAAAACAATTAAAAGTACAACTGAAAATAGTGCCAGAGGAACATCTAGAAGTTCTACCAGTAATACGAGCAGAGACAAAAATCTGAAAATAACAAACCATAGAGATGTAGACGTTACTGGTATAGACATTTCAAGACCTAGCCAAAGTATAAAAAATTCTGATTCTACAAACCAAGCCTCACTATCTCTTAGTCAAAATTTCAACAATCATAGACAATCCTATGATAATAATGAAAGAAATACCGTCATAAATTATGAAACAGCAAGGCCTAATATATACTATGATAACAGAAAATACTATACAACCCAAGTCCCTTTTACGAGTAGGCCAGGGGTAAGACCACTTGTAACTAATGGACCCCCAATCACAAACAGACCCCCAAAGTCCAGCTTTTCTATTTCCTCCCAAGATGACGCTATCAGTCCAGAGCTAATTATAGGGCCCAATGAAGACTACATGAACAGTGTGGAGAAGAAAAGATATATAGAAATGGCTGAAAAAAGTAAGTATTTGAAACTTTTTTCTTTGTAAACGTACAGGTAAATAGTGGCTCTGAACCTAAAATGATGTAACTTTGACAATCTGTAGTATGTATAATTCCTGACCGATTTTGATCACGAGGACTATTGACCGATCTTACTGAGATTGCCACAAGAACCACGGCTGTCTTACTCCTCGAGGTAAGGAGGAAGAGCACCGTCAACTCCAATTCCAGGAATCTATTATCTATACTTAACCTAACTTAGAAGTCATACCCAGGACCTCCAAATCTGTAGCCGGCCCAATGGGGCAGTCTAAGTAGACCCCTGAAAGCCCTGTGTTCTATATACATCCATCCTGTAAAAATTCACGTGTCTTTTAGAAGGCCAACTAAGAAATGTGTTTTCTAGTCTACACTTAGTTGAAACTTGCTATGATTTTGCTTGTGACGTTGCAATAGTGACAAACAAACAGACAAACAAATATAATAGGTAGTATAATTAAAAATTTTATGCGCAATAAGAAATTATACGGTATAAATGCTATTGACGAAGTGTTAACCACAAGAATAATTCATAAAATTAATACCCTACAATTACATGAATCATTGTCAGACAACGCGTACGTATTTAGAATACTGTTATTATAATACTGCTTATTTATAACAGCATGTTGCTATTTTTTCTTATCTTTTAATGTGATGTGATTGATATGTGATGAAATTATTTGAAGTGGAGTTTTCGCGAGTAATATATCTGTCTCATACAAAAAATACTGAGAATACTAATTGAGGTGTATGATGTAGATGTATGTATGATGTTTTTTTGTTTGTTGAATGCGTGTATGTGGTGTAGTGACTAGCATCTACGACTGCACATCCTGAGGTCGTTCCAAGTTTATTTATTAGTCTTTCTATTAAAAAAGTGTCAACAACAGCACAGAGTTGGAAAGTTGGCGGTGTTTCGTCACCCTCTGCTTTGTAGAACACGTGTCGCGTCGCTCCTGCGCATCTCACACCGGTGCTGTCGAAGTATTGTCCCACCGAACCATCGGACTTTGAGAGTAAAAGGAATAGAGATAGCACGTGGTGTCTGTGCTATAATATCTACTGCGTTGTTACCAGTGAGATTGGCCGCTGTGGCCAAAATTGGTCAAGAGGACCTTGCGCGATATCTTCTTCAAATATGAACCTATTTTTACGACGGTTTGTTAGTAAATAATAATATTATTTTCAACTAATATCTTAAATAGGGAATGTAGGTATGTAAGAACGATGTCATTTTTGAGGTCAGAAATATGGAAATCGATGTTTAAGATTCCGTTATATTGTCAATGAAATCCGATCAAAGTCACAGCTTAGGTAATATTTATAAGGTTATATTCTTTTCCCAAATATGTGAAACAAAATATATTCGGTGAGCGAATTAGAAGAATGAAAATAAGTTAAGTTCTCTTAGAGCAGAAACCTGCATGAGGTTTCCTCACAATTTATTCCTTCACCCTAAAGCGAGTTTCATGTTAGAAATGATTCACACTTGAAAATATTAGAGGCGAAACCAGATGTTTGAGCCGGCTTTATCTGGTTTCTTAAATGGACACTTTAGTGACTTGTCTAATTTTTCAATTCATACTTAGCCAATTTTTGCCGAACTGCTTATAATCCATATTAATATTATAAATGCGAAAGTAACTCTGTCTGTTACTTTTTCACGCTTAATTCGCTGAACCGATTTAGATGAAATTTGGTATGGAGATAGTTTGAGACCCTGGGAAGGACATAGGATAGAAAGACATAGAAGGACATAGATTTTATCCCGGAAATTATCCCTTAATGGGTTTAGAAGGGAAGTGGAAATTTGTATGGGGAATCAATAATTTCTCATGTGATATAAATCTCATCATACCTATGTATTATTCCAGTGTGCGACGAATACAAGTTTCTAGATATAAAACAAGTACAAGTGATACCTCTAGTACCGTCGCCTGAAGTGGTAAAAATCAACGTGTCAAAGTGCACCCCCACTTCCATACCCTTAGTAGTGGGTGGGAAAGTGGTGACAATAAAGGAGTTCCCCCATATGGCGTTATTGGGATGGACAAGAATGCAGGTAAATATTCTAATAGATATACTATTTTGTAAAGATTGAGATTGTTTTTTAGTTTGAAGTTTATTGAGTAAGGGTTTTAGTAAGGGTTATCTAACAATAATAGGACATGGCAGGACAGTTACATATAATAAAATTCGACTTGAGTCGAATCTGTACATTAAATATTTTTTTGGAAAATCTTATTGAAATAGCCATTATTATCGATACAGAGGCCAAGTCTATAATTTTTAGAATTTTTGTCTGTCTGTCCTGAAAGGCCTTACGGGAAAACTACTGGGTAGATTTTGATTGGTATGATGATAGCTGGTTATCCGGGTCGACATATAGGATATTTTTTACTGCGAAAAAATATCATCTCTGAAAAATCTATACTAAACGTTAACGTAATAACTCTGCTATTATAATTCGAAAGTTTGTATGTATGCGTGTCGGCTGGATATATTTTGATAAAACTTAGCATATAAATAGACCATAACCTGGAGTAACACATGGGCTAGCAATAAAACTTGCTAAAATATAATATTATAAATACAAAGCGCAATAAGAGACGTATACTAAGCAATAATTGCTAGTAACACTTAAAAATGAAATTTTTTTTAACATTATGAATAACTACTAAAACTCAAAAATAATCTGAGTTCTATATTGATACTTCCAGTCCGGTGGCTACGCTTGGAAATGCGGGGGTTCCCTGATAAGCAATCAGTATGTCCTGACTGCTGCTCACTGCGCTTACCAGGATAAAGACGAAACTGTTGTGTTGTGAGTGAAAAAATATCTTTTTTTCTCAATAAAAACCTAACTTAACTAGCAAGTTTATATATGTATAAAAACTTTTTAACAAAAAATAAAAACCGACTTCCAGGCACTAAAATGTAAAAAATAACTAAACAGAGGTTTTCATTTAGAATAGATTACAAATCAGATATTTTCGAAGTCGGTGCCAGCAGATGCAAAGCAAATCTAATATATTTCGATACGTAAAATACATATTTATCTATTAGATATTCATATCATAAAATATTGTAGGCTGACACCGACTTCGAAAATATCTGATTAATTATCTATTCTAAATGAAAACCCTTTGAAACAATAAAAAATATTTCCATATCGGTTAAGGCGTCTTCGAGTAATCGGTGAACATATATATATATAAAAAAAAAGATTCCGACGAATTGAGAACCTCCTCCTTTTTGGAATTGGAAGTCGGTTAATAACTAGCGACTTAACCAAGCTTCGCTCGGGTGTGTCGGTAGGTACGTTTTAAATAAATTAAAATAGTTACAGCTTTAATTTTATTGAGCATAATCCTATATTTTTTTTCAATAAAAAAGAAGCTATAGTTACTCCTTATAACAGCAACTATATAACCGCAAAAAATCCTAAAAGATAATTTTATTTAAAAATTCTCATTTTCTTTCATAACCAGGGGTGCCCCGCGAGCAGTGCAACTAGGATCATCGTATCTAGACGATCCAGGAGCACTGGTTGTCAAAGTTGCGGCGGTCATCAGACATCCCAAGTATAAGTTGCCAAGGTCTTATTACGACATCTCCCTCGTAAAACTCGCTACTACTGTCACGTAAGTATTTTTTATATGTATTCAGCCATTTTTTTTAACATCCCACAGCTGGGAGTGGGTGTCACTTCAATACGAGAGGTATCAGGCCATAGTCCGCCAAACTGCTCAAATGCGAGCGGACTGAGTCATGTCTTTAGAAAACGTGCTAAGTTCTCTCAGACATGCAGGTTCCCGGTGTTTTCCTTCACTGTAAGACGAGTTGTAGTTATGTTGGGAATGATTCTCAGGATGAAAATGTCAGAGGTGCGAGACCCGGAATTTGAACCCACTTCTCCTGTTTCCCAAGCGAGCGCGTTACCACTAAACTACCGCTGCATTTTTTATTTAATAATATTTATTTCTAACAATAAATATAGGTACACTTTTAAATAATTTTTGAATTATTTGTCTTACATTTTCTTATAAGTGATGACATAATTATTAAAGAAAAATTGATGAGTAATAACTTATTTATTAAAAATGAATTATTAGGCAAACGTATCACTATAACATACACTCAAGAAAATCATACACCCGTATTGAGTGCCTCTTTTTGCAGATGATCGAGAACCTCAAATTTTTTCTATTAGTTTTTGCTTGCCAATTAGAATAAAAACAATATTGTATGACATAATTCTAAAAGCAATTATCGTAAAAGATTAATATATGAAAAAATAAAAAAATATCAATAACACTAGGTACGTTTTAACGGAATGAAAAAGATAGAGTATACAAATGTAGGTATATACATACATAGGTATAGAAAAGTACGTAAGTATTTAAAAAAAAAAACTTTAAATCATCCTCTATTTTAAGCCCTTGATTATAAACGCCCAAATATTCTTTATTTCTTACCAAATTTATAGGGTATAATATTTTTTTTCATTAACTTGAGAAATCATTCGTTCCCAATAATCATTTTTCAACCTTATTTCACCCTTTATCCTATGTCCATCATGTGGTGTCTATACCAAATTTCATCAAAACTAGTTGAGCGGCTTTGGCGTAACAGACAGACAGAGTTACTTTCACATTTACAATATTAGTATGTATTAAAAGAATCTAGTAAATAAGAAAAAGTATATGATATTCAACAGATTCTCAGACGTTATAAAGCCCGCGTGTCTGGGGGTTCCCCCGCCTCCTGGAAGTTCTGTCATCGCGACAGGATGGGGGAAAACGGAATTTGGTAATTATATATTATCTGTATTACTATTTGTAAATTTATTTAAATAATGACTGTAAGTAAGGATGTGCCTTGCTTAAACTGCAGGCAAACGCTAATAAGATCGCTATAATAAACACAGAACAATAAATTTCCAGGTGGTGATGTATCTCAAGAGCTCAGGAGCGTGTCGATCTCAGTCTGGGAAATGGACGAATGCTACAATGTGTTGGGGACTTCCCGTAAATTGCCCAACGGACCTTCTAGCGATAGTCAAATTTGTGCTGGAGAGAAGAAAGGTGGAAAGGACACTTGTCAGGTATGTTGATGATACATTTATTAGGATATCAACATTTGTAAATTATAATTTTGCATAACTAAAAAAGTACTCTTGATGAACTGTAATGAGACGTGATGACATGCGACTGGTAAAACTAAATGAAATAAGCCTCAATTCAAAGTTATGCTCTAATATTGTAAATAAAATTATTCGGAGTGACTATTCGTCCTTTAATAGGAGGAATAAAAAAAATTAATCGTCCCTTATAAAATATATAAACTATAAGAAAGAGCGAGTAGACTAATAAATAAGGAAGTAGAATAAGTAGCTCGGCTCAGCTCGATAGGATGTTTTGTTTTTGCATACAGAAACTCTATTTATATTATTAACTAAATTTTACATTAGAAAACAAAAAAGTAGTAAATATTCGTACAAACCGACAATAGTCGGACGAATAATATATATTTTTTATTCATCCGATTATTGGACGAATAGCAACAGCCAAAATTATTTTTGGACAATATCTAATGTCTCGTTTATCACAGGGTTTTTTTTCAGTAAAATTAACTTCTAATCCGATTGTAGCTACCTCAAGGACTTACAAAACCGACATTTAATTTAAATATAAAAATTTGTTTAGATATTGGATTTGTAGATGTAAAATATTGAATATTTTAATACATTTATTTTTTTACATATTTATTTGATTTTAAATAGTTTAAGTCAGAAGAACAGATACATAAGGAAACAGAGTTAAAGTTTATTTATATCCGTCCAGTAGATTTAAAAATACTCCTTAAATTCTTGTCCCTTTTATACAAAGACCTGAAGATGACCACTATTCATGACTCATGAACACCTTTGAAATAGAATTACAAACCACCACATGGTTAGAGTATCATTTATAGATTATTATTACAATTCTTTATAGGGTGATTCTGGTGGACCTGCTCAAATACAAGACGGCTGTTCATGGCGAGTGGTGGCAGTCACATCCCTCGGCAGATCTTGTGGGGCTCCTCACACACCCGCGCTGTACGCTAAAGTACAAATACCTTTTGTATCTGCTGTTGCTTTTGGCGGAAAAGGAAGTGGAAATAATAGAGGCACCGTATCGAATGAATTCAGCAATAATCAACAAAATAATAATAACTATCAACAAAACAATAATAACTATCAACAAAACAATAATAACTATCAACAAAACAATAATAACTATCAACAAAACAATAATAACTATCAACAAAACAATAATAATAACTATAATCAAAACCAACAAAATACACAATGGAACACAAATTTTAACAACAAAAACCAAAATCAACAAAACAATGGCTGGGACACGCAATCAAATCAACAAAACAACAACCGAAACCAAAATCAACATAATATATGGAACCCTGCAACGGAACCAACAGTTCAATGGAATAACCAAAATATAAATCAAGGAACCGGAAACGTGTATAGCAATCAAAATGGTTACAGCAATCAACAATCAAACAACCAACAATACAACCGGGGTCAAAACCAGGGCTATACAACAAAGAAACCAAGCAACCAAGGTTATTATAATGACTACGGTCTTGAACCATATCAATCTGACCAACCATATTATAGTGATGGTAGAATGCGGTGGACGTGAGATTTTTTATTAAATTATATGGATTAGTAACATGAAATAAGTTAAACTATATGATTAATATAAGTTACACTAAAACTGTGAAAATGGCGACAAGTAGAGATGTAACCTTTTTCACAGTTGGCATTTTACATGTACGTAACACGTAATAAACGTGCTTAATGTAGCTGAAAATCAGCTAGAAGTAACTAGAAGTGACATATGCTGACGCAATGATACGGTTTTTTTAAATCACAACAGGTTCGATTTCCGGATTGGACCATTTTTCATAATACATTACATAAATGTATGAATTTTGTTTAACCAAAATTGTTTTGCATTTGTAGAAGTGTTTTTCACTTTCTTTTATACTTTCATATTATTTAACTTTTTACCTTTGATATACAAAAACTCAAGATACACGTTAGCCATTAAAAGTTTACTCAGAAAGACGCACATAATTCGAAATTATGCGCTTTTTTCAAATCTCTTTTGTTCATTGCTTGTCGAATGATAAAAATAAAAGCATGTTGTTTCGTTTAAAAAAGTACTTTATGTAGTGTTCGTAAGTTCGAATTTGTGTTTAGAAAATTAGAACTTTCAATTTTTTAATGTCATTCTTTGGTTTGACTTAACGTTACATGTTGACGCCATTTTTTGAAGAGATATTTGTTAGGAATTGTGTATCTATGTTTTTATATATCAATGCATTTTACACTACAATTGAGACGTGATATATCATATTTTCCGATACCATAATGAATACAATGTAAATATTAGTATGTGAATATTTTTTAAGTATTACACTAACTGTATAGTGTATATTACACTATACTTACTGTTAGTACGCTGTTACTTCCTCCCATTATAACGGCTCAACAGATTTGTGGGAAATTCGAAATGGAGATAGTTTATAGGCTGGATTGGCTGATATGATAATTCTTACAGTACCTATTCCGAGTATACAATAAAATTAATCCCATCCTAAGAGTTGTAGAGATGATACCTCAATGAAGCATACGTAAAGCAAAAAGAATTTACCAAATCTGACTGCTTGTTCTAATATGTATTTAGTGCCTTCCAACGTACAAAAGACAATAAAGCAACCTCTTTTTATAAAGTTAGAATAGACTAAGGATCAGTCGGTTTTTCTTTATCTATTATCATAAGCTTGTACATATTTTATATAATAAATGTACATATTTAATATCATTAATGTGCCCTTTCAATTCTAAGTAATACGATTTCTTCGCCTGTTAGTGTTATCAGCTATCAAATGAAAATGGCTGGGCCGTTTTTGATGATAATCACGATGTTTGACTTAGGAATTAATTTTCAATAAATATGTACCTAATCATTATTTATAAAATGCAATATAATATAAGAAAATTGTATAACAGCTGTATGAAAAGTACATATAAACTTATAAAGTACTCTTCCTTTTAAAGTCGGTAAAAAACCATGACTTTTGATGACCATGACATAGAAATATTGTGTTAACCCAAAAATTGCATGAACTATTTCTCATCCTGGCAAAGTATCTTTTAGACTTGTTATTGTGAAGTCTAAGCCTTAGATAGATTTATATATTAAAAATGTAAAAATTAAAGACTTAAATTAATAAAATTGCTCAATGTTTATATTAATTTGTGTATATTTTTATCGTAGTACTTACATCCTAAATGACCCAAACATGAAACACGTATTTGGTCTTCCGTACCGTAGGTAAAACCTTTTACTTGAAATATTCTGGACTGGTAACCTATCAGTAGCAAAAATGCTTGAGAATTAGAGAGAAGCGGGCTTAACCAGTAGTCATGTACACAAATCATTTTCAACATGATTATACTAACAAATAATGAAAACAGTGTGAAAACCAACATGTCTGAGAGGATCAAAATTCTTACTTTTTAAAAGATGTTGGAAATCTACTAACTCTTTTTTAGCCAATGTAGTGGATGCAGGAAGGCCCGGCCTAGCAATGGGATCCGGTCTTACATAAATTTAAGTGAAGTAGCAAAATCTGTAGAACTGCATTTCATTTGCTATTAGAAGAAAGAGCTATTACCTCTCTATTATCCTCTCTTCAATCTCTTTTCTTTAACTTCCTTCTCATCCATAGACATATGATCATGAGAATCAATCATTTTTGCGAAAAAAATTTGTTGAGATATCTCATGCGAAAAGACACGGGTAAAAGCCCGTTTATAAAATAATTTAATATGGTTCGAAATAAAATTAAAATAAGAACATAAAATTTCAATAGTTTTACAAAAATTGCTTTGCAAAATGGCTTAGTAAGAACACCATGTTTCTACAAATTTTATTGATTTTTGGTGAGAATTCTTACTTACATCAATTTTTATTACTATAGCAACAGCTTCTTCGACATTTACTGTTATAAAACTCTTTACTAAGGTCATTCAAATCAGATATTAAATATAAGAATTTTCATGCAGTTTTCGGCATATACAGATTGCAAAAGCCTAATTTGGATGTAAAGTCTAATTAGAGGAGATAATAATTTATGTACTGTTAGGTGTCTTACATAAAAACTGTTTTACAAAAGTAAATTAATTCTTCTTCTACTTCGTTACGCCTTATTTTTGCTGCCTGCATAAATGGTTACAATTCATAAAATCCTGGGTTCGAGTCCCAGAAAATTTTCAGAGTCAAGATTTTTTTTGCAGCAAACCTGAATTATGAAGTTGGCGCTATTACACCGCTGTACCTCAGTATGTACTTACTAATACGTAGAAATCAGCCTGACATTCTTAGCCTGATAGATCAGTCTTTTCGGCTGAACAATTAGCTTATCTAAAGTATCTCAGAGAAACTTCTTACATATTACCAATAACATGTAATATTTCAGTTTTATCACCATATTTGGAAGCTCATTTCTCGAATACAATATCAGAAATAAATAAAAAGCATTTAGTAAATATCATAAAGACTTTAAACGAAGAAAAAGACGACATCAGAGATAAAAGAAATAAAGGTAAAAATTGATTTTGAATTCCACGAGGACTTTTGTATCTTGTTTCTACCAGACGCTTTGCATTTTTATAAATTTTTATGCATATATAACACAAATGTAGAACCGCAGGTGCGTTGTCACTGTGACGACTAAGATGATATGCCTCTTGCCTGTAATTGTTCTGGATACCTTATCCCTCAAACCGGAACAACAATGTAATCATTGTTGCTTGGCAGGAGAAATAGATAAGGGGGTACCCATCCAGTCGGACTCCTCAGCCTTGTCAGAGTCCTACCACCAGTAGACAGAATCCTACCACCACCACAAAATATATTGTAAGCTGCATTTTTAACCGACTTCCAAAAAGGAGGAGGTTTCAATTCGTCGGAATCTTTTTTTAATTTATTTTTTTATGTATGTTCACCGATTACTCGAAGACACCTGAACCTATGTGGATATATTTTTTTATTTTAAAGGCTATACTTCCCAAGTGGTCCCATATAATTTTTTTCGAAATCGGTCGAGCGGTTTTTAAAAAAAATCAACAATAAATATTTTTTTTAAATAAATTGTTTAATGGAATATGTTTTTCGTCATTATTAATATCACATTTTATCAGATGATTTAAATGACGAGGAAAAAGAGAAGATCCTGCAAGAAATTTTATGGTTGTTAAAAAAAAATTACAATGCTGCAAAACAATACTCTGAAGCATATTATAATCCTCTACATACCGGTGCTAGGTTACATTTTATTAAAAATCCTGAAGTTTTGGAAGAATATAAAAACTATTTGAGGACGCAAAATGAGTAA
This sequence comes from Brenthis ino, assembly GCA_921882275.1. Taxonomy (NCBI): domain Eukaryota; kingdom Metazoa; phylum Arthropoda; class Insecta; order Lepidoptera; family Nymphalidae; genus Brenthis; species Brenthis ino. Next base: position 6,654,618 of record OV170229.1, read on the forward strand.
GTATATAAGTGTATAGTAATTTAGTGAAAAATATTAACTAGTTACGTTAGTTAAAAGTTCTCAGAGTACATATTTCAGACCTCTCGACAATTGTCATATCTTGTTAATATATTTATTTTTTAAACAACGACTGTCCCTTGCTCCGGTCGGGTTCATATCTAGTTACGTTTTTACGTTTAGTATAGATTAGATATTTTCCCGCAGTAAAAAGTATCCTATATGTTGACACGGATAATCAGCTATCATCATACCAAATTTCATCAAAATCTGTCCAGTGGTTTTATCGTGATGCGTTCCCATACAGACAAACGGATAGATAGACAGACAAACAAAACTTCTAAAAACTATAGATTCGGCCTCTGTATCCATAATAATGACTATTCCAATAAGAGTTTCCAAAAAATATTTAATGTTCAGATTCGACTCAGAATTCTATTATGTGTATAGATTTTATAACTAATATAATTGACCGGATTCTAAATTTTAATTTCCGTAATTATTCCACCATCTTTAGTCTTCTTTCAAACCTTCAAAGTCAAGATGAGACATTCGATAACTTCGAGAAAAGGAGCTTAAAGGATGATTTAATGTATTTGAAAAAAAGCGCAATTTCCTATCGTGGTAAGTTTGGTATATAATTATAATCACACTATTACGCATGTCAAAGCTTGTGTGTGTGTGTATGTTTGTCACTCTTTCACACTAAAACGGCTGAACGGATTTGGATTAAATTTAGTTCTCAGAGAGATGGTCTAACCTACATATAATACTATATGTAAATACAAAAGATACCTTTTTTTTTGTTGACGCTGGGGAAACCTATCATGGGGCTCATCATGGGGATCATCTACCGGCCGTCAATGGGTAGGGTACTGTGAGACTCCTACTCACTAAAACCCACAGCGGAACCCGTCGCCGCAGTGCAATGGGGTGTGCAGGATCGCTTGCGCATTTGCTACAACACCCCTGCGGACAGCCCGTACCCCGCGGGCCTGCCTCGCCTAAACCGGGATGCCCTCGATTCACAGAGCATCCCGACCGCCCCGATGACGTGCAGGGGAGTCAACGAGAGACCCCCCCGCAGTAGCTTCTCTAGGGTGGCGGGAGAAGATGCGCATGCCGGCGCCTCCTCTCCCCCAGCCGACGGCGACGAAGAGGGTCTGCTAAGGCGTTAGCCTCGCGTTCCCTCTCCGCCGTCTCCTTCAGTGAGATGACGGCCTCGCTGAAGGAGACCATCGCCGACCAGGACCTCTCGTCGCGTAGCATGGCCCCCACCACGCTTCGCAACGAGAGGTCTCCACCCACTACCGCCATCAGGGCATGGCGCTGGGGAGCCCAAGCGGCGCATACCACGAGAGTGTGGTGCGAGGAAATACAAAAGATACCTAGGCCTAGGAACAAACCTGTAGACTGGTAATTTGCTAATCTCGAAAACGGACCGAATGATGACACAGCCTTTACTGCTGGCTCTGAAAACGTAAAAGTTTGCACAATCTACACAAATTTCCTTATATAACGGAGGATAGCTGATTAAGGTATTATGAAAGTTGATCCCTTATATAGGAAACTAGCATTGCCCGCGGCTCCGCCCGCGTTCAGATGACCAAAAACCAAATTCTTAGGTTTTATATATTAGTATACTCTTACATTGCACTTTTTGTATTTTTTCTCAGAAATGAGATATTTTCCCGCTGTAAAAAGTATCCTATATGTTGACCTGGATAACCAGCTATGACCATACCAAACATCAAAATCCCTCCAGTAGTTTTTCTGTGATCCGGTAACAGACAGACAGACAAAAATTCTAAAAACTATAGATTCGGCCTCTGTATCGATAATAATGTCTATTTCAATTAGATTTTCCAAAAAATATTTAATGTACAGATTCGGCTTAGTTACAATTTTATTATATGTATAGATAAAAGTATCAAGTTTGATGATAAAAAATTTTCTTTTATAAAATTAGAAACGTCTTTTCATTGGAGATGAGAAATCACATCAGACTCTCACTGTTTACAAAAAGAATAAATGGTAGCACTAATTTCAGATTCATTAGGACGATCAGCATCTGATATAGACAACATAGGTACAAATCAGGAATTTATACAAACTAGAAAAGATAATTTTAAAAGAACCAAGATATCTAGAGAGGAAAAATATGAAGATGATTCTTTGGACATACAAAATAAGAAAAAATTTAATACCAATAATAAAAGACAAAGTGGGTTTAGAGATAAAATAAAAAAAAATAACATTGATTTTGATTCAGATTCTAATCCAGATAATAGAAATAAAGTAATTAAAAATGTAAATCCAAGAGATTTAGAAATGGCTTTGAACGAAAAGCCGAAAAAAATTAATCATTTACCACCAACTTCGTATTTAAAAAAAATATATATCAAAACTGTGCAGAATAAAGTGAATCCTCTGCCTAAATTTAATTATAGGAAACCGAAAAAGGATGAGCTTTTTTCATTTGGACGCACCTCTATTCCATTTGTAGGTAAGAGAGGGATTTATGAAGATAAATAAATATTTTTGTATACATATGTTTTATTTATGGATCAAAGCTGAGAGAGGGGTCGAGAACCCCAATACCTTCCATTTAACCCCAATACAATCCAAAACCTTAAAGATATTTGGATTTGAAAAAATAAATAATAAAAACCAGATTTTAGACTACACTTTCCAAGTAAAACCAAAGTATATACTATATTATTGTTGTTTTCTCCCTAAAGTAATATAATACTACGTAATTTTTCCATTACAGTTTTTTTTTCGTTTTTTTTTTCTTTCGAATCTTTCAGATGTATAAACTAAAACAAAACATCATGAACAACTTCTGTAATTTTATATTTATCCAGAGAAGTAACTAATTTTCTACATTAAAAACAATTATAAAGTAATTATTGCAACTCTGAGTGGATTTCATTGATATATGACCTAATCATTTACAAAAGACGACACGTTTTGCTCAGTTTGTAGTGACTCTACTTGCTGTGCCAGTGATCGTGGGTTCGAGTCCCGCTAGGGGCATGCATTTGTATGATGAGCATGAGTGCTTCTACTCCAGTCATGGGTGTTTATATTTATAATATGTATGTATTTAAAGTTATATATGTGTAGGTATCAACTACGAGTATCTGGTGTCCATAACACAAGCCTCGTAGTTTACCATGGAACTAGATGGCGCTGTGTGTTAATGTCCTAACATAAAAAAAAAGAAAAGGAGTTAATGGTCAACTGCTTCGGTGGTGTAATGGCTAGCATGTACGGCTGCACATCCGAAAGTCCTGGGTTCAAGTCCCGGGTCAGGCGAAGCTTTTTTTTTTTTTTTTTTCCGTTTGGCGGCTTTTTTATATCACTGCGACCATTTCTGGTCTATTGTGATCGCCGCTATTTTGTACTAGAGTGAACCACTAAACCCTGCTGATGTTAAGAACTGCAGGATTTTCTTAGGGTTACACTCTTTTATTTCATCTAGGCTTGGAAATTGTTTACCTAGATGAATACTACGTTTGTGCATGAGCGGTCCACATTCCCACAGAAGATGCAGTGGCGTTTCGTCTGCCTCCCTGCAAATTCTGCAGGTTCGCGTTTCGTTCAGCCCCAGGTTGAACATGTGCTTATTTAAGCAGCAGTGTCCAGTAAAGGCCCTTACCAGTATTCGTAAGGTTTTTCTGTTTAGCCCTAGCATAAGATTGTTAAACCTTTTGTCGTAGGCTCTAATTAATGCCTTGGAGTGATTCATTCCATTTGATTCAGTCCAGGTCTTGTTCGCAGTCTTAAGACATGCTATGCAGGCGAAGCTTAGTTATTAAGTTTTTCTGTCAAGAAATTTTCAGTTACAGACCGGAGATGCTGATTTTTCACTGCCTCGGAGTCGTAATGCCGTCGGTCATGCGCCTGATTTTTCATTGATCGAAAGAATAGAGTGACAGAAAAGTATACTTATGTTTCCCCGCGTACTTGTGTACTATGATATATTATGTTATATTTTATTTACTTAGTGCAAACTTTAATTTTTTTTTGTTGTTTTGTAAAAAAAATGCAGAACTTTCTAACATATTATTATATATTTCCAATAGTCTCCAAGTAAAATACTGTGACATACGGATAGACTTTGTTATACTCTGAAACCAAAACCTAAAAAGACTCCAGAAAATCACCGTTTGAAATCGATCAAACAACTGCCAAATCTAAAGTTATAAAGGAATATGAAGTGTTGTTTTATTGGTCGTTAAATTATTATGGATATTGCTCAAATTTTAAATATATTTATAGAGTAGTGAATTTAAATAATAATGAAAAATATACACTCTTTGTGCATTTTAATCGGTAAGTTATCAATGTTCTTTGTTAGATTAGATATAGATGGAGAATTTCCTTGTCGCAGTGGAGTAAAAATGAAGAAACAGCCCTTTACAATCGGTCAAGGCATTTTTAAACGACTTCTTCAAAAGAAGGAGGTTCTCAATTCGTCGGAATCTGTTTTTTTCTTTTTCTTTATGAATGTTCACCGATTACTCAAAGACGCCTGAACCGAATTGGAAAATTCTTCTTTTCTTTCAAAGGCTGTACTTCCCAGGTGGCCCCATTTAAATTTTATCGAAATCGGTTGAGCGGTTTTAAAAAAATCATTTTTTTAAAATTGGTTTTTAATAAATTATTTTTAAATAAATTACTTAATCAAATATGATTTAAAAAAACTTTCTTCTTACAAATTACCTGCTTATTACGACTACACAAAAAATTGAAAAATAGGAAGCCGGTTTTTACTTATTTTTATTTATTTTGAGTTTTGTTACATAGCAAACACGAAAAAATCCTGTAAATAATCCAAAAAAAGCGGATCTTCATGTCCGCCACGCTAGAGCCGATATCCTAACTGTCTGTTTTGATTAGCAAAAGTGATCTAATATAATAAACAAGCTTCTCTTTATCCATACTAATAGTATAAATGTGAAAGTGTGTTTGTTTGTCCTTCTGTCACGTCGAAACGGAGAGACGGATTGGCGTGATTTTTGTGTGGAGATAGTTGGAGGTCTAAAGAGTGACATAGGGGTACTTTTTACCGCGGGAGATTATCTAATTCCCACGGGAAAACACGTTATAATACAATACAAAAAATATTTAGGATCAGAATTACTTGAAACTTGGTATTAATGCTCTTCAATACAATTAAATATGTACGTGTTTTAGCATTTTGCGAAATTCATCCCATAAGAGGGTAAAAGAAGAGATGAAAATTTATATGAAACCTGCCTTTCAGAGTTTTTTGCTATAGTTTTAGCGCGAGCGAAGCCACGGGTTCTACTAGTTTTAAATAAAACTATTAGGACTTTCTTGCAGATTTATATTTACTTTTGAATCGGCGTTTCGAATTCTATTCAGCAACTATAGTTACAGGAGAGACTATGATTTTAGACCTTTTTTAATAGTTATTATATAGTTGTTAGTTGTGACAGACTTGTTGGATATCTATTCGTCAATGATTGTTGAATGCCCATCTTATCTAAGCCCCTGATGTAGACTTTTTGGTCTCCGTAATAAAAGATATTACTAAGAAGATTTTTTGTTACATTTTTACAGTTTTCACAATAACTTGTGAATGTAGAAAATATGACTTAGAACAAGAAGCTCACAAGCTGTATGATGAAAGCTTTTCCGCTGTGGTTCATAGATTTCGAAAAACACCAGAATATCTAGCAATATTGCAAGATGAAGTATGTATAACTCCGCTGATAAGAAATGTCATTTAACCTCTATTTTTTAGGAAGATTGTTGGACCCAATCATGCCTTGCTTTTTACAACAGATAAATTAAAAATTTAAAAACCCCCGACCACCTTGGAGCAATTTTCATCAAACATATCTAAGAACACTCCCGACTAATTCACCTTTCAAACAAAAACCATAAAGTCACAATCGGTTCATCCGTTCGGGAGCCACACACAGACACGTCAAACTTATAGCGCCCCGTTGTTTTTGCGTCGGGGTTAAAAACATCATTCACTTTAAAAAAAATAAGTAGTCTTAAAGATATTAAAAAAATATTATCAGATCATAAGATTGATTCGGAAGTTGATTTTCGTTATTCAAATTACGAACTTAACTTCTTTACATATTACTTGTTCTCGTCCAAAATGTACTTTACTCTAAAGAAGAGCACGTATAAATATTTTGCCTAACAAAATCAAGTGGTAACGCACTCGCTTGGGAAACTGAAAGAAGCGGGTTCGAATCCCGGGTCTCGCACCTCTGATATTCTCTTGTACGAATTATTTCCGACTGAGAGATCCTAGCAAGTAGTCGAAAGGCATGCTCAGTCCGCCCGCACTTGGCATGGTGTAGGTACTATGGTCTGTTCCATCTTGTAGTCATGATGTTCTCCTAGCCGATTCCGGCTAATCCAAATCCGGGCTGTTACTGAGACTTCCTATACAGAAAGACTCAATAACTAAACTTGGCCCGACCCGGGACTCGAACCCAGGACCTCCGGGTGTGCAGCCGTACATACTAGCCACTACACCACTGAGGCAGTCAAATCTTGTAGTAAAGTGACGTAATTGTAAATTCAATATGGCGGACTCCCAAAGATGGTGGACTATTGTTTATGCTCCCCCATGATATGCACATCAAATGAAAATATTTGCTGAGAAAAAAACGGAAAAAAAGGAAAAAACATGAAAAAAGTTTAAACATTTAGAAAAACAAGCTTTTATTTAAATGCTCTAAAAGACAAAGAAGTATAACTTCTTACATGCTTATATAAGTACACCCGCACTTTTTGTATTAATATTTCAATTTTATTTAAATATAGTTCATAAAAATGAAGAATGGTTTTTTAATGGTTCAAGAAATGATCATGACGTCGTATAAGGATCAATTAGAAAAGGCTGTGTTAAAAGAATTGAAAATGAATTTCTCCAGAAATTTTCGAGTAGCAGCTGCAGATTATAAGTTCGTCCTTTTTTTATTATAGACTCAAAAAATAAACCCGATTAGACAAGATGTTATTTAACAATCGATCTTGAAGAAAATATATGAAAATGACATATCTAAGCGTAATGTCACATGGTTAGAATATGCTGTAAAGCATTCGAAATGTCGGGAACCAAACATCCATATAAATCTGCGAAAACATCCGAATAGATATCTAAGTTTTATTTAAAACTACTGACTCACCCTCGCTCCATTCAGGTTCGTCTCTAAGTACGTTTTAACGGTTAGTACCTATAGATTTCTCAGAGATGAGATATTTTCCCGCAGTAAAAAGTAGGTATCCTATATGTTGACCCGGATAACCAGTCTCTTTTTTTCTAAAGTCGATAAAAACAAAAGCATGGAATAAAAATTTATTTGTGACACACACTGCTATAGACACAAAAAACAATAAGAAACACAGTTAAATTAAAACAAATGAATCCAAATATCTTAGTACCTCTACTACTATTTGGTAATCCTTAAAGTTGCCTGGAAGAAATAGCTCTGTTAGCGATATGGCCGCCTGTTGTAATTTGCCCTATATTTTTTATATATTTTTTTCTGGATATAATAATAAGGGATTCATATTATCACAAAATGGAAGACAAACAAATCTTGACTTTCGTATGATATTGGTATTGATTTTAGCAATAATCTGAAACCGAAGAAGAAAAAACCACACGAATCACATATTGCGGGTCTGGATTATTATCCACTGTTACACTCTGTGCTTTCTGTGGCAGAAAGAAACAGAATGAGGGACATTGGCTACGAGTACAGTGGGTTTGTTGAAACGTTACACTAAATAAGTCCTTTTTAATCATTGATATACAAAAACTCATGATACACAATATTAGCGTTTCAAATGTATCCTCAAAAATATGTGCACAATTCGAAATTGAATTGCGCTTTTTTCGGATATCATTCTGTTCATTGCTTATTCTAATTACAAATTCTTATCTACTGTTCATTGCTTTTCTGATGATTAAAACGCACGTTGTTTCGTTAAGAATACTGTATGTGGTACGCGTAAGTTCGAATTTGTGTTTAGACAGTTAGAACTTTCGTGTTTTCAATTTTATTATTCTTTGGTTCGACTTAAAGTCACATGTCGACGCCGCTTATTGAAGAGATATCTGTTAGGAAATGTGTATCTATGTTTTTATATTTATATCAATGTTTTAACTAAATTTAATCTTCGCCGAATAGTCAAAATTTAACCATAATCATTATTGAACATGAATAACAATATTGAACATATATGAATAGATTAATAAAAATATTTTCAAATTTTTTTATTGATAACTAGCAGAGCCCGCGCCTTCGCTCACGCTAAAACTACAAAAAAAAACTCTTAAAAAAGTAGGTTTCATACAAACTTTCATCCCCTATTTTACCCTCTTATGGGGTGAATTTTACAAAATGCTGAAGTACTTAACTCATTTTTTTTGCCGTACTCAGGCTAAAACTAATTTATTTATATGTATTGTAGTAAAATGATCCACGAATTAATGCAACGTTGGTTACCAGACGACAGCGATAAAGTTTCAAATAAACTACCGGGCGGTGGACACCAACCAGAGAAGACGACAACTGAACATATGCACAAGGTCAGATTAACACATAAATAAAACTTCATCATCTTACGTGATAGAATACTATACTAGTACCATAACTATTACTTCCTTGAGTGGGTAAGCGATCCTACAACGTTCAATAACTTTTTTCTTTTCCCTGACGATAGATGACGCTTTCCTGAACAGTTTACTATACAATTGTATAATTAATTATTTAAAATATTGCCAGTAAACTATTCATACAGTTTTTTATTTATTTATACTTATAATACTTTAATTTATTTAACAGGTAACAACGACCACAACAACTGAGGAACCAGAACATTATACTACTTCTACTTCCACCTTGGCGGGTCCTCACCATCACCATCATCAATCCACTGCCGCGCCGGAAAGTCAAAGGCACTTCAGACTTTAAAAAAAACTAAATTAAAATAAATAACATTACTATTCTTTGGTTATTTAACTAAATCCTCTTCTTATTTAGTATTTACTCTTTCCAGAGTAATAATAATAATAATAATAATAATATTCTTTATTGTACACCAAAAATAAATATAAAATAAAAAAAACAACACAAAGAAAAGATGCACAGCAGGCGGCCTTATCGCTGGAAGCGATCTCTTCCAGGCAACCTTGAGGTGGAGGAGTAAATGTTCATAAAAACGGTAGGCGGTGTACTTGCTTTAACACGTTTACTATATATAAATACTTATAGATAAATAGATACATACATACATATATACATACATTCATACATACTTATATGCGTAAAATTTACACACACACATAAAAAAGAAAAAATCAATCAAATAATAAATAGGATTAGATACTAGAACATAATAGAGTACTTTAGATTTTAGTGATTCAAGACCCTATTCTAGATCGGACAGATGTATTTTTTTTCCAGACAGACAGACAAAAAAATTAAAAACTATAGATTCGGCCTTTGTATCGATAATAATGACTATTTCAATATGGTTGGAAAATATTTAATGTACAGATTCGACAGAGTTAGTATTTTATTATATGTATACTTACTGTATAGATTTGGTATATAATTTCACTTTTTAGTGAACCAGCGGTATAAAATAAGTTGGGTATACTGACAACCCTGCTCAATTGTCTGTCTGTCAATGTAACGATGGATTAAATACGCGGTTCTTTCGATTTCGTAGGATTTATTCAATTTATATTTATCATAAAAACTAGTGCAAATTAATAAAAAATAGTTTAAGTATATATTTTAATATGTGTAGTTTGAAACCTTGAGTTTTTTCGTTATAAAATGTTAAAATTAATTTTTCTTATCATGTTCATGTGAAGTGTGTATAACCTTGTAGGTTAAAAAATATTTCTCAAAGCTATTATTTACGCTCATTTCTTATTAGTGCGTTGGAGGCCAAGGTAATTTGTATACGGATACATTTTTTTTTATTATTTATGTAATAATTGCTGAATGTTATGAATTAATTTATTCGTGATCACGTTACGTCATAAATTTGCAAAATATCTAACAAAATATACACAATATTATAAAAAAATATTGAAGAAAATTATTTTTTTCGTTTCCAGGTAAAAAACAAAGTGTGCAAAGTACATGTGTTAATGGTGCAATTTTATTCAATACTTGTTTTATATAGTGAATCGTTTATTTAGCTTTAAACAACAAGATAATATTTATTTATTATAATTATTATAGCTAATAATATTTTTACCCTATATTACATATATAACTGGAAACAAGAAAATTATGCTATAGAAGATAAAAAACCTGTTATATGTAATTTAAATGGTAGCAAAAAGTACCTTAATGTTATGTATTTAGATTGCAGTATTTATAAGTTTTTAGTAAATACAAATTGTTTTAAAGTGCATGATATGTTAATAGTGCAGTTTTGCTTAGATTTGTTGTACATCCATATTAATATTATAAATGTGAATGTTTGTGAGTATAGATGTTTGTTACTCTTTAACACCAGAATGGCTGAATGCATCTGGATGAAATTTGGCACAGTGATAGATTATAGTCTGGAATAACACATAGGCTTCTTTTTATCCTGGAAAAATGTATGGTTCCCATGGGGTAGATTTGTTTCTGTATCTTATATAAATATTAAAATATATCAAACTTAATAGAAATATACAGATATACACTTTTGAAGTATATAACAGTTTAATTTACACCTAAAATCAGTATAAGTGTTGAAACTTTTATCGTCACTAACAATATTATTATGTAAAATGGGCTATTTATAACATTTCCCGCTTACTTTTTTGAGTGCCTAATATTTTAGCTGCGACCATAGTGCTTGTAAGAGTATGAAAATATCGGAAACTCTCAAAATTTAGAAACATTATTATTAAGTAAATAAATATGTCCGTACATTAACACAGCACCATCTAGTTCCGTAGTAAGCTACGAGGCCTGTGTTATGGATACCAAATAGTTTATATAATTTTATATATGTACATACATATTATAAATATAAACAAACACCCATGACTGGAGTACAGACATTCGTGCTCATCACACAAATGAATGCCATCAGGGACCTGAAGTAGCAAGTAGGATCACTACAAACTGAGCTAAACATGACATAATAAATTATTTTTTTTATCATCATAATAAAAATTAGTACTATCAATCATTAATAATTCATGCTTTAATTTGTTACAGGAAAATGCTGTACCCCATATTGAATACCTACAAACCATTTGTAAAACATGCCATAAGACAGTTAATAAAGCAACACAAATCTAGGTCGTTCAAATATTTATATATAAACAACCAAAGAAACCTAAATATAAGAATATACTCAACACAAAGTGATCATCATAGACAAAAAGCTATTATAGAAACTTCAGCTCCTAAGTTAGTCATAGAGAAATTGAACGAGAAAGTGTTGCCAGGTGGTAAATCAAATTTACATTTGGTATGGAAAGATAAAATAGATCCATATATAAAATTATCAAGATGGGACAGACCTATTGGTAAGTTTTTGTAATATTTTCATAACCTTTATATTTTAAAGACTGATTCTTACTAACTAGTGATTTCCCCTCGCTTGCGTACTTAGAAACGTTTTAATTTTTTTGAGCAGAACCCTAATTCTTTTTCTAACATTGTAATTGTAATAATTGTGTTTTTCTTATAAGTAACATATATAATTTCATTATGCATTTAGCAAAAAGGTGTTATTTCAACATTACAAACGGACACTTCAATTTTATTTATCTGTATAGATTGTGATTTATTTCTGCGTAACCCAAATTTTTTTTCAGGTGTATACCTCCTGTACTGGCCGTGTTCATGGTCAATAGCCCTAGGTTCTATTCCGGGGACTGTGCCGCTATCCTCAACTCTTCAGACTGCCGCCTTATTCCTCATAGGTGCAGGGTTGATGAGGGGTGCGGGATGCACTATCAATGATTTGTGGGATAGAGATGTGGATGCGCAGGTGAGGCATTTGTGGATATCAGTCTTACGTACATACATATACACTAAAATACAGACACAAACTTTGATACACTTTGAAAATTAGTATAAAGTTTTGTGGGTAGATACCATCTATAATAACTGTGATTTTTGAGATGTCTAATAACCTCAGTCTCTCCAGTAACCATGTGCGCTGTGAAGCATTCGAAACATCGGGAACCGACAATCTAAATAAAAATAAAACTGCCACAAAATTTGGAAAAATACAATTATTTAAAATTCACATCGACATGAGAATTAGAAGTAGTTAAAATCGATTTCCAAGATTCCATTACATGTATAATATTGTGAAGGCCTACCGACCGATGTCGGTCACGGCGGCCAATCTCACAGATACTAGCCGACTGCGGGAGATATGATAGTGCAGTGTGTGTGAGAGAAAGATAAACACACAAACACTTCTTTCTCACTCTCACACTGATGCGACGACAATTCGTTGCTCTCGGTGAGAAACCAGAACAGATTCGACCCGGGACTCGAACTCAGGATCTCCGGTTGTGTAACCGTACATGCCAGCCACTCTTCGACACTCGGTGACACATCAAAACACCGCCAACTTCCCAACTCTGGGCTGTTACTGGGACTTTTTTAACAGAAAAAGATATAACTAAACTTGTCCTGACCTGGGACTCAAACCCAGGATCTTCGGGTGTGCAGGCGTACATGCTAGCCACTAAAACACCGAGGCACCTGTATATATTATAAGTGAAGAAATATTTCTTTTTTCCAGGTAGAAAGAACTAAAAACAGACCGTTAGTGTCAGGAACGATCAGTGGGAAGCAAGCGGTTGGGTTTTTGGCTTTACAATTGAGTTTAGCACTCGGAGTCCTCCTTCAGTTAAACTGCTACAGTGTTATTTTGGGTGCCAGTAGTATGGGTAAGTTCATTTTTTAATTCCCGACGCAAAAAGGGGTGTTACATGTTTAACTTGTGACTTGTGTGTCTGTATGTGGCATCGTAGCATCTAAACCAATGAACTGACAGAAAGGTGACTTAATTGAGAGTGTTCTTAGCTATAGATTAAGAAGATCCGTTCAGCCGTTTGCAGGTCTTAAGCTCTTTTCTATACTGTACAAAGATATGAGCAACTTCCACATATCTAATCCATTCGTAACTTGGCATCCCGTTACTTCAATGATATTGCAACGACATGGTAAGCTTGGCCTGTTGCTATAGCGTCACCTGGAATCTGCAAGATATTCAACTCTTTACTAAAATACTGCAGAAATCGTGTTTAGGCTCATCTATATGGCCTCAATACATTCACAATAATTATGATAATTGTATTCAGCTCTTTTTAACGTCCCACTGCTGGGGTTGGTCCTTCCCTCGCAGGGGCTCATTCTCTTCCTTCACCGTAAGACAAGTGGTGGATCATGTTGGATATGATTCGCACATGAGAATATCAGAGCGAGACCCGGGATTTGAACCCGCTTCACTCATTTTCCCAAGCGAGCGCGTTACCACTGAACTACCATCTAATTATTATAGTTATACTTCAATAAAATTAATTCATTTTATTTCAGCTTTAGTAATAACATACCCGCTAGCAAAACGTTTCACAAACTACCCCCAAATATTCTTGGGAGCCACTTTCAATTGGGGGGCCTTATTGGGGTATTCAGCTATAAACGGATATATAGAGACGAGCGTCTGCCTTCCATTATACTTCTCGGCTTTGGCCTGGACTGTTTTATATGACACGATATATGCTCATCAGGTGAGGAGATAGGAATTTTATTTATTTATTTAAATAAATTAATAAAAATGTAAATAAAAAATGAAAAAAATAATAAATAAATTTTTTTTATTCATTTATTTATTTATTGTTTATTAATTTTTGGAGAACAAACAGTACTTAAAACACTTACAGAAAACAAATAATAGACAACAAATACACCAATAAACTTCCCACTAAATACATATCAAGTTGATGAACAGACAGAAATAATAATAATAATATTGTGATGTAACAAAATATTATGAAAACAAATAATAGTATATTACGTATTTAAAGCATTCATTTGGTGATGAGAAAAAAAGATATACATAATTAAATAATATAAAATAAAATGAAAAGAAAAAACAATAGAAGATGTCACAAAACAACAAACACGAACAGGCACACAATCTTTGATATTTATAATAGTTGCCTAATAAAAAAAACATTATTCCAGGATAAAATAGACGATGCCAGGTTAGGAATAAAGTCCACAGCACTAACATTCGGTGAGCACACGAAGCCGGCTTTAACAGCGGCATTGATCGCGAGTCTGACAGGATTCACAATGGCGGGACAATCCGCAGAACTGGCGATACCGTATTATATCGCATTGGCGATGTACGCAATGCACGCTGGGAGACAGGTAAGTGGTGAAGTCGGTTGTGTCATAGTGAAGTCGGTTGTGTCATTGGCATGTCATGTTTAATTTTTTCTTTCTTACTATATGATATGATTAATAAAAATATATGTGATTTGTTGTACGTAGTTTTATTAGCGAGAGATAATCAGAAGAAGTGACATCATATAGAGTGACATAGACAAAACAGTGTTGTACTTTAAAAATACTATTTACCACAGATAAAGTAGGGTTCAATTAATTATTACTATAACACTCCCACCTAATTTGAACCCTTTTCTTAAAACAAGTTAATTTTTAAAATGAACATACAATTTTTTATGGCATAAATTTAGTTTGACAAGTTCTCATAAAGAAATATTTAGAAATAATTTATTACAAGTATAGGTAAGATACAGATACTATTTTAAATTCAGAACACCAATTCTTTTTCTAAAATATTGGAACTTGTCCCTAGGAAGAGCTTTAGTAAACACATCAGCAAATTGTTCATTACTCGATACATAATTCAAATCAATTTGTTTTTCTGCATATTTATCTTTAACAAAATTATATTGCACTTCTATATGCTTACAACGCCTATGGTAATCTATATTTTTAATTAAACAAATTGCACTTTGATTGTCTATATTTAAACATATTGAGTCCTGATTAAATTCACCAATATCCACTAAGAGTCCTTTCAACCACATAGCCTCTTTTGTAGCAGAACAAGCAGCCATGAATTCTGCTTCAGTGGTAGACAAAGCAACACTTTGTTGTCGTTGTGTTGCCCATGTTATGGCAGCTCCATTTTTAATAAACACATAGCCAGTTAAAGACTTCCGTGTGGAGATGTCTTTAGCAAAATCAGCATCACAGTAAGCTTCTACTATGTTCAGTTGTGACTTTGAATAACATAAACCATAATCTTTGGTTTCTTTTAAATACTTCAGTATTTTCTTAATAACATTCCAATGAGTGTGATCATAACAATCAAGGTATCTACTCACCAGACTAACTCCATACATTATATCGGGCCTGCTTACCACCGCTAGATGCATCAGTGAGCCTACTGCTTCTCTGTATGGAATCTTCTTATCAGGAGTCTCTGTATTCTTCTCCAGTGTAGTGTGAGGATTAACTGGAATATTGTTACAGTTAGCATTTTGCATATTAAATTTGTGCAACAGTTTCTCAGTGTATTTTGTTTGATGAATGAAAATACTCCCTTCTGATCTTTCAATTTGTAGTCCTACAAAGTTCTTTGGATCACACTGTTTTATTTCAAAATTTTTCTTTAATTCACATATAAGTTTATTCAGAATATCTTTTGATTTTGAAATTAGAAGTCCATCATCAACATACAATAGTAAATACACCTTAATGTCATTTACTTTTCCAACATACACACACCTGTCTTTATGGCAGCTTTCAAAACCAAATTTCTTTAGCAAAGTATCAAATTTTTGGTTCCAGCACCTCGGTGCTTGCTTAAGACCATAAAGAGAACGGTTGAGTTTACATACCATATTGTAAGGAGCATCCAAACCTTCAGGTGGCGTCATGTAAATATCTTCCTTTACATCTCCATATAAGAATGCAGTTTTGACATCAAATTGAACAATATGCAAGTTGTGTTGAGCTGCTTCTGAAAGTAGAACACGTAATGAATCATACCTTACAGTTGGAGCATATATTTCCTTATAGTCAACACCTTGTTTCTGACTACATCCTTTAGCACACAACCTTGATTTGAAGAGAGGACCAGATGGCTCGTCTTTTATTTTGAAGACCCATTTGCAGCCAATTATCCGCACTCCTTCAGGCTTCTCAATCAATTGCCATGTTTCATTCTTTGCATGTGCATTTAGCTCTTCTTCAGTGGACTCTTTCCATTTTGAAGCATTTGGATTATTAGAAGATAATGCTTCACTGTATGTTAGTGGAACAACCTGTTCTCTTATAATTTCATCTGTACATTTGTAAGCATTGGCTTCTGCTTCTTTATGAGCTTGCATTCTATATAATCTTGCTTTAGATCTTGTTGTGATATTATTTGTTAGCTCAGATGAATCTATAGTTACATCGGGCTCATACAGAGATCCATCATCAGAGTAAAAATCTTCACTTGATTCGTCTTCAGTCATCTTAGACTGTTTCAGAGTGATTTTCTGGGTCTTAGAGTTGTCATCACTTTCACATGATTCTGAGACAGACTCTGAAAGTGGTACAAGAGAATAATCTCTTTTAACTGAGCTTTCAAGGAAGACCACATCTCTGCTTATTACAACTTTTCTCGTTTTAGGATCTAAAAACCTGTATTTTATTTTTTTTTTATTTTTTTTTTATTATTACACTATATGATATACTTTTAATTTTGCAATGGACCCACAAAACTGTTTGCACAGTTTGTCTGTGGGATCAGAGTCTCACAGTTATTAATCTTACATTATAATATTTAAGGATATTTATATATATTTTACATTTATATATATTAAATTTATATATATTACATCATGATATTTTGAGTAGGTATGTTAAATTATGTTAAGCTGTCCATATAATATTTTTTTAACAATTTGGCGAATTTACTTTTACTTGGTTCATGTCTAATATCAGCGGGCAAACTGTTCATGAGATACGGTAGACGTTTATCCAGCGTTCGATCGCCATAATAATTATGTACCCTTGGAACAATATATTTTCCCGCTGATACTGACCTGGTACCTTGCGCATGTGTCACCAACAAAGAGCGCTCCAGACTGCCATGGTTGTTTACTAGAAGTAAATATTTATGTTTAAGGCTAACAGGAAGTATATTACAAATTTTAAACAGCTTGTTATAATCACCTTTACAGCCCTTTTTGGTGTTTTTAGATACAATTAATTTTAAAAATCTTATTTGTAGTGCTTCTAATTGTTGTATATAACTTTTAAATGTAAGACCATAGCAGTCAAGGGCATAGCTTATTATTGAGTCAACTAGTGATGTATATAAACATTTAAGGGTACTAGGAGGTACTCTAAGACTTAGGTGATAAAATTTTCCTAATAGTACTCTCAATTTATTACATATGTGTTCTATATGAGAGGACCAGGAAAAGTTTTCATCAATTTTCATCCCAAGGTAAGTGACTATTTTGGTTCTATCTATGGGTTTACAATTACAACTAGACATTTTACTATGTATACATGAGAAACTATGTGAAACTATCTGAGGCAAAGTATCAGGGGGTCGAAGGTACGGGGAATGAATTAACAAAAAATTAGTTTTGGCAGCGTTCAAGATTATACCATTGTCATGGGACCATTTAATAACTGCTTCTATATCGAGCTGAACCAGACGACATGTCTCGGCAAGATCAGTGCCGGCGAGCACTGCGCACAGGTCATCCGCATACATGTACGCAGAGCAGTGGCGCAGTACTCCGCACAAGCTATTCACGTGCATCAGGTAGCACACAGGCCCGCACCCCGAGCCCTGCGGCACCCCGCACCTCACCTCTCTCGCGTCGCTGGTCGTCTCACCCACCTTCACGCGGTAGGACCGTGCGGTCAGGTAGTCGCGGAACCATTTGTTCAGCGGCTCCCCCACCCCACACTCCTCCATTGCATTTATAAGGGTATCCGTTTCTAAGGTATCGAATGCCTTTTTAAAATCAAAGAACACTGCCACAACAAATTTTTTCTCATTTAAGTGATTATTAATTTCGTTAGTAAAGTTTGACAAAAGAGTGTTCGTACTTTTTCCTTTCTGAAATCCATGTTGACACTTATTTAATATATTATTCTTTTGAAGATAATCCCCTATTTGATTCACTATGCATTTTTCTATGATTTTATCTACGCTCGATAATATTGCTATTGGTCTATAATTAGCAAAGGACTTCGGGTCTCCTTTTTTGTGAATAGGGCGTACAATGGCCTCTTTTAACATTGTTGGGAATATATGGTTACGAACGCATAGATTAACCAAGTTAGAGATCACAGGACACACCTTGTCGACAGCAAACTTAAGATCAGACATGCGCATGAGATCGTTCCCCGGTGCTTTGTTTGTGTTCATTCTCATTATGACTCGTTTAACATACCTACTATTCACCGGTTGCCACCTCATGCATACGTCTTTGTATTGTACATAGTTTCCCCTATCCATCCATTTATCATTACAAACATGTTTAATATTATCTATTTCTTCCGTGAAAGTATTCGCAAACTTATTACATATATCCGTCAAACTGCCTTGATTTTTCATATTATCTATTATTAAACTATCTAACGATTGTCTTTTGTCACCCATTAATGCATGTATTCTATCCCATAACTTCTTTATATTCTTATTACAATCTAATATACTCTGCCTATCATACTCATTTCTACTCTTAGATATAACTTTATTACATTTATTTCTATATTTAGTGTAACTTAATCGTTTTATCATATTTTTTGGTTCATTACTCCATATTACAAATAGTCTATCCCTTTCTAAAAGCATTTTTTTGTGATGTTCCGTAACCCAGCCTTTATTATTTCTATTACTACTATAAACTATTTTAGTACTATAACAACATTGATAAATATCTAAAAATATTAATCTAAAAGCTTCATAAAGCTTCAATGGGCATGTAATTGATAGTAGATCATCAAAATTAGTCGATAATAGTTTCTCTCGTACTGCACGATTGTCCAGGACACGTATTAGTCGTGAGCTATTAGCGGTAGGCTGTGCAGGGTGGGGGCGGGGGCGGGAGGTAGCCTCGGAACGCGAACCCAGCGACGACTCGTGCTCAGATGCGTCCATACTGCTATGCAACGGGGCGCGTTCCCACTCCACCGCAACCGATACCGGGTAATGATCGGATATTTTATGGTGTATCACAGCTGAATCTATTTTTGCCGATGGTGCACGAATGAATATATGATCCAGACATGATTCTACTAGGTTTTCCAATAGGATTTCACTACGGGTAACTCGATCGATACATTTGATAAAACCAAACTCAGCTAAAAGTTCTTCATACATTATGACATGTTTATCTCGATTTTTTAATAAGTTTAAATTTATGTCGCCACAAAAAATTACTTTCGTGTTATTGGGTATACTTTCTAATAGGTTACGACATTCTTCTAGAAATTGCAAAGTTTTATCTTGTTTATTTATTTTAGGCGGTCTGTATATTGAAATTATATAAATTGGTTCATAGTCATGAGTTAGTGTTATAGTGACGCACTCCGCTGAGCGCATCTGTGCCACTGCACGTGTCGTCAGGCCGCACACCCGAGCCGCGAGCCCCTCCCGCGCGTACACTATTACCCCTCCCCCGCTTCTTCCCGAACGAGTGAAACTATTAATCGTGAAGCCATTAATTTTATAAAAAGATAAATATGCATAATTAATGTTAGGCTCCGTGACAACAATTACATCTATTTTTTTTAAATTATTGTCTAATGACACAAGTAACTCACTGAAATGTTTTTTTTAATGATCGAATATTGATGTGAAGTAAACAAAAGTCTTTCTTCTTAATAAAGGTTGACATCCAGCTTTCAAGGTCATTCACACAAACAGCATTTATGGCACTATTAGTTATTAAATCTAGATTGTTGAGAGACGCGAATTTTAACAATGAATAATTAATACTTATAAAAAGACACAGGTTAATTATTAACAGACATTTCACTTTTTGAGCAGTTCGCGAATATCGCCATCTGACCTGACCCACACAGATTTATCTCCGTCAGCTTTTTTCACTAAGATCTTGCCGTTATTTACCCAGATGAATTTAAATCTTTCCTTCAGCTGTGTCTTGGCATTCCACAGCAGCTCTCGTGATGTTTTGGTTAAATCTTCGTTAATAAAAATTTTATTACGTTGAGATCCGCCGGTGATCGCGCTGCTGTTTAATTCCTTGAGCTTACGCCTGTTGGCTAACCATTCGTCCCGACTTTTAGTGCCTGAAGTCTTAAAACCTATAATAATCGGAGCTGGTTTGTCATTAATTTTGCGTGTCGTGCGGCGACTCACCCAGTCGATACATGCGCTGCTCACTCCTATGATATCTCCCAGTTTTTTAGCCACCGCCATAACGTTTTCATTAGGTAATTGTTCAATACCTACAATTTCTAGATTATGCTTACGGGAAGCTTGGTCGAACTCGTGCACTTTTTGCTCAAGAGCCATGTTACATTTCTCCAGGTACACACATTTATTATTGGTATTCACTATGGACTTTTCCAGATCACGAATTTTTTTCTTCGATTCTTCATGTTCCGCCATTAAAGTGTCATACTTTTCCGACAGTACACTCATGCTGTCCGTTATTTATTTTTATTTATTTATTTATTTCAGGCAATATTTACATAGGGATCTTAAATATGTAAACAGCGGCCCATAGCATATATAAAAACTATTTAACACGTAGTGCAGACGTGTAAGCTGTGTCGGCGGGCATACGACCTCGGAACTTCCGAAACACGACGCCCTGCGGCCAGAAGTCCTCCTTCATGAAGGTTGGCAGATGATGAGTCGGCACTCTCACCACAAACGAATTGAAACTCGTTTTGTGGCGAGGTACCAGCCGTTCAACCCTCAATTTGAAGTTGGACCTCTTCAGGACGTAGTCTACGACATCCTCGACCTTCGTAGACCAGTGCACTCGGGACACATACAGCGGCGTCGATGGTACGGCAGGACGCATCGGATGGTCTGGCTGGTTCGGAGCTGTGCCACAGATGTTACGGCATGAGGGCTTCTTTTTCTTCCTCTCCACTTTAGTGAAGCCCTCCTCGTCAGGTTGGATCTTCGTGGAACCCGTCGAAGGCACCTGTTTGGCAGCTGGTTTGCTCCGGCTCTTCTTTTTCCCTCCATTCGAGGGCCGCTTGTTTGGCGGGGCGGGTGTAGGGGCGGGGGCAGGCGCAGCTGCGGCTGCGGCTGCGGCGTATGCACGCGGCGGGGTCATGACCGCGCTCGCACTCGACGTCATCAGCGGGGCCGGGGATCGGGTGGCGGGCGTCACTGTGTCGCACGATTCACGCACCTCAGCAGTAATCGGAGGCGACGACAGACTGCTGATGGAGTCAATTTGTGCGCCGCGACGTGTGTTTATGTTAGTGACCTCCGGTGACCTACTTACAGAACCATTATTTTTGAACGATAATAATTCTGCGCGCAGCTCACTGATGGTAGATTCGGAAATCTCTAACTTAAACTGCACCTCTGCCAGGCCAGCTTTCAGGATGGTGATATCCTTGAGCAGCCTGGTAACGTCAACGTGGTCGAACGTGACGGGAGGCAGCTTGTTCAGCTGCTTCGCCACGAAGGCGGGCACGTCGTCAGGATCGGTTATCTTCAGGAGATTAATGATGTCCTGAAGACTTCTCTCTTTATAGAATTCAATTGCTTTTGGAGGCTTGGAATTGCACTGACTTTATTTCGAATGTCTTTAAGGATCTTTTCAATACCATGTCCCTCTGTTTCCTGTTCATCTCCTTCAGAATCATCAACAGTAGAACATCCCTCGCAGTTGTTGCAAAATAAACGGTTCTTGCCCGCCTTCATGTCAGCCAATAGTCCTTTTACACAGGTCCTATGGAATTTTCCCTGGCATGGACCTTGACACACGAAATGAGATCCGTTTTTCGACAACACTTTTTTGCACATTTGACATTGCATTTTTGCCAATAACGTCTTACTTGTACTTGTAAACTAGCGACTGCGAGCCGCGATTGTAGGAATACGCGGGACGCACGCGCACTTAATGACGTTCCGTGCGAGACTGAGTATCCTTTGGTCTGTTCACTATAACCAATGAATAACATTTTATTTGCTTTTGAGTCAAACTTCTTTGCTTTCTCTTTTGGAACATGCACCATTGCTTCACAACCGAATATTTTCATATGAGTAATGTCTGGCTTTTTACCACTCCATTTCTCTTCTGGTGTTAAAAATGATAGAGCTTTTGTTGGGCATCGATTAGTGATATATGCAGCAGTTGACACAGCTTCTGCCCAAAATTGTTTCTGAAGTTTAGCATTTATAAGCATGCATCTAGCTCTTTCAAGCAAAGTCCGGTTCATCCTCTCCGCTAGACCATTTTGTTGTGGTGTGTACGGAGTGGACATTTGATGTGTGATCCCTGATTTCTTAAGAAAAGCTTGAAACTCATTGCTTAGATACTCTTTTCCGTTATCAGTGCGGAGTATCTTTATTCTTGAATCAAGTTGATTTTCAACTAAGGCTTTAAATTCTTGAAATTTCTGGAAGACTTCTGATTTGTTTTTAATCAAATAAACAAATACCTTTCTTGTAAAGTCGTCAACAAATGTAACAAAGTACTGAGCTCCCCCAAGACTTGGCACTTCTATTTTTCCACAGACATCTGAGTGAACAAGTCCTAGCTTCGCTTGTGCTCTAGAACCTTCAGAAGGAAAAGGGATTCTCGTCTGCTTTCCTTCCAAACATGAAATACATGTCACTTTATCTGTCTTGTTTATTTTGATTCTAGCACTCTCCAATAATTTGTTTAAGTCCTCAAAATTTAAATGTGCCATCCTTTGATGCCACAGGTAACAATCATTCTCTGTAGATGTAGATAAGTAGGCTGGAATATTATGTGTATTTAACTGGTACATATTGTTTATAACTTTAGCCGCTGCGACTTGCTTATTATTTTTATTTAGGATTAAACAGCCTTGACTGCCAAACTGTACTTGGCAACCACTATTTATTATCTGACTCACTGAGAGAAGATTAGTAGCCAGCTCAGGAACATATAGAACATTTTGTACCTTGATTGTGTCAATCTTGCCTTGTTTGTTTACAACATTAAGATTTACTTTCCCACATGCTTTCACAACTAATCTCTTATTATCAGCCACTCTTATTGTAGTAATCGGAGGTGGCACCTCATCATAAAGCAATTCACGCTGCATTGTCATATGCATTGAAGCGCCAGAATCTATATACCAATTGCTGTTGTTGCTCGTTGTAGCGGAGAACACTGCGACATAACTAGAATCAGTTTGCTCATTCGATTTTTGTTCTTTTTTCTTGTTGCGACAATTTTTACTGATGTGTCCATATTTATTGCACACATAACACCTCGGACCCTTGGACTTGACTTTATTTTGAACTTGTTTGCCAGATTGCAACTGATTTCCTTTGCTTTTCACATATAGCGCATTAGACTCAGAGTTTCTTATATCTTGTAGAAGCTTTGTCTTTACTGAATCAGCTGTAATTTTCACACCAGAGCTCTCAAGTGCCATTATCATGGGTTGATACATTTCAGAAAGAGCAGCCAGTAACAGGGTCCCGAGCCATTCATCATCAACATTGAAACCAATGTTTCTCAGTTTATGGGCGGTTGACATTATTCTGTTAACGTAGTCTTCAATGTTTAGACAATTTTCAAGGTTTGTGGTTATCAGATCTCTCAGGAGACCAACCCGACGTGTCAAACCATTATCATCAAAAGCTTTTGCTAGATTATTCCACACATCTTTAGCTGTTTTAGCTTCTTGTATATGTACATAATTTATAGGATGCACTTGTAGAATTATTTTAGATCTAGCTTTCGTATCGAGCTTTGTATCAATGGCTTCATTTTCTTTAGAAACGACACAACTCCATAAATCTTCGTGTTCGAGATAAGTTTGCATAGCAAATCGCCACGTTGAATAATTTTCTCTTCCCGTCAGCTTTTCTATCAGTGCCATCGCATTATTTAAAGACATTTTGCCAATGAAGAAAAATTTGACTTGCGAGAACACGTGCGGAGTCTTAGGTTATGTCTTACTAATTTTACCAGAACTACGTACTTTTATTTTTATAATTTTAAAACACTTTTACTTTTTATTTTAAGCAATATTCAGGTGGCCTGGGCCCATAACCTGATATGATTAATAAAAATATATGTGATTTGTTGTACGTAGTTTTATTAGCGAGAGATAATCAGAAGAAGTGACATCATATAGAGTGACATAGACAAAACAGTGTTGTACTTTAAAAAATACTATTTACCACAGATAAAGTAGGGTTCAATTAATTATTACTATAACACTATATTTATAGTAAGAAATCTCCAATTTAAAGCATTATTTGTGTGCAAAGTTTCATCAAAATTAGTTCAATGGTTAACGAGTTATTGTGTAACAATCTTCAAAAACATTCAAATTCTAAATTAAAGTAACAGTGTAAAATTATATTTTTACAGATATACACACTGAAACCTGATAATCCAGATGACTGTGCGAAGAAATTCAAATCGAATTCAATGGTAGGCTTTATTATTTTATTAGGCATTTTAGGAGGTGGTTTTCAACAATATATAGAAAATAGAAAGAGAAATCGAGGTAAAGAGAACATTGAAGTCACTAAAAGCTGTTTTTTCAGCTGAAACTGTTTGAAACCCACTTCAGTTTAAGTTTGATTATTGTATAGTAATATGAAGTTGTAAACTTCCGTTTAAGTTGACTTCAGCGTGAAGTCCTGTAAATAATTAATTAAAGTTTAAGAACTTGAATTTGAATATGAATTAAGACAAGAAATAAATATAAATGTCCAAACAATCGCCATATTTTAGTTTCTTTTTGGTTTTTAGGCTGTGATTTTGTTTTGTGACCTTATTTATTAGTTTTTAGTTCTAAGAACTCCTAAATACGTTATAATTATGTATATAATAATATATAGAATATCTACACTATTCCTATTATGTGGTACTATCTATACAGATAAATAAAATTGAAGTGTCTGTGTGTAATGTCGAAATAAAAGCTTTTTACTAAATGCATATGAAATTATATACGGTACATATAAGGAAAAGATATTTTCTTTTGTCTGTCCGTCCGCTTGTTCTGGTTAATCTCCGAAACGGCTGCACTGATTTTGACGGAATTTTCACTAGCATATAGCTAATTTTATAAAGAGTAAGTAGGGTACTATTATTTTATAAAAATAATGAGGGTTTCGCGCAAAAAAATAAAACGTAGGAAACTTAAGAAGGGGCGCACCCGAAAAAAGCTAGGCTAATTTCCTAGTTCATAATAATATTTACTTTATATTAATTAATTAATTAATTAATCGCTGTACCTTAATTTTCTTTTAAAAAAAACCATTAAGAAAATTGTAAGTGTGTGAAAATGTAAGTATTTAAACTCTCTGTTTAGTTACAGAGATTATAGCTTATATGCAAACAAACAATTTTTTCCTTCTAATAATATTAACATAAATATCGATACCGATTCCCTAATCGGTATACCTCCCTAAGAATCGATAAATAATCGATATGTCTAAGATGCATTTGGCTATTAATTGATGTTTTTTATCTCGAATGTGATTCGAGTCTTAGTTCCGTTTTGTTATATACTATGTAATATATAGATAAGATTTTTTATTTATGTACAAGAGACAGCATTGTATTTTTTTACATATAAAATTGTTATGTATTCATTATCTGTATGTATATAAAAGGCAGTGGTAGCGGGAGTGTTAACGCGCTCGCTTGGGAAACCGAGTGAA
Source organism: Brenthis ino (assembly GCA_921882275.1). Taxonomy (NCBI): domain Eukaryota; kingdom Metazoa; phylum Arthropoda; class Insecta; order Lepidoptera; family Nymphalidae; genus Brenthis; species Brenthis ino. The sequence continues at coordinate 6,680,541 of OV170229.1, forward strand.
GCGGGTTCAAATCCCACGTCTCGCACCTTTAATATTTTTATGTGCGAATCATTTCTAACATGATCACCTTACGGTGAAAGAAAACATCGTGGTTAACTTGCATGTCTGCGAGAACCTAGCAAGTTATCTGCAGACATGCTCAGTCCGCCCGCATTTGGCCCGCGTGGGGGGCTATGGCCTGATCCCCCTCGCATAGAAGGAAGCCCCCCCCCTGTGCCCCCGCAGTGGGACGTTAAAAAGAAGGGCTGAGTACATATAAATATATAGGAATTCGAAAAAAATTGCGTTTAAAATTAAAATATTACACATCAATCTTACATAAAATAGTTCTAATTTAATTTTTTACTGCTGTATCTTGTACTATGTTTTGAACTTTACTATTTTTAAATGTGTCTTTGAATGATACCAAAAATTAGTATTAACTAATGTAAATAAAGTTTTGTTTAATAAAATGGAATATTTTTGAATATATATCAGATAGATAAAGATGCAAATAAAACATGGGATTATGAATGGCGTCGCTTCTATCAGTGATATATCTCTTTTCCCTAGTGGTGATTTTCGGAACTTATAAAAGCAGTTCATAAAATTACTTCATTAACAGTTCTAAACATTTAATGGTCCGTGGATACTTTGATTTGTATTTATATTTCATATAGACTAAAAAAGTATTTTATCTGAATTACTTCTGTAAATGGCATTCTCCATTATCCGTCGGAAACTATTAATTTTTTTACTCGCTGTTATAGATCGAAAAAAATTGTAATCCCATTATTTATCTGCTCAGATAATATATATTTATAATACTAGCATTGCCCGCGGCTCCGCCCGCGTTCAGATGACCAAAAACTAAATTCTTAGGTGTTACATATTAGTATACTCTTACATTGCAGTTTTTGTATTTTTCCTCAGAAATAAGATATTTTCCCGCGGTAAAAAGTATCCTAGGATCGCGCGCTACATCGCCCGGTTTATATAGCTTGAGCAGGCGGTCGAGCGATGCGGGGCAGAGGGGATGGACTCGCCGTAGGCATCTCAATGCTCGCCAAGCATTAAAAATGTTTCGCTACTAATTACTTCTAACAACGATATCTCAAAAACTATTCATCTGATTGATTTAGTGTAAAGAGCAATTTTAATCTGCATTAAATGACTAAGCTAACTAAAATATTCATTTGGATAAGGATTAATACCGAACTAAAGAAAATAACTTTGAAAATAACGTAATGTTTTTAATTAAAAATGTTAACATAAAAGTGGTTATTGTAAGTCAACCGTAAGAGATAGAGATATGCTATCGTGGACTTTTTTGTAGCATTTTTATAGATTTTGAATTCTCTAGTACATTACTTAACTGTATCTTTGCTAGTTTACGCGGCGTTCGCGTGGAAAGTTCCCATTTGGCGAGATTTTTTGCGACCTCTTCAACATTTGTCGCCGTATTTCAGCTAATTTACATAAAAGCATAATAAATTATATACCTAAACCTTCCTCAAGAATTACTCTTTCTATTGTTGAAAACCGTATAAAAATCCGTTCAGTAGTTTTCGAGTTTATCGCGTACAGACAGACAGGAGGACAGACAGGAGGACAGAAAGACGCGGCCGGGGGACTTATTTTTATAATAAGTATAGATAGATGTATGTATTTAAAGTTATATATGCGAGTGTATCAATTATCTGGTATCCATAACACAGGTCTCGTAGGTCGCCATGGAACTAGATGGTGCTGTGTGTTAATGTACCGGTATATATAGAAATAGATTTTTTTTAAATGTTAAACTTTTTATTACCTTACTGCAAAAGGGCATAAAATGTTTCAGTGTGTTAACATTGAAAGGTATTAAAATATTTTTTTCATAACAATATGATAAATTAAGCAAATAAAAAGTATGTTAATAATTTATTTCAAAGTCATATTGTTCAATTTTTTTTCTAATATTTATTGACCTTTTCAATCATGGTTGGATGACAGATATAATTGAAATGTCACGTGTCAGTGTCAACTAAAATGGATGTCTTTTGTATTACTAAATGTTGTAATCATAGATTACATTAATTTGATGTTATTTTTATTAAATCATTCTTGCCTTCTCGATGTTTTTATTTCATCCTTTTACATCTATACATACAATAAAATAGTAAATTAGCGAAATCTGTACATGAAATATTTTTTAAAAATAATGACCAATGTACTGTGTACAGAATATAGACACCAAAACCATAGTTATTCAACTTTATATAATATATACATATTATGTCTTTCGCATTTGACGCAAAAAGTACTGATCCGATTTAACTAAGTTTTGTGGTCACGGGAAAGACTGAGGTTGTAAAGCATTCGAAACATCTCGAGCCAAAAATCAAAATAAATCTGCGAAAAAATAGTTTTATTGAAAACTCGAGTTATTAAAATTATTATAATTTTAACTCGATTTATTATTAAAATTACTCGAATACAACTCGATTCGAATTAACTTTGACAAGCCGAGTTCAGTCATTTTGAGCCTGTAGTCAGCTGCTTAATTCTGTCAATTTTATGTAAATATCATAGAATAAATTGCTACTTAAATAAAGTAGGTACCTACTTGTAAGTTGCGAAAATAATATTTAAATATGAACTAACTAATTTTTGCGTACTTAATATTAACAATATAGAAGAATTGCTCTATACGAAGTGTTTATATCTATATATCACATCGCAGTTATTGTTAGAGAAGAAAAAACAAATATCATTAAAACTATAAACACTTTTTATTTTAATTAAATTAATTCACAAGATTGTTGTTTGTTTGATTTTTTAGATATGTAGGTATATTCTAACATTATTAGATAAAAAAAAATATTTAGAATTTATAGAGAAATTTCAAAATTTAGTGATGTGATTTAATTAAAATTAAAAAGATTCAAAAAGAAATAAGCATTTTTTAATAATTATTTTACAGAATAATGTGAAAAAAATGTATTATAATGGCTGGAACTAAAGGTGCAAACTCTGCTCGGAAATCTATTAAGAAGAAGTTCACAGATTTTAAATGTACAATATGCAAGAAGGTATGCTTCATATTATTATTTTAACTACGAATGTAGACTAACTTACTTTTTGGAATGTAATAAAAAACATTAAAATATTATATTTATATACATAGCTGTAAGAAAAGCTTGTAAATTAATATTTGCTAAACTTTCTTTAATACTGAATTTACATCAAAGGACAATCCATGCTAATATTGTAAATGTGAAAGGGTGTTTGTTTGTTAGTCCTTCTTTCATGTCTATCTATTCCATACTAACTGTTAAACATACCTAGGGACGAACCCGAAAAAAGCGAGGGTGAGCCATTCATTCTAATATTAATAAATTGTATTCACAACATCTATTTTGCTTTTTTAAATCAAATATAAACAAGATACATAATGTTTTAACTTTTTAGCTTACAAAATCATCGTTTTTTTTTTATATTTCATTTTCTTTTCAGACATTCTCGGAAAAAGCAGGCTTAACCCAACACAATCTAACCCATTCCTCCGAGAAACCATTCACCTGCCATTTATGTCCACATACATTCAAAACTAAGAAATATCTAGGTCGACACATAAAAAGAGTTCACAATGAAGCAACAGAGAATGAATGTAGCTTCTGCGGACGAAAGTTTCACTTCAAAAGTCTTTTAAGACAGCACATGTATACACATACAGGTAAAGTTTTTTATTGAAGTCATACTTCTTTTGAGATTATGAGATAAAATTTTAATAAATAATAAAATTTTTACGATATGCGCGCATTCGACAGCCAAAAAGCGACATGATGAAGTTAGCTGCATTCCTTTTACAAACAGAGAGTTGTGACGAGAAGTATAATTTCTTATGTGCGTACATAAGTACACACACACGTTTTTTTTAAATAAAGATATTATTTAGGATATAGTCTATTTGCACAATTTATTTGAGCTTTTTTTTCAGATGAAAGACCTTTTAAATGTAAAATCTGTGGAAAAGGCTTTAACTCCAGTTATACTTTGAATACACATAAATATATACATGCTGGTAAGTGCGTCATATAAATATATAAAAAAATAGTAAAAAGAGGTTGGTAATTAAAAATTAAAAAAATATATATAATGATAGTGCTACCATATAGTATATTCCATTATGGAATGATTTTGCTAGTATTATTTATTTAAATAGGAAAGAAAAAGCTTTTTTTTAAATTTTGATTAAAATGTTACACATTTATTATTTAAGCTTTTTAAAAAAAAATTGCTAAATATTTTTTAACATGCTTGTGTCTCTAATGTGCCTTTCATTGTTTTTGTTTTTTATGAATGTTTTTTTCTTACATTTTTTCGTGCATCTCAATCAAAAAAGTCCTAGATACACAATCCCATGCAAAAGATCTCTTAAAACTGTCACCAATTGTGTGTGTATTTGTAATAAATATACAACAATGTAAATTGAACCTTAAATGCAATGCTTAAAAGTTGTTTTCACCAAAAAAAAGTAGTCATGAGGACTGCCGACCGAAGTGAAAACTTTAAATTATATATATTAATTTAATAAACAAACAGTCGTTATTTTTTGATATTAAAATAATTGTTTGATTTTAAATAAAACATTGTAAATTAAAACAATTTATCTGGTGTCGACATCTATCGGCGCTCTGAGTGTTAGCGTTAACACGTCACGTGACCATGTCGATGGCGACTTACATGAATTTACTCCCCATACAAACAAACCTGCCTATAGAAGTTTCAAATGTTCAAATATGCGCTCATTCGGTGAGGACATTTTTTGTGTCTGATTGTGTATCTAGTATATTTTTGATCGATGTACGTACACTATGGTTTTCAATCCACTACTATTCTGGATAAATACCGCATGTAGTACTCGCTCTTGACACAGTCAGATGGCGCTACGCATTGGCCGACACTTTCTACATATCTGGAATGCAAATATAAATTATATTTTCAACCGACTTCAAAAAGGAGGAGGTTCTCAATTCGACTGTATGTTTTTTTTTTATGTTTGTTACCTCAGAACTCCGTCATTTATTAACCGATTTGGACAATTATTGTTTTTTTTGAAAGGGTATACTTCCAGATTGGTCCCATTTAAATTAAAAAAAAATACCACCCCTAAGGGTGGAAAAACAACAAATGATGAATTTAACCTACTTCTAATTGTCATATTGACTTGAAACTTTGCAAGTATTTCTATTTCCGTTGATAGTACAGTGGTTCGGTGTTGTTGACCTGATCTGATGCCAAGGCCAGAAGGTGGATAGGTGGAACTCTTCAACGGCTAATAGTAGATACTTTGAGTTTGGGCTTATTTTGTTTGATTTGACAAGCCTAACACGTTAGAATCCATACTATGCTACTACTGTCTACACTTAAAAGGGAAAAATAAAAACTTTTTAACAAAAAAATAAAAACCGACTTCAAACAAAAGTACTAAAAAGTATAAAATAACTGATTGGTAGTTTTCATTTACTATACATACCTAATCAAATATTTTCGAAGTCGGTGTGCTTTGGCTAAGCAATTAAAGCTTACCTATTAAATACATACCTAATCAAATATTTTCGAAGTCGGTGCCAGCCCATACAAAGCAAAGCACGCCAACTTCGAAAATATTTGATTAGGTATGTATAGTAAATGAAAACTACGAATCAGTTATTTTATACTTTTTAGTGCTTTTGTTTGAAGTCGGTTTATATTTTTTTGTTAAAAAGTTTTTATTTATAATAATGTTGTGTTGCTATATATCAAATAGAATTACTTTTATAAATGCAAGATTTTTGTGTGTGGGTGTGTGGGTGGGTGTGTGTGGGTGTGTGTGTGTGGGTGTGTGTGTGTGGGTGTGTGTGTGGGTGTGTGTGCGTGTGTGCGTGTGTGTGTGTGCGTGTGCGTGTGGTGTGTGTGTTTGTGTTTGTTTGTTGCGTGTATCTTTTTTTAATTCTAAAAATAATGATTTTTGTCCCGCTGAGTTTCTTTCGCCAGTTCTTCTAAGAACGGAGGGGCTTTTTCTTTCGCATCTGGTGGTAAACTTGGGGTGGGTCTCCCTTCAATGCGAGGGTGATCGTTCACCACGATGGCTAAGTGCGGGCGGACTGAGCATGTCTTTCGAAAACTTGCTAGGTTCTCTCATAGATGTTTCTCAAGCGACCGCATTATCACTAGACTACCACTGCCTTTGCATTTGGTAGTAGTCTTATGATGATCTTAAAAATCTAAGAAAGTATGTTAAAAATAGAGATATAACTGAAAGGTCTCACCCGCTCTTACAATAACATCCTGGCAAAGGAATGGACATACAATGTTTTGACTTTAATATTATTTCGTTGTTAGTATGGTTTTTGTGTACGTTTAAGGAATTTCTCAAGAACTTCAATAACTTGTTCACGTCAAATATATTGTTGCGTAGGTCTCTGTCTTTGCCGAATATACTTTCTAGAAGTATCTAGAAGGTAAGATTTACATTAGTAATGGTCTTGTTAAAAATCCGTGTAACGGTTTTGATTCGATTGTAGTTTTACCCTCAAAGTGTTACTTTTTTGTTTTTTTTTTAAATATCAATTAATATTTTTTTTAAATATTTTTTTACTATTAAAATAAAATGTATCTGGGGGGTTTTATTAGCTTATTTAAACTATATGAAAATAAATAAATTGACATTCCAAAAAGCCCGTGTCTATATTCTAAAATTTATGATCATCTGCTTATTGATTGAAAATTTAAATTCACATTGAAAAACTGGATCGATTTTGATGAAAATGTAGTATACAGATAGATTATGAGCTAGAGTATAGGTTACTGTTAGGCATTCTAGGACGAACCACCGAAGCTAGGCTAAGTCACGGGTTATTAATAAATGGTAAAAAGAACACTTTCACTGCAGTGATTTGTTTAATCTATACAGATAAATAAAATTGGCGTGTCTGTGTGTAATGTCAAAGTAACAGCTTTTTACTAAATGCATGTGAAATTATATACGGTACATATAAGAAAAATACAATTTTTTTTGGCTAATCTCTGAATCGACTGGACTGATTTTGATAGAACTTTCACTGGCAGATAGCTGATGTTATAAGGAGTAAAATAGGATAATTTTATTTTAGAAACAGAATTATGGTTCCGCTCAAACAATTTAAAAACGTTCTACGCAACTAAACGAAGCGAGGTTAAGTCGCTAGTCAAAAAAATTAAAATGTTACAAACCTCTGTCATTTCTTCTGTGAACTTGAACAGTGTATTTGCGTATCTATTCAAAATGTCGGTCATTATTGTTAAAAATCTGCCATCAAAATTGGACTTTCTCGTGCATTTTTTACGCACGATTTTGCCCAGAAGAAGTTTGGGTTGGAAATCCTCTAAAAACCAACATTTGTTTGATGTATCAGAACTTTCAGTTGTAACGCCAGCGTCAGAATCACTGCGACGTGAAATCCCTTTGACGTGTCGCAGATTTTGGACAATCACATGTATGAAAGGGTTCATGGTATTTTCGAAGGCATTGTCAACTCTATTTGCCTCTATCTCCACTTCATTTATGGAGTTATCGATGGGCTTTCTCAAATTGTTGTACTTATTATTTTTCAACATTCTATCGTCGGTTAAAGCGTCGTCACTCATCATTAGAATGCTTACGTCCTGGTTTCCGAACTGTTCTTCTACTGTTTTCTTGTAGTCTAACAATATCAGTCTAAAATACAATAATAAATTTATATGTAACTAGCAGTACCCGCGGCTGCCCCCGCGTTCAGATGACCAAAAACTAAATTCTTAGGTTTTACATATTAGTATACTCTTACATTGCAGTTTTTGTATTTTTTCTCAGAATTGGGACGTTTTCCCGCGGTAAAAAGTATCCTATATGTTGACCAGACAAAAATTCTAAAAACTAGATTCGACCTCTGTGTCGATAATAATGTTTATTTCAATAAAATTTTCCAAAAAATATTTAATGTTCAGATTCTTCTTAGTTACAATTTTATTATATGTATAGATATGTATGTATAAATGTACATATTTATCGATTTTTAACATCCCACTGCTGGGCATATATTTCTCTTCAGTAAGAAGGGCATCAGGCCATAGTCCACCGCGCAAGTGCGGGTGTATTTCACGTTTCTTTCACTTTCGAAAACTTGCTAGTTTCCTCATGTGGTTTTCCTTCATCGTGAGACAAGTGGTGATCATGTTGGAAATTATTTGCACATGAGAATATTAAAGGTACGATTACCGGGATTTGAACCCGCTTACTCGGTTTCCCAAGCTTGGTTGCCCTGGGCTACCACTATCGTATGATTATTTTATATATAATATCTCATATCCAATGTATTTATGAATTAGCTGATCCGACTGATATGACTTCCTGTTCAAATTACTATTCTTTTTGGTGATGTTTCAAGTTAATAAAAAAAAACATTCAGAAAAAGAAATTTCAGTTTTTCCAGAATATATTAGAATATATTGGAGCAAATTCTCCAAATTGTTTTTTAAAAACCCTTTTCGGGCTATTTAAAAAAAATCAGCCATTCAAATCGACCAAGTGTTGTATCAACAAACAACATATCTTTTTTATTTATAAAGATATTTTAAACGCATTATGACTTCATGTCATTGCCAGAACGCGTTGTCGTCTTAACTTACCAGTTATCTTGAAAAATAGCTATCACATGTATATCATTATAAAGAAACTAGGAAGTATGGTTTACGATGCTAGCAACTACAAAACAGGGAAATTCAGAAAATAATATAGAAACAATAGAATATGCGTGATTATTTTTTTTATACAATACCTAACATCTTTAATTTTTATATAACAGTAAAAAAATATCCAGCTCCAAAAAAACTTTAGTGTAAATAAAACATATCATACGTATACGGATACTTAAAAAGTTTAAACGCTCGTTATTTGGCGCGCTTGGCGTGACGTCACAGTATGATACACAGAGACACGATAACTCAATTTGTCGCGACAAAGTTGCTGATCGCTCTGTTGGTTATGATAATACTTTAACGTCATATTCGGCCTGACCAATAGCGTGCGAAACGCACGCCATTGGTCAAAAGCAGTTGAAACAACTGCTTTGAATTTCCCACCTATATTTGCACTTTTTAATAATTATTTTTTTAATCAAAAGGAAATTACATTAAAAAATATTGATATAGGCTTAATTCAAAAGCAATAAAGATTATAAAAAAAAAATCACTTTAAAAACTTTTCACTTTGAAACCGTGAACACCATAGTCTCCACCAAATTGTATATATTGTATGTATTCAGCCCTTTTTAACGTCCCACTGCTGGGCGTGGGCCTCCCGTCAATACGAGGAGGATCAGGCCGTAGTCCACCACGCTGGTGACACTAAACGGCGAAACCGATTTTGATGAATCACTCGACGCCAGATTCGTCTTGATAGCGCGAATGTCATATAAAATCTACCTGAACAGAAGATAATTTTCAAGCAATTCTGGAGACCATATTTATTTTCCTTCTTACCTCTCTATAGCATTTCGAACATTTTCACACATTACCGGACAAGAGTAACCACGAGGCGTCCACCTCATAGCGTGCGAGTCCTGACAGAACACCCTACTCTCCACCATGTTGACCAACATTAGAAAAAAAAGCATTAAAGCTTTAAATATGTCCACTTTTAAAAATATCTTGACTATAAACTTTGGGAGTGATACGACATTGTTGAGATCTGTACAAATGTTCGTTATATACTAAGGAAATACTTATTAATTATAATGGTTTAATTTTCAAAGTTTGTTATTAGAAGAACCATACTGTTAAGTATAAATGAAAGTGTTAGTCTGTTAGTGTGTCTTATTCTTATGTATGAATGGTATTTACAATACATTGCTTGCATTACGGTGAAGTGAAAATTTGTGAGGAAACTTGCGTAACTGAGAGAATATAGCACTTTTTCGAAAGACATATGAAATCCGTCTCGCATTTGTCCAGCGCCGTGGACTATGGCCTGATCCCACTCGTCTTGAAGGGATGCCGTGCCCAGCATTGGGACCTTAAAAAAATCTAAAAGACATTGCTAGTAAAGATATTATATACCTCAGCAATGTCTTGAAGGTGACATTTAAAAAAAAATATTGTGTTATATTCTACAATTAACAAAATACAAAAGCATTCCAATTGAACATAACTAGTGTTGTGATAAAAGTAAATTAAGCGTAACTAAACATGCCTTTTCTATTATTTTATTACTCGTAATGAATTTTCATTTATTTATTATTGGTAATAAGTATTCTGGTATAGCGATAAATGGCGTATGACTGCATAGGTTTTTATGTTGGACATTTTTTTTATTTCAAATATTCATTCGAAACATCGGGGACTAAAAATCAAAATAAATCCGCGGAAAAGTTCGAAAATATAGTTTTCTTTAAAACTAGAGGTTGCTTTCCCATAAAAACTTTCATCCTCATTTTTACCATCTGAAGGAATGATTTCCAGGATAAAAACTATCCTATGTTCTTCCCAGGGTTTCAAACTGTCTTCTTACCAAATTTCATCTAAATCGGTTCAGGTTTTTCTTAGCCTATTCGGTACAAACAAACAAACAAAAAATAAATCTTTCCTCTTTATATTAGTATAGATGTACTTGCGTTAATCTAAGAGAATAACATTTATTTTAATCTGTTTCCAATATACATATAGAGTAGAACGATAATAAATAATTATTTACAACAATTTTCTGATGTTTTGTTTCTAAGATGTATGTACGTGTATTTCAACAATTATAATTGTCACAGATGACATCTACTATAGTTAAAACTAGGATAGATAACCCATCCTATACAAAGGAATTTGACGGCTCTAACTTAGTGTTTTTGTTTTGCGTGAAAAAACGATAGATGGCGCTTACACAAAAGCTGCCTAACTATTTTATTAAATAAAAATTGACCACTAAACCATGTAAAATATAATAAAATGGAGAAATACTTTTTACTAAAACCAATTGAAATGGATGAAATAGAAAATTTAATGTGATATAACAAAAAAAAAGCAACAAATCCAGACATATAACACCATCTATTGGCAAGTTTGCTTAAGTTTTTCTATAGGCTCAAAGATACTTATTTATTGATCGTTCATACCTAAAATAAGTATTTTGAAGCATTATCTGTTGTTTACTTCGCTTTTGATTTTCATCAACGATTATTGCAATATGTTTTGACTTATAAAGTTTTTTTATTATTATAGATGCTAAGCCGTTTAAATGTGAGTTCTGTGACTACGCGTGCAGAGACACGTCTACGTTGAGGAAACACCATGAAAGGCACATGGGGATGAAGAAACGATACCAGTGTCGATTGTGTGAGAAAAGGTTTGTGTTCCTTTCACTTTTTCACTTTTAACCGACTGCGACGAGGCCCGAAAGAAGGGTTAATGTATGGCTACTGGACTAGTTTCTTTATGTTAAGACTAGCGAGGTTGCTTCCCTATACAAACTTTCATCCCCATTTTTACCCCCTTAAGGGATGAGTTCCGGGATAAAAAATGTCCTTCCCAGGGTCTCAAATTATCTTCTTACCACATCTAAATCGGTTCAGTAGTTTCGGAGCCTATTCGGTACAAACAAACAAAAAAATCTTTCCTCTTTATAATATTAGTATAGATTTAACTTTACTTATTATACCCAATAATTCCAGCTACAATACAAAAAGTTTGCTCAAAATGCACGTAACAGAAGTGCATTTGGATATACACGTAAAGAACACGCGGTGCGAGGAGTGCGGCAAGATGTTCAAATCTAACACCGCTTTGAATGTACATATTGTGAGTTGATTAGTTTGTTTGTTCTTTAGATTTTTGTTAATTACTTTGAACAATATATGTATAGCAATCGCAACAAATATATATATATATATATATATATATATATATATATATATATATATATATATATATATATATATATATATATAATAAAATTTTAACTGAATCGAATCTGTACATTAAATATTTTTTGGAAAATCTTATTGAAATAGTCTTCGTTATCAATATAGAGGCCGAATCTATAGTTTTTAGATTTTTTTGTCTGTCTATCTGTCTGGGAACGCATCACGGAAAAACCACTGCAGGCATTTTCATGAAATTTGGTATGATGACAGCTGGTTATCCGGGTCAACATATAGCATACTTTTGACTGCGGGAAAATATTTCATCTCTGAAAAATCTATAGTAAACGTTAAAACGTGTGTATTCTTTCTCAAATATGTTTAGTTGTTTCAATGTGAAGGAGTATCAAATACACGCACGCACACGCGCACAAACACTAGCAATTATACGAAATATGATTGTATTAAGTACATTAAATTTTTTTTCTCTTTCTCTCACTCTCTTTCCATCTCTTTTTCAGAAAATAGTCCACAAAAAGATATACGCGTGTAAGTGCGAGGTGTGCGGCGTGACGATCAGCAATAAATACAATTTGGCGACGCATTTAACTAAACATGTGGATTTTAAACCGTTTCGATGTAACTTTGACGGATGTACGAAGAGGTTTAAGGAAAAAGTAAGTATTTTAGCCCGACTGCGGTTCAAAATGAGGGTTATGTGTTTGACCTGTATGTATGTGGGATGAATGTGCATAAATTAAACAATTGTTAAAACTAACAACAATGAAATGAAAGCTATTATGACTAACGTGGAAAGTGTGAATGAAATAAATAATGAGTGAAAGGGATAGAGTGTGCTCGGCCATGTTGATTGTGGAACAAGAAAGTTTTAGTTTTAAATATGTAATGACGTTAAAAGTTAAAAAAAATGAATAAACGTAAGAGGTGTTACGTTCTTCTATTGCTGGTAAATCCTAAATCCCACACGATGTATGTTTGTATGTTTATCTGTGCCACCTATGTTTCCTCGTAACCCCTAAACGATTGAACGATGTTGGTGTGATTTTTTTAACGTGAGTATATTAAACCCTCGCTTCGCTCGGGTTCGTCCCTACCTTGCTTCTCAATACATACTATCATCCCCATTTTCACCCCCTTAAGGGATGATTTCCGGGATAAAAAGTATCCTATGTCTTTTCCAGGGTCTTAAACTATCTTCTTACCAAATGTCATCTAAATCGGTTCTGTAGATCCAGAGATTACTCCCTACAACGTCACAAACTCACAAACTTTACCTCTTTATAATATTTTTAGTATATTAGTATTAGTATAGATTATAAGAATTTTTTTTTCAGGGTACCCTCAAAAAGCATATTCTAGTCCATTATCCAGAAAAGCAGTTCGAATGTAAGATATGCAATAAAAAGTTTACGAGAGTGACTCGTTTGAATTTACATAAAAAACAGCACAGATTGAAAACTAAATGCGTGACTTGCGATTATTGTGGGACGAGGTGAGTTGTTCTAAGGGGGCATCCACTATCCATTCTAACCCCCCCCCCCAACCGACAGCTCCCACTGACCCCCCCCCCCCCCCGTCCTGAATGTTTGGTATTTTAAATAAAATTATATTTTCGGATTTTTTTCTTGGATTTATTTTGATTTTTGGTTCCCGACGTTTCGAATGCTTTACACCAATCATGGTCACGGAAGAGACTGAGATTTTTGAATTTTGAAAAGTTTTGAAGTTTCAAAAGTCATATAGTTCTTAGAAATAATGTCTTTAAAGCTAGATTATTTTTTTGTTTGACATAATCAGGATCGTCCGAGACAGAACATTAGTTCAGAAAAAACATCATTATTTGGTTTAAAATCATTCGCGAAGCTAAACTTTTATAGGGAAGGGGGCTGGTTGTTATATAGCCAAGATATTTCAAAATTTTATTATATGTCAAAAATGAAACGTCAGGAGTCATCAGAAAAAAATCTAAAAAAATATCCGTTCGCGAAATAATCTGTGTTCAATTGGCACACTTTGAAGCCGTTAAACAAGAATATTTTATCAAATTTAAAAAATATCTTTTATAGTCTATTCAACCAAATTAGATACATCTTTTTTTCAAGTCGGTTAAAAACATCAAAAATACGTATTATTTTCAGTTTCTACAACAAAAACTATCTGATGTCCCATATCAAAAAGAAACATTTGTTGAAGCAAGCGTACGCGTGCGACGCGTGCGGGTTCTGCACTTACAACAAGCCCAGTCTGGTCATGCACATCAAGTCTGGACATGATTCTGAATTGGTAAGTAATACTAGATCTGACGACAGGTTTGGCTCAGTTTGTAGAGACTACTTGCTGTGCCAGCGGTCGCGGGTTCGAGTTCCGTTGAGGGCATTCATTTGTGTGATAAGCACGAATGTTTTTACTCCAGTCATGGGTGTTTATATTTATAATATGTATGTATTTAAAGTTATATATGTGTATGTGTATCAACTATCTGGTATCCATAACATAAGCCTCGTAGCTTACCATGAAACTGGGTGCTGAGTGGGTTAAGGTGTTAACATATTTAAGTATTTATTATTAACAATTCTTGTCATTTTTTATAAATTAAATTTAACAAAACAGATTATAATTATTATTTAATCTACAAAATAAATATTGCTCATTTTTCTTCTTTTTTTTGCGAATACAGGCTGTTTATGTAGATTATACTTTAATTTCAGGACAGACAATGTAAGATTTGCAATAAAACTTACAAAAAGCATATATATCTGAAGCTTCACTATTGGAAGTGTCACTGCGTGAGGTACAACATGACCGTCAGACAGCCGTGAGTGTGTTTTAGTACCGTAATACTGATGTATATTGTAAATAAGTATTGATGATGATGTTCTCCTAGCCGATTCCGGCCACGGCGGCCAATCTCAATGAGATTAGCCAACTGCGCAGGAGATATTATAGTGCTCAAGTGTACGCGCAGACACAAGTGCACTCTCTATTCCTATCACTCTCATACTCCGGTGGGACGACCACTCGACACGACCGGTGAGAGTGTCGGCGCAGGACCGACGGCTTTACGTGCTCTCCGAGGCACGGGGGTGAAACACCGCCAACTTCCCAACTCCGGGCTGTTACTGAGACTTACTATACAGGAAGACTCAATAACTAAACTTGGCCCGACCCGGGACTCGAACCCAGGACCTCCGGGTGTGAAGCCGTACATGCTAGCCACTACACCACCGAGGCAGTTTTATATAAATAAGTATTACCATGGGGTTCTCATCACGAACAAATAAAAATTATTTCAAACAAATGTCAATAGGAGATGTTACATGCATCGATTTGTTATTGAAGTTGTGTTAAATTACCAAAAGATGAAAAAAACATAGATCCCAAAAAGGTATTATTATTGTTTAAAAAATATTCTAAGTGAAGTGAAAGTGTGAAAATTTGCGTTTTTACTGATTATTAAAATATCAGCAATCAGATGATGGGTTTGTAGTGTATAACCACAGATGGCGCTTGTACTTTTTATTATTTGTTTATCACGGTTTTTTTTTAAATCACAGATTTTTTTTTATTCAAATGCAGGATGAATTTTACAATATTTACCATTTTAGTTTGCAGATATTTATAAAATTAAACAGTTTAACTATTGCGAATCAACGACATCTATTACGTAGTTTTATTTCAATATTATTATTTTTATCCTGAACCCACAAAGTATATATTAAAAAAATCGATTACCAATCTACAACAAAATCGATTAACATACAATAACGATGGAAACAAAAAATCATTTTTTTTTAATTTCGTGTAAAATGGCAATGTTTATTTGCAGAAAACCGAAAAAACGTGAAATAATAATTAAAGAAGAACCGAGTGAGTATACGGAGATAGAAATGTTGCACGAAGTGAAGATTGAACCCAAGAGTGGTGAGAGTTTTGGTAATGTTAGATACGATACATAAATATTTATTTATTTATTTACAAAAAAATAACGTGTGTGTGTACTTATACGCACGTAAGAAGTTATACTTCTTTGGCGTAACAGAACAAAAATAGCTAAAGATTTCATCCCGTATGTCACAAGTCTCTGTTTGTAAAAGAGATGCGGCTAACTTCATCATGTCGCCTTTTGGCTGTCGGTGTGCGCGCGCATCGTAAAAATTTTACTCTCATATTTTTTCCAAACGTGCCAAAAGAAGTATAACTTCATAAATACATATAAAAGAGAAAGTGTGTACATGTGTACAAAGGTTGTCTTATCTCTTTAAGAGATCTCTACCAGAAACTCTCGAGCGTGAGTAAAAAATAATAATAATGAGGGTGAGGTATAGGTACAAACAACAAACACGAAAAAAAAAAACATTTATTAGGATATTTAAAAGAAAATTAAACATGTAATATGATATATATATATATATATATATATATATATATATATATATATATATATATATATATATTAACAAATTAATATTATGATTTTAATGTTTATTATACAAAAAATAATAATAATTGGTATATTTAAAAAAAAATAAGTAACAGCATGCTATATAAAGGACTGAATTTAGCTATCTGTATAAATAGAACAGAAACATAAAACTAATACCACCGTTATAAGCGGATTTTGCCCCCATTTGCTTCCTCCTTATAAAATCGATTAAAAATTAAAGCAGTGTATGTCTATATTTCTTTTTTTTTAGATTCCGAAGCAGAACTATCCACAGATAATATAAAAGATGTGTCAAATGACAGTTCTAAGAGGGCGGGAAATAAAGCACCGAATAATTTCGATGATTTTTACATAAAACAAATTATACGGCCGGGATCTACTATCGTAAAAGGTATTATAATAGTTATTAAAGATAAAATTAAAAAAAACCATTATAATTGTAATTGTATCTTTAAATTAATTTTCGTAAATTACAAGAATATTTGATATTTTAAATAAAAGTAGGAATCTTTTCGGATATTTTCGCGGATTTATTTTGATTTTTGGTTCCCGACGTTTTGAATGCTTTACAGCAAACATGGTCAAGGTAGACTGAGGTGTTTGTTACATGTCTTGACGTTCATTCATTATATAGTTGTCACAAACAGTCCACAAAATTATACAATGATTTAGAAGAGAAGATATTTTTTAATATTTTTTCTAAATTAAAAAATAATAATTTACATTTAAAACGTCAAGAGCAGAAAAAAATCAAAATAAAACCGCGAAAAATGTCGAAAAAATTATAATTTTTAAAAGTGTCCTTTTTTATTTTTAAAGTTTTAATATTTGAAAGTAATATAAATATAAAATAATAAACCTAACTTTTGTGATTTTTGCAGAAAAAGATAATAACATAAAAATAGATATAAAATGTCAAAAAGAAGCAAATGAATGTTTGAAGAAAATGATCTGCGATAAAAGACTTAAAAGGGAGATGAGAGAGTTGGAGAAGACGAGAAGAGAATACAACAGGAGATTAAAGAGAGTTGGGCTTAGAAAATGTAATAGTTTATTTTGTTTGTCTATTTGATTAAGTTTGACTAAAACAATACTTTCTTAGATTTACGCGAATATTCGACATCTATACATATAATAAAATTGTAACGAAGCCGAATCTGTACATTAAATTGGAAAATCTTATTGAAATAGATATTATTATCGATACAGAGGCGAATGTATAGTTTTTAGATTTTTTTCTGTCTGTCTGTCTTTATGTCTGTTACCACATTACGGAAAAACCACTGGAGGAATTTTGATGAAATTTGGTATGGTGATAGCTGGTTATCCGGGTCAACATATAGGATAACATATACTTTTTACTGCGGGAAAATATCTCATGTCTCTTTCGAATTTTCGTGATTTATGCAGATTGTTTCCCGACGTTTCGGATGCTTTACAGTGCAACTAAGGTTTTAGACGTCTCAAAAGCATTATATTATAGTTGTTACAGACAGTGTCAAGTGTTCGAACTCGCAAAATAATCCGAAAATATAATTATATTTAAATTGAATAAAATATTTTATATATATAATTATTTATTATATATAAAAGTAACACATCAATTTATATATGTGTGTATAAATTTTAATAATTATGTTTTATTTATTTCCAGTTAATACTAAAATTAAATTTATTAAAAATAATATTATTAATAAAAATAGTGTAATGACAGAATCTAATCTAAACGATGAAGATAATGACGTAATTTCTTCAAATAATTTTCCTAATGATAAGAGTCATTATGAAAATAATGAAACTAATAGCAATATAAATGAAAAAAATGATAAGAATCAGAAAACTGATGATATAACACAAAATGATAATGCACTTGATTTAAACAATACACTAAAATATATTGATGATGGGAACGTCGAAATTAATAGTATTAATGAAAATGATGATAAAAGTCATGAAAATTTAGTTGAAATTAAAAAAACAAATGAAACTAATGAAAATGAAAACAATGATGTTAATAATATTAATGAAAGAAATAATAAGAACAAACAAGACAGTAAATTAAAGTTAAATATGCATCAATGTTATGTTTGTTTCAAGGTGAGATTTTTTTTTTGAAGTTATACTTCTTTTGGCACATATGGAAGAATTATGAAGCGAAAA
Organism: Brenthis ino; assembly: GCA_921882275.1. Classification (NCBI taxonomy): domain Eukaryota; kingdom Metazoa; phylum Arthropoda; class Insecta; order Lepidoptera; family Nymphalidae; genus Brenthis; species Brenthis ino. The sequence continues at coordinate 6,699,036 of OV170229.1, forward strand.
ATTTTTACGATGAGCGCGCATACCGACAGCCAAAAAGCAACACGATGAAGTTAGCTGCTCTCCTTTTACAAACAGAGAGTTGTGACATACGGGATGAAATCTTTAGCTATTTTTGTTCTGTTAAGCCAATGAAGTATAACTTCTTACGTGCGTACGTAACGTACACACACACACGTTTTTTTTATAGTTGCAAGGAATAACGTTGTAACTCAATATTGAGATAATAAGAGATGTCATTCTACAATCGTTGAAGAATCGATATTTTATAAAGTTGTATTTAAATGAAAAAAAAAATATGTTATGTTTATAGAATAATAATATGTTATATTTTTTAATTCAATTCAATTTTATTTGTTTTTTTTTTGGCTTTAAAGTGTACCAATTGAGCTATATTTTTAAAATTTCTATTCTTATGTAGTGATGTATTAACTAATCTCCTTTGTTGTGAAAAAAATAATATATTCATTGTATGAGATTTATTAGAATCTATATATATATATATATATATATATATATATATATATATATATTTATATATATAGGTAGATAATAACGTAATAAAAATTAATAAAGAATGCATAATATAGGATTGCTGAATGGATTTAATATTAAAAAAAATATATTTTTTTAATTTATTCATTTTATTTTGAATTAGTTATGAAGTAAATAAACGTTTATCTGTGATTTTAAATAAAAACTTTTTATGTAGAAAAAATATTAACAGGTAACGACTTATCCCTGTGTTCCATACAGTAAAAGTTAGTCAATGTCTTAATCTGTATCTTTACTAAGTTTAATCTAAATCTGTCACGCCGATTAGAAAGAGTAATATACACATTCGCTTTATAATAGTAGTTTCATTCGACACGTTTGGCTCAGTTTGTAGTTGCACTATATGCTGTGCTAGCGGTCCCGGGTTCGAGTCCCGCTGGGGGGCGGGCGTCCATTTGTGTAATGAACATGGACGTTTGTACTCCAGTTATAGGTGTTTATATTTATATTATGTATGTATTTAAAGTTATATATGTGTAGTGTATCAGCTATCTGGTATCCATAACACAAGCCTCGTAGCTCACCATGGAATTAGATGGTGTTTTGTATTAATATACATTCATATTTATTTATTATTTGTATCCCATTACAGTTATACGAAACGCGAGACCAACTAATAGGCCACTGTCATCAACATTTCGACGTGTGTAATACTGATTTATTAAAAAAATGTCCCCTCTGTGATTTTGTCACAAAACTTAATTTAAAGAGGCACATGCTCTCAATACACAAAATAAAAGTGAAAACTCAAGGTACACTCAAAAACGATGAGGGAACTTTTTATTACGATATGAAAAATAAAATCGATAATATACAAGTCATTCCCAGTGTGAAAATTCTGAATAAACACGCATACGAGAAGTTAGATAGAAATAAAAGAGAAGATAAAAAGAGAGGGTTGATAAAAAAGAAGTTAGTTAAGAAGAATGGAGAGTGGGTGATTGAAAATGAATTTGACACTCGAATTGATAGGTTTTTGCTGCCAAAGACCGTGTTACAAGGCGTCGGTCCAATCAAAATCGATACAGATGATCATGTGGGTAGATTGAAAATTTTGTATCGTTTAGCCAAAAGAAATGGGCGGGAAATTGTATTTCCGTGTGATAAATGCGAGAAGATTTGCCAAACTCTAAGTGCTTTGAAACTTCATACGCGTAAACATGAGGAAAATCCCAAACCGTTTAAGAAAAAAGTATGGAAACATAAACTCGGTGAACATGAAAAAGAAGTGAAAAAGAAGAAACAGATCGGAAAAAATAGATATGAAGATCCTAAGCCGATTGTGAGCAAACACAAGTGTGATGACGAATTGATGGAGTTTTACAAGAAAAATATTAAAGGCGGCGACATAGAATTTTGGCAGTTTCTAAAAATTTTCAACAAAATGTCGCGAGACAATGTCAATGATTTTTCCGATTTGGAAAATCGTTCGGAATTCGGTATTCATTTTCCGGTAAGAAATGAAATGGAAAAGAAGGAAATGAAAACTAGAAAAATGAAAACTAATACTAATTTCAAGAGAAGAATATTAATAAGTAAAAAAGAGCATGAAAAAAGAAAAATGATTATAGATAATTTAAGGAAGCAGAATTTAGAACTAAATTAGTTTAATTGATTGATTTGAAAAAAAAACCATCTTGAAAACTTTAAGCATATTTATGCCAAACCAAAAAAAAATAGAGGATATTCAATATTTTTTTTGTAATTTCCGTTGAATCTGTATTTGCTATTTATATCAGAATTTGTATGATCCATACAAATTTTCATTTTATGAGTGTAAAGTAAGTTTTTTTGTATAGTTTATTAATTATAATTACTAAAACACTTCATAGCAATATTAGAATAATATTTATTAGAGTTGTTATTCATAATTATAACATACTAGCGACTCAACCTGGCTTCGCTCAGGTTCGTCCCTAGGTACGTAGTAAAGAATAGATAGACTGTATATTATATATATATGACGGAGGAGGATTTAGTTACCTTTTTCTGTTATGAAACCTTATTATTGTTTAAAGTCACTATGTTCTTTAATTTACTTTTTATTGCTTTTAAATTGATTTTGAATTTAGAGCAGAGATTTAGTCTCGAGCGGGGTCGAGACGCCATCACGACATTCGTTGGAGATACGTGGCTTAGTAACGTTGGTTGATCATGGTAAATCATAGAGAGTTATGTTTGATATTGTAGTTGGAAGTCGATGATCGGTGACTGTGAACCCGCTAGCTCTAAATCATTAGAAATACCGTTTCCAGTTTATAACATTGTGATTTCCCTGATTAAATTGTGTATTGAGCATTGAATACTTTATTATTTGAGCCCTGATAACGCCCACAAGATGAGTAACCACCAAAGATGATGTTCGTAGTATATGGATAACACGTCATATATATATATATATATATATATATATATATATATATATATATATATATATATACACATACATACATAAGTATGATGAGTTTTATATCCTTTACTTGAGAAATGATTGATTCCCCATACAAACTTTTATCCTCCTTTTCCTCCCCTTAAAGGATGATTTCCGAGATAACAATTATGCAATGTATCTTCATACCAAGTTTCATTTAAATCGGTTCAGCGGATTTTTAGTTTATGCATTACAAACAAACGTACATTTTTTTTCTCTTTATATTATTATTATTTATTATAATAATAACGTGTTTATTTTGAGTTGACACTTTTCAAGTAGAAATTGTATAAGGAGAGTCCATAAAAATATATAAGCATTTTTGTTTCTATATTTAAATGGAGTTAGGTTTTTTGAAATTGCAGCAAAAAATGTTTTAAAAATAATTGCTAAGTGGTTCAAGCAATAAAAGTATTGTAAATTATATATTTGTTTTTATTTATTTACTAGCGACTTACTCTCACTTCACTCGGGTTCGTCCCTAGTTACGTTTCAACGTTTAGTATATATTTCTCAGAGATAAGATATTTTCCCGCAGCAAAAAGTATCCTATATGTTGACCCGGATAACCAGCTATCATCATACCAAATTTCATCAAACTGTCCAGTGGTTTTCTCAATATGCGTATTCCCATATATATCCCAGGCAGACAAATAAAAATTCTAAAAACTATATAACAAGTATATCGATAATAATGTCTATTTCAATAAGATTTTCCAAAAAATATTTAATGTACAGATTTCACTCGGTTAGAATTTATCATATATAGATTTGTATCCATACTAGTTTTTGTAGAAGCTTCTGGTAGGTAATATAAATCAAATCAACCACTTTGTTACGAACTTGGGTTAGTATATACGTTTAGATTTTGATAATAATATATTTAATGTTCAGCCAAATTCAGCCTTACAGCATGCAATAATTCAATAATTAAAATATACATAAAATTACGAGAATAATAATAATAAATATGTTGGGACATTAACACACAGCAAGCTAAAAGAACTGGCGACTCAGCAGCCGTGTGTTATATTACACGAACCATTTGAAGCCACTTTTGACCTCTTAATAACTCAAAATCTATTAAACATAAACACATGAAATTTGGTTCATTTATAAAATTCATTTACATTAACTAGAACCCCAAATTTCATAAATACAGCTCAAATGGTTATTGAGATATTAACGTCTGAAAATCGCCATTTTTATCACGGACTGACTGACATATAGATTAAAATCTAACCCACTTCCAGAATCCTTCTCAAATAAAATAAAAATAACAACAAAATATAAAAATGCTCAAAAACGGCACGGACGTATGTCTGTGGGTCTTAGACTTACTAAAACAGATGATCTAGAAAATTGAAATTTGCCGTTTATTAGTATTATAACGTATTTTCCCGTGGGACTGAGATAATCTCCCGCGGTAAAAAGTAGCCTATGTCACTCTCCAGCCCTCCAACTATCTCCACACAAAAGATCACGCCATTCCGTCACTCCGATTCGACGTGAAAAAAGGACAAACAAACAAACACTTTCACATTTATAATATTAGTATGGATAAAAATAAAAACATAGCGAATAAACCTTAGTATGAACCGTAGATTTAATGAAAAAAAATTATTATAGGTGTTTATTTTTTTTTAAATATTATTTACAGACGGGCACGGATCCATGCATTGAAGGAGGTGACACGAGCGTAGGCGGCGGGTAGGCCGACCTGGCAGCCACGGCTGGAGCCAAATGATGTAATTCCAATCTGATGGAAGTAATATAAAAATAAATAAAAATCTTACCTGTATTACGTTCACTGCAGTCAATCCAACTGCGAACAGTGTACACGTGCTCGCTCTAACATAAAAAGGCTCTGTATCATTTTCATTCACACTCTTAGTCTAGTGTAACGATAAACCTACACGAATGGAGGAAGACCAAACACAGGACCGACAGTTTTACGTGCTATCGAACGCACGGGGAAGCTACCGACTTCAAAAATATATGATTAGGTATCTATTCTAATTGAAAACCCACGTTTAGTTATATTTTACATTTTAGTGCCTGGAAGTCGGTTTTTTTACAGTTTTTATTCGTAATTTGTCCCATATCAAGACTGAAACTTTACTAGCACACTAACATCAAAGGCTACAATTTATTCTTTAGTAGGAAAATGAAACTAAAGATAAAGTACTGGATGTTAACGATTGAGAAATACCTTTGGTCTTCTAACAGACATACAAAAATGAAAAAGAAAAAAACATTACCAATTGCCTGTTCAAAACAAGAGGACCGCCAGAATCACCTTGGCAGGTACTGCGGCGTTGACTACCGTCTGTGCAGATTGTGGACGCAAGGATGTTCGCTGGACCAAAAGCGCGTGCGCAATCTGCATTGGAGATCACTTGAAGAGTGACGTGACGTAATTGACCAGTACTACCACCAACTAGAAATTTTGAATACCAGATTGTTAAGATTCATATTTAAAAATATCTGTATTTTGGATAGAAATAATTTTGAACTTACAATCAGCAGTCAATCCGTAGCCGGCAGCGACCGCATTCGCTCCAACCAAGGCGTTGGTGCCAGAAGCCAGACCGATGTTGGAGATGTGGTCTGGAAATCACAATATCCTTGAAATACTTATTTTAAGGTATTACTTTTTAACAAAACAAATTCATAAATAAATGTTAGCGTAAACAATACAGGTTTTATAAATGCTTACTGTTGTAATTAACCCATGGGATAACAATGATGGCAACATCATTATTCAAATTGTTCATATTATAGCTAGCATGCATCTGAACGTTGGTTGAGGTGACGCGAACGCCTCCAGAGAGGAGATTGAGTGATCCAAAGACGACTTGCACGGATCTGCCCTGGGCATTTCGTGTCCTCCAGCAATGAGCGGCGGTGACGACGCGGGTGTTGGTGAGAAGAGAAGATCCACAGATAGACCGTCCACCAGACACAAGTGTAATAAGGAGGCCACCCTGAAACATTTTAAAAATTAATAATGTTTTTAATCTTACCTAACATCTTTTATAAATCTATACATATAATAAAATTGTAACTAAGCCGAATCTGTACATCAGATATTTTTTGGAAAATCTTATTGAAATAAACTTTATTATCAGTACAGAGGCCGAATCTATATTTTTTAGAATTTTTGTCTGTCTGTCTGCTACCGCATCACAGAAAAACTACTGGATAGATTTTGATGAAATTTGGTATGATGACAGCTGGTTATCCGGGTCAACATATAGGATACTTTTTACCGTGGAAGATATCTAATTTCTAAGAAAAAATATAAAAACTGTAATATAAGAGTATGCTAATATGTAAAACCTAAGAATTTGGTTTTTGGTCATCTGAACGCGGGCGGAGCCGCGGGCAATGCTAGCCTTGATATAAAGGGCTCGAATATAACCGTACATGGAATTCTCGAGTACTCCAGCAAGTAAATAAAAAAAACCCCCGTAATTGACGAAAGAAAGGAACTTCACAAATGAATTTCAAGAAGTAATTACCAAATATGGATGGCTCCCTAAGGCAGCCTGTGTTCCTCCTACGATCCTGCCGCCATCGAAGTCCTGAGCCAACTCAGCCTGCCGAAGCCGTTCAGCCAATGGAATACCTATATTTTCGTGGTAGTCCAACTCTATTGGCTCGTAGGGAACCCCCGCGTTGGCCACGGCCAGACTGACAAGTAGGAGGAACAGCTTCATTTTGCTTTGAATTGAAAACAGACTGATGTACCAGTATTTATAGTCCATTGGTTTTATAATTACTTGGGTATCGCATTGAGATTAGGAAAACCCTCAAAATTATGATAAGATACATGCGCTATATAAAAACTTAGTTAATTTTAAATATTTTTAAATTAATAAATTAAAATTTAAAGTTGTTTCTTAACAATGACTTTACTAGTACAGCGTGAAAGGGTATCGATTACTCGTAAGAACTCTTTTTCATTGTAGTTTAGAATGCTCTCCGAGGCACTGGGGACGGAGGTGTGTAACTCCCCCAACTCTCCAACTCCGGAACTGAGTGATACTAAGAATTTCTTAACACGAAACTCAATAACTAACCTAGGCCTGGCCTGAGAATCGAATTCAGGACCAGGTAGTTAACAGAAAACTAGTAACTAATATGTATAATATATAGAACCTATTTATACATAGAAAAAAAGATAAACAACACGATTCCTTATCATTAAGATCTAGAGATTGTAGCTAACTAATAATGAAATAGTAAATAGTGGGCTTCAAAGACGCAATTAGAGAAACAAGTGATCAAATCTTGCCCCGCATTAAAATAATTTTAAATTATAATATACAGCCTCCTACAAAATTATGTAATTTTGAAATTAAACTTTTTATTTCTTCGAATATCTTCTATGTTTTGTTATTTTCTTAATCATATTATGAAGACCAAGATGGTTTCATATACAGTATGAAAGAAAATATACAAATATATATATATATATATATATATATATATATATATATATATATATATATAATGTTGTTTTGTCAACTTTAAAAATTAGCAATTCGTGTCATCAGATTAAAATATAAATTTATTATTAATAAGTTTAATTATTTAACAATGTATATTGAAAATAGAATGTTCCCAAACGCAGATCCTTGTGGAACACCAATTTGTAAAGACAAAAAATACTTGTTATTATTAATTTATTCGTAAGAAAAACAATACACGTAAAAAAACGCAATTAATTTATTCATTTTCAATGTTGATTTATTTCTATTCATCGATGTTCATTAAACTTGGATTAACGTTTTCAAAATAGATACTAAAAATTTTCTTAAATACCGTCTTTTGAAAAAGTTATCTCTGAAATATTATCAAAGTTAGAAGGTTCTACCAATGACATATTGTGTTTTACTATGCAAATCAATGAATATAATATAACCAGCGGCTTCGCCTCTAGAAAAACCAATCTATCCCACGGGAACCGTATATTTTTCCGGGATAAAAGGGAGCCTATGTGTTATTCCAGACTATAATATATCTCTGTGCCGAATTTCATCCAGATCCGTTCAGCCGTTCTGACGTGAAAGAGTAACAAACATCCATACTCATAAACTTTCACATTTATAATGATGATGTTCTCCTGACCGATTCCGGTCACGGCGGCCAATCTCATTGAGACTAGCCAACTGCGCAGGAGATATTATAGTGCAGCGCGTGTACGCGCAGACACAAGTGCACTCTCTATTCCTGTCACTATCATACTCCGGTGGGACGACTGCTCGACACGACCGGTGAGAGTTAAGGCGCAGGACCGACGGCTTTACGTGCTCTCCGAGGCACGGGGGTGAAACACCGCCAACTTCCCAACTCCGGGCTGTTACTGAGACTTACTATACAGGAAGACTCAATAACTAAACTTGGCCCGACCCGGGACTCGAACCCAGGACCTCCGGGTGTGAAGCCGTACATGCTAGCCACTACACCACCGAGGCAGTTAACATTACATTTATTTACATGTTCTTTTTTTCATATTTATAATATTAGTATAGATATCAGGACCAATTGATACTTTAAACCAATACCAATTAATACAAGAATAATTCAACCTTGAACAAAAAATTGGTGATAACAAACAAGCTTTCATTTTAATGTGCTAAAAGGAAAATACAAACCAATAAAAGTTTGTTTTTAAGAATGTTTTTGTAAAATGAATCTAATATTTAACGTAATAAATTTCTTCCTTCATATATATATATGCTTCTGTAATTTTTTATCTCCTATAGATAATTAATTATTTTTTTGTCAAACTGCCTCGGTGGTGTAGTGGCTAGCATGAACGACTGCACACTCGGAGGTCCTGGGTTCTAGTCCCGGGTCGGGCCAAATTTAGTTATTGAATCTTTCTGTATAAGTAAGCCTCAGTAACAGCCCGGAGTTGGAAAGTTGGCGGTGTTTCACCCCCGTGCCTCGGAGAGCACGTAAAGCTGTCGGTCCTGCGCCTTAACTCTCACTGTTCGTGTCGAGTGGTCGTCCCACCGGAGTATGAGAGTGACAGGAATAGAGAGTGCACGTTGTGTCTGCGCGTACACTTGTGCACTATAATATCTCCTGCGCAGTTGGCTAGTCTCAATGAGATTGGCCGCCGTGGCCGAAATCGGTCAGGAGAACATCATTATCAATTAGTTGGTTGCTTTTTATGCATAAAGCTTTGTCTACTTTTAACACGCTTTTATAAGCTTCACTTGTCTATATCATACTCGTATATTTAAAATAGTTTGAAGTTTATGAGATTGTGAGTTTCTGACATTGTAGGGGATAATCTCTGGATCTACTGAACCGATTTAGATGAAATTGGGTAAAAAGATATTTTGAAATCCCGAAAAGGACATAGGATACTTTTAATCCCGGAAATAATCCCTTAAGGGGGTGAAAGTGGGAATGAAAATTTATATTGGGAAGCAAGCATCGAACCCGAGCGAAGCGAGGGTGAGTCGCTAGTTTTCTATAAAAACAGCAAAAAATCATATGTTGTATGGGAGGCCCTCTTCCTATCCTGTCCACCCTCTATAATATTCCCCGCGATTCTAACGCAGCTCCTTATCTTTGTTCCAGAAGCCTTATTTCCCACTTCCACACGCACTAAACGTTCTTGTGTCACATCAAAGCTCGACGTGCCAAAGTGTAATACCGGCTTTGGACTTAATTCGTTCTCAGTACTTGCTCCTCTACTATGTTACAAACTTCCCAAAATTATTCAACAAAATCCCTCCATTGCACCTTTTAAATATTGACTAAAAGAACATTTCCTATCTGAAGTTACTTAAGTCATCAACATTATATGTATTTTAATAAGTAATTATATGTATGTATTGTATATGGACTATGGCCTGATCCCCCTCATATTGAAGGAGGCCCGTGCTCAGCAGTGGGACGTTAAGAAGGGCTGAATACAATACACATTGTATATTATATGTATTGTATGTATGTATACTGTATGGTATAAAATATATTTAGGTATTATAATTATTATTGTTATCTATGTATTTTATATATGTACTTGTATGTTTGTGTTGTTTATTATACTAAGATTACACGTTGAGTGTTATTTTTATATATACCTACTGTGATTTCTTAATTTTTTGTTTACCTTGCACTTTTTAGTTCCGCTAAATGACAATCTTTCTCACCTCCTAGGTTGACTGGAAGAGATCTCTTTTAGAGATAAGTCCACCTTTGCCTTCAATTTTCTCTTAATATTTGTAATTTTTGTTTTTTATGCGCAATAAAGAATTAAAAAAATATATAAAGATGATTAAGAAATAAAAACTATTTTTATTTTTTATTTTATTTAATATACTAGCATTGCCCGCGGCTCCGCCCGCGTTCAGATGACTAAAAACTTTTTTCAAAAATTCTTAGGTTTTACATATTAGTATAATCTTACATCGCAGCTTTGTATTTTTTATTTTTTCTCAGAAATGAGTCATTTTCCCGCGGTAAAAAGTATCCTATATGTTGACCCGGATAACCAGCTATCACCATACCAAATTTCATCAAAAACCCTCCAGTAGTTTTTCTGTGATTCAGTAACAGACAGACACACAGACAGACAGATAGACAAAAATTCTAAAAACTATACATTCAGCCTCTGTATCGATAATAATGTTTATTTCAATAAGATTTTCCAAAAAATATTAAACGTACAGATTCGGCTTAGTTACAATTTTATTATATGTATAGATATATAAACAACTAGCTGACTCGACGGATGTCCTGTTTAAATTTCAATTTTATTTGTATCTATAAAAAAATATCTAGATCTCGACAACATCACCATCTACTGGGTCCAAATATAACTAAAGCCATCCAAATGATTAAAAAAACATCAATATCCATCAAGTCGTTAGGAGGATAGTTATAAACAAACGCACACTAGAATTTTACATATAACTAGCGACTCACCCTCGTTTCGCTCGGGTTCGTCCCTAGGTACATTTTATTTTTTTTGAGTGGAACCCTAATTCTTTTACTGAAATAAAAGTAGCCTAAGTTACTCCTTACAATATCAGCTATCTGCCAGTGAAAGTCCCGTCAAAATCGGCCCAGCCGCTTCGGAGATTAGCCGGAACAAACAGACAGACAAAAATTTAAAGAAAAAAATTGTGTTTTTCTTTTAAATACCGTATATAATTCCATATGCATTTAGTAAAAAGCTGTTATTTTAACATTACAAACAGACACTTCAATTTTATTTATCTGTATAGATAGAAGATTTATTCTATCAAATAGAACAATAAAATGAATCAACCAAAACAAATTACTTCATATACTTAGATAACACTATCTACAATATTTTGATGTCTACTCCATAATTTCATCGATCAAACGAAAACATCATTTCATTGATAATTGTTTTTATTTTTTTCAGGTAAATTAAATAACAAGATAATGATTTTTTTATTCTAAATCGTCGAGGAAATGAACATTATCAGTAGATTATAACTATACCTACAGTAATGATAAAAAGGCAGTGGTAGCCAAGTGGTAACGCGCTCGCTTGGGAAACCGAGTGAAACGGCTTCAAATCCCGGGTCTCGCTCTGATATTTTCATGTGCGAATCATTTCTAACATGATTACCACTTGCCTTACGGTGAAGGAAAACATCGTGAGGAAACCTGCATGTCTGAGAAAACCTAGCAAGTTCTCGAAAGACTTGTGTAGTTCGCCAACCCGCACTTAGCCAGCGTGGTGGACTATGACCTGATCCTCCTCATATAGAAGAGAGACCCACCCCCAGCAGTGGGACGTTAAAAAAAAAGCCGAATACTACAGTAATATGAGAGTTATTATTTCTGTATCAAAACCGAAATCCAACCTTCCCTAAGAATAAACCGTTAACCATTATTATTTCGGTTTATTAAACCGTTCGTTTTCATAAACCGATGAATTAACCATTACTAACCATTATATTAGCGAAATAAACCGTCTTTTTTTTAACTGGTACCAAGTCCTGACTGAAAGTACCTAATAAAATTTGAAAAAAATTTGATTCTCTTGACTGTCATCCGTAAAAGCCATTAGTTAAGTGTTGAAAATTACAAAAAATAAAACTCAATAGTGTAAAATGCGAACCAAGAAGATAGAAACAAGATGAAATAGCTAAAAAGTAAAATATATTTTTATGGTTTTTTTAGATATTTTTTTATGTTGGGACAGTAACACACAGCACCATCTAGTTCCATGGTAAGCTACGAGGCTTGTGTTATGGATACTAGATAGTTGGTACACTACACATATATAACTTTAAATACATACATATTATACATATAAACACCCATGACTTAGTACAAACCCTCGTCATCACACAAATGAATCCCCCCAGCGGGACTCGAACCTGCGACCGCCGGCACAGAAAGTAGGGCCACTACAAACTGATACTCTTTGGATTGTTAAAAATAAGAGAAACTCGCTCTAAATCAAAATATGGCTTATGATAACTGATAAAAACAGATATTTGGGGGTAAGGCGCTGTATGCCTTAATACAGGTCTAGTACGGCAACAGGCTACCATATCTTTTGTGTCGACACAGCCCGCGCGAAATGCTTTAGTACTACGTTTCTGAAACAAACTGCTAAGGTGTGGAACACCCTTCCAGCATCCGTGTTTCCTGCCACCTATAATGTACCTTCAAGGCAAGTGTGAATAGGCATTTTCTAGGCAAGTGCACTCCAACCTAGACCTCATCAGTGCTTATTCCGTATATATGTATGTTTGTTTGTGTATGCAATATTGTTTAGTGTTTTATGTTGGGGACATTAACACACAGCACCATCTAGTACCATGGTAAGCTACGAGGCCTGTGTTATGTATACCAGATAGTTGATACACTACACATATATAACTTTAAACATTACTTAATATTTTACATATTATAAATATAAACACCTATGACTGGGGTACAAACATACGTGTTCATCACACAAATGAATGCCCCCAGCGGGACTCGAACCCGCGACCGCTGGCACAGCAAGTAGGGTCACTACAAATTGAGCCAAACGTGTCAAATATTTTCATGTCATTATGTGTTTTATTTTTCAATAAATATATTATCATTATTAATCTATATAGATTTCGATAACAGGACGGCATTTTTTACAGTACTCATGGGCGGCGCTAAGGTTAAATCCGGTTCTGATTAATTGTAATCACTGAATGAATACAAAATGGAAATAATACTTTAATCTAAGGATTATATATAATATACGACGTAAACAATATTTTTTATCGAATTACACATTACTTATATTTATTTATCTACTAGCATCGCCCGCGGCGCCGCCCGCTTTCATATGACCAAAAACCAAATTCTTAGGTTTTACATATTAGTATACTCTTACATTGTAGTTTTTGTATTTTTTCTCAGAAATGAGACGATTTCCCGCGGTAAAAAGTATCCTATATGTTGACTCGGATAGCCAGCTATCACCATACTAAATTTCATCAAAATCCCTCCAGTGGTCTTTCTGTGATGCGGTAACAGACAGACAGACAATTCTAAAAACTATAAATTCGGCTTCTATATCGATAATAATGTTTATTTCAATAAGATTTTCCAAAAAATATTTAATTTACAGATTCGGCTTAGTTACAATTTTATTATATGTATAGATGACATTGCATTCATGAAATAAATGAAGGTAATTAATGTGTTTAACAACATATTAATTAATTCCAAAAAGGAGGAGGTTCTCAATTCGTCGGTTTTTTTAATGTATGTTCGCCGATTACTCGAAGACGCCTAAACCGATTTTTTTTCGAAGGATATACTTTCCAGGTTTCCATTTAGATTTTATCGAAATCGGTTGAGCAGTTTTTTAAAAATCTGCCAAGCGAGGGTGAGCCGCTAGTAACTAATATATAATTTGATGGATGAAAGAGAAGAGACATTAAAAGAAACAGAAGACATGCGAAGAAGACACGCCTGTTAAACTAACTAATGTACCCCCATGCAAAATTTCATTTAAATCCGTCCAACAGTTTCGGAGATTGGGCTAATCAAACAAACAGACAGAGAAATAAAAAAATTGAAAATTCTGGATTTGTTCTATGCCTCTTCTTACATCCCCCAGACTCGGTTTTTAGCATATTTTTTCTATGTACCTTTAGTATGTGTATCCCCATACGTTGTTTAAACTAATTTACGATATGTGCCAGCAGAATTTACATGTATTTGTAACTATTTTGTTTTTGAATTTAAATACGATCCCTACTTGATATATTGACATGTTCAAAATGCGCGCGTATAAGGTTTAACCACGGTAATGTAATGCATTATTACCGTGGTTTAATGCTATGTTAATGTCGCATTTTCGTTTCATCGAGTTTCAAATCACAACGATTCTAGAAGTTTCTCTTCAAAAATAACATTTGATTGTCACTGTGACAATGTGCCAACACGACACTCCTAGAAGCCTCTACAGTTTTATTATATGTATAGATATTATGTCCAATATCCAAATATTTTTTGTAGTTTGAACGCGGGCAAATCCGTTTGTTCTCCTAGTAATTAATATGTTAAAAAAATTAATCAATTCATTTCACAGATTCATTTTCAATGTACTCTAAGGTCGTGGCAGACACAAGATCTGTAGTTTTTTTATCTATATATACATATAATAAAATTGTAACTAAGCCGAATCTGTACATTAAATATTTTATGGAAAATCTTATTGAAATAAACATTATTATCAATACAGATGCCGCCGAATCTATAGTATTTTAGAATTTTTTCTGTCTGTCTGTTACCGCATCACAGAAAAACCACTGGAGGGATTTTGATGAAATTCGGTATGGTGATAGCTGGTTATCCAGGTCAACATATACGATACTTTTTACCGCGGGAAAACGTCTCATTTCTGAGAAAAAATACAAAAACTGCAATGTAAGAGTATAATAATATGTAAAACCTAAGAAATTGGTTTTCGGTCATCTGAACGCGGGTAATATTAGTATCTAATATAAATATTATCAATCCACAATTTAAAATCTTTTTGAATTATTTTATGTAATTTTAACTCTTACATCGTAATTTTTATATTTGTAAAGAAAAATATATTTTTGTCTTTTAAAGGTTTTGTGTACATCCATCTGTATTTTACGGCTGGACAAGCTATTAAAACTCCTATTAGTTTCGCAAAATCACGTATAATACAAGTAGGTAGCTTTAAAATCTATAAATTAACATAAAAAAATTATAAATATTATCGCGTTTGTCTGTAGGTAATGATAATGTTATATTAATAGCATTATATTATATGAATCACACGGTTTTAGTGAAGTTTTATCATAATTAATGATAAAACAATTTTATTGTTTCATTGACATATTCTGACAATTTAAATAGCTTCCGCCTACACACAAAATATCATCCAAAGATAACACCGATTTAAAACCTTGGAATATTTATCTAGTAATAACTATTTTTATTATTTTAGTTAATAAATTAAAAAAATTTAAAAACCCTCTACGCAAATTAATTGTCATTTAACGATTATATTATTACACTGGCACGCGTGAAGCACTTAATCGAGTAATCATACGCCAAAATGCCTTACATCATTTTGGAAAGAGCTGATACTCTTACACTGCTGGACCGATATTAACCAGACATAGCTAAGAACCACCGCAAGGAAATTGGCTTTCAAATGAAAAAAACCGCATCGAAATCGGTCCATCCGTTTGAGAGCTACGATGGAACAGACACACACACAAACAGACAGACATCGACGTCAAACTTATTCGACCCCTCTTTTTGCGTCGGGGGTTAAAAACAAGAGGGGCTGAGCACAGTCCATACGGCATGGCGTTGAATTTGTATGTTACTATATTTGTATTCTTACTATATTTGATAGATGCCTTGTCCTTCGCACGAGGTCTGAAATGGAGGTGGGCGGGTGGTGAGGACCTCATGGGCATAGAAGCAGAGGGAGACCAAAGGCAAGGTGGAAGGATGAGATAGAGACCGTTGGAACACGCAACTGGTACAACCTCGCAAGGAATCGCGACAAGTGGCAATCTCTGGAGGAGGCCTTCACCCGAAGAGGGGTCCAGATGGCATATATATCGTACTAACAATACCCACGTCTATTTATACGAATGTACATGCCAATGAAATAATAAAGGTTTTTTTATTTTATTTATATTTCTATTATCATGTTGATGTCGAAATTGAAAACGTAATTAAATATTTCTTTTGTGAGCTACGAGCATGTATAGATATTAACAGGTATGATTCTTCGAAGTCTATCGTGGCCAAATAATTGTTACAAAAAATTCTTTTTTACGTCGTTTTCAGGTCTTCCGTTTTAAAATGACTTTTTGAAATTAATTTATTAGGAGGAAGAATCTTTTATCTCCATTACGTTTTGGAGCTAAAAAAGTTTTAGATATAAATTGACCAGTTTTAGATAAGCATTGTGAAATTGCTCTTAAATCAACTAATTCAGATATAGATTTATTCATAAAAAAAATCATTATCATTTAACACTGGAAGCTTAGGATTAGAAAACATATTATTTATTCACATTTTTACGAGCAAGCAATATATTACACAGTACATTGTAAGAAAACCATTTTTTTTCAAAACATCTCAGGGATTGGATAAATACTTCGTATTTAATTTACTAGCTTACGTATAAAATTATTTACAAATAACTTGAGCATGGCATGGGCAAGATCGCTGGTGGGAAGCTTTCTGTTTGTTTGTTTGTTCTTAGTTTTTGTATTGTCAGACGTGTGGGAAGATGTTGAGGATCATGCCTTGGGGGATGCACAACTGCATTTCATTGACAAGATCTCTGTATAGTTTGTAAAGACTTATGATGACGATTTCACGCAACAGAAATATCGATCATTGATCTTGGCATAGTTTTTATATCGGTATTGTTTGGGCTCAAAATATAAATTCAGAAGATCTTTGATTTGAAGACTTCCCTGTTTTTTCTTGCCCAGTCTTTCTAACGCCATATTGCATTGCTATTTAATGTTGCCATCCTCTTTAGTACTCTCCGCTACCCTCGTTGCGAATTTATATGCTTCATACTTGACAATTCTCTTCTTTTTCCTCTTTTCCCAGTGCTTTTGTCCCAATTTTATTTGGGGTCGGCGCAATATGTTACCATTCATACTGCTTTAAGGTTTGGGCTGTTTTTTTTTATAGCCGGCCGCTTGCCTCACGCCAACCCTCCTCGGGAATATTATGGTTTTAAGACGGGAAAAAGGAACAAAGTGTATTGGAATAGGAAAAAAAATGCTTTACAATTCTATTTGATGAATATTTTTATCATACTTTTTTTTAATGATCATTCATTTATGCAGTAAACATAAAAGATGGCTATAAAGGATATATAAGGCAGTGGTAGCCCAGTGGTAACGCGCTCGCTTGGGAAACCGAGTGAAGTGGGATCAAATCCTGGGTCTCGCAGTTCGCACCTCTGATATTTTCATGTGCGAATCATTTGTGTGTGAATTTGTGTGTGAATTTTGTGAAGGAAAACATCGTGAGGAAACCTGCATGTCTAAGAAAACCTAGCAAGTTCTCAAAAGACATGTGAAGTCCGAAAACTCGGCCAGCGTGGTGGGCTATGGCCTGATTCCCCTCGTATTAAATGGACTCCCATCCCCAGCAGTGGGACGTTAACAAGGGCTGAACATATAGAGAATATATGAATAAAACTAAAATAATTAAATTATGTTTTTTTATTTAACAATAAATAGCGTTTAAAGACGAGCCTGAATCCATGAGTTGAAGGAGCTGACACGTGCGAAGCCGGCGGGAAAACCAGCCTGGCATCCACGTTGAGCGACGAATGACGTAACTCCGATCTGGTGAGTGTATTAAAAATTAAAAACTTTTTAACAGAAAATGAAAACCGACTTCAAACAAAAGCACTAAAAAGTAAAAAAAAAACTGATTGGTAGTTTCCATTTACTATACATACATAATCAAATATTTTCGAAGTCGGTGTGCTTGGCTTTGTATCGGCTGGCACCGACTTCGAAATTGAAATTGGAAAAAAAAATTTTTGGTTTTGGTTAATAAATGACGGAGTTCTGAGGTAACAAACATAAAAAAAAACATACAGCCAAATTGAGAACCGAACGTTTAGATCATGGCCGCCAACCTCACAAGTGTGACAAGCATTTTACGTAGAGGAACAAATGGTTTTACATCTTATCGAGGGTGTTGCATATAGCTCGGCTGCTGCTACTGAGATTTTTTGAAAGAAAACTCGAATACTATTTTTGATCCTACCAGGGATTTGAACCCAGAAACAAATATAAAAACACCTAACGCTACACTTCAGCTTCTAGTTCATTCAATTGTACCAATGAAATAATTGACACAGTTTACCAACACAAATATGTATCTACAATACTAAAACAGAAACTTCTTGCATTATATTTATATGTATAATATGTATTTAAAGTTATATATGTGTAGTGCATCAACTATCTGGTATCCATAATACTTACCATGGAACTAGATGGTGTTGTGTGTTAAAGTCCCAATATATTTATTTTACTTTATTTAATAATAAAAATTATTTAATATTAAAACAACTGTGAGCTGTTCCATAAGAATTTAAGTTATTATACATTTTTGTAAGTTTAAAAACGCTTACTACTTATTACTTTATAGGAAATCTTCTTAACTTTAATTTTTAACTTTTCTTTATTTTTTGGAATTTGTCCTTTATTTGTGCTGTTAGAACTTGCTTTTTGTCAAATTTCGTGATTCTAGGTCAATAGGAACTACCATATATATAGGTTTTCGACCCAAAACCTATAGGGTAATTCCGGTTGACCTAGAATTGTCAATTTCGGTTAAAAGCAAGATCTCCCAGCACAAGTAAAGGGAAAGTTCCGAAAAATAAAAAAGTTGAAAATTAAGGTAAATTTTGGTACTTACAAGTTTTCGCGAAAATCTAAATTTGCCAATATCTTTTTATCGTGTTGACTCAGCACCTTATAGTTATACCTACACCTAATAGGCACTACAGACCTCAGTATCTGGTGTAAATTTCAACTTGGTAGGTCCACCCGTTCCTGAGAAAATCGGTGGTCACACATGGACGGACAAGAGAGTGATCTCATAAGGGTTCCTCTTTTTACATTTTAAAGGTACGGAAGCTTAAAAAACTTTAATTTTTATGAATGATATCAAAAATAAGGTGTAAAAAGAAGGAAAATTACCAAGTGTCCGCCTGCGACGAGAGAGCCGCCCGAGTCGCCTTGGCAGACGTTGCGGTCGCTAGCACTGCTGGTGCAAATGGTGGATGCAACGATGGTCGAACCATAAACGCGCGCGCAATCTGCATTCGAGATCACTTGGAGAGTAACATGACGTAGACGACCAATGCTACCACCAGCTAGAAAATTAGAACGTTGCCTAGTTATTAAGATTCATATTTAAAACTAGCATTGCCCGCGGCTCCGCCCGCGTTCAGGTGACCAAAAACCGAATTCTTAGGTTTTACATATTAGTATACTCTTACAATGCAGTTTTTGTATTTTTTATCAGAAATGAAATATTTTCCCGAGGTAAAAATATCCTATATGTTAACCCGAATAACCAGCTATCACCATACCAAATTTCATAAAAATCCCTCCAGTGGTTTTTCCGTGATACGGTAACAGACAGACAAAAATTCTAAAAATTATAGAGTCAGCCTCTGTAACGATAATAATGTTTATTTCAATAAGATTTTCCAAAAAATATTTAATGTACAGATTCGGCTTAGTTACAATTTTATTATATGTATATATGGGAGAAATATATACTATGAGTAATATAAATACTAAATAGAAATAATTTCGAACTTACAATCAGCAGTCAATCCGTAGCCGGCAGCGACCGCATTCGCTCCAACCAAGGCGTTGG
Organism: Brenthis ino; assembly: GCA_921882275.1. NCBI lineage: Eukaryota > Metazoa > Arthropoda > Insecta > Lepidoptera > Nymphalidae > Brenthis > Brenthis ino. Next base: position 6,718,954 of record OV170229.1, read on the forward strand.
TGCCAGAAGCCAGACCGATGTTGCGGATATTGTCTGAAATCCGCAATAACATTTAAAGTCCCATTTGAAAAGATTATGCCACAGTATATTTACTTTTAAGCAAAACGAAACAAATGCCTATGTAAGTACTAACATAAATTATAATTCATGAAATTTAGTGACACGGATTTAAAAAAAAATGTACTTATAATAAATTGACGACTTGACGACACGTTTGGCTCAGTTTGTAGTGGCTGTGCCAGCGGTCGCGGGTTCGAGTCCCGCTGGGGGCATTCATTTGTGTGATGAGTACGAATGTTTGTACTCTAGTCGTAGGTGTTTATATTAATATGTACCTATGTATTTAAAGATATATATGTGTAGTGTATCGACTATCTGGTATCCATAACACAGGCCTCGTAGCTTACCATGGAACTAGATGGTGCTGTGTGTTAATATCCCGACATATTTATTTATTTATAATTTTTTATTTGATTTGTCCTCCATACTCACTTCGCCCATAGCGGCCAATCTCAGTGAGATTAGCCAGTACAAGTGATATTATAGGTGCATAAGTGTACACGCAAACACAACGTGCACTCTCTATTCGGATAGGACGATACTTCGAAACAACCAGTTAGAATTAAGACGCAGGACCGTCAGCTTTACGTGCTCTCCGAGGCACGGAGGTTGTAACAACGCCAACTTCCAAACTCCGGGCCACCTACGATATACATACTTAGATGATATTCCTTAAAAACATACACTGATCAAAACACAAATATTTTAAAACTAGCATTGCCCGTCCGCGTTTAGATGACCAAAAACCAAATTCTTAGGTTTTACATATTAGTATACTCTTACGTTGCAGTTTTTGTATTTTTTCTCAGAAATGATATATTTATATATTTTTTTTTATTATATTTATTATATATATTTGCCCGCGGTAAAAAGTATTCTATATGTTGACCCGGATAACCAGCTATCACAATACCAAATTTCATCAAAATCCCTCCAGTGGTTTTTATGTGATACGGTAACAGACAGACAGACAAAAATTCTAAAAACTATAGTTTCGGCCTCTGTATCGATAATATGGTTTATTTCAATAACATTTTCCAAAAAATATTTAATTTACAGATTCGGCTTAGTTACAATTATATTATATGTATAGATTGTAACAATCAAATTAAAATTGTCTACAAAATAGGTACCTACTGTTGTAATTAACCCATGGAATAACAATGATGGCAATATCATTGTGAAAATTGTCCATATTGTAGTTAGAATGCATTTGAACATTAGTTGAAGTGACACGAGTTCCTCCAGAGAGCAGAGTTACTGATCCAAAAACAACTATTACGGATCTGCCCTGCATAGCTCGGGTCCTCCAGCAGTGAGCGGCGGTGACCACGCGGGTGTTGGTAATGAGAGATGATCCGCAACTGGACCTGCGACCATCTGTGAGTGATACAATTAGACCACCCTGAAATAAAAAAAAAATATTAAATATTATTGATTCACCAGCTGACCCAACAGACTTTTCAGTTCATACAAAAATATATTTTTCCCGAATTTTTCCATTTTTTACAAGCTTTTATTTAACTTGCCGTCTTATTGGTGTGTTAGTTTAGGTCAAATCTTGTAATTGAATTTTAAAGCAGCTATCTAGCTAGAATTTTAAAGTGTGTTTGTTTGTTTGTCTTTCTTTCACGTCGAAACGGAGTGACGGGTAGGTGAGATTTTTGTTTGGAGATAGTTGTAGAGCTGGAGAGTGACAGGCTACTTTTTACCGCGGGAGATTATCTCTTTCGCACAGAAAATACGTTATAATACTATCCAAAAAATATTTATAATGATCAGAATTACTTGGAACTTGGTATAAATGCTCTTCAATACAATTAATTAAATAATTGTATTAGCATTTTTCGAAATTCATCCAATAAGGGGGTAAAATAGATGGAACAAAAAGAAAAACGGATGGAAGTTTGTACGAAACCTACCATTTTAGAGTTTTTTTTTTGTAGTTTTAGCTCGAGCGAAGCCGCGGGTTTTGCTAGTGTTATATAAATTGACATCCGTAAAGCAATATTATAAAACAGTTTACTTTAGAAAAACATATTAAAATCACTAATAAAAGCTTCTGTTAATTACCAAGTGTGGGTGATTTCCCACGTTAGACTGTGATCCTCCTATGATCCTGCCGCCATCGAAGTCCTGAGCCATCTCGGCTTGCTTGATCCGTTCAGCCAATGGAATACCCACTTTGTTGTGGTAGTCCAACTCTATTGGCTCGTAGGGAACCCCCGCGTTGGCCACGGCCAGACTGACAAGTAGGAGGAACAGCTTCATTTTGCTTTGAATTGAAAACAGACTGAAGCGTAATAGTATTTATAGTTTAATTCGGTACTCATGTAGTTAGGTATCGCAGTGGTATTAGCAAAACTAATTGTATTAAACCAGATTATGATAAGATAAATTAATTAATCATCATCATTGATTTCCAACATGATTACCACTTGTCTTAACGGTGAAGGAAAACATCATGAGGAAACCTGAATGGCTGAAGGAAACTAGCAAGTTTTCAAAAGACATGTGAAGTTCGCCAATTCGTACTTGGCCAGCGTGGTGGGCTATGGCCTGATTCCACTCGTACTGAAGGGAGGCCCGTGCCCAGCATATATATATACTAGCATATATATTATAGGTTCATAAAAACTTTCATCCCCTATTTTACCCCCTTATAGGATGAATTTCAAAAAATGCTAAAACACTTATCTATTTATTTGTATTGAAATTTGAATAGCATTAATCTAAGTTTCAAGTCCTTCTGATCATAAATATTTTTTTGGATTGTATTATAACGTGTTTTCCCGTGGGAATTAGATAATCTCCTGCAGTACAAAGTAGCCTATGTCACTCTCCAACCTAGTGATGGGCGATTATTACAAAAACTAATCGAATTAGTCAATTGTTCAGCTTAGTTGATAAAAGTCGATAACAATCGATGTTATTCGACTGTTATCTACTAACGGCGTGAGGCGGGCGATAATGACTGACATGGTTTCCGTGTTAACTTTAACTACTAATTTGTAGCACAGTGCACCTATATTACTATACTCGTAAGTAAACAAATTGTAGTAATACTAAAAACAATCGACGTAACACAGTCCCGTACTCCGCACGCAACTGACCGCACTCACAAGCAGTATGCGCCGTGGCCGTGCGTACAGTTAGTAGTTAGTCGATTGTTATTCGAATAATCAAGGTGAGGAAATACTAAATCGACCATCGAATGCGCAATAGCACAATTTTCGATTCAGTCAATTGTTGTTTTTTGCAATAATCACCCATCGCTACTCCAACTCTCCAACTATCTCCATACAAAAAAATCACGCCAATCCATCACTCTGTTTCGATGTGAAAGAAAGATAACCAAACAAACACACTTTCACATTTATATATACTTATTCTTTATCAGTCTTTACTATAATATTAATATCCAACCTTGAAATAGTTTGTAGGCGATTACAACATTCCGTTCAACACAAATCTATAAATATAATAAAATTGTAACTAAGCCGAATCTGTACATTTTAATTATTTTTTGGAAAATCTTATTGAAATAGACATTATTATCGATACAGAGGCCGAATCTATAGTTTTTAGAATTTTTGTCTGTCTGTTACCGCATCACGGAAAAACCACTGGAGAGATTTTGATGAAATTTGGTATGGTGATAGCTGGTTATCCGGGTCAACATATAGGATACTTTTTATTGCGAGAAAATGTCTTATTTCTGAGAAAAAATACAAAAACTGCAATGTATACTATGCATGTATACTAATATGTAAAACCTAAGAATTTGGTATTTGGTCATCTGAACGCGGGCGGAGCCGCGGGAAATGCTAATATTCTATAATACTTTTCACAGTACTATGTCACATTTGTCTTGTTTTGTTGAAATGTCAGGCACCTCACTGTCTGTCATCTGTCTATTGTCAATGTGACAGTTTATATACGTAGCAATATACTCTGTGTAGTTCCTGCTTCCTTCTAAAAATGATAGACTTAGACGACTGTTGTTTAAATGTTTTATTTTAATAATAAACGCCAACACGTTCCATAAAATACAACGTAGTTTTTATTTAACATGGTAGCAGAGCGTGGTTGGTGCTAAAAGAAAAAGGAATCATCATCACTGGGTTGCGATCCACGTGGATGAAATATAATGAGAAAAAATCAAGACAACGCAAACATGTCGTCGGGGGCTGCGGTCTCGTCAATGTCGTTGTTGCCGTGCTTGGGTGAGAAGTCAAACTTCAGCACGTGGAAGTTTCGCCTTAAACTGATGTTAGAAGATAAACAAGTTGCATACGTATTAAAAGAAGGAGATAATGAAAAAGAAAAATCCGCCGAATTTATCAAAGACGATTCGAGGGCAAAGTCTTTAATTGCAATGTGCGTTTCCGACCGCTACATTGAAATAATAAAGGATGGGAAAACAGCGAGAGAGATGATTACGTTATTGGAAAATACATTTGAGAGAAAAAGTGTCTACAACAGGTTCTACCTAAAACGCAAATTAATAACTCTAAAGTGCAATGAGCCATTAGAAACATACCTCATAAAGTTCTCATCAATTGTTAATGATCTCCAGGCGATTGAAGTCAAAATTGATGATGAAGATAAGATTTGTTACCTGCTGTCATCGCTGCCTAAGGAATATGATCCTGTAATTACATCCATCGAGACCATGGCTACAGAGAAGAGACTGACATTTGATTTTGTAAAAGCCAGATTGCTGGACGCTGAGACAAAAATCATCACAAACAAGGACACGACCGATCAAGAGAGTGCATTCATCACATGTTTTACTTGTGGTAAGCCGGGACACAAAAGCTATGAGTGTAAAGATAGGACTAATGAAAAAGAGCCACATCGAGGCAGGGGCCGTGGGAGAGCTGCTGGCCGAGGTCGCAGAGCTGCACGAGGACAACCCACACGAGGTCGAGGACAACGTGGTCAAGCCCAAGAGACGTCCCTAGCTGGTAAGGCGGAAGTTGGATTTTTTGCCAGTGAATACATGTTTGGATCAGTTGATAATTCTAATATTACATTTATCGTAGATTCAGGTTGTACCCAACATATTATAAGTGATCAATATGAACAATATTTAACTGATATTAAAACATTGCAAAAAAGTGTTAAAATATATGTTGCTAATGGTCAATATATAGAGAGTAATAAAAAGGGAAAGTTGAAGTTCATGTATAAACATATAAAAATAAATATAGAGGCATTGATTGTAAAGAATATTTCATATAATTTATTGTCAGTAAATAAAATAACTGAAGCAGGATTTCATATAAAGTTTAATAAAACAAAAGCTGTAATAAGAAATAAAAATATATATGTTATTTGTTATGCTGAGGGAATGTTATATAAATTAAATGCTCAATTATGTAGTGAAATATGTAATATCAGTAATAACAAGAGTGATGATGTTCTTTCTAACATTTGGCATAGACGGTTAGGTCATTTAAATAAAAAAGGATTAGGTATTATGAATTTACAGGTTTCTGAAAAAGTTTGCGGCCCATGCATAGAAGGTAAAGCTACGAGAACACCATTTAAGCAGACGCCGAGACCTAGATCTAAGAGAGTAGCAGAGTTGTTGCATACAGACATTGCAGGACCTACCAAGAACTGTGGTTTAAACGGTGAGAAATATTTTATGACTGTAATTGACGACTACTCCCATTTCTGTGTTGTATATCCATTGGTGCATAAGTCAGAAGCGACAGAGAAACTTATTAACTACATAATTAAATTAGAAAATGAAACTGGAAATAAAGTGCAAAGAATAAGATGCGATAATGGTACAGAGTATACAGCAAATAGACTGAAGAATTTTTGTAACAATAAAGGAATAAATATAGAATATACTCTACCTTATACGCCACAACAAAATGGAGTTGCAGAGCGCTTGAACAGGACTTTGTGTGATAAAACTAGAACTTTGTTTGCAGAGACGAACTTACCAAAATTCTTATGGTGTGAAGCCATTCAGTGTGCTGCATACCAGTTGAACAGATCTCCATCCTGGGCTATCAACTTTAATACTCCATGCTTTATGAAAAATGGACATAATGATTTATCAAGACTGCGAGTCTTTGGATCAAAAGCTTGGACAACTATAATACCGAAACAGGATAAGTTAAGTAAAAGAGCAAAACCTACAAGAATGGTTGGTTACAATACTGTGGGCTATAGATTATGGAATCCAGAAGATAATACAATAATAATATCAAGAGATGTCATATTCGATGAAAGCGATTTTAAATATATCGAAGACAAAGAAAGTGAAGAAGAACAGCTTATTCAAGAAGAAATAGACTATCAAGTACAGAAAACTGCAGAAGTCAGAGACAAGGAAATTAGAAGCACAGAACCTGAGACTACAGAATGTCAAGATATTCAAATAGAAGCAGAAAAAGAAAAGAACTTAAATAGAGAAAGTGAACTAGTAAAGAAGTCAAGATCAGGTAGAATAGTAAAACGACCAGCGCATTTAGAAGATTATGCATCAAACATAGTCACATGTTTGAGTGCAAATACACCAAACTCATTTGAAGAGGCAGTGAGTAATACAGAGTGGAAACAAGCTATTCAAAAGGAACTACAAGCACTGGAAAAACTAGATACATGGGAAGAAAAGGAGCTGCCTACAGGAAAGAAAGCCATAGACACAAAATGGATTTTTAAACAAAAAGAAGAAGGAACTAAAAAGGCAAGATTAGTTGTAAGGGGCTTTCAACAGAAGAAAGAAGATATTTTTGACAGCAATTATGCTCCAGTTGCAAGACACTCTACAGTTAGGATGTTCATATCTAAAGCTCTACAAGAAGATTTAATGATAAATCAACTAGATATACCTACCGCTTTTTTGAATGGAAAATTGAAGTCAGAAGTTTATATTAAAGTGCCACAAGGATTAAAGGTGAAAAATTCTAATTCTAAAACAGTATTAAAACTTAAAAGAGCACTTTATGGATTAACAGAATCTCCAAAATGCTGGAATGAGACAATAGATGATTTTGCGAAGAACAATGGATTTCAACGTTCAGAATATGATTATTGTATGTACTACAAAAATGACTGTTGGATGTTAATATATGTAGATGATATTCTAATAATTGGAAATGGAGATGACATAATAAAGGAATTGAAACAAAAGTTCAATGCGAAAAATCTAGGAAAAATGGAAAGATTTTTAGGTATGGAAATACAAAGAAGTGAAGACACTATAATCATAAAACAAACTAACATGATAGAGAAAATATTACAGAAGTTCAATATGAGTGATTGTAAAGGAATGAAAACACCTATGGAGATAAATTATAATATACAGATATATGATGATGAAGAAATATTGGATGTACCTTATTGTGAACTGATTGGTAGTTTAATCTACTTAACTGTAACATCAAGACCGGATTTGACATTTGCAGTATCTTATCTAAGCAGATACCTGGACAAACCAACTGAACAACTATGGAAAGCTAGTAAGAGAGTTATACGCTACCTAAAAGAAACTAAATATAAAGGACTAGTATTTAGAAGAACTACAGATAATAATTTGTATGGATTCTCTGATGCAGATTGGGCCGGAGATAGAAATGATAGAAAAAGTGTAAGTGGTGGCATAATTTTACATGGAGTGAATCCCATAGCTTGGTTTTCAAAGAAACAGTCATGTGTTGCTCTTTCAACAGCAGAGTCAGAGTACATTGCTGCTGCTGCCACAGCTCAAGAGTTGGTGAATCTTAAAGGTCTCAGTCAACATTTAAAGTTCAAAAATGATGCCATCTTACTCGTGGATAATATAGGAGCAATTTCTATGTCTAAAAGTTATGAAAATTCAAAAAGAACTAAACACATAGATATTAGGGCTCATTTTCTTAAAGATATTGTTGAAAAGGGCATCATTGCTATTGAATATATTAATTCTAATGATAACTTAGCTGACATAATGACTAAAAGTTTATGTAAAGACAAATTTTTAAAATTTAGAGATCAATTTATGTGTTAGAAAGTATTATGATAGGAGGAGTACTACTGTAAACTCATATTGTATGATTGTTGTTATTATTATGTAATATTAATATTAAGTAGCTATTTGTTGTGTAAAACTTAAGTTATTAAGAAAAAATTTTAAGTTCAGGTTAATGTAAGTTAGTGAATATTTTTAAGTTGAAATTGTTTTGTAAGAAGTAAATATATTTGATAAGTGATGTGCTTGATACCAAATTTAAATTTGAGAAATGTTAAATTCGAGGAGGAGTGTTGAAATGTCAGGCACCTCACTGTCTGTCATCTGTCTATTGTCAATGTGACAGTTTATATACGTAGCAATATACTCTGTGTAGTTCCTGCTTCCTTCTAAAAATGATAGACTTAGACGACTGTTGTTTAAATGTTTTATTTTAATAATAAACGCCAACACGTTCCATAAAATACAACGTAGTTTTTATTTAACATGTTTAAAGAAGGAAAATTATTTCTATAAAAGAAAAGATGTATGGCCCAGGAATAGGCCCTTGTGGAAACCCTATGTCTAATAGGATCCTGGGGGATCTTTTGCAATTCAATCAATCTTCTATATTCTAATATACATACTCGTATAAGAAATCAGAAGGTTATTTATTTAATTTTAATGTCATGGTGATACAGTTCCCTTATCAAATTGATGTGTATATAAATCAAACGCCATACATAAGGCACAAAATATATGAAGTGCCTCTTGTGATTTTTCTAAGCCACAAATGTACTCATATTTTAACCTAGCATTAACGACTGCTTTGGAGCGCCCAAATGTATTTTTTTTTTTGAGTTCGATAAAATCTTAAAAATAGTTTTTTTTTTAATGTTTTTAGCATTAGTGTTTATAGCATTAATACCAAATTTCATTGGGTAATTGTTTTGATGATAAATAGCATCAATATAGCAAATATTCGTGAATGATAGACACAGATACACAAGATAGATTAGTATCATACTCCTCAAGTCATCACTGATAAATGATAATATACACATTACATTGAAAAATCTGACAGAAAACAATAAATTAATCAAGTGCAGATATAAATACTCAAAAGCAGATAATTACAGTGTAATAGCATTCATCATTTCATAAAGATAAAATTGATTTATTTGAAAAATAAAGGCTAAATATTATGGAGCAATATTTTTAATAATTTTTCTTAGTAATTTAACTGACATAAGCCTATAAATAACCGTTATTTTTTTGGATTTAAAATTTTGAATATTTTTATAACGTTCGAACGCAAAGCAATTACTATTATTTACTTTAATATATTTTTTTAGCATTTTAATCATCTCTGATGGGGTAGTAATTAGCACGTGAGTTACAGTAGAAATAAATAAATAAAATAGACGTGAGAAAAAGGTATTTCCGAGTAAAAAAATATTTAAGAATTTAAGTGCTTCGAGAATGTAAATGAAATGGTCATATCGAGAAAACTTATCGAGGTTTTATTATTTTATGACACATATATTTTTTTTAAATACATATTATGTACAATCTAAAAAAAACAATGTAAATACCATAACGAAATTCATAATGTAGATTAAGATATGTAAGATATATTAAAAAATAATAAATTGTGGCTAAATTTTAAATAAAACTATCTTTTCGGATAATTTCGCGGATTTATTTTGATTTTTGATTCCCGACGTTTCGAATGCTTTACAGCAATCATGGTCACTAAGGTTATGGACGTCTCAAACACATACTTGTTACAGACATTGCCTACCCACTATTTTACAAAAATGATTTAAAAGAATTCAAATATGGCAATAAAGTACCTTACAATATTTCTTGATTTTTATTTCTAAACATTTTTTAGAGAATTTAAAAAGTATTATAATTAAATATGTATAGCAATATTATTTATTTAATTTTAGCTGTTATTAGAGCCGTCAATATTTTATCGATTAATTCGATAAAATATTGACGGTGTCCTTTTTTGCATTTTTATTTGGTTCGATTCCCGGTCAGGTAAGTTAAAAATAAAAATAAATGTAGTTATTATTTAAAAAAATAAAGAAATGTTCTTCCATGTTCCATCCGTTTGTTCCAACCTGTATGTATAGATTTTTGTTTTCATCTTTAACTGGAGGTAGGATTTTTTGAAATTGAAACAAATCAAAAAATGTTTTAAAAACAACTGCTAAGTGGTTCAAGTAATAAAAGTATTGTAAATTATAATTTAGTTTTTATTTCTTTATCTGTATCCATACTAGTTTTTTCTAGAAGCTTCCAGTAGGTAAGGGATTGTCCATTAATCACGTGATGTTGTTTGTATTTATTTTGGTACAAAGTATTATTTTTTTTTCATGACAAAAAATGTCCTCACCGAATGAGCGCTTATTTGAACATTTGAGCGCGCTTGTAATTTTTTTTTTGTGAATACAACTTTAAGGATTGCATTTAAGGTTTAATTTACACTGTTGTATATTTATTTCAACTAGAACAATTACCTAAACACAATCGGTGACAGGTTTAAGAGAACTTTTGCATGGGATTGTGTATCTAGTAATTCGATGCATTTATTACAAATATATTGTTTATATAAACAATATTGTTATTTGAAAAAAAAATTAAAAGGAAAAATCATAATAATACAAATAAATAATTAATATTCACATATTTATTACATATTTTCTGATAATCTTATCTTCAATTAATAATAAATCAAAATTATTATTAAAAAATTACCTTAATTATACATGTAATTTCATCACTTAAAATAACAATAATTAACTTAATTTCTCTATTAATCTACTTTACCGAGCCATAAAAAAGTTTGTAGATATCACATTAGTCTCCATGTATCTGGAAAAAAAATATAACCATATAAAAAAAGGTGTGTGGATACTTATTACTTATGTATGCACGTAAGAAGTTATACTTCTTTGGCGTAACAGAACAAAAATAGCTAAAGGTTTCATCCCGTATGTCACAACTTTCTGTTTGTAAAAGGAATGCAGCTAACTTGATCATGTCGATTTTTGGCTGTCGGTGTGCGCGCGTCGTAAAAATTTTACCCTCATAATTTTTTTCAAATGTGCCAAAAGAAGTATAGCTTCTACAGATTTACACTTCAGATTCTAGACGGTACTAAAGCACTTTAACGTAAAATGTCGTTATGAAAATAGTATATTCTTATGGTAGGTGCTGTCTGTAACAACTATATGTACATATGACGAAATTATAAAAAAATTGAGCAACCTCTTCATTTTTTTTGTACTTCGCTTTGCGGAGGCTCTTAAAACATGATAAGCTAACATATTTTTGGAAGAGACTCGAAAAAAAGAATATTTGTCATGATTGGGCTACCGTAATTCATATAGTCTACATACTACAAATTCCATAATAACCGTTAAAATGTAGCTAGGGATGAACCCGAGCAAAGCGAGGGTGAGTCGCTTGTATATATGTAGATACTTACTGCTTCAGCTAAGTCCACCCAATCCAGGGCTCTCGCTATATTGTCATTTTTAGATGGCTTTTTATCCCAATTCCAATAAATAATTTCTTTAAAACCGCCCGCCACCTGGTGATACAAACAATTAAAGAAAAATTAAATAGGCAAAAAAATAAAAACAAACCTATCCCACGGGAACAGTACATTTACCTAAATAAAAAGATAAAAAGTAACCTATGTGCTATTCCAGACTAAAATCTATGTCTGTGCCAAATTTCTTCCAGATCCATTCACTAAAAATCATCAGGAAGATCTGTTTACAATTGGGAAAAAAATTGATATCTATCTTTATATCAATCGATTTGAGTATTAACTCCTTTTGTTAAAGTTGGTTACACAAAGGGAATTAATGCCCGATTTCACCAACATCCCATAAGCTACCACTTATGTATGGGATCCCTAGCTTAAAAGTTCCCCTAAACTAGCCCCTAAATTAAATTTTGTTCTACCATCGTCAGAGTCCGTGTTTGTAGTACCTATATTTAGGTGGCATTTTAACATTTAGGTGACCCCTAACTGTCGGTGAAACAGCAACTGTCCCCTAACAGCCCCCTAACCATACTTAGGGGATCCCTTAAATTTAGGTGACATTGGTGAAATCGGCCATGAGAGTTGCAAGAACTATGAGATATCTCTAAAACAATTGAACTACAATATAATTTGTATAAGTGGTAGTCGAATGGTAACATGCTCACTTGGGCAATTGAGTGAAGGGGGTTCAAATCCAGGGCCTCACACCTCTTATATTTTCATGTGCTAACATTTCTAAAATGATTATTACTTGTCTTACGTTGAAGGAAAACATCGTGAAGAAACCTACAAGTCTGAGAGAACCTAGCAAGTTTTCGTAAGACATATGTAATTCTCCAACCCACACTTAGCCAGCATTGTGGACTATAGCTAGAACCCCTTATATTGAAGGGAGGCCGATACCCAACAATGGGATGTTAAAAAATGCTGAATACATCATTTGTGAAATTTTTTTATAATATTTACTTGAAATTTCCTATCAGCATCCTCTGCAAGAGGTCTTTTAGCTTCAGTCAAGACCACAGCTCTATATCCTTCTGGTAGTTGCATCTTAACACCATCTAATTGATGGCCCCTGAATGTCGCAGATAACTCTGAAAGGTAACATCAGTATGATATATTAAAATATTGTCTGTCCGACAAAACATCCATTGTTTGATACAAAGTAAATATAAGATCAATCTGAAAAAGCTAAGTTTTTGGTTTCAAACAGTGAATAGGTCTTTTTTGGGGCAAAGTATGTAGGCATAATAAAGTACCAGTTGATATTGACCTTGCAACTTATAATTTAAATCAAATATAGAAAATCTATTACTAAGCAAAGCATATTATTCTGTTGTGGAATACTTTACTGTATTGTAATATTATATTAAAAGCAAATTATTGATTAAAATGGCAACTGCCTCGTTTCTCTTGGGCTCAGCAGAACAGTCTTCTGAGACGGTGCTAGCTTCCTCATGGACTTACTGACATTAAAATTTAAAAAGTGCTGTAAAATGTGTTTGCTGTCAGAAATCACTAAAAACTTTAATTAACCCGAACGAAGCGAGAGTAAGCGGCTAGTATTTCATACAAATGGAGATAATAAAACTACAGAAAACTACTATTGATGAATTCCTTACCCCCATTTTCATTTTCAATAACGTAAGGCTCAAAATATTTATTTACATTCGCAGGACCATCTTCTTCAATCTTACAGGGTACATAATGGGCACGTTGTTCAAATATTTGCTTGTTTTCACTATCTTTCAAATTGTTCTCTACATTTATTGACATTTTTGCAATAATTTTAACTACACTTCGTGAATCCTAATATATGATTTAATATAAATAAGATCTCAAAACTGATTACAATAATGCACTTTCAAGTTTCAACCATGGGTGACACACAAATAAAAGTTTCAACTTTAAAGTTTATTAGAAATTAAAATGAAATCATTTAATCAATTGTCATTTGTCAAACATTTTACATTTTCATTTTCCCGCCAACATTTGATCAATAAAAATCGTTTAGTAGATAGTAATCGATTACTTTACTTTCATTCTCAACGAATACGATTAATATATTTACATTGCAAATGAAACCAGTAAACCAGTTTAGTGCCTTTTTCACTTAAAAGAAATTAAAATTCTTTATTATTGTAATTTGTAGTTCGTAAGTCGTATATAGCCAAAACTACATTAAATAAAATTGAAATTATAATTATTAATTAATCAAATAAAATAAAATCTTTATTAATCAATTTTCCTATTTACCAAAAATAATTGGTAAATGAAATATATTACTATAATAACATAATAAAAAATATATTATATAGTATTATCTGCCCCTAGTACTAACTGAAACACAGACCAAAATTAGCAAATATCAAATGTCAGCGTAATCATTTTCACTTGAATAATATATATATATATTGTAATTTAATAATATATGCTGCATTTAAAGGCTAAATATAAATTATATTATATAATTATAAAATTTATATAATGTAATCGATATATATAAAATAGCTATAAATAAATATTGCTTACACTAAATTAATTTTACAATTTTATTAATATCAACTGGCAGCAATATTTTCAATAATGTTGCCCGCCTAAATAATATCGATTCAAAAAGCTTTAAAAATTAAAAGTTAAAACTGAAAATGTCAAAATATTTCATCACTCGTACGAGTCATAAAACAGGGTTTACCGTTTAAATTTCTTAACAATCACAATTGTTGCAAAATTTCGTAATTTCTAACGTATTACGCGAACATACTGATCTAGATTACTCAAACATGAACTTACAAAGCTAGTGCAATAATCGCCATTATTTATTGTTTGTACAGTTGATAAATATTATTGTTTTTATTACGTCACTAAAATTATTTGGCAGTGTTTAGTGCAATTTGTTTATTCATTTGGATTCAGTTGTAAGGAAACGTCGGTTGACCTTGAACCTACCCAACAGCTGTTGTAAGTATTGTTCTCTCTATTTTAAGATACTTTTTATTATACATACTTATTTCAAATATTTCATAATATAATCATCCCCCAATTCTTAGAAGAAAAACATTTCTTCACTAATTATTTATCCTATCTTTGTCTACATATCTGACAGTACATTTATTTTTTTTATTGTGATGAAATGTTGCTTTTATCTTAGCCAAATTGTTATTTGTAGCTTATTCTTTGATTTTGATTAATTATAACAATCAAAAGCATATAGATGACTTTAATTACTTGTAAATTATTGAGGAGTATACATTTATAATTATAATAATTGGGTAATTTTAATTCAATTAATGTAAAAATTATTGTGAGTGATATTTATTAAATATAGATATGTATTATGTAATAATATATATAAACTCATTATTTAGTTTTACTGAAAATTATTTGTCATTTATTGGTCTGTTGACCTTATCACCTTGAAGTAAACATGCAAGTGTATTATATTTTTATACAACTGTAAATAAAATAAATGTACAGTCAAGATAATAATAGAAAAGACAATAAAAGATATTTGTTTTTTATTCTTGTTGTTGCTTGTATTTAATTTTGCATCCATGCTTAATATTATAATTGTGAAAGTTTGTGAGGCTGGATGGATTTTGGTTACTTTTTCATGCCACAACGGCTGAACGGATCTGGATGACATTTGGCACAGAGATAGAGTGTCATCTGGAATAGCACATAGGTTAATAGGTTTTTTATCCTGGAAAAATGTGTGGTTCCCATGGGATAGATTTGTTTTTGTCTAGAGACAAAGGGAACTAATACTAATAAAGGAAACTAGGGAAAAAGAAGAAAAAGTAGTAGGTTAAATATAAAAACAATAATAAATAGTTGTATTATTCTAATAAGAAATTGCATCATAAATAGCAAACAGTATGAAATATTATCAAACAAAGTTAAATATTAAACAGTACTAGTGGTTGCTGAGTGGTCAGTATTTGATCATAATCATTCACAGTGAATAGAATTTACCTATCTATATATAAAAATGGTTCCAATTTTTTTTATTGATAAGCTCAATAAGAGCTACTGAACAAAAAAAAAGAAAATCAGTTCATAAACAGAAGAAAAAGGTAATGAACTATTTTGTGTTTGCTTAATTATGTATAAACTAGCAACTCACCCTCCCTTCACTGGGGTTCATCCCTAGCTCACTTCCCAATATAAACTTTCATCCCCATTTTCACCCCCTTTAGGGATGATTTCTAGGATAAAAGCTATCCTGTGTCCTTCCCAGGGTCTCAAACTATCTTCTTACTAAATTTCATCTAAATCAGCTCAGTAGATCCAGAGATTTCCCCCTACAACCTCACAAACTTTACTTCTTGTTTGTGTTCTTTGATCCTCTAAACTATGGATTTGGTAAGATTTTCATTATTTCTTAAAATTACCCACCTACCGGACCGGGCTTAAAAATTGCATGATGGATAGAAGTTTAAAATCGAAGAAAAAAATACAAAACAGTTTTAAAACACGATTGAAAACTTAAAATTCAAAAATCTCCATTATAAACATTAAATAATTTTTTTACATATATTTAATGTTTATAATGGAGATTTTTGATTTTTTGTAAAGATCATCCAAAATTAAAAATTTTGAAAAAAAAGTTGACTTTCGACCATTGTTAAGAAAGTTATGAGTAAAAAACCAAAAAAAGAGTGGTTTTGAAATAGTGATCAAAAAATCTCAAAATTTACCAGAAAGCCTCTTTTGAGGGGTTCTAAAAATACCAATATAAAGAAAATATTTTTTTTTTTTTTAAACCATCTGATTTGTTGTGGAATGCCCCATACGTATGATGAAATTTTGAGTCGAATCTGTACATTGAATAGTTTTTTTTGAAAGTTTTATTGAAATAGTCATTATTATCGACACACAGGCCGAATATATAGTTTTTAGAATTTTTGTCTGTCTGTTTGTCTGGGAACACATCACGAGAAAACCACAGGTCAGATTTTGATGAAATTTGGTATGATGATAGCTGGTTATTCGGGTCAACGTATATGATACTTTTTACTGCGGGAAATTATCTCTGAGAAATCGATACTAAACGACGAACCCGAGTGGAGCGAGGGTGAGTTGCTAGTTTCTTATGATACTTACTTTATTAGATTTATAAGGATATTGTCACGGTTTTATTTTGCTTTTTGATCATCGACGTTGTTAATACTTTTCAGCAAACATGGTGTTTTATTGTAACACGAAATTCAGTAAAATTAAAGAAAGTAGTTTTTTATATTCTTTTTATTTTTCTATTATTCACATATCTACACGAGCTCGGTATCGATTTTTTATTTCCTTATCAATTTACACACATTCAAAATGATTTAAACATAGGCAATGACTGATAACGATTGTGTATTTCTTTTTAGGTTTGCTCGATGCATATTTCAATTATAAATTATTAAAGAAAATTATAATTTTATTCAAAATACTTTTTCTAACCGAAAATTGAACCTATTGTTTATGGAATGAAATTAAATACTATATTATCACGTTATTACAATAATTAATGTATGACATAATATGATAAACTAAAAAAAAAGTGTGTGTGTAATTATGTACACACGTAAGAAGTTATATCTACTTCTTTGGCATAACAGAACAAAAATAGCTAAAGATTTCATCCCGTATGTCACAACTCTCTGTTTGTAAAAGGGATGCAGCTAACTTCATCATGTCTCTTTTTGGCTGTCGGTGTGCGCGCGCATCGTAAAAATTTTACTCTCATAATTTTTTCCAAACGTGCCAAAAGAAGTATAACTTCAAAACGCTCATTTTTATATAAGCTTTTTTTTAAAATACTAGCGACTTACCTTTGCTTCGCTCGGGTGCGTCCATAAGTTTAAATAGATGAGTGGTTTAGAAACGCATAAAAGACAAACGTCCAAACAAAATTTCATGTTTCTAACACCAGGACCCTGTTTTAAGAAAAAAAAAACGAAAAGATAGTTTTATTTGGAATGTTGCATATTTGCGTCAATCAAAGAAAGTATTATAAAAATAAATTATTACTCAACTAAAATTTCCCAAAATAATCTCCCACGAAACTGAAGCCAAATATTTAGTGGGTAATACAGTGCCAATATTTTTAATGTCATTTTATTTATTTTTGACAATGTTGTTTTATTTTCGAGATTGTTTCAAAAACGGGTGATTTGGAAAAGAGATTAAAGTGGGTTAACACCGTGGTGTTACTAGCTGCCGCCATTGTTTCCCAAAATGGCGCACAATTAAATAAGTGTTTATAGCTGGGGAAGCCATGAAAAAGATATAAATTAATTAGTTAAGTACACACTAAATCGGTAATTTATGTATAATTATTAATTAGACAAAGACAAAACAGTTTTGTGCTTTTTTCTCATCTAATTGTCAACTATTGACGAACTTTAATGTTGTCAATAAAAAAGTGACGAATTTCGACCACTAATAAATGCTTGGAAAATATTTTTTTTAAAACAGCCTATCGCATATTCACTCAGTTCAGTTTTACCCGACTGCATCGAAGCCTAAAGTAGGGTTATGAGTTTGACCTGTATGTGTATATGTCCGAGCCTGTTCCCTCGTAATTACTAAACGGCTAGCCGATTTTGATGGTTCATACGTTGCTGTATTTGTCTTAAAAACGAGAGTGTCATATTATATAGACATTACTAAAATAAAAAAAGGCTTTAATTTCTATGGCTTCTCGAATCATTCTAGGGCGATATCGGTTTTCTTTCGCCAGGATTTGAGGTCTGGACAAAGACTTTAAATCCTGGCGAAAGGCGAAAAAAAAATTAAAAAACATCCAAATTTCAATAGGGAAGATGGCTGGGTACTACCATCGTCATGGGATCCTGTTATTAATATAATAAAATCAAATAATAAATATAAACATAACAGACAGGCAGATGTAGTAAGTTCATACTGTGTAGATCAAAATGGCTATGTGAACTTGGCACCCGACTTTGGAAAAATTGTTCTTTTTTAGGTTTATTTGAACGATTTCGGTTAGTAGTAGATAGTAGTGAAGCTAACTTCGTTTGTAGTAGTGTCAAAAAAAATATACAGACAACAAAAAAAATGTCATCCCCCGAAGTTGGTAAAAAAATTTTTTTTCGCTTGATTCGTATAGAAAAACGTTAGTAGTGGTTTGTAGTGCAATTTTTTTCGTTTGTAGTAAAACAAAAAAAAAATTTTTTTTTCGAGTACTTTTCCAGAACGATTTTTACTACATACATTCATTGTTTCGTTTGTAGTACCATTATTTCATTTGTAGTAACGTTAATTTTGGTTTGTAGTACCATTACTTCGTTTGAAGTAACGTTAATTTCGTTTGTAGTACCATTATTTCGATTGTAGCTGTTTGTAGTAACGTTAATTTCGTTTATAGTACCATTATTTCGTTTGTAGTTGTTTGTAGTACCTTGATTTCGTTTGTAGTACCATTATTTCGTTTGTAGTTGTTTGTAGTAACGTTAATTTCGTTTGTAGTACCATTATTTCGTTTGTAGTTGTTTGTAGTAACCTTGATTTCGTTTGTAGTACCATTATTTCGTTTGTAGTTGTTTGTAGTAACGTTAATTTTGTTTGTAGTACCTTTGTTTCGTTTGTAGTAACGTTAATTTCGTTTGTAGTACCATTATTTCGTTTGTAGTTGTTTGTAGTAACGTTAATTTCGTTTGTAGTACCATTGTTTCGTTTGTAGTACCATTAATTCGTTTGTAGTACCATTATTTTGTTTGTAGTACCATTATTTCGTTTGTAGTACCATTATTTCGATTGTAGCTGTTTGTAGTAACGTAAATTTCGTTTGTAGTACCATTATTTTGTTTGTAATGGTTTGAAGTAACGTTAATTTCGTTTGTAGTACCATTGTTTCGTTTGTAGTACCATTAATTCGTTTGGAGTACCATTATTTCGTTTGTAGTACCATTATTTCGTTTGTAGTACCATTATTTTGTTTGTAGTTGTTTGTAGTAACCTTAATTTCGTTTGTAATACCATTATTTCGTTTGTAGTACCATTATTTCATTTGTAGTACCATTATTTCGTTTGTAGTTGTTTGTAGTAACCTTGATTTCGTTTGTAGTACCATTATTTCGTTTGTAGTTGTTTGTAGTAACGTTAATTTTGTTTGTAGTACCTTTGTTTCGTTTGTAGTAACGTTAATTTCGTTTGTAGTACCATTATTTCGTTTGTAGTTGTTTGTAGTAACGTTAATTTCGTTTGTAGTACCATTGTTTCGTTTGTAGTACCATTAATTCGTTTGTAGTACCATTATTTTGCTTGTAGTACCATTATTTCGTTTGTAGTACCATTATTTCGATTGTAGCTGTTTGTAGTAACGTAAATTTCGTTTGTAGTACCATTATTTTGTTTGTAATGGTTTGAAGTAACGTTAATTTCGTTTGTAGTACCATTGTTTCGTTTGTAGTACCATTAATTCGTTTGTAGTACCATTATTTCGTTTGTAGTACCATTATTTCGTTTGTAGTACCATTATTTTGTTTGTAGTTGTTTGTAGTAACCTTAATTTCGTTTGTAATACCATTATTTCGTTTGTAGTACCATTATTTCGTTTGTAGTACCATTATTTCGTTTGTAGTACCATTATTTCGTTTGTAGTTGTTTGTAGTAACCTTGATTTTGTTTGTAGTACCATTATTTCGTTTGTAGTTGTTTGTAGTAACGTTAATTTTGTTTGTAGTACCTTTGTTTCGTTTGTAGTAACGTTAATTTCGTTTGTAGTACCATTATTTCGTTTGTAGTTGTTTGTAGTAACGTTAATTTCGTTTGTAGTACCATTGTTTCGTTTGTAGTACCATTAATTCGTTTGTAGTACCATTATTTTGTTTGTAGTACCATTATTTCGTTTGTAGTACCATTATTTCGATTGTAGCTGTTTGTAGTAACGTAAATTTCGTTTGTAGTACCATTATTTTGTTTGTAATGGTTTGAAGTAACGTTAATTTCGTTTGTAGTACCATTGTTTCGTTTGTAGTACCATTAATTCGTTTGTAGTACCATTATTTCGTTTGTAGTACCATTATTTCGTTTGTAGTACCATTATTTTGTTTGTAGTTGTTTGTAGTAACCTTAATTTCGTTTGTAATACCATTATTTCGTTTGTAGTACCATTATTTCGTTTGTAGTATCATTATTTCGTTTGTAGTACCATTATTTTGTTTGTAGTTGTTTGTAGTAACGTTAATTTCGTTTGTAGTACCATTGTTTCGTTTGTAGTACGATTAATTCGTTTGTAGTACCATTATTTCGATTGTAGCTGTTTGTAGTAACGTAAATTTCGTTTGTAGTACCATTATTTTGTTTGTAATGGTTTGAAGTAACGTTAATTTCGTTTGTAGTACCATTGTTTCGTATGTAGTACCATTAATTCGTTTGTAGTACCATTATTTCGTTTGTAGTACCATTATTTCGTTTGTAGTACCATTATTTTGTTTGTAGTTGTTTGTAGTAACCTTAATTTCGTTTGTAATACCATTATTTCGTTTGTAGTACCATTATTTCGTTTGTAGTACCATTATTTCGTTTGTAGTACCATTATTTTGTTTGTAGTTGTTTGTAGTAACGTTAATTTCGTTTGTAGTACCATTGTTTCGTTTGTAGTACGATTAATTCGTTTGTAGTACCATTATTTCGTTTGTAGTACCATTATTTCGATTGTAGCTGTTTGTAGTAACCTTAATTTCGTTTGATGTACCATTATTTCGTTTGTAGTTGTTTGTAGTACCATTCTTTAGTTTCTAGTACCATTATTTTGTTTGTAATTGTTTGTAGTAACGTTAATTTCGTTTGTAGTACCATTGTTTCGTTTGTAGTACCATTAATTCGTTTGTAGTACCATTATTTCGTTTTTAGTTGTTTGTAGTAACGTTAATTTCAATTGTAGACCCAATATTTCGTTTGTAGTACCATTCTTTCATTTGTAGTACCATTACTTCGTTTGTAGCTGTTTGTAGTAATGTTAATATCGTTTGTAGTACCATTATTTCGTTTTTAGTTGTTTGTAGTAACGTTAATTTCGTTTGTAGTACCATTAATTCGTTTGTAGTACCATTATTTCGTTTGTAGTTGTTTGTAGTAACGTTAATTTCGTTTGAAGTACCATTGTTTCGTTCGTAGTACCATTAATTCGTTTGTAGTACCATGATTTCGTTTGTAGTTGTTTGTAGTAACGTTAATTTTGTTTGTAGTACCTTTGTTTCGTTTGTAGTAATGTTAATTTCGTTTGTAGTACCATTATTTCGTTTGTAGTTGTTTGTAGTAACGTTAATTTCGTTTGTAGACCCAATATTTCGTTTGTAGTACCATTCTCTTAAAAAAAAATGAAAATGCTTAATGTCTTCATATACTCGTAATCTATATAAGTAGGTGTACATAACTGTAAATATATCCATAACTACTATAGACCCGTACAGTTATACATAACACAGAAACACACATATACTCACAAAAATACACACACACACACACACAAACGCATGCACATACACACACACACACACACACACAAACACACATACACACGTACACACCCGCAGATACATGTAAACACATTATGTTTGATGTGCATATCAGTAGTATGATCAATTTAATTTATTCAGACTTTTTCTTCCTTTATTACTCTGTACTCAGTTGTCTAATACATACACTATTATATCTAATAGAGTAATCTAATCTTGGCCATATTTATTAATAACTCTGTGCTCTAAATATGTATATCAACAATTTTATAACGCTGTAAGATTACCAATAAATAAATAAATAAATACAAACGAAATTAACGTTACTACAAACAACTACAAACGAAATAATGGTACTACAAACGAAATTAACGTTACTACAAACAACTACAAACGAAATAATGGTACTACAAACGAAATTAACATTACTACAAACGAAACAAAGGTACTACAAACAAAATTAAAGTTACTACAAACAATTACAAACGAAATAATGGTACTACAAACGAAATCAAGGTTACTACAAACAACTACAAACGAAATAATGGTACTACAAACGAAATCAAGGTTACTACAAACGAAACAATGGTACTACAAACAAAATTAACGTTACTACAAACAACTACAAACGAAATAATGGTACTACAAACGAAATTAACGTTACTACAAACAGCTACAATCGAAATGATGGTACTACAAACGAAATAATGGTACTACAAACGAAACAATGGTACTACAAACGAAACAATGGTACTACAAACGTAACAATGGTACTACAAACGAAATTTACGTTACTACAAACAAAATAATGGTACTGCAAACGAAATTAACGTTACTACAAACAACTACAAACGAAATAATGGTACTACAAACGAAATTAACATTACTACAAACAGCTACAAACGAAGTAATGGTACTACAAACGAAATAATGGTACTGCAAACGAAATTAACGTTACTACAAACAACTACAAACGAAATAATGGTACTACAAACGAAATAATGGTATTACAAACGAAATTAAGGTTACTACAAACAACTACAAACAAAATAATGGTACTACAAACGAAACAATGGTACTACAAACGAAATTAACGTTACTTCAAACCATTACAAACAAAATAATGGTACTGCAAACGAAATTTACGTTACTACAAACAGCTACAATCGAAATAATGGTACTACAAACGAAATAATGGTACTACAAACAAAATAATGGTACTACAAACGAAATAATGGTACTACAAACGAAATCAAGGTTACTACAAACAACTACAAACGAAATAATGGTACTACAAACGAAATTAACGTTACTACAAACAGCTACAATCGAAATGATGGTACTACAAACGAAATAATGGTACTACAAACGAAATAATGGTACTACAAACGAAATAATGGTATTACAAACGAAATTAAGGTTACTACAAACAACTACAAACAAAATAATGGTACTACAAACGAAATAATGGTACTACAAACGAAATAATGGTACTACAAACGAATTAATGGTACTACAAACGAAACAATGGTACTACAAACGAAATTAACGTTACTTCAAACCATTACAAACAAAATAATGGTACTACAAACGAAATTTACGTTACTACAAACAGCTACAATCGAAATAATGGTACTACAAACGAAATAATGGTACTACAAACAAAATAATGGTACTACAAACGAATTAATGGTACTACAAACGAAACAATGGTACTACAAACGAAATTAACGTTACTACAAACAACTACAAACGAAATAATGGTACTACAAACGAAATTAACGTTACTACAAACGAAACAAAGGTACTACAAACAAAATTAACGTTACTACAAACAACTACAAACGAAATAATGGTACTACAAACGAAATCAAGGTTACTACAAACAACTACAAACGAAATAATGGTACTACAAACGAAATTAACGTTACTACAAACAACTACAAACGAAATAATGGTACTACAAACGAAATCAAGGTTACTACAAACAACTACAAACGAAATAATGGTACTATAAACGAAATTAACGTTACTACAAACAGCTACAATCGAAATAATGGTACTACAAACGAAATTAACGTTACTTCAAACGAAGTAATGGTACTACAAACCAAAATTAACGTTACTACAAATGAAATAATGGTACTACAAACGAAACAATGAATGTATGTAGTAAAAATCGTTCTGGAAAATTACTCGAAAAAAAAATTTTTTTTTTGTTTTACTACAAACGAAAAAAATTGCACTACAAACCACTACTAACGTTTTTCTATACGAATCAAGCGAAAAAAAATTTTTTTACCAACTTCGGGGGATGACATTTTTTTTGTTGTCTGTATTTTTTTTTGACACTACTACAAACGAAGTTAGCTTCACTACTATCTACTACTAACCGAAATCGTTCAAATAAACCTAAAAAAGAACAATTTTTCCAAAGTCGGGTGCCAAGTTCACATAGCCGATCAAAATGACAGCTTATCAGAGTAATATATTTTTCATTTGTAAAAGTATATATTTAATAGTGTTGCTTAGTAAGTTGTTTTTAAATAATAGCAAACTAAATTAAAATGATTATCCTTAATTAATTTTAACTTTTTTAAATTACACATAGAACAATTATATGGCTTTAATAATTAATACTATATTTTTATATTTTTATTTATGGTTATAAATATAATAATGGCAACACTAAATATAGATTACTAATTAATATTTTTTAAAATTGTAATAATTATAAAAATAATAGCAAAAATTAAATAAATAATTTTCCATATTCAATTATAATTAAAATTATAAAAATGTTTAAAGTTAAAAAATATTGTAATATAATTGGTGCAATTTTCATTTTGTTAATTGTGGGTAGGCTGTCTGTAACAACTATATCTTTAAGACATGTAACACCTCAGTCGCTCCCGTGACCATGGATGCTGTACAGCATTCGAAACGTCGGGAACCAAAAATCAAAATAAATCCGCGAAATAATCCGAAAAGATAGTTTTATTTAATAAAAAAAGGTATTTCGTCAAAACTTACTCTTGAGATTTGTGCTTGAAAGTCATTATTTTTAAAGAAGGCATACGAATATCTATTTCTATTGGCAAACCTTTTATATCAGTGAATTAGTAAGAAGCCAATATAAACAAAGTTACAATGATGTTCTCCTAGCCGATTCCGGCCACGGCGGCCAATCTCATTGAGATTAGCCAACTGCGCAGGAGATATTATAGTGCACAAATGTACGCGCAGACACAAGTGCACTCTCTATTCCTGTCACTCTCATACTCCGGTAGGACGATCATACCGTGGTGGCCGGTGAGAGTTAAGGCGCAGGACCGACGGCTTTACGTGATCTCCGAGGCACGGGGGTGAAACACCGCCAACTTCCCAACTCCGGGCTGTTACTGAGACTTAATATACAGAAAGACTCAATAACTAAACTTGGCCCGACCCGGGACTCGAACCCAGGACCTCCGGGTGTGCAGCCGTACATGCTAGCCACTACACCACCGAGGCAGTTTTACAATAAAAAATATATTAAGTCGTTACAATAAAAAATATATAAAAATACAGTGTATGTGACACGTCAGATGTTACTTTATTGCCCGTACAGCTTTTAGATGAGAGGTTCAACGCTCTTCTTGATGATGTTGTTATTGTTACTATTTTTGTCTTTGTTCAATGTCAAATATTTCTGCTTATGAATACTATGTAATGTGTTTTTCTTTTGATTGAAAATTTTCTGCTTTTTCATTGCGAAAAATCATAAATGTTCTATTTTCTGGCTTATATTTTTTGTTAATTTTCGTATTTTTTTTTAATATTACGTACATAATTGTTGCAACCCTCACGAAATATTTTTAAATTGAAATAAGAAAGTTAATTAAAAAAAATGTTGATAGGAATTAAAAAAAAGTATAGCATAAATCCATCTACAGAAGACCCATCGATTGGTTAAAGTCCCATATCATTCGCTCTAGAAAAATAAAAACAAATCTATCCCGCGGGAACCATATATTTTTCCGGGATAAAAAGTAGCCTAGTGTTATTCTGACGTATGAGCTATATTACTTATTGTAAAGTTTCATTAAAATCCATTCAGTAGTGTTTGCGTGAAAGAGTAACAAACATTCGTACATCTATGTATAGATGTTTGTTATCTGATAACATAAAAGTTATAATATTAGTAGGATTTAATTGAATAGGACTATTTTTCTAAAACATTTAATCTTTTAAAATTTGGTCACAGATCATGGATTCATTCTTCAGCCTCTTCGATCCGTCTGATGGTAACCAAAATAAACATAACAATAAGAAAAGACATAAAAACGACCAAGAGAATGTGAGGAAGAACCCAGATGCTCCAAAAGGTGAGATGGTAATAGGATTCATGCATTTCGCTTATATTTGTTTTCCTTTTCGAATATATGTCGACCGTACATTATATCTACAATTTTTTTTCTTGTTTCACTATTTTAAAGTAGGTACTGACGAAATCATAGGAAATATTATAGTTTTTATGTACTTTCTCAGACTAAAGCTAACCCATAAATGTTTTTTTTTAAAAGGAAGGAGAAGAGGACGTCGATCCCACGGGAAAAACGAAACGTTGCCCGAGGAATCTTCTTTCCTCTGTGAGCCTGACCTCAGTACTGAGATACTAGTGAAAGATTGCAGTTACATTGAGAATTACATTGAAGTAAATAAGAAAGATGAAGGTAAGGATCTCTTGCGAGTAGAATTGGTTTTATTTATAACATATATACATACATACACTGCTTATTTAAAACAAAAAAAAAGCAAACAAAATAAATAGAGAAGACATTGTACTTATACAATAAAAAAATCAGTATGTTGCAAATTCGGGGGAATTTGTTTTTTTTTTTTTTAATAAATGTTTGTTAAAGTTCGAATAAGGCATTTTGGGAAAAAATTGCAAAAAAAATCTCTGAAAATAGTTTTAAGTGCGAGAGTAAAATACATAGAGTATTGGAGTATGAAATATTTTTTAAATTCCAGATAGCAAAGAAGAGAAAAAAACGCGCAGACGTAACTCATGTCGTAAAAATCGAAGGAAAAAGAACAAAATTTCACCAGCCAAAGATATCCCATTAAACACCGCTTGGCAGGAGGAAATACCGGAAACTTTGAACAACCAGTCATCTATCCCCAAAGTTTGCGACGAAAAAGTGGGGAAGAATGTAAACGATCTCAAAGATATTAAATCAACCAAAAGGAAAGAGAATGTGACAAAGTTTGAGGATGACAGGATTTACAATGTGATTGATAAGTTGGAGAAAGTCGGGATAAAGGATGATATGTATCTATCCGGAGATCTTGATACGGATTTGGAAAGTGATTTCTTCTACAGTTCAGATGATATGGACGAGTTTTGTGATGATACGTGAGTGACGTTTTTAATTATATTCTTAACGTTTAGTATACATATATTTTTCATAGATATTTTCCCGCAATAAAAAGTATCCTATATGTTGACCCGAATAACCAGCTATCATTATACCAAATTTCATCAAAATCTGTCCAGTGGTTTTCTCGTGATGCGGTCACAGACAGTCAAAAATTTAAAAAATTTTAGTTTCGGCCTCTGTATCGATAATAATGACTATTTCAATAAGATTTTCCAAAAAATGTTTAATGTACAGATTCGACACAGTTTGAATTTTATTATATATGTATAGATGGCACAAACAGTAAATAAAAATATTACAATATATAGAAGGTGACGTGGACAAAAGAGAACTTATCTCTATAATAAATCTCTTCCAGCCAACCCATGTTTTTACAAGCTTTTATAAGCTATGTTTCTACCTAAGGGTCTATGCCCACTACGTTATATGAACGCGCATATTATAAACGCGTTTCTGCTGCGCTGATAAATTTAAATAATTCAATCTGCATTATTTACTATTTTTGCTTGAGTTTGTAATGATATTGAAGTGCGAGAAGCGAGAGAAAGCGCCATAAAAAGTCGTCGTGTGCATAGACCTTAACATCTATCAATATTTGATCAGATAGATCAAATATTGATAGATCTTACCTGACCTTGCCTTATTTCCATCGATCAAAAAACTACTAGATACACTATCCCATGCAAAAGTTCTCTTAAAACTGTCACCGATTGTGCTTAGGTAATTGTTCTAGTTGAAATAAATATACAACAATGTAAATTGAACCTTAAATGTAATGCTTAAAGCTGTTTTCATAAAAAACTTAAAAGCGCGCTGAAATGTTCAAATGAGCGCTTATTCGGTGAGGACATTATTTGTCGCCGATTGTGTATCTAGTACTTTTTTGATCGATGCTTATTTCTAATTGTCGAATTGGTTTGAAAGTTGTTAATTAAATTTTCATGACAATACAATAATTTGACACCATTTCACTTGGTCTCATGACGGAGCCAGGAGATGGGTACTGAATAGTGGAACACTTTTTGTTTTTACAAGTTTTGTACAAGTATAGTTGCTCGAAAGTATGTTTTATTAGTTTTTTAAACTATAGTTTTGTTTTAATATTTAACATCAGTGTATTATCAGCACATTTTTTTTTATCATCTACCCCCAAAAACATTAGTTTATCAATGATTTATCAAATAATTACACAAAAAAGCAATGTTAATGACGATGGAAGTTTAAAGTCTTATATAATTTTTTTTTTCATACTTTTTTATAAGTTCAACAAAGTATGTATGTATATTATGTTCCGTATTTCAGTACCTCAGATGCGGAGGACTCGGGGGACGAGTGCTACGGCAGCCTGCCCCCGGAGCCCCGCTTCGGCAATGTCGAATACAAGCTGCAGCTGGTGTCGCCCTGCGAGAGACGCTTCCAACATCTGGTCACGCAGGTATGTGGGAGAGAGACGGATAGACAGAGAGAGGGGGAGAGAGAGAGAGAGTAAATGTGTTTTTAATATATTTTTAGGGGGTTTAGGGTAAATAAAGTATTCTCTTTGGTGAGGCTGTTTAATGTTATTTGATTTTTTTTATTTTTTTCTACTGAAATAAGATGTTAGAGGGGTCGGTTTGTTTGGAATAGGTATTTTTTAATAAATGACGTTGTTATGGCGAAGTGTTATTGACTTAAAATGCCACCCTTTGATTTGCTCAAAGTGACGCCAAAGTTAAAAGTGGCGCTTTATAATATAGGTATTTAAAATTTCATCCTATTTTTTACTTAAAATGGCTCTATGATTTACTCAAAATGGCGCCATTGTAAAAACGATCAAGTTAAAATGTCGCGTTATAACATATTAAATATTTTTTCCTATTCCATTCTCAAAATGACGCTAAAGTGAAGGCGACACACTTAAAAATGGCCATCCTTAATCCTAACTCAAAATGGCGCCAGACGACTAACACCTTATGGCTTCCTTCGTGCCAGCTGAAGTGGCGGCTGCGGTCGGGCGGCGGCAGCGCGGTGTACGTGGTGGGCGTGCGCGACTGCGGCGCGCTGCGCGGGCTGCGCGCGCGCGCGCTGCGGGCGTCGCTGCGCGCGCTGCGCCGCATGGCGGCCGCGCTGGGCGCCGCGCTGGTGAGCGCGCGCGCGCGCCGCGTCGCGCCCAGCCGCGCCGTCGCCGAGGTCTACATACGGAAGGTAGTGTGGATGTGGCTGTGGTTATGTTGTCATATTTTTTCAATAATAATAAATATTATATAATATCCACTATTCATAGAATGTACATCACTATATACAAATAAATAAATAATGTAAATAAATATAGGGACATTAACACACAGCGCCATCTAGTTCCATGGTGAGCTACGAGGCTTGTGTTATGGATACCGGATAGTTGTTACACTACACATATATAACTTTAAATACATACATATTATAAACACTGGTTACTATTTTTATAAGATATATGTTTTTCAATATAAAAATTGAATTTAGCTCTTTTAATGCCCCACCGTTGAAGGTGGATGTCTTTTTAATACGAAGAGACAGGTCATAACCCAGTCCTTAAGACAAGTATAATCATATGAAAAATAATTAACACATGAAAATATCAAATTTGGTTTTTCAAGAGAAGCGTATTGCCACTCTAATACAACTGGCTTAAAAAAATGATAGCCCAAAAAATATAGAAAATATATTTTATTTTAATAACATTCCTGTAATAAAACCATAGAATCACAATTAACCATTGTTTAATCTCCAGTTAGCGGACACGCAGCAGAGCGTGGAGCTGCGCGTGGCGGTGATGGGCGCCAACGAGGCGGGCAAGTCCACTCTGATTGGTGTTCTTACTCAAGGTGAAACTTATTTATTAATAAAAAATAATCTAAAACCTTATATATCAATCTATGTATATAAAAATCCATGTATATATGTATGTTCCCTATGGACTCCGAAACGGCTGCAGCGATTTTGATGAAATTTTCCGGCTATCTTCAGATTAGACCAGCGAGTGATCCTATAAGGTTTGGTAGCGCGGGTACTACTTAGTATATACAAGTAAAAATCAATGTTTACATGTTTTGTACGCTATATCTTCTTAACCGTTGATTCGATTATGATGAAATTTTTGTGAGTTGTTCTGCGTACTTTGTGAAGGTCCCTGCCAAAAAAAACTTTTTTTGTGTATTTGTATTACACACTAGCGACTCATCCTAGTTTCAGTCAGGTTTGTCTCTAGGTTGATTCTCCATACAAACTTTCACCCCCATTTTCACCCTCTTAATGGATGATTTCCAGAATAAAACTATCATATACATATATATTCGGTACAAATAAAACAAACAAAAAAGTTTTCCTCTTTATAATATTAGTATAGATTTTTAAACCTTAATTTACTCCTAGGAATGTAAACCTTTAGCTGTTATTAAATAATTTCAAATTGTTAAATAATAGCAACACTAATAAGAATTATTTATTTATTTTAAATAAGTAAAAATATTTTTTTTTTCATTTTCAATAGGCGAATTGGATAATGGACGAGGTAGTGCGCGTTTGAACATGTTCAGACATCTGCACGAGGTGAAGAGTGGCAGGACCTCGTCCCTCAGCCACGAGATATTGGGGTTCGATGCTCAGGTGAGGCAATTTGAAGTATTTAAACAGTTATAATCTATAGTGCTAGTCTAGAGAACTACTGAATGAGTTTAGATGCGATTTTTGCTGCCTGTTATGATCAGCATTTTGAAGAAAATAGTTTTTAAAATTAAATATATAGTATTTGTTACCATCCTACCCCCACCCTCAATTTTTTAAGTAAGTAGTTATTTTTTAAGTGAACCCGAGTGAAGCGAGGGTGAGTCGCTAGTTTAATATATAGTTATACAATAATGTATGGAAGTCCGCTCGATTTATTGACATTTGTGATTACTGCTCCGCTCCCTTGTGTAGTAGTATGATGATATATAGCCTATAGCCTTCCTCAATAAATGGACTATCAAATTGAAAAAGAATTTTTCGAATCGGATCAGTAGTTCCTGAGTTTAGCGCGTTCGAACAAACAAACTGCGCACAGCCAAGAAATGGAATGCCCTGCCTGCGTCTGTTTTTTCCGAGAGCGTACAACCTGAAACTTTTTAAGGTGCGTGTCAACAGGCTTCTCCTGGACAAACTCGCTAGATCTTAGACTTTATCTATGCCTTCAAGCTAAGATGAAGATCAAGATTGAGCCCATTTAAAAAAAAACTGCCTTTTTATAATATTAGTATAGATGTATGAGCCAAAGCCGAACAGCGACCGGGTGCCCCACGACATTGACCAATTTTTTTTTTAATTTTTTTTTGAAGTTATTCTTCTTTTGGGATGCTTAGAAAAAAATATGAAAGTAAAATTCTTACGATATGCGCGTACACCGACAATCAAAAAGCGACAAGATGAAGTTAGCTTATAACTGTTTGTTGCCATGGAAACCGTTGTTATTGTCTGACAAATGATATATAATATTATATTTTTCCCCTAAATGATATTCTATAAATATATGATTGTAATATCCCTTATTTAATTATTTTATTTTTTTATTTTCAGGGTAATGTAGTAAATTATGGATGTTCAGAACTGATGACTGCTGAAAGAATAGGTGAGAGGAGTGCCAAGTTGG
Organism: Brenthis ino; assembly: GCA_921882275.1. Classification (NCBI taxonomy): domain Eukaryota; kingdom Metazoa; phylum Arthropoda; class Insecta; order Lepidoptera; family Nymphalidae; genus Brenthis; species Brenthis ino. Next base: position 6,751,076 of record OV170229.1, read on the forward strand.
TCTCGTTCTTAGATCTAGCGGGACACAGCAAGTACCAGAGGACAACGTTGCATGGTCTCACCGGGTACTCCCCGCACTATGCCATGCTTGTGGTGAGTTGATAGATATAAAAAAATGCATTTAAAGAGGGGTTTTTTTTAAATATTATTTTATTTAAGACTCGCTCGGGTTCGTCCCTAGGTTGATCCCCATACAAATTTTCATCCCCATTTTTACCTCCTTAAAGGGATTATTTCCAGGATACAAAGTATTTACCTGTGTTGATAAACAAGAATTTAACATTTAATATAGCTAAATCTCGCGACAAGCTTTTATATCATATAAATTGTGTAATGTAATAAATTGTTGGGTTTGATTTAAAGTTTATTTTCTTCTTTTTAGAGCATTTAAATAAGAAGTAGTTTTTAAAAATATTTTTTTCTATTAATTTATTTTTTAGTAACTAGTCCGCCATCTTGGGTGCTCCGCCATGTTGGATTTAGAATCACGTCACACAGCTAGCGATGCGTTGTCATCCAAACTAAACGTGTATACAAAATTTCACCTCAATCAGTGAAGATTTCTGCTTCAAAATTGAGTTGCAAGATTTCACACGAACAAATATACATACATTGCAAGTTAAATAAAACCTTGTAAAAAAATATACATATATAATGTTATTTTTTTTTTTATTATCCAGATATCGGCCACAGCTGGCATCACTAAAATAACAGAAGAGCACATCGGACTGCTGCTAGCTCTGGACATGCCATTTTTCGCGGTCATAAATAAATGCGAGCTGAACAACAATGTTGGCAACATTGTCGCCAGGTTGGCGCAACTGTTGGAGCCGGCTAGTAAGGTGAGTTTGTCCGCCATTTTGTTTTTTTTTTATTATGTTGGTTTTTTTATATCGTTTAACTCTCTTAGATTTACGCGAATTTTAATATTTTGAAGAAAACTATCTTTTCGAAGTTTTTCGCGGATTTTGACAATGGTTGCTGTAAATTTAACATGTTGAGAACCAAAAATCTGATTAAATCTGAGAAGACAGTTTTATTTAAAACGTCTGTTATGATTTTTATAGATATTTTCTACAGTAAATGTGTAAGTGCGTGTTTGTGTCATGTTTTGTATTTGTCTGTTGTTCTTACACGCTAAAACAGCTGTATCGGTTTCGATGAAGTTTAGTGCACAGATCTGTAATAACACAAAGCAAAAAACAAAAATATCAATACCAATATTATAAATGCGAAAGAAACTCTTTGGCTGTCTGTCTGTTCGGGACTTTTTCACGTCGAAACCGCTGAACCAATTTTGATGAATTTTGGTATTAATATGGATGGGACCTTGGAGAAGGATATTGGCTACTTTTTGTCGCAAAAATGACACTTTGTCTATACCTATGTATGTATGTATGTATGTATATATACATATCTATACTAACTGTTAAAACGTACCTTGGGACGAACCCGAGTGAAGTGAGTGTATGTTACTATGTAGTTAATTATATATTCTCAATTTTGTTTTTTTTTAATCCCAAAATCGACGGTCGAATTGAGATATGAATAGTATTTTTTTAATACATACATTGTTTTATTTGAATCAACTATTCTCTTTCAGAAACCCCTGCTCATAACAGACGAAAATCTAGCCAGAAATTGTGTTGTGCCGCAGAAGTCCATCCTGGATACCATTGATACAGGCAACATGGCTGAGGAAGAAAAAGAAGAAGAGTGAGTTGTCTTTTATTTTATTCTTTTGTTGTGACAGAGGTAGTTCAGTGAAGCGGGTTCAAATCTCGGGTCTAACACTTCTGATGTTTTCAAGTGCAAATCGTTTCCAACATGATCACCACTTGTCTTACGGTGAAAGAGAGCATCATGAGGAAACTTGCATATCTGAGAGAACCTAGCAAGTTGTCTGCAGACATGCTCAGTCCACCCGCACTTGGCGAAAGATATATATTTAAAACCAGTGACACCCCCTCACTTCGCTCGGGTTCTTCCTTAGATTGATTCCCAATACAAACTTTTTATCCCCATTTTCACCACCTTAAGGGATGATTTCCGGAGTAAAAAATAGGTATACTATGTCTTTAGCAGGGTCTCAAACTATCTTATTACCAAATTTCATCTAAATCGGTTCAGTAGATCCAGAGGTTACACCCTACGACCTCACCAACTTTACCTTTTTATAATATTAGTGTAGATAACACATACTATAATTGAACAGTGCACACACACATGCTTATATTACACACGCATTTGCAATAACAATGTATTAATTGACAATGTCTACATATAATGTGACGTGTGTCCGTCTGACCCATGCAGGGCTCCGTGGTCGCTGGTGCCCGTGTTCCCGGTGAGCAGCGTGCGCGGCGCCGGCCTCGCCGCGCTGCACGCCTACTTGCTGGCGCTGCGCCCGCCGCCCGCCGCCACCGCGCCGCGCCCAGACGTGAGTGGCGAGTCGTGGTCCGGATGTGGTCCATGGTGGGGTGAGCGTGGACCACGGTTGGTCGTGTGGTGGTCCACATGGGAGGGGTCGTGAGCCACAGCTGGTCCATCTGCTAGTGTATATTAAAGTGTAACTGATCGCTGTCTGTACATGGAAAAATTTCAGAAAATCTATTGTTGGGGGTGTTTATCGGCGCAATAGAACCTAAAATAATGATTTTTAGTATTTCTGTCTCGTCTGTGGCTTTACGCGCGTTAGTCTCAGAAACGGCTTAACCGATTTGGGTGCGGTTTTCTCTCATTTTTGTTGTAACCTTCACTTAATATTTGGTACTAGTGACTCACCGTCGCTTGGCTCGGGTTCGTCTCTAGCTTGCTTCCCAATACAAACTTTCATCCCCATTTTAACCCCCTTAAGGGATGATTTCCGGGATAAAAAGTATCCTATGTTCTTCCCAGTGTCTCAAACTATCTTCTTACCAAATTTCATCTAAATCGCTTCAGTAGATCCAGAGACTATCCCCTACAACCTCACAAACTTACAAACTTTACATCTATAAAATAAGTATATTTGTTTTGTTTCAATCGGTTCATAAATAAAAAAGTTGCGTTAATTTCAAGAATCACCTAGGGATGAATCCGAGCAAAGCGAGGGTGAGTCGCTAGTAGAGGATATTTATATGTAAATATATAAAAATTTATATTGTGCGCTTACACAAGATGTAATGTACGTGACATTGGTGAAGTAATCTGTACACAACTCACACGCTTTGAAGACATTAAACAAGACAGTTGAATTGAATTAGATCAGATGTAGTCCAGTCGTGACGATTTCAGTCCATAGGAGTGAGATTTGAGTACATATGTAATAGCCAGATATGCAATAAGTGGACCACATTTCGATCGAAGTGTTGGTGGAGATTAGTGATTGTGCACTTGAACCAAATGTCGGTCCATATGCAGTTTAGATTGTTAACTCTAATAACGTGAAGAGTTTCATCAAATTATATTAAAACAAAGTTTACAATTAAATAAGGTATTTAAAATGTATCTAATATACATATAATTAAGCGAAGTAAATAACTTGGACCATATTTCGGTCCAGGTGTGGCATATAGCGAGTTTTTTTTTACATAATCTGTAATAGAAACAGACACTCCCTATCTTTCTTTTATCTATCTGTATTTTATAATAAATATTATATAGGAAATACTTTCTCAGATTTACGTGAATATTTGACATTTTAAATAAAACTATCTTTTCGGATTTTGTCGCGCATTTTTTTTATCATAAAGTAAAGCATTCGAAACGTCTCGTTGGGAACAAAATAGGCAAAGAAATTTGAAAAGATAATATTATTTCAAATTATATATAATTATTGCAAATTTCCAGGAAACATGTGAATTTCAAATCGACGAAATATTCCACGTGGGTGATTCCACTGGGCCGGTGGTCGGGGGCTTGCTGGCTCGAGGACAGCTGTATGAAGGAGATAACTTAATTATAGGTGAATACACATACATACATACAGAGGAGTTACATAAAAAGGGAACAGACGAACATACATACATACCGGTCTAAATCATAACCCTCCTACTTTGCTGTTGTCATGTAAAAATAAAAACAGCTAACGGATTTTATTATAATTAAAAAAATAATTATATATGCTAATATTATGCTCTCTCTCTTACAAGAGGAAGAGAGAAATAGTGCTTAAAATACATAAGAATATAGTATTATTCAAACATTCGTGCTCATCACACAAATGAATTCCCCCAGCGGGACTCGAACCCGCGACCGCTGGCACAGTAAGTAGGGTCGCTAAAAACTGAGCCAAAAGTGTCGTCATTATATTATTATTTTTTTCAGGACCCCTAGATACAGGAGAGTTCGTAGAGATCTCAGTCAAAACGATCTACAGGAACAGGGTCCCCTGTGGGATGGTGAAGGCAGGACAGTCTGCTTCGCTGGGTCTCAGCCATTTCCCCCCTAACCTGAGACAGGGTATGGTACTTCTGGCCATTCCGGAGAGGTACAACAAGGATCATGAGAAACCCACATTTGGAGGATGTCCTCCGGGAAAGTGCAAAGGGAGAGAGGTGAGGTTTTGGGGGAGCGAAGAATAATGTTGTAACTTGGTTCTGTTGGTATTATAGATAGAATAATATATCATAGAACTAAATGTGAAGCCAAACTACAATGTTTTAAAATATTTGTTGTAATCTGTGGAAAATATTATACTCTTGACAGCGCCATCTATTAACCTTACAAGTAACTCTCTGCGGCTAAATGCTTAAGTTTCTATCACTGTTGGCATGATGTTGAAGTATGTTATATCATCCATATTCATATCCATATTAATATTATAAATGTGAAAGTTTGTCAGTATGGATGTTTGTTACTCTTTCACGGCGGAACGGATCTGGATGAAATTTGGCACAGAGATAGATTATAGTCTAGACTAGTAAATAGGTTACTTTTTATCACTGAGAAATGTACGGTTCTCGCGGGATAGATTCGTTTTTGATTTCATTTCGAGTTGTGTCGCGGATTTATATTGATTATTGATCCCTGACGGTTCGTTTTTTTTTTTATACTGTGTAACAAAGCTGTTCCTCGTTGAAAATGTTTTTTTTAATTGCTGAATAGTTTTAAGTGATATTTATTCTTATTTCTTTTTCTTTATTATTTCAAACAGTAATGTAGTTAAATTCATATCTAACACAATTTTGGTATTAAATAATCGTATGTATTTTAAAAATACTATGAATATTGTTTTTAAAATATATATTTATGCTATATACACTATTAAAAGGTCACAATCATTCTTCAAGTCATTTCTTCCTGTTTCATTGTATTTCTTTCAATTTCGTCCTATTTCAGTCTATTTCATCTTAATTTTTCAGATAACAGAGCTAGTAAATGCATCACAAGTTGAGAAAAACAGGAAAAACGCGCGACGACAGAACAAAAATATCCTACAGGACATCGCTAACGTACAGAACAGTCTGACCAAAAACATGGAAATAAAAAGTCCCAATATCTACAAAGAGGATGAAATATCCACAAAAAATAATAAAAGCGATGATAAAATAGATTTTGATGAGTGCGTCTGTAACGACTTAGTGCTTTTGGAAGACCCGAATGATCCCAGAGGATGTATTTATTTTCAGGTAAGTTTCATTTGACCTCTTATAAAAATATTACGGACGTCCCTAGTTACGTTTTAACGTTTAGTATAGATTTCTCAGAGATGAGATATTTTCCCGCAGTAAAAAGTATCCTATATGTTGACCCGGATAATCAGCTATCATCATACCAAATTTCATCAGAATCTGTCCAGTGGTTAGCTTGATGCGGTCACAAACAGACAAAAATTCTAAAAACTATAGATTCCGGCCTCTGTATCGATAACAATGACTATTTCAATAAAATTTTCCAAAAAAAATTCAAGGTACAGATTTGACTTAGTTATATATAAATATATATATATATAACTAATTACAAATAAGTGGTTATCTCTATGTGTATACAATAAGCTACCATCCTCAGGCGTCGGTGCACGTGTTGCGGCACTCCACAGCCATCTACCCGGGCTTCCAGTGCTCCGTGCACGTCGGCAACGTGCGACAGACCGCCATCATAGAGGTCAGTATTATTTATTATCAAATCCCATCGATGAAAAAAGCACTAGATACACAATCAGCGACAAAATATGTCCTCACCGAATGAGCGCTCATTTGAACATTATAATAATAATAATATTCTTTATTTGTAGTAAAAAATCAGGTTACAAAAATATACTCTACATAACTATTTCGCTTAAAACATAATGATGTTCTCCTGACCGATTCCGGCCACGGCGGCCAATCTCATTGAAACTAGCCAACTGCGCAGGAGATATTATAGTGCAGCGCGTGTGAAGGAGAGCGCAGACACAACGTGCACTCTCTATTCCTGTCACTCTCATACTCCGGTGGGACGACGCGAGACACGACCGGTGAGAGTTAAGGCGCAGGACCGACGACTTTACGTGCTCAAATAATAATATAAGATTATCCAGTAAGAGTGCTTAGGAGCTCGTACTAGGAAAATCTGTATTACGAGCACCGTTACCTTCCTCTAGATTTACAATATATGGACCAAATAGTTACTGAAGTTTGTAGATTATAATGGTAGAAGATAGAATGAATAAAATAAGAAATTTTTTTGTGTGTACGTTTGTATATGTATGTGTGTGGTGTGTGTGTGTGGTGTGTGTGTGTGGTGTGAACATTTGAGCGCGTTTTTTTTTATTTATTTCAGCTAGAATAATTATGACCTAAACACAATTGGTGACAGTTTTAAGAGAACTTTTGCATGGGATTGTGTATCTAGTAGTTTTTTGATCGACGTCAAATCCATACATCTATACTAATTTTATAAATGTGAAAGTAACTGTGTTTGTTTGTCTGTTACCTTTTCACGCTTAATCCGCTGAACCGATTTAGATGAGTTTGGTATGCAGATAGTTTGAGACCCTGGGAAAGACATAGGATAGTTTTTATCCCAAAAGTTATCACTTAACAGGAGGAAAAATGTGATGGAAATTTGTATAGGGAATCGATCGTTTTTTCATGGGAGATAAAACTTTCATCTAAATCGATTCAATGGACTTTTAAATTATCCATTACAAACACTACTTTCTCTTTATAATATTACATATAGATTTTAATCTTATTTCTTGACTCAGGGTATAATGTCTCCCAACAATGTTCTTCGAGCCGGAGAAGGTGCTTCCGTACTCTTCAGATTTGCAAGATGTCCGGAGTATTTGGTGAGAGGACGGAGGTTGCTGTTCACTGCTGGCTTGGGGACTAGGTGAGATATGGTTTAATCTATTTTGAAGTTATACGTCTTTTGACACGTTTGGAAAAAAATATGAGAGTAAAATTTTTACGATGCGCGCGCACACCGACAGCCAAAAAGCGACATGATGAAGTTAGTTGCATTCCGTTCACAAACAGAGAGTTCTTAGTTCTTACGTGAGTACATAAGTATATACACACAGTCTTTATTAGTGTTTGTTTGATTTAATACCTCATATTTTAGTTTTACGCGAACATTTGATATTTTAAATGAAACTATTTTTTCGGATTTTTCGCGGATTCATTTGGGTTTTGGGTTCCTGATGTTTTGGATGTTTTCCAACGATAATGGTCACGGGGTCTCTTCCATGACCATGGTTGGAAAAATCGCGAAAAAATCCGAAGGGACAGTTTTATTTAAAATACCAGACTGTCATTAGTTTAATAATTGTTTTACATAAAAATTATGAAATCAATAACTTTGATAAAACATTGTTGTACCTATAAAGTTTAATTTTAATTCTCTTTAGAGAAAACCACGAAAACGGTTATTCATAAATTTATGTTCCATGATTAAAATAAACCGGTTAAAATTTGTTTTTGTGTGTTTACCAAGGCTCGGAAACCCGTTCTATTTTTAAACCGGTTTTGTCATTGACCCCAAACCGCAAGAATTTTCGGTTTAAGGTTTCCGTTATGTTATTTAACCGATTAAATACGGAAGAACGGTTATTGATAAATTTAGATGTCATGATCGAAATTAACTCCTTAAAGTGAGTTTTTGTGTATTTACCGATTTATTTCTGTATCAAAACCTAAGTGTAACCTTTCTCGAAGAATATTATATTATTTCGGTTTGCTAAACCATTTGTTTTTGTTTGTTTATTTTTTTATCGAAATCAACAATTTTTTAAACGTTTTTTTAGGAACAAGTCACTAAGTTGTTTCTGTACATGCTGTACAGATTGAAAAAGAAAAATATTTTTTTTAATATGCGGTTTCTTTCCAGGGCCATCGGACGTGTGACGCAAACTTTTCCATATGTACCATGAAAATAAAACATAACACTACTGGATTAAACAAAGGAAATCCTGAGAATATTCCAGATTTGAAGTAAATACTTCTTTCTACTACGCCTTCTTAGGGCTTAAAACGATTCCATGTAACTTTGTACAAGGATAACTTTGTATTTGATGTTTTTTTTAAGATATAGCTATATACTTAATATTTCAGTAATTTAAATTATGATACTGTAGTTTCTTTTTTTTTAATTGTTTCGATTAGGAAATTTAGTATAAATATATTTATGTATGTATAGGCTCAGTACAGATTCTCAGTAATGGTGGGATGTTTTTTTTTAATTTAATTTTATTATATAATGAAAATATAAAAAAAATATTAATGCTAGAAAATAATTATTTGACAAAAAAAAATGACGAAAATAATTTAAAAATTACTAGGCTGTGTGTCATTTGTAACAGCGATTAAATTAAAAAAAATAGTTAAATTATAATAATAGAAAAAAAACAATAACAGCATTATTGTTGTTTTTTTTATTTATTCAAAACTAATGTTCGTATATAATACTGCCACTTTTTTTAAATTGTGGATAAATCTCATAACTTTTATACTTTTTAGCAATAATAAATTAGTATTTGAGTCACTTTTTTTCTACTATAGTAGTCAATGCACGCGGATTTTCTTTTTATTATTATAATACAATTTTTGTGTCTTTCAATCCGCCTAGATGTAGCTAAGAAAATATAAAAAATATATGTACATATGTACGTATGTATTTATAAAAATACTAGCGACTCACCCTTGCTTCGCTTGGGTTCAGACTTCAGATATAATGAGCTGTTGTGGATTGTGTTATATTATAACGTGTTTTCCCGTGGGAATGAGATAATCTCCCGCGGTATATAGTAGCCTATGTCACTCTCCAGCCCTCCAACTATCTTCACACAAAAGATCACGCTAATCCGTCACTCCGTTTCGACGTGAAAGAAGGACAAACAAACAAACACACTTTCACATTTATAATTTATAATTTAGTATATGGATGAAAAATAATCAGTATATATTAAAATATAGATAAATTACTCTTTAAATTCTATATAGAATTGTGTGAAGTTTTTTTTTTCAAAATAATCTTATATCTTTGAAAAATTTTAACTTTTTTTTTACTTTTCATCTTGGCATAATTGTCACTATGCCTAAGTGCGAATTATTATATTAAAAAGTTAATAAAATTATAAATTACAGTTTTATATAAAAGCACTTCAATTTTCATTAACTCTTATTAACCGACTTTAAGAAGAAGGAGGTACTTAATTCGAGTAGATAATTTTTGTGTGCACCGATTTTGATTAATGTTTTTATTAAATAGTTTATATCTCAAGGGTCTCATTTAAACAACAAACATTGGACCATTTAGGGTTTTATACTAAATATAATTACTTCAAAAAGTTATTGAAGTCATTGTAACTTTTTAATAAAAAAAAAGATATATATAAAAAATTGTCTTGATTAAAAATTAGCCCATTGTAATAATAAAAAATGTCACTTAGTAATAAAAAAAAATTACCAAACATCATCGATCAAAAAAAGTACTAGATACACAATCCCATGCAAAAGTTCTCTTAAAACTGTCACCAATTGTGTTTAGGTAATTGTTCTATTTGTAATAAATATACAACAATGTAAATTGAACCTTAAATGCAATGTTTAAAGCTGTTTTCGCAAAAAAAAATTAGAAGCGCGTTCATACATTCAAATGAGCATTTTTAGTAGGTACTTTTTTGATTAATGCCAAATATAGAAAACTGTTTTTTTTTTGTAATATTGACAAGAACATTTACATATTATATTGTTGTAATTTTAACTTTCACTGTCCTTAGCAAATAGCACTTATAGTACTTTAATATGTACCTCAGTTATATTTCAAAATTAACAAAATTTATATATTTTATTTCATATAGTCTAAGGACTAAAAGAATAATTAAAACAAAATTTATTTATATATTATCTCTACACCTCGGCCTAATAGAATATGTAAGATGGAGTGTCATAGAAATAAACATAAAGTGAACCAAAAATGTCAATGAGTCAACTTCTGGAACTTTTTAGGTACATATTATATAGATGTTAATGTACGTAGAGAACTACCAGGTATAATAATCTCCTTAAAATCATATTTTTTAATTAAAAAAAATATTTTAATATTTATTATATTTTAATGAATAATTGATTTTTTTATAATAATACAATAATATGTTAATTAATAAAAGTAAATAAAAAAATGAATATTAACGATTAACATGAAAAGTTCCCATATAGTCTGTAGAAAGTAATCTATCTCTATGGCAACATTAGGAAATCTGGTATAGTAACTTAAACAGTAAATTAAGCTACTATTTTAGATTATGTCATTTCTTTGGTGGACTCCATCTAAATAATTATTTAGTCTGAGGTTTTATAACGATGTGATTCTTTTATATTTTCTCAAAGTTTTGAAGCAACTAATTTATGTACACTATTAGATAGTTCAATGTTTGTGTGTTAAAAATTTTAAAATGCGAAATGAAAATAAAAAATGATTTGTGTAAAAAATTAAAATGGAAATAATATGATTTCAGATTTTTTGGGGATTTGCACATTGTAGATAATAAATAATAACGATAGCAACTGAGTTTTATATTTAGCCATTTACGTTTCCTTTCCTTGTTTCCTTTCTCTAAATAAAATATATACTACTAGCGAGTCACGACTGCCCTCGCTCTACTCTGGTTCGTCCCTAGGAACGTTTTGACGGATAATATGGATTTCTCCGAGATATTTTCCCGCAGTAAAAAGTACCCTTTAAGTTGAACCGGATTATCAGCTATCATCTTACCAAATTTCATGAAAATCCCTTCAGTGATTTTACCGTGATGCGGTAACAGACAGACTGACAGACAAAAATTCTAAAAACTATAGTTTCGGCCTCTGTATCGATAATAATGTCTATTTCAATAAGATTGTCAAAAAATATTTAATGTACAGATTCGGTTTAGTTACAATTTTATTATATGTATAGATTAATGGTTTGGCACAACAGTTAGTATGTTATGAAATACGACATGAAACCAAAATGTACATGCGATTTTCATATTAACCATTTTAAATCGTGGTAAACAACTCTAATATAAGCAACGCCATCTGTAAAACTCGGATTTTATAATAATCATTGAAATTACAGTAATTTAAGAATATTCTAAAAACATTTATTAGGAAATCCTAATTCGCCAAATAATAAATAAGTACATTACAATTTACAAAACCGAAAAAACAAGATCGAGTTATGAGAGGCGGGTAATGTTATTTTTAAATCTTGCACACTTTAAAAGTTAAAACCATTTTATACTGTTACATTTATGAAAATAATTGTTATTTTTATTTATTATGAATTTTTATTTTTATATTAAATATTTTTCTATCAAATATTTTTATTGGCCAAAAACCTGGATTGCTTTCCCGTGACTTTGAATTGAGGTTATAAAAAATCATCGATGACCTACTATACGTCAGAGGAATAATTTTTTCACTTTTATTTTGCTATTTTGTTTTTAGCTACGAACCGAAATAATTACCTCATAGTAATAATACATAAGTTAATATTACGAATTACTCAATAAGTTTTGTAAATAATGTAACTCGTTAATTTGAAAAATTGTCGTAAGTGTATGTTAAATCGCTGATCTTTTAAGAATAATCTGACGCCACCGGATATTATTCATATTTTCCTACATATTTTAATATTGAATTACATATATAACAATTAAATAGAGAAAAAAAGAAAAAAGTACAAAAGTCAACAGGTTTGTGAACACGTAAGTATAAGTATTTATTGTTGTCTTATTTAGTTTATTATTAAAGTTATTACAATAGTTACTCCTTACGCTAAAATAACGGAAGAAGGATTATTTAAGTTATAATTTAAATAGAAATAATACTCGGAACTTTTTCTAAATACTTCCAATATTTAGTTTGATTGGTATGATACAACAGCTATGTTCTTAAATATATATTAAAAGATTATTTTAATATTACCCAAAAAAATAACTTTTATATGAATAAATGAGTGCCTTAATATATAATTTGTAAGGCTAAATAAATACAAGTTTATTTTCATGGTTCGATTTAAGGAAAGATAATTGAGCCGGTGTGAATGGGGAATTCCAAAAGTAATAGGAATAACAATGTACCAAAGAGGTTTACTGTAAACACATTTGAATTAAAAAAACATGAGATAATACTGCATCAGCCTATAATGTATAATTAGCATAGAATCCTGAATCCTGCAAAATATATTTCCTAACTAGCTACTCACCCTTGCTACGCTTGTGTTGGTGAAGTACACTGTACTCTACTGACATGTTTAAAAAGCAAAAGATTTTTTTTTTCAGTTCAACAATGGCGGACGACATTGATATAGAGGAACATGATCTTTTAGATAATCCTCGCATTAAGAACATTTTTCCAGACATTACAAGTATCAAGACTGAAGTTATTGATTATGAAGAAGGTATGTATTGGTGGAAATCTTTTTATTTTTCTATATCTTTCAACTATATTCCATTAAAATCGGCTTAGCAGATTTTGAGACTAAATGCAAACATCCCATAGACAATTTTTTTATTATATAATAATTATTTTCATGTTTTTACTCTACAAGAAAAGAAAAATATACATATAACCAATTTCTTTCAATTGGGTGGTCCAATTATTGAATTAATTTTGAAACACACTTTGCAATTATGATATAGAAGTACTTTAGAAAGTTGTAGCCCAGTGACATCACACTTGCTTGGAAAACTGAGTAAAGCGGGTTCAAACCCCGGATCTCGCACTTCTGATTTTCATATACAAATCATTTCCAACATGATTACCACTTGTCTTGACGGTGAAAAAAACATCGTGATGAAACCGGCATGGCTGAGAAAACCTAGCAAGTTTCGAAATACATGTGAAGTCCGCCAACCCGCACTTGTCCAGCATGGACAAGTGCGGGTAAAATAACAAACAAATATATTCAAAATATTTTCATATTTATAATAATAGTATGGTATATAGATTTAAGACCAAGCGAAATTGTAGGTGTTGCATAGACATAATATCTGATATTTGTTGGTTAAAATTGTAATGCAGTGTACAAGCGCTTTGCTAAAAAATTTTTTAATAAATAAAATGTCTATAAATACAATCGATTAAGACACAACGAATGCGAAAGTAATTTCATAATCAATAATATCTATTTCAGATACCACAGATTATCAAGAAGAGATGAACTATGGAGAAAACTTTGATTTTTCTAACCACTACAACACAGAGCCAATGGAATATGAGAACGATTTACCTGATTTATATCAAAATAAAATTATTCTAGGGTCTAAACCATGTAGTGAGTCACCTTCACCCTCAGAATACGATTCTGTGCCAACAATTCGAGAATGTTCCATAGTTTTGCAAGATTTTGGTCCCATTTTAGACAATAGTCCCTATTGTTCTTCATGCCAAACGTTATTTCCAACAGAAAACGCTTTAGATTCTCATAAAATGACCACCCATTCTTTCTTGGTAGCGGTGAGCAATAACAAAGCTATTAAAAGTACAAGTAAAAGTTCTATTTCTGCTATCAAGTTCGCTTCTACTGCTCCTAAAGGTGTTGTATGCAATCATTGCAACGAGATATTCCCCGATGAAATTGCTCTGATAAAACACTCGTACGAGTTATTACCCGAAAAATTTGAGGATGATACTGAAGTTTTGTTGACGAATGATGAAAAGAGCGATTTTTCGACCGCCACTTACATATCTTGCGAAATTTGCTCTTGCCTTTTCAAGTTGAAAGGCCATTATTTGGGGCACATGAAAAAGTTTCACGGCGTAGACCATGACACGCTGCCAAATTACGCCGTCACTAATTTTCAATGTCGTTTTTGTCCGGTTGTTGTGACAAACAGTAAGAGATACAATGGCCATATTTACTACACCCATAAGAAACTTTATACGAAAAAAATTAAAAAATATAATTCCGATCAGTTCAAATGTGATCCCTGCAACATCACTTTTCCCACAGCATATTCCGAAAAAATTCACGTTGCCCTAAATCATCCCAATATTCCGAAAAGTAAAGTAAACACTGTGTCATTGGGAATGAAAGAGACTAAAATAAAGTTACCTGGTGCATTTCGACCGAATTACCAGAGACCTTTTGCCAAGTCGACTTTGTTTAGTTGCGATAAATGCCAAATTCACTTCGTGTCTTGTCTAGTTGCTGTGGAGCACTCGAAAAGGTGCGTTCTGACGAAAGGGGATTGGAAATGCAAAAAGTGCCGACGCAGTTTCAAAATGACGGACCGCGATGCTCATTTAAAACAACATGAAGTGTCAGATAGATTGAAAGTGATCAAAATTCGGGAAGGCATTTTGGACAGGATAATATGTAGATGTTTGTCGTGTCAAGTTTGTTTCGACGAAAGGAATATGTTGAAATATCACTCGTTCGGGTGCTCTACAGACAATAATTATGTCTATTGCTCGGTGTGCCAAATACGGATACACGAGCACGCGGTTAAGAAACACAATCGTATTCACAACGAACTTGGTCCTGACGTTTACTTCGTCATAATAGATTTTATTTTCAACGACGAATCGACGAATAAAAAACCTAAAGCTATACCTGAAGAGTCTGCAGTGAGTAAAAGAAAGGAAAAAGCTTTCTTCTACTTTCACTGTCCAAGTTGCAAACTCTGTATGAAGATTAATCGACTATCCGACCACCATCGTACTGGAAAGTGTAACAAGTCCTTAGCAAAGTGCCTTTGTAAGATGTGCGGTCTCCGATTTTCAGTGAAAGGCTACAAATCTCACAAGGAAGCCCATAAACGTGTTCCGAATTTAAAATTATGCGACATGTTTTTCCGAAACACACAGACTGACGAAAAAATTGACCCTCCCTTCCCAACTTTTAAAAAGTGTAAAAAATGTAAAGTGTGTTTCTTTAGCTCAGTTGCGTTAAGAAGTCACATCTGTCATGAAGAAGAGGTTAAAATTTGCGATTATTGTGGCGAGAAACTCAGTGATTTGGCATACAAACTTCACGTTCCGTTCCACGAATATCGAAACCAAGAAAAATTGGAAAATGAACTGATAAAAAAGTATGAATCTCTGAAAACTATTTGGAACATCCTCTACCTGTGCGTCACCTGTGACACTGTCCTAGACAGCTACGACGATGTAGTCGAACATTCCCAAGACCATTTCTGCAACATGGAAAATTATAACGTAACAATAAATCACTGTGATATTTGCGATTTAAATTTCATGGGTAAAAGTTACGAACGACATGAGAATTTGCACTTAGCGGGCAATATTTCTAAGAGCGCGTTCGAAATCATCAAATATAATTATGAAACGCTACTATCAGATAAATGGTTAGACATCTTCACAAAACTAGTGCCTGAACAAGTTGATCAGATTTTGAAGAAAAGTATTTATAAAGACACTAGAAGTGTTAGGATGACGGTGTTCGATCAAAAGAATTCCGGATTCTCGTTATATCAGTGTGGTGTGTGCAACGTCATGGTGGAAAATAACAAAATCATCCATCACATACAGGATCGTAATAATTGTCTTAAAATCACTAATTTCTCTTGCAATTTGTGTCAATTTAAATTTGATTCAAAAACTGCTCTAAAATCTCATCAAATTCTTCACGAAAACCTACAAATTGGTACGAGGGCTTTCAAAATTATATCTTTCAATAACGAAAAAGATGTTTACGTGAACGATTCGTTGAAGTCTGTCATGAATCCTGAAGCGTTGAAATTCATTAGGTGTCAGCATTGCGGGAAACTAATAAATAAAGTGAAATATAATAAACACATGCACAACCACAGATATTCAGACAAGAAAAAACATGAAAAGAAAAAGATACAGCCAAAGTTTGTAGTGCGGCCGAAGTTTAAGAACGCCGGAATCTCTTCGCATACTTTTTACAAGTGCAAATTGTGTGGCGTGTGTGTTTTCAAGCAAAACATCAAAATACATTTTTGTAGCAAGAAGAATCAAAAGAAACAGTGTAATAAGTGCCTTCTCTGGTTTAGAGCAAGTAACATCCAAAAACATTACATGTATCACGAAAAATATAAGTTTACGAAGGGTGTAAATGTTGTTAGTTTTAAAAAAGGCGTAATAGAAAGTGATCGCGCGCAAGGCAAGATGGTGGTCTATCAGTGCAAAGATTGCAAAATATGTCTGCATTGGAAACATAATATCCCAAGACACAAGTGTGTCAGCTCTGGATATTTCAAAGAGTGCAGCTTGTGCGAAGTTTCCTTCCATTGTTCTCATTTTTACATTCATCAACAGTTACATGACACTAAATCGTTTTCAAAGAAAAATTTGACCATCGCAAAGTTTACGCCTATGAGTAAAATTAAAAATGTAACGAAACCTTTAGTCCCCGTTAAGTTTAAGAATAACGAAGCGACTTGGTTTTTGAAGAAGAAGAGTTTTAAAACAAAAATTGTTCCTAAGGCAAACAATATGAGAAATTTGACAGATGGAGGGAAAAGTGTTAATTACGAACTTACTTCCAAAACTTACTTTAAACGTTTAGCTGGTCGGTTCTTTAAATGTGGAATATGCAAATTACTTTTCCTAACCGGCTCTGCTTTGGTTAAACATACAAAGTGTTGTGATGAAGATCGCGATAGTAGTAAGTGTGATTGCGGCTTAGTTTTTCATTCATCTGCACTACAGTTGCATAAGAAATGGCAACGATGTGGACAATCAGGAAGAACCAAATATTTTATCGTAACATTGATTTCTGAAAATATAGTCGATTTTGATCTTATAAAGTGTCTGTACACGTGTCGGCAGTGCGGCATATACTATTTATCTCTAGACACTGTTTTGAAACATATCGAAGATAATCACCTTACAGTACGAAGTTTGGTCAAGTGCGAACAGTGTGATCTTCCTTTCACAACAATAAGCAACACTAAACATAATAGGATCCATCACAAAACACACAATTGGTCTCTGTCTGATTTAAATGTTTTTGAAGTGAAGTTCCTAACTGTGGCCCAAGTTATGAATGATTTTCCAGAAGATAGTATATGTGACGAAAGTTTTGCATCGACTGCTAACGATTCCAGCTTAGAAAGGAAATCAGTCAAAAGAAAACTCGTCGAAAAACCAGCTGTGGTTAATAAAGTCTCGAAAATAGAACCCAGAACTGAAGTAGAAGATAATGAAACAACTCTCCAAAACAGACTCTGTATACCCCTTGGTACCTGCGATCTGACGAACATATATAAATGTGATATCTGCGATTTAAGTTTCTTGCATAAAAAGACTCTGGCAACACATTACAGTGTGGGCCGACATAAAGAATATAGAATAACCTGCAAATGTGGTCTTAAATTTACTCTGAAATCGCTGAAACGCCATTTGAAAGTACCCACCGGCTTACGATTGAATGAAATAGAAAAACTAACTACATCAATCAGGAAAGATGAGCTAAATGAAAGCCAAAATAGTGAAGTGACAGTGGAAACTGATAACACGTTAAAACTATTCAAATGTAGTGAATGTGACGTGTATTTCTTAACACATGAAGTGTGTCAGGATCATATATCGAACCATCAAGTTTTAGACCCCACGGAATATATAGCGTGTAAAATATGTGAGCTACAATTCCTTTGCGAATACCTCGGTGCTCACATGAGGACACATAGAGACCAAACTTTTAACATTGAGAAATTAATGGTAACGGAATTTCAGCCAGATAAACAAACATTGGATACGTATCGAGCGGTTGACAGACTAAAATCTAAAGCAGTGAGCACAACGACGCACTTTGATACTGAAGATGAGAAAAGTGAAAGTTTAGACTCAAGTAACACGGCTAGGTGATGAGTAGACCATGAAAAGACTACAATCTGATTGAAAAGGTGTTAATAAAAAAAATTAAAAACGTGGTGCCACGTAAATTGACGTAATTGCGTTAATCTCTTGTATGAACGTGATAGTTTTATTTAATGAGCGATTATCCCCAATAAAAATGTTACCAAGTTTATTTAAGCCGCGGTGACACTCTCAAAGTCTGCTTTGACAAAATAGCTTTGAGAAAGTAGCTTAAATCAAAGTTTACTTGGATCCTTGTTGACACGCTCAATGTCTGCTTTTACAAAAAGCTTTGAAACGAAGTTCTCTTTGATAAAGTCTACTTGGATTGAACGCCAACGTCAAAGTTCGCTGTGATTGATCGTTTACACGATCAAAGTAGTCATCAAAACTACTGTAACTCTTTTTTAATACTTAAAGGACTTTTAACGGCCCAAAATATATTTTCATTTAAAGTTTTAAACTAGGTGAATTTGAACGAATCCGTCTACATTCTCGGTAATGGGAAAGTAATATTGATATTTGAAGTTCTTTTCGTTGGGATAATGAACATCAGCTAGTTTAAAAAAATTAAAAGGCTGTGTGGTCTAAAGTCTTTGCCTTCGTGATTATAATATATAATATGCGGTAAATAAAATAAAAGTCAATTTATGGAATAAGTTTCCTTACTATATTTTTGAAATTATGCCTAATTAACATTTATATTTTGCAGTTAAAATTTTTATAATGTAATTTAAAAATGATGAATTTTCTAATTAAATCATCGTTTAAATTTTAATAATAATTTGTATACAAATACTCGAAATGATTGCTTGACAAGTTGTAGACAGGTATTACCCCTTTTTTTTATAATAATTTTTAATGCTTTAAGTGCACCGTATGGTGTTTTTTTTAAATTAATTTAAGTTTACGATTTTCGTAGTTTTGTTCTGTTTTTTTTTGTATTGTAACAATAATATAGATCTAAGTATAGCCTGTGAATATTGCATTTGAATAAATACTATGTTGATTTTTATAACATTTGTTTTTTTGTCATTTGTTATGGTATTTGCTAAAAAACTTTTCATTCTAAGGGATATTTTTTCCTTTAGGTAAAATCTATGCATTATAAAGAATCATTATAATCGGTTCACACGAATTTATTTACTGCCTCCTTTTTTAAGATGGTAAAAAAGAAATAAAACGAACTTAATATAAAATACACTTAATAAAAACTTTTTAACAAAAAAATAAAAACCGACTTCAAACAAAAGCACTAAAAAGTAAAAAATAACTGGTTGGTAGTTTTCATTTACTATACATACCTAATCAAATATTTTCGAAGTCGGTGTGCTTTGCTTTGTATGGGCTGGTACCGATTTCGAAAATATTTGATTAGGTATGTATTTAATAGGTAGGCTTTAATTACTTAGCTAAAGCACACCGACTTTTTGTGATGCGGTCACCGACTTTTTGTGATACGGTCACCGTCACAAACAGACATACAAAATTTTTAAAAACTATAGATTCAGAGCCTCTGTATTGATAATAATGTCTATTTCAATAAGATTTTCCCAAAAATATTAAATGTACAGATTCGGCTTAAATACAATTTTATTTATATGTATAGATCTTTATAATATTACTAGCGACTCACCCTCGCTTCGCTCGGGTTTGTCCCTAGCTTGGTTCCCCATACAATCTTTCATCCCCATTTTCACCCCCATAAAGGGATGATTTCCGGGTTAAAAAGTATCCTATGTCCTTCCCAGGATCTCAAACTATCTTCTTACTAAATTGCATCTAAATCGGTTCAGTTGATCCAGAGATTACCCCATACAACGTCACAAACTCACAAACAATATCACAAACTTTACCTCTTTATACTATTAGTATAGATATAGTCTCTAAGCGGTTGATGGTCATAAACAAATAACTATCCCTAGATACTTAGTCTGTGTAGTGTGTCATTGACTTTCAATTTTGACAGAATTAAATTCGCGCCTTTTTCTCGTAAAACGTCAAAATAAGTTTGCTAACTAACACTTGTGATATTCGTGTTTTGTTCAATGTTAATTGTTAACACGTTCCGGGACACTTAAATTTTTTTTAGTCTCACGATATGACATTCAAAATTTCCATACATTCGAACATATCGTCCATTGCCGTATTGCCAATTTACATTATTTTTTAGTTTTGCGATAAGGCAATTACGGTCATAGACGTTAACGCCTATAGGCGGACCGTCATATTATGAATAGTTATGTACCTACAATGTACCATGACAGTTCGGCTAGGGACGGTGCCGCCAAAAGACGGTGTGTTATATCATATAGATCTGAAAAGGTGTATTAGTGTGTAAACTTCTAAAAAAAATCTTCAAATTTAATACTTATAAGTTTATTGATCACAGTATGTTTTTCTAAATTCTTAAACAATATGTACCTTAAATTCTTGTTTAGTCTTATTTAGTATAAAGTAAAGAAATATATTTGAAAACAGGAGAAACTATTTGTGTGTGTTAGAACTAAGAGTTAAGTGCCATTTTTCGAAACATTATATGTATATCATCAAGTTTCGTAAGACTTCTTATCAACCTGTCTCTGTTCTCTACATATCCGTATTTCTTGTCACTATTCTTTATTCATTTTTTGAATAAAAAGAAAGAGTTCCATGGCGCAACATCTAACATGTGAAAGAGTACTTTTTTGTACCATCTTATTCTTTTTCTCGGACACGAATAGTAAGAGATCATTTGATCGGCACGATCAATTCGTGGAGATGTAGAGGAGAGATTTGGGTATATCTGTTCGGTTCGATGGTGAAGATAAGATGATTCATAGGCATGGGAATGTAGGTGAGGTTCCTAAGAGCCCATTACATCATCTTCTTCACGGTATACTATCACAGCTTGGTCATCGCAAGACTTTTCACCTATTTCCTCTTCTGTTACCGGGTTGTCATCATTCAAACTAGAATCATCCAACCGGCTTGGACGACATCTGCAAAATATAATACGTAAATACTTATAATACAAACAGTTAGTAGGTAGCTAAAATAGCAGGTAAATATCATTCGAATAAAGTATTTTATTGTCACTTGTATAACATATTTCTATCCCTACCTAAATAAAAACAACACTATAGGACAACACAACACATTTTCCATCAGATTTATATCATATTATAGTATAAATAAACTTTATTTACCTTGCATTTGTTGACAAGAATCACTAAACACGTACAACATAGCAAAGATTAACAGGCAGTGCGCGCGCTGTGACACTGAATCCCGAAATCACTGTACTTGTATGACTGAGTTTACGCCTCTCGACGGTGTACCTGTATTTGTTGGGTGTGAAACCACTGCGTATATGCGTGTGGAAAAAGTACTCGAATAGAGTTTACCGTGACAGCTATCACCGAACGGAGGCATGTGATATGACACTAGATCACGTGCTTCCTAGTAATGATAGGGATAACCAACGGCCATCGACGCTTTGTCAGATATAATAAAATAAAAGTAGCCGCCCATAGCCCTACTGTCACATAACACGATGCCAATTTAACGTCGAGAGGCGGTCTGTCCCGAAAAGTGTTAAGTTATTTAAAAATAATTAAATAATAATTATGGCGAGAACTAAAGCGTCAGTAGGCGCTAAAGGTATGTGATATGTCGGTAAACTGACATCAGAAATTGTATTTTGCTTAAAAAATTGTTAAATGATCATCCCATTATATATACTTACCTAATTTAAACGTACAAAATTAGAAAACTTAACCTACTTACTACTTTATTAAGTTCTGGATAAATTTATCTTTTTAAAATATTCAATGCTTTATATAAGTCAACCAATCAAAGTTGCCAAAATACATTTCAGTTTATTGTATAGTTTTAAATATTTAATGAATTTACATTAAAATATAATGGAACATGAACTATTAATTGTTTTAAATTTAGTATCTTCTGGCAAGAGTAGCAAAGCTCGGTGTAGTGTGGCTCCACCCTCAAGCAGTGCAGGGCCTTCAGGTATTCAACTAATCTCTTTCTTAAATACACTTTTTGCAAATACCATAATTGAATTAGATTAAAAATTGAAGTTAAATGTTTGTTTACAGTTTAAGTTTTGTGATAAATTAATGAAAAAAGACTTTAGAATACAAGAAGTTTTTAGAATTAAGTATATGTAGTTCATATTTAATTTAAAATATTTATTTTTTATAGGTAGTGATAAATCATCCAAAAATTACTCAGGTGGTAACCCTGTGTGTCCTCGAGAAACACCAAAATGGCAGAAACCTATCACCAATTTTTTCATAAACAATACTAAGGCTGATGAAGATGAGGCTCAAGGTAATTATCATCATGATTTCTTGGTTTTTATTTAAAATATTAAATCTACTTCTAAGAATGCTGTTTTGGCACAATTTGCTTCGCCAATGTCGCTTAGATTGGAGAAGATATATTACTTTACCACTTTAATGCAGTCTCAGGTCATATATTAACATTCCTTATTAGTGTAATATTATATGTTAATATATTTTACAGCGAGCAGTTCAAAACCAAAGTCTAAAAAGAATGTCATCCATTCTGATGATGAAAATGAAATCGAAACAGAAATTGACAAACCAAAAAACCAAGAGTTAGATGAGAGTATCGAGTTGGAACCGTTAAAAGGCGAGGAATGTCATAAAATACAAGAATATTATACAACAAAAGATAAAAAAAAAGGTAAAGGAAAGAAAAGCAATAAAGAGAATATTGAGGTTCGAAGAAATTCTGTTAAAAGAGACTTAGAAACTGTTATTTTTGGTGAAGAAAGTGAACATGTTAGCAAGAAAGCGAAAGTAGCTTAAAGCAGGTTCGATGTCCAGTTGATTCAAAATATTTTATTCAGAATTAAATTATTAAATTTGTTTACTGAATGTCATGAGTCTACTACCAGTTTGGAAAGAAGTCTCAGACCTCAGAAGAACTGGCGAAAGCAACTCAGAGGGACTAGAATTATTTTTAATGATGATGATTGAGGAACTTTTTTGTATTTGTAAGTTATGTTGTTAGTTAGTTTTTGATCTATACATATAATAAAATTCTAACTAAGTTGAATCTGTATATTAAATATTTTTTTGAAAAAATCTTATTGAAATAGACATCATTATTGATACAGAAGCCGAATCTATTGTTTTTAGATTTTCTGTCTGTCTGTCTGGCTGGGAACGGATCACGAGAAAACCGCTGGACAGATTTTGATGAGGTATGGTGATAGCTGGGTATCTGGGTCAACATAAAGTATACTTTTTACTGTGGGAAAATATCTCATCTCTGAGAAATCTATACTAACTGTTAAAACGCAACTACGGATGAACCCAAGACGAGCAAGGGTGAGTCGCTAGTTAAATGTATTTATTTCTTGATTTCTTTGTTTTAGTTTGAAGGAAATATAGTTTAAATCAAAAGCAGTAATTTAAAATTTGCATTAAAATGTACAAATGATGTAAATTTTTGTGACTTTATTCGGATTTTTGTTTGAGAAGTTTTTCTGATTTTTTTAATTTTGTTACTGCGTTACCAAATATATGTATGTATTTAGAATTAAGATGTTGTAAAATAAAAATATTTTAAGTTACTATGTAGTTTTTTTATTGAATCTATCGTTTTTAAAATTTTTGTTTGTCTGTCTGTTTGTTACCGCATCACAAAAAAACTACTGGATAGCTGACACTGATACTGTGATAGCTGGTCATCCGAGTCAACATATAGGATACTTTTTACCGCGGGAAAATATCTCGTTTATAAGAAAAAATACAACGTAAGAGTAAAACTACAATGTAAGATTATACTAATATGTAAAATCTAAGACTTTGGTTTTTGGTCATCTGAACGCGGGCGGAGCCGTGGGCAATGCTAGTCAAGAAATATGGCGTAGAAGCAGCATGATGGCATGACAGCGTCATGCTGTTTGCCGTCACGGCATGCGAGCCGGTTTTACTGTCGAGGTGCGCCAATAGATATTCCACATCGAAAACCATCTGTCTGTATAAAAAACTAAACTCGAATAAGCGCTGCCAACTATATTTGCTATTTATTCCATCTGTGCTAGTATACACATATCTGTATAAATATTATAAATGTGAAAGTTTGTGAGTATGTTTGTTACTCTTTCACGCCAGAACGGCTGAACGGATCTGGATAAAATTTGGCACAGAGATAGATTATAGTCTGGAATAACACATAGGCTACTTTTTATCCCGGAAAAATATACGGTTCCCGTGGGATAGGTTTATCTTTGTCCACTAGTTAACTTAAACACATTACCTTCCTTCCGGAGCAGTCGGGTAAAAAATGAAACAACACATCGAGTATACAGTTTATTACGACAATACTATCGTTACAATATTATTAAAAAATCCAAAATCTCTACAAAAATTTCGCTTACATTTCTACAAATAGAGAAGCGGAATTCCAAAAAACATTATTGACAATGGCTTTGCTTGGGGAAAAATAAATAAAAATTTAAATCTAATTTAATAGAAAATAGCTCTTTCAATTTGAATGTGTGTTTGTCTTTCATACTATTTACTACATATCTATACATATAAAATTGAAGAGTCTGTGTATAAGGTTAAAATAACAGCTTTGTACTAAATGCAAACGAAATTATACACGGTACTTACAAGAAAAAAAAACAATTTGAAATGTTTGTCTGTGTGTTTGTTCCGGCTAATCCCCGAAACGGTTAGACCGATTTGGACTGGACTTTCACTGGCAGATAGCTGGTGTTATAAGAAGTAACTTAGGCTATTTTCATTTTAGAAATTAGAGTTCCGCTCAAAATAATTAACTAAAGTCATCGCCGAGCTCACTATGTTTGTCCGGGCAAATCTCAGAAACTACTGAACGGATTTTCATACGGTTTTCACCAACAGAAGGAGGGAGTAATACAAAAATAAGCTACTGACTCATGTCGGTATAAATATATAATATAATAATTTATATTAACAATTTCCTTTATATAATTATTTTACTTATAATTTACTTATACTTATAATTTAAAACTCCTGAGAACTTAATTTATAATATAACCGCGAAGGGAATCTTGGGACGTTAGTTAAATATATTATAAATTGCAAGTAATGTATATTTTTAAACGCCAAAAATTATTTCCAAGAAACGCTTATTACTGCATGCTGTATAGTGTGTAGATATTCACCTATATTTCAACAAATATTTTGTACAGATCAGTGACTATTATTTCGATAAATTAGAAGTACTCAAAACTGTTGTAATTAATATAATTATCGAACATATTGAATGTTGTAGAAGAAAAGATTGAAATAGGCATTCCTCTCTCTCCCTCCTTCTCTCTGTCTGCCTGTCTGTCTCTCTCTAACACACATGCATATTGAAAGAGCAATTGAAAGATGATGATGATCAATCTAAAATCTTTCTTTGAAAAATGAAATTTATTATATTCAATTTTTGCTATAAGTAAGAAAAAAATTGAGCCAAATCATTATTTATCTTTTTTCGCTACCTACATCAAATCAGACATCACAAAGTACATTCTTAAATAATCATTTGAAAATTTCCAAAATCAATTATATTATTTAAATACAAAAAAATATATAATCAAAAAACACATTCAAGACCAAAATCTAAGTCGATATTTTAATTTTCAATACAAATACTGCATAATTATTGTTTTAATAAATCGACCGCCGTCTCTTGGACTATAAAAGTTATTGCAACATATAAATAATTTCAAAAGTGCCACGAGCTGCCATTAACATTAAAAAACGCTATTTAATCTATCGAAAGCTTATATATACAAGTAAAGTGAGAAAATTGTTTTATTTGCCTTGTTTAAAATAAAAAATCAGTCACGAGGACTGCCGACAGAAGTGAAAACTTAAAACTATAAACAAACAGTTGTTATTTTTGGATATTCAAATTCATTGTTTGATCATAAATTAAAATATGTAAATTAAAACTGTTCACATTTATCTGGTGTCGACATCTATCGGCATTCTGAGTGTTAGCGTTGACACGTCACGTGACCATGTCGATGATTAAAATTTATCATATAATGTCACATTATTAGATAGCTTTCGACAGATAAAAAAGCCCCTTGAATAAATAAAATACGAATTAATGCAAAAAATAATTGTATGTGATATTTAAGTTGAAGTACATAATTTAATATTCCATTCTTGTATACAATATATTTTTTAAATATATCAAATTTTTTCATAAAAAATAATTATCGAGGCACAAATGAGTAAAAAACAAGTTAGTTATTAGTATTCAATGTTACACTGACAATTTTAAATTGAAGTTGATAAAAAATCTTATAAAACATTTCTTTTTCCTATTATTATGATATAAAAACCCCAAACAGCTTTTAAAAATTGCGTGATTGCCTCCATACTGTTTTAATGATAAACAATTGTAATTTTTAATTTAAAAAAAAGTAAAATGAAAATATAATTTTATTTCTTGCTTCATCAGTTCTTACTCAATAAATTTCTTTTAAAGCTGATTGACTGTATATCACATACAAAAAAAATATATATCAAAATATAGAAAATGAACATAGAAAAAAATCTATGATATACAAAATCAATAATAATTACATTACATACAAAAAAATTGTATACAAGAATGAAAATAATAATATTTTCAAAAAATTTTAATGTCTATAATACTTACGTCACCTCTACACTAACTACTTATTATTTAATAATTACTGTTAAATTATATTTAAAATATTACCGTTTCTTAACTTTTTTCTTAATTATCAGAAATTAAAAAAAACACCTGTTTTAAAAATAATTTTAAACTTAAAAAGGGCAAGAATATGTCAGCTACAATTCACTTCAAAAATGTTTAAAGAAATTTTTTTTTTGGAAAAAATTGAGGGGAAATTCAGCAAAATTTTTGGGGAAAAATAAAGAGCACGATAATATTCTAAATATTATATATCTTACAATACTTTAAAAACGAAAAATATTCATACTTTATAATAATTAATACCTTTTGGTACATCAGAATTTAAAAATGTATATAAATTTTTTTTATAAAATAAAAATAAATACCTAAAAAAAGTATACATTTTGTCATAAAAATACAACAAACATGTATGATTCATACAATTCAATCTCATTATAACGCCGTAATAGAATCTACGACCTCTGACATACAATGTTCACAAATATTTTATATTGTGTGGTTCAAATTCAAAACCTACATATAAAAGAGAATTATTACTCAGTGATTAATCACGAAATCTCAGAAAATATAAACGTCAAAAACTTGGAAATTGGCAGGTAGATTACTCATTGGGAGTGGGGTTTTTGGAAATTTAACCCCTAAAGGGGGTTAAAAAAGAGGGTTAAAAGAAGGGGTTGGAAGTAGTAGTATAGAAACTATATTTTTTTCTGCATAAAGATCTAATCTTGCTAGTTTTACTAATATTATAAACGCAAAAGTTGGATGAAAGGTTACGTATGTTTGTTACTCTTCCGCGTAAAAACTAGTGAACAAATTTTGATGAAACTTTACAGTAATATAGCTTATACATCAGAGTAACACATAGACTTTAATTTATAAAGATATATGTAGTTATACATAATTGGAGTACGCCATAAAAAAAGCTATCGATTGATTGACAATAAAATTTCAAAGTAACTTACCATCCCACGACATATTTTTAATCGTAAGAGATAAAAAATATATTTATTCTATTATAAAGTACGAATATTCCAGTAATTTAAAGATTTATAAAAAATTGGTTACAAAATGTGTTATAATAGTAATTAATAATTGATTTTTTTTATAAAACCTTACAACTAATCAATTTGGCTGCCATCGTGCGGCGTAGGCTTCAAATTTCGTTGAGTATATTAAAAAAAACCGCATTATTCACTTAAAAAAGCTAAAATTTAAATAATATTTACTTAAAGTACGTGTTTTTTAAAGTTTTTTTTTTTCATTATTATTATGAGTAATGGATGGTGTTATGCTGTTTAAGGTTAATTATTTAATTTTTTCTATTAAATTTTTGTCATTTTTTGTTTGCATAACATCATCCATTTCTCACTAAAAATTATGATAGAAGTAATTCAAAAATTTTGAAAATAAAAAAATTGAAGTACAAATTGTTATAAAAACTAATAACTATTAGTGAGCGTACAATTAGAATTTCAATTTCAACAAAAAAAAAGTCACAAAATGGAATTTTTATATAAACTATGTATATGAATAATGTCTCATTAATAAACGTATTTATTTTCCTTTTTTTTTCAACAATAAATTTTTTTTAATTTTGTTGTGCAAATGAACAAAATGACACATTATTTTTTTTTTTTTATATGAAGTCCAAGACACGGATAAAAAACTTAAGTACGTAGTGATTACCGATTATTATTAAAAAAATATGTTTATTAATAAAACAGTGCGCGTGCTGGCGATACAATAATAAATAATAATAATCACTTCCAATTCGAACACCATGTATTTTAATTGCTTCTGAAAAAGAAAAAAACATGACAATATTTTAAAATCACCAACAATAATCATACTTAAAAAAAATTAAAAATAATCTTAAAAACTTCACACGGCAATGCACAGCCCGTTATTTAATATTATTAATAAAAATCGATATTATTAGTTATATCGATTACACAATATACATACATATTACATACAAATAAACAGACATACATGGTCAAACACACAACCCTCCTTGGTTTAGCCGCAGTCGGGTAATAATACACAATAATTATAATACTTGATTGGAAAACGCGGGTTTAAATCCTGAGTCTCGCACCTCTGATATTCTTATGTATAATTATTCCTAACACGATCACCACTTGTCTTACGGTGAAGGAGAACATCGTGAGGAAACCTGCATGTCTGAATCTGTTTTTGAAAGACACATGAAGTGCTCCACCACATAATTGTTCAATGTGGTGGATTATTACCAGATCCCACACCTGTCGAGGCCCCCCAGACACCAGTAATGGTACGTTTGAAAATGGCTAAATTATAGTTTACGAAAACCTAAATAGTTATCAAAAAACATATTCCCTACCAATTCCCCCAACCAACGTTTAGACTTCTCCTTGTACAGTGTACGGACTTTGAGTGTATAAAGGAATAGAGAGTGCAATCATACGCAGATAAAATGCACTCTCTATTTTTCTTTTACTCTCACATGAGAGGAGACGATACTTCCGACACTCGCGTTGAGAGATCAGGCGCAGGACCGACGCGACACGTGCTCTGCCAACTTCTCAACTCTTGACTATTATTATTAAGAATATCTTAACAGACAGACTCAAGAACTGAACTCCTCCCAACTCAGTCCAGCCACTACACCACGGGGCACACAGCCCCACAACACCAACACTCACCAGACACTGTCGGCGGGGCTCTGGAACTCGGCGAGCGCGTGCACGGGGCTCGGTTGTTTCTTCTGGCTGCCGCGGCGCACCTTCGCGCGCACCTCCTCGGGCTTCTCGGGACGGATCAGGGGCTTCTTCTCCGGTGCTTTCATACGCCACACAACTATCGGCGACTGGAATATGGCGATTTGGATGTGTTATTGTTTATTTTTTAATTTAATAAAAAAAAATGTTTTTTTTGTGGGAAAAATTATGTAAATTAAAAAAACATTTGCTAATTGTTGATTTGAGTTCAATAAATAAATGTTAACGAGCGAAAAAAAACTAGATAGAAAAAACATAAAATTATTAAAGTCTAGACTCTAGATCATTTACGTATAAAAAAGTATAGGAAAATTTGATCTATAAATATATACATTAAAAAAATATATAGAAAAATACACATAACATTGACAAATTGTTAATTTAAGATTAGATCACAAATTATTAATGCAATTGAAGTAAATGAAGGAAAATGAGTTATAGAAAAAAATAGTCTAATGAAAAAAAAAAGAAAAACAACA
The DNA here is from genome assembly GCA_921882275.1 of Brenthis ino. NCBI lineage: Eukaryota > Metazoa > Arthropoda > Insecta > Lepidoptera > Nymphalidae > Brenthis > Brenthis ino. Next base: position 6,781,264 of record OV170229.1, read on the forward strand.
ATGACTAATCATTCATTTCAGTCTATATAATAGATTAGTTAAAAGTACTGTAGTCTTAAACTATATTTAACCCATATTCTTACAAAAAAAAAAAACTGTTTCAGTTTTTGTACTATTTCAATCCCACAACTTGCCTTGAGTTCTAGAAACCCGAATCAGTAATATAATAGTAATACGAACATAAGCATACATCAATATTTACAATGTAACAATAACATCAAAATGTATAACAGATAAAAATATTTATATACATAATAGAAATGATGAAAGTTGAATTTTTTTTTACTAAAACATCACACCACATTGTCCATTTGAGGTAAATTGTAATTTAGAAAAACAGATAAAAAAGAAATAATTAGCATAAAAGTGAATATTTTTTAACACACTGTGATGTACTTGTGTGCAATTATTACAAAAACCCAAAACATTCACATGAGCTTTTTCATATCAAAGTAAAATATTAAAATAAAATATAAGCACCAAAAGAAAAAAAAGAAGATCGAAACGGCAAATTCCAAAGAAAAAAAAGTTTTTCGCAACATATTTTAGTAAAAAAAATGGAAAAAATAAAAAAAAGCATAAAAACATTATCTGTGCTCAGAAAGCTTCCAACCCAAAAATAAAACGCCAAAAATGCAGTGCATATAAAAAAAATTGTGACGTCATGCAAGAAATAATAGAAGAACAATACATAAACCGTCACGTTCTCTACCACTTACGTAATTATTCTGTCCAGCGAGAAAATAAAGCGCAGATTAAAAAATATATAAACTAATCATAATATACTCGTTTTATAATGCGAAATATTTATATTTCTATACATATAATAAAATTCTAACTGTCGAATCTGCACATTGGAAAATCTTATTGAAATAGTCATTATTATCGATACAGAGGCCGAATCTATAGTTTTTAGAATTTTTGTCTGTCTGTGACCGCATTAAGAAAAAACCAGGAGGGATTTTTAATGAAATTCGGTATGATGATAGCTGGTTATCCGGATCAATATATAGAATACTTTTTACAGCGGGAAAATATCTCATCTCTGAGAAATCTATACAAAACGTTAAAACGTAAGTAGGGACGAACCCTAACGGAGCGAGATTTTGGAATAAATTTGCATTATGAAATTCAATGAATTATTTAATTTTATTACTAAGTATTTTATTACTCTTTATTAGTAAGTTTTACATTTACCACATTGTCTGAACAAATTTTGATGAAATTTTCATATACCTACATAAATACTAGTTCGTAATTATTATTATTAAATGGGGGTCTTTCGTAAGAAATGTCGAGTAAATTTCGTGAAAGAGGATCCCCTCCTAAAAGTCTTTATATCAATCATATTTGTTTTATGCCTTTCATTATGTAAATAATAATATTAATAATAAATATATCTAGTTTTTTTTTTGAAAATTCGACCGTAATTTATTAACTTTTTCTAAATAAAAACACAAACAAACCAAATTTTTAGCCGAACATATTAATAAATTATTCAGCTCCTATAAGCAAAGTTTATAAACAAACTACGAGAGCGCATCCGCGAGCATAAGCATGTCAATAAACGTTTGAAGAAGCTCACACTTCCCCGTACAAGCAATATGGTTAAAAATGGATACAAAGTTTTTTCTTCACATATCTTAACAATGTATATATAATATGTATGTATAATTCTTCAGTACGTGTGTATGTCACTGAACTCCACTTAAACGGCTGGACCGATTTTGATGATATTTTTTGTATATTTGTCTCATAGTATTTGGTTTAAAGTCGAGAAGAATTATGCCATTCAAACAAAAACCAATGATTCGGTCAGAACATAATCTTTCACTCCCGCTATTTAATATATATATATATATATATATATATATATATATATATATATATATATATATATATCATTTTGTATTATAACGAAAAAAAAAAGATTATTTAGAACGACCTTTTTCTCATCTACGATCATATCTCATGAATGCTCCTAAAAGCAAATTTATTTTTAGCTTAAAAAAGTAACATCTTGGCATTAATTAAGCATTTAAATAATGTCCTACAATATATAAACCTATTACTGAATAAAATAATTAATAATAATCGTAATCATCAATAAACTTTTTTCTTATGTGACAATAAATAGGTACTAAATTATAAATAAATCTCCTTTTTTTAAAAAAAATCATTTCTCAACAAACATCAACACAAACCACTTTAAAGAGAAACTTTTTTTATAAAATTTCAATTTTATTATTATTTTTGTATTTCAATACAAAGTGTAATTCAAAGTATGGGAGTGTTCATCACTTAGAAAAAATAGCAAAAATAATATCTTATTTTTCAATTCAGACATAAAAAAGTAATTATTTACTTCTCTAAAACAATACAAATCTAAAATCAAGATTTGAAAAATAATACTTTCTTAGATTTTAAAAATCTTAAAAAAAGCTTGCATCTGTTATTCTTGTCCATTCAAACTCTGTATCTCTAATAACCATTTCTTTCAACCTCTGACATACAAAAAAAAAACTAAAGAAAATAATCAAAACTCCTCAACCTAAAACACTTTAACCTAAAAAACACAAAAAATCTCAAAAAAAAAAACAAAAATCTCAAAAAATCACAAAAAACCAACTCACCGCTATAGTTCCCTGCCTTGTGTACTTCGTAGAGGCGACGTATGAAGCCTTCACAGTTAGGACGACTGCATTCATTAGATTTTTGGCAGCTTGTATGAGAGATGTCGCACTGTCCAGCTTTTGGGGGAGAAAAAACACAAACAAATATACAAGAATAACCTAGTTATTACCCTTTTCAAAAAAACTATTTTTTCGGTTTTTTAGCTGATTTATTTTGATTTTTGGTTCCCCACGTTTCGAATGTTTAAAAGAAATCCACGAAAAAACCCGAAAAGATAGTTTCATTTAAAATATCAAATCTGTATAACTATTATAAATGAGAATGTTTGTGAGTATGGATGTTTGTTACTCTTTCACGCCAGAACGGCTAAACGGGTCTGGATGAATTTGGTGCAGAGAGTGCAGAGATAGGTTATAGTCTGGAATAACACATAGGCTACTTTTTATCCCGGAAAAATAAACGGTTCCCGAGGGATAGGTTTGATTTTGTATTCCTAGAGGCGAACCCGAGCGAAGCGAGGGTGAGCCGCTAGTAAAACATAAATCTAAGTATTAGTTAATATCCGCGACTCTGCTCGCACGGTAAGAAGTAGCCTACATGTTAGGTAATCCACAATATAATCTATCTTGATTTCGAATTTCATTTAAATCCGTCGTGCCGTAACAGCGTAATGAATGACAAATAAACACATTCACAAACCCCACTAATAGCATTATTAGAATACTAAAAAACATTTTTTATAACGAGTATGTTAAATAGTTTCATTGTTATTCAGCACGTTTCTTTCACGTAACCTCATAGCTGAAAGTCAGTGCCGGCCCTAGCCTTTGATAAGGGTAGAGCGAGATTGTCTTTCACCTTTAACGCTTTCACTATACATAAAGTATTCTTTGGTTTTATATTAAATAAATAATAATTACCAATTTTTTCAAATCAACTTGCATGACATGCAAGATGCAATCGACAGAAATCTACAGATTTTCAGAAAACTGACCACACTAGCAACACTGCTCTACGTCCTTCAAAAGGCGTCATCAAATTTTATTTTTTGCTGAAAATTGTTCTTCGCATTTGATTTTTTGGTGTCCTGCGCTACATGGCGTCTAGAGCGACAGCTCCTCTCGCTCTACCCTTAGACCAACACTACTTATAGTCCATCTGTGTACTTTTCATCCAAATCCGTCCAGCCGTTGATCGCAAAGAGAAAAAAAAACGTGTGTGTTGTGTACTTATGTACGCACGTAAGAAGTTATACTTCTTTGGCGTCACAGAACAAAAATAGCTAAAGATTTCATCCCGTATGTCACAACTCTCTGTTTGTAAAAGGAATGCAGCTAACTTCATCAAGTCGCTTTACGGCTGTCGGTGTGCGCGCGCATCGTAAAAATTTTACTCTCATAATTTTTTCCAAAGGTCCCAAAAGAAGTATAACTTCAACAAACAAACTCACAAACATACAAACTTTCCCAACAATAGTCCATTCTACTCACCCCACTAACAATCAGCTCTCCCGATATATTTTGCACATCTGCTTTCACTTTGCTTGTTATCTGTATTTGATGGCAATACAGCGCTATGCGTTGGAGGTAAGCCAGTAGGTCTTGCTTTGTTGAAGACTCTGGGCACTAAAGAAGAAAAAAAAATAGTATATATATTAGGGTGGAGCGAAAAAAATTTTTTTTTTCTTAGCTTGGGGGTAGAAGTTGTAGCTTATAAAAACAAAATTTCTGTGAAAGTTGGGTAGAAAATGACTATATTCGTCAATTCTTAAATGTTTTCAAATATGATTAGTCGATAAAAAAACTTCCAGTCAAACCAAAAATTTAAATTAATAATTTATTTTAAAAATCATTGGGCCACCTCAGTGTTAAATAAAAAAACATTTATTTTTTTCAAAAAAATGTATTTCTTTCAAAATAATGGATTTTTTATAAGCTACAAATTCTACCCTTTTTTCGCTCCAATAATACAAAAACATCGCATGGGGCTGTGTCGGGGCACACCACCGTTGGTTCAACGTGAAACGTCTATTTCAGCGAGTCGCTTTTAGTGTTTTTGTTTTTTTTATAAATATTTTACGTATTTGAAAATAAATTAGTAAAGATAGTCAGTCATCTTTGAAGATAGCAACGGAAAGAATATCATATATCATTTGTCAGACAAAAACAACGGTTATTATGGCAACCTAATACAACTTATTTCGTTATAACGTATTTTAAACGTGATTTTAAACACGTTTCACGTCAAAAAAATAGGAAGTGACATGAACAAAGGTGGACTTATGTCTATAAGAGATCTCTTCCAGTATCCCAATAGTGTGAAATAGCGGAATAATTTTAAATGAAATAATCTTTTCAGATTTTGTAGCGGTTGAATTTTATATTTAGGTTCCAGACGTTTCCAATGCTTTCAGAAAACATGTTCACGGGAGAGTCTTTAGCTGTACAGCATTGGTAGTTACATTTAAATTGTCAAATATTTATGTAAATCTAAAAAAGTATTAGCAAGCAAACAAACAAAAAAATATAATATTAATTGGTAATGGTAATATAGATAATATAATATAAACAAAAATATGTATAATGTATATATTTTATAAACACATATAGACGGAACAGATGGCAATAAACTAACATTAAAAAAACATTTTTAAAAACAAGTTTTTATGTCAGATAAATTATGTAGTGTAATAAATTGATGTTTGATTTAATAAAAAGTTATTTTTTTTAGTCATTAATTCGTATTCTTCTTAGCAAATCCTTTCATTTAATATACATATCATGGGGGTGCATAAGAAAACATATTCCGCCATCGTTGGGAGTCCGCCATGTTGGATTTAGCATGACGTTACTTATCTAACCATACATTGTCATCCAAACTAAACTTATATGCAAAACTTTAGATCAATCGGTGGAGGATAACTGATTTAAAATTCAGTTGCAAGGATTGATACGTACAAACATATGTACATACAAACATTACAAGTTAAATAAAAGCTTGTAAAAAAAACTTCGAATTGTTTTCCAAATTTTTAGAGGAAAATACGACTTTATATTATTGAAACGTGTTTATATGGATCTTAATGTACGAGTATATCATCTTATAACTACATCGGTGGTCAAGTGGCTGGCATGTTTTACTGTAGATCCGGAAGTCCCGGGTTCGAGGTTCAAGGTGGGCCAAGTACAGTAACTATACTGTTTTACGGCTATGTGTTGCCTTGTATTTTGTTTTCAAAGTTCGAAACAAATTAAAATGTATGTTTAATGTGTAACTCAAATTCTAAATTCTAAAAAGGGAAAGAAATTAATTAGTCAGTCAGTTAGAGTTTTTGAGTTTATTTAATTTAGTATAATCATCGATCAAACAAGTACTAGATACACAATCAGCGACAAAAAATGTCCTCACCGAATGAGCGCTCATTTTAACATTTGAGCGCACTTTTAATTTTATTTATTTTTTGTTAAAAACAACTTTACGCATTGCATTTAAGGTTTAATTTACATTGTTGTATACTTATTTCAACTAGAACAATTACCTAAACACAATTGGTGTCAGTTTTAAGAGAAATTTTGCATGGGATTGTGTATCTAGTAGTTTTTTGATCGATGACTATAATCCATCCTAGATCTGAACTCACCTGTTCAGCAATTTCTCTAGTTAGTTTGTCCAGTTTAGTTCCAGCTTCAGAAATCTTTTTGGCCGCGTTGATCACATCCATTGTTGTCTTGAGAGGACCACGACCTCTGAACAATCGATAGAAATCAAAATTAGGCCCTTAATGAAAGGAAAATCATTTTTGAGTCTATAAAAAAAGCAAAGTGGAAAAAACATTTTTGGTTCCGCTATTATGGTTAGAATAACAAAACGAAAATATTAATACGATTTTAATAAAGTTAAGTTAAATTTTAAGGATTTGATTTTTAAATCTAAAAACCTTAAAATTTAACTAAATAAGAGTCCAGTCTCAAATTTTCATCAACAATAATGTGTGTAAAGCAAAGTCTAATGAAGTATTCCAAAAAAAAAACAAACTGGAAAATATGAGTCTGACTCGCACCACCGAGGGTTCCGTAGCCAAAACATTAAATTATTATTTATCATATTCATAAATGTTACGTTATAATATAGATAATTTTTAACCTTTGAACCTTTGAAGTATCCGATAGATTTTGATTTACTGGTAAATGTCAAAATACAGCATACAGCATTAATAGCCGAATTCTTGATTGCCTTGATTTAACATTTTGATGCTTTTAAGGTATTGCTTTATCGAATTTGTTTCTAATTTCAACTAGATACAGTCATTATAGACAAAAAAAGACAACAAAAAACCCAAAAAGGTTCCCCCTTTCTTGTACAGGTACGGAAACCTAAGAATTAAAAAAAAAACTCCAACTAGAAACTACCCTCCTGCCCGCCTTACCTTACCTACGTACCTTGTAAAATCTGTCATTTCCAACATAATCATGCACATATGTTTCGCCAGCATTATGATGTCGTTTCCAGCGTCGTCCCACTTGGCCACCTCGTTGTCGAACGTCATCTTCTCGCGTCTGAAGAGTTCTACTTGTTGTAGGATCTTGCGTTTGTCCTCTTCTGTCATTTTGCGCATGGCTTCCTGTTTTTTGGGCGTAAAATTTTGATGGTTAAAAAAAATACAAATGAGTAGCAAAAAAAAAAATTTCTGTAATCAATATAAAGCGGATTATTTTGCATTTTTTTTCAGATATTTTTTCCATTTCTTTAATTTTAGAATTATTAAAAGTTATGGATTATGCTCTAAGTAACGAAAAATATATTTTTTTAATTTTATTCGAAAAATTTACACTTCGTGAATATCTAAATTTTATTTAAAATCACAGAATACCTAACAGTATGAATACAAATAAATAGAATATGTAATTACATAATCAAAAATTACACCAATTTCTGTGAAACTGATATGAAAATCAAGTAAAATATACGTACGTTGTTCAAACATAATATTCTAATATACGTTTTACTAAAAAAATCATCAATAAACTCACCCTAGCATTGGTTATGCCACTGATGTCGGGATACTCGTCCACACCGTGCTCCCCGGTATGGGCACTCGCTGACAAATAATAACAATGATTTAATATTCCTTACCAAATTCAAAATTGGGAGGTACTCAAGTACTTTTAGTATAGAAATTTTCATATGTTTAAAATAAATAAGTTATATTTACCTGAAAGAAAAATTTATATTTTAAGGGAAAAAATCCACCGCTGAGGATGGAATGATTACTGTGATAGTGATCCTGAATTTGTGTTCTTTTAGTAAAAAAAAAGTCTGCGCGGGGATCGAACCCGCCACTTATGTCATAATAAGGAACATTTAACCAATATTATTTCAACCGATATTAATGCAAAAAAATGATTTGTTCTTAAGTGTAACTTCAAGCTACATCCAGAAACAAAAAATAAATAAAAATACTATAAAAAAGTTAGTTGAATTCCAGTAGAAGAATACTTCCATTTTCATATTTCCATTAAAAATCAACAATTTAGCCAGCCTAAATATCCAGGCTTAATAACTTGTACTCACATCGACTCCTAGTCTCCATGGTCATGTCCTCGACGGGTTCGAACTCCGTGTCCGTGTCAAGATCATCACTCGTCTACACAACATGCAAGTAAACGTACACGCATGCGATGAGTTGGGTGTGGATGGTGAAAATAATACATGCTGGGTAAAAATCCTACTTAAATTATGCCTATAAAATTTTCGGTCTTCCTTTTTTTTATTCACATGGTAAAAATATGCTAAAAATTGAAGTCATTCAAACTTTAAAAATTTATAACCAAAAAATTTTCTAAATTTTACTACAATATAGTTTTTTTTTTAAATTAATAACTTCTTAGTTCTTTTCTACACATATGTATAATATTTTTCAATAATTTAATCTAAATTTTTCATTTACTTTCACCAACCACACAATTAGTAAATGAACCCAAATTAGACAACACAAAAAAAACAACAAAAATTTGTAAAAAAAAACACAACACGTTCATACAATGAGCTCTAGACCTAAACCTATTACATGATAGTGTTTATGATGTCACTAGAAAAAAAAGTTAAAAACATCGCACAAAGCCTTGAATTAAAAAAAAACAACATAAAACCACTTTTAGCAGATTTTCTTGGATAAAATTTTGCGCAAGATTGGTCCATAAGAAAACACACTAGGAGACTTTAGAGTTTAGAAAGTTTAATTTTCACTCTAGACAGATGTCGGTTAAGGTGGCTAATCTCTCTAAGAGACAAGACTAGAGCGCTACCATAGTGTCTCATGGTATACAGCAGTATAGAAGCGACACGACATAAGATTTCTTAGTCTGCAGTCTATAAGGCTGGCTGGAAATTCCATAACAGAATTACCAAAATTGGCATAATAAGCCCAATTGCAGATTCAAAATTAGAATCTTATAATGTGGAGCCGCATAAGTTATCCATTATATATTATTATAAAAAAAACATATTTTCTTAAATCATATTCCACACTGTCTCAAAAATATTCTATAAAAATCCTATAAATCTGTTATTAAATAGAAATTATTGTATAATTAAGGACCGTCAATATAAGAAATATAAAAAATCTGATAAAAGTAGTATCATAGACAAAACAAAAAAAAACAATGCCATGTTTATGACCGTTATTTGAAAAAAATACCATGATCTATGACCCAACATGCGCACACGCACAAACAAACAAACACAACTACTATAGTATCGCGGCTCACATTTGCTACGTGTTTCGAGAGTGTAATGCTCGTCCAGTTCCACATCTTCTGGGTCTAGTTCCTCTTCGTCCTACATTTAGGAAGTTGTTATGAATGTTTTAAAAAGAATCAAATCTTTATACAAATCCCGCGGGAAAAGCATATTTAAAAAAAAGAGAATGAGCTGTTCACTTGGTAGTAAGTGCCTATGGTCATAGATATCTACAACATAAAATGAGTTGCAGATGCGTTACAACTTTTTAAAATACCTAAAAACTCTATAAAAGCCCCATGTTATATCTCATTAAATATTTTTTTGCGTACGTATGAGTAAAATGCTTAAGGCGCCATAGGTCCAACGATTTTATTATCTAAGGAGGATCATCATTTATCACTTCAAAGCCTTATCTAAAGCACATCAGAGATGATAAAAAAAATGATAAATTGATAAAAGAAAAAAAAAACAATTTATTGAATCAATGGAAGTAATATAAATCGTGTTTTTAAAAATCTACAAAAATTTAGAGTATAAGAGTAAATTTCGTGAGCCGATGGCGCTTTAATTCCCATAGCATCTGGTAAAGAGACATGAGTTGGACTAGGCCTGATTAAAACAAATATTTGTATGGTCATATTTATATCCTACATTCAATATTCAACATTTGTAAGTACGCTTGGATAAACTGCAAAAAAGGGTAGCAGTTTGAAAATTAACCATAAAAAATATTCACTTTCAATTGTTTTTTTTGCTATTAGCCTTTTAAAATTTAGAACTCGAACGGGGTTCGAACCCGTACTAATAACTGCTGTTCAGACAAGCAGAACCATAAGCCAATGCCACATCCAAACACAGACATACATATATCCTCCTTACATCAACTCATCAAACATACACACTCACACCCCATACATCCATCGTACATACCCTGTTCATGAGCACAGCCCGCCGTATCTCCCTGACGGCATCGTACACGAGACGGGAGGCATCTATGAAGTCATTCTCATCTAGCCCAGCACCAGCTCCACCACCGAGGGCGGATACCGCCGCGTCTACACGCACTGCAAACTTGGACATCACTGTAACAAATAACAATGAAATATTACTTATAGGATATGAGAAATAAACACTTTAAAAAACAGACTTCCAGGCACTAAAATGTTAAAAAATAACTAAGCGGGGGTTTTCATTTAGAATAGATACCTAGTCAGACATTTTCGAAGTCGGCGCCAGCCGATGCAAAGCAAATCTAATATATTTCGATACGTAAAATATATCACAAATTGTTGTATAATTTTTAAAATATTTAATTATTATTATAGTTAGAGTTACATATATTATTTTATAATTAGAGTTACATTATAAATATCATATTTACCTATTAGATATTCTGTTAATATTTGGATATCAAAATATATTATAGTTTATGATTTGTTTTATCTATCTTTTAGAATATAATTTTGTTATCTGTGGTATCTATATTCTATGGTAATATATGTAAAAAATATAAAGTAACTTTTGCCAACGATCTCAACGTTTTTTATTAGGTTATGGGCCCAGTCCCTTAGTTTTTCGCAAAAGTAATAGGTAGATTGTTAGTATTTTCTTGTTTTGTGCTTAAAAAAAAATGAGTAATTTTCTTGCGAACGTGCCGAAGTTAAAAGGCCGAGAAAACTATGACGATTGGGCGTTCGCGGTAGAAAATTTGCTGATACTCGAAGGCGTGGACAAGTATCTGAAGCAAGAAACTCCTGGCGCTGCTGAAGTAGCAGATGCGGCAGATATAAAAGCACGAGCTAAAGTGATTTTGACGATTGATTCATCGTTATTTGTGCACATAAAGCATGCAAAGACCACGCGGGAATTATGGACAACGCTGAAGTCTTTATTTGACGATTCAGGTTTTTCAAGGCGGATAACTTTGCTTCGTCATTTAATATCGATCAGATTAGAAAACTGTGAAAATATGACGAATTATGTGACACAAATAGTGGAAACTTCGCAAAGATTAACCGGTACGGGTTTTGCAATCAATGATGAATGGGTTGGTTCCTTGATGTTGGCTGGTTTACCAGAACGATTCATGCCAATGATCATGGCTATTGAGCACTCAGGAATTCCAATAACGGCTGATTCGATTAAAACCAAACTATTGGATATGCAATCTGTTGACTTGAGTGAAACGGAATGCAACTCGGCATTAGTTGCAAAAAGTTGATGCAAAAATAAAAATGGCAACACTAGCAAGCAAGGATCACAGACTACACAAAGACAAACGTCAAAATCAAATATCAAGAACAAGAAATTAATAACATGTTACAAATGCAAGGAAGCCGGTCATTATCGTAATCAATGTCCACTTTTACATGAAATCGCAGATAAGAAAAAACAGAATAACGCTTTCAACGTTGTTTTTCTTAGCGGGAATTTTAATAAAAGTGATTGGTACGTGGATTCCGGAGCCAGTTTGCATATGACAGCGAATAAGGATTGGATAAAAAATCCGCTGTATTTATCAAATTTACCAGACATTATTATTGCAAATAAAGAAAAAGTTCCTGTTTTATGTTCGGGAGACGTGGAGCTCGTCACGAGTCACGATTACGAGGTTAACGTGAAAAATGTACTTTGTGTGCCAAGTCTTACAACTAACCTCCTATCAGTCAGTGAATTGATAAAGAATGAAAACAGTGTCGTCTTCGAGCCTGACAAATGCCTTATAAGAAATAAATCAGGTGATTTAATAGCAGAGGCCAACCTTATTGATGGTGTTTACAAGTTGGAATTAAGAACAACTAAAAGCTGTTTACTATCTCAGTCATCTGTTGATGGTGACACATGGCACAGGCGCTTAGGACATTTAAATAGCAATGATATGAACAAAATGAAACGTGGATTGGTTCAAGGAATGGATTATCCTGACACATTTGTGACTAATAAATTGAACTGTGAGATTTGTTGTGAAGGAAAACAAGCAAGATTGCCCTTCCCCAAGGGTACAAGAGCCACAGAGACACTTCAAATCATCCATTCTGACATATGTGGTCCCATGGAGTGTAATTCCATTGGTAATGCCAGATATTTTCTACTGTTCATAGATGATTTTACCCGAATGAGTTTCATTTATTTCCTCAAAGCTAAAAGTGAAGCTTTAAATTATTTTAAAGATTTCAAAGTGATGGTAGAAAATATTCAAAACAAGAAAATCAAAATCTTGAGGACTGACAATGGGTGCGAATACTGTAGCAAAGATTTTGAAGATTTCTTGAAAAGTGAAGGCATAGTACACCAGAAGACTAACCCCTACACACCAGAACAAAATGGACTTAGTGAGAGATCAAACAGAACCATTGTTGAGAGGGCAAGATGTCTATTGTTTGAAGCTGGTTTAAATAAAAAGTTTTGGGCGGAAGCTGCTAATACTGCAGTTTACTTAAAAAATAGATCAGTATCTTCAGGCATTGAAAAGACTCCATATGAGATGTGGACTAGTAAAAAACCCAATCTAGAGCACATAAGAATATTTGGTAGTCCAGTTATGGCACATGTTCCAAAAGAAAAAAGGACTAAATGGGACAAAAAATCCAAGAAACACATACTTGTGGGATTTTGTGAAAATGTCAAGGGTTATAGAATCTATGATCCAGTGAAGAATCTAGTGACAACTAGTAGAGATGTAGTGATTCTAGAAAAGAAAAGGAATCGAGACACAGTAACTGTCTCCATAGAAAACACAGATTCAGTGGGGGAATTAATGGAAGAATCTGTGGTTAAATTAGAACCTTTTGAGTCCAGCTCTAGTGAATCAGACTACCGAGATGTTGAAGAAGAGAATGTAGAGCCCATAGCTAAAGAACAGCAACATTTAGAAGATATTTCACACTTAGATCCATTAGTGACAGTCAACACAGGGATGCAAAAACGACAGAGGAAGCAACCTGAACGGTATGGATATGCTAATATATGCACAAGCGTAGGAGAAGATGGAATGTCATATGCAGAGGCTATCAGTGGGCCTGAGAAACAACAGTGGCTGCAGGCGATGGCAGAGGAACTGCGGTCATTCCAAGACAACAATGCATGGGAAGTTGTTGATCGTCCAGATAACGTGAGTGTAGTGCAGTGTAAATGGGTGCTTAAAAAGAAATTCGATTGTGACAACTCAGTGAGATATCGTGCGCGATTAGTAGCTAAAGGTTATACACAAAAAGCCGGTGTGGACTATAAAGAAACTTTTTCCCCAGTTATTAGACATTCCACTTTACGGTTATTATTTGCTTTGAGTGTACAGTTAGATATGGACATTACCCATTTGGATGTTAAAACAGCTTTTCTTAATGGACACCTAAAAGAAAGTATTTTTATGCATTTACCAGAAGGTTTTCCTGTCAGTGATTTAAATAAAGTTTTAAAATTAAAAAAGGCTGTTTATGGTTTAAAACAATCCTCACTTGCATGGTATCAAAGAGTAGAGGAAACATTATGTACATTAGGGTTTACTAAGAGTAAATTAGAGCCTTGTGTTTTTATAAAGAATCATAGTAACCATAAGAAAACTATCGTTGGAATTTATGTTGATGATTTTTTGATATTTTCAAATAGTAAATCTGAATCTGATTATCTTATAGAAGCTTTGAGTCAAAAATTTCAAATAAAGAATCTAGGCCAAGTCAAACAATATTTAGGTATGAGAGTTCACATTGATAAAAATTCAAATGTAATTACAGTAAATCAAGAGCATTATATCGAACATTTATTAAAAAAATTTAATATGCTTGATTGTAATACAGCTGAAACTCCTATTGAATGTAAACTAAATCTTGAGAAATCAAATATTTGTGTAGAGAATTTACCTTATCAAAAATTAATAGGTAGCTTAATGTATTTGGCTGTATTAACTCGACCGGATATATCCTATTCAGTCAGTTATTTAAGTCAATTTAACAATTGTTATTCATATACTCACTGGAATTATGCTAAAAGAATCTTAAAGTATTTGTTAAAAACAAAAGATTATTGTCTGAAATATTCCAAAGAAAAAGCAGAACTAGTAGGATATGTAGATGCTGATTGGGCAAGTGATGCCATTGACAGACGGTCTTACACAGGATTTTGCTTTATCAAATCTGGCTCTGCTATTTCTTGGGAAAGCCGAAAACAAAGAACCATAGCATTAAGCAGTTGTGAAGCTGAATTCATGGCTTTGTCAGAAGCCTGTCGCGAAGCTATTTATTTACAGAACCTAGAATTGGAAATAACAGGTATTTGTAATAAGATTGTATTATACAATGACAGTCAGAGTGCATTGAAGTTAGCAAATAATCATCAGTCTCACAAACGTTCTAAGCATATAGATGTACGTTACAATTTCATTAGAGATATTATTAATAATGATATTGTTGAAACAAAGTATTTGCCAACTGGTAACATGCCCGCTGACTTACTAACTAAAGGTTTATCCGGCACTAAACATTACAGGTTTATGAATATGATTGGGATTGTTAAAAATGACTTTTTAATTTTTAATGACTTGAAGTTTTTTGTTTGCTTAGTAATTGATATAGTGCTGGGATTAATATGTAATTTTGATATAGTGGGGGTGTTAATATTTGGATATCAAAATATATTATAGTTTATGATTTGTTTTATCTATCTTTTAGAATATAATTTTGTTATCTGTGGTACCTATATTCTATGGTAATATATGTAAAAAATAAAAAGTAACTTTTGCCAACGATCTCAACGTTTTTTATTATATTCATATCTTAAAATATTGTCGGCTGGCACCGACTTCGAAAATATCTGATTAGGTATCTATTCTAAATGAAAACCACCGTTTAGTTATTTTTTACAATTTAGTGCCTGAAAGTCGGTTTTTTTATATTTTTTATTTTTAGTGTAGACGTAATAAGCAGGTGATTTATTAGAAGAAAGTTTTTAATAACATATTCGATTAAGCAATTTATTTAAAAAAATAATATATTGTTGATTTTTAAAAAAGCCACTCGACCGATTTCGATAAAATTTAAATGAGACCACCTGGGAAGAAGATCCTTCGTAACAAAAAAAATCCAAATAGGTTGAGGTGTCTTCTAGTAATCGATGAACATACATACTCGGAACCTCCTCCTTTTTGAAAGTCGCTTAAAAATGCGATAGTTTGTATGAGTGTATGTTTGTTATCCCTGTATGTTAAAATGGCTGAACTGATTTGGCTGAAATTTAGTATACAGATATGAGCTGGTGTAGTCGTGGTGTAATTTAGGATGTGAAACTGTACGATAAACTAACTTTTATTTAAAACTAAGCGCCCCGACCAGACGTCGTCCTATCCCAATTTCATCTTCGAGACCATACAAAATTTGAATATTTAGATTGAATCATTTACAGCTTCTCCGGAATTACCCAATATGATCTTTTCCGAGCCAAATCGGTTCAGACGCAACGAATAACTTTTCATTTTGAAGATTAGATCAGTATAAGAAATTTACGAGTGTGTGTTACAAGAAGAAACCTCGAATTCAGAGTCACTTCCAAAGAACTCGAGGGATCTCTGGTATCTAGCTTTGTCTAAGTTCAGACGCACCTTGTTCTTAGAAACATCAAACGTACCCAAAAAGCAAATAACCTTACAAATATAAAATGTTAGTTAATATTTAAATAAGAACCGAGGCAAATATGTCAGGGGTCACGGACATTTTGGACTTTTAGAAAAATAATCTAAATATGTTGTTAGAAACTTTTCACACAGTAGCTTCGTGTCTAAATGGCATAGTTTAATTTTTAACCTCTAAGGTCACGAGTTTACGCCTCATTAGAGGTAATCTTTTAAAGATAATTCAGAGTTAACTTATAATATACAGTATATCTTATAATATTAAATTAATTCTCGTATGTGAATTTATTTCGTGTATCCCGGAAACTGCTCTAACGATTTGGATCATATTTTGTATATAGATAACGTACTACTCGTAGATGAGTGTATTTTCCGAAAAAATACGCAATTTTTATGCTTTTTCCGAAATGTTTTTCAATTAAAAAAAACACAGAGCAAAGCTTGTTCGGCTAAATTTTACTATATTTATTAACTATGCATGAAGAAAAAAGTTAAAAAGCATTCATATTTTGCTTCGAATGAACAAAAAAAAGATGATTCAAATGATGTAAAGAATTAAAAAGAAATAAAAAAAAAATATATTTCTCGATGTTGCCTTTTATGAGATATATCTTACGTACAAGCAAACACTTTATCTCTGTAACAGTCCGAGATAATCAATTTGTTATGCATTAGATTTGATTTATTAAGCGTTTGGAATGACTTCAGCCTTAGCGTGAGGTCTCCCATTTGGTTTTCCTGCTCTATGTTAGAACATAATATAGTCTATGTTAGAACATAATTAGTATAGAATACTAATATTATAAATGTGAAAGTTTGTAAGTATGGATGTTTGTTACTTTTTCACGCCAGAACGGCTGAACGGATCTGGAAGAAATTTGGCACAGAGATAGATTATAGTCTGGAATAATACATAGGCTACTTTTTATCCTTGAAAAATGAACGGTTCCCGTGGGATAGGTTTGTTTTTGTTTTCCTAGAGGCGAACCCGAGCGAGGCGAGGAAGGGGCCGCTAGTACTTAATACTATAATGGGGAAAGATTATTTGTTTATTTGTTTCAAATAAGCTCCGAACTACTGGACCAATTTAGATGAAATTTGGTAAGAATATAATATATGAAACCCTTGGAATAACATAGGATAATTTTTATCCTGGAAATCATCCGTTAAGGGGGTGAAAGTAGGGATGACAGTTTATTTTTGTAATAAACCTAGGGACGAACCCGAGCGAAGCGAGGATGAGTCGCTAGTTTATATAAATAAATATGAATGCTATTTGTTGGTAAGTGCATCATTTGAGAATCATTAGTTAGCT
Source organism: Brenthis ino (assembly GCA_921882275.1). Lineage (NCBI taxonomy): Eukaryota > Metazoa > Arthropoda > Insecta > Lepidoptera > Nymphalidae > Brenthis > Brenthis ino. Next base: position 6,798,573 of record OV170229.1, read on the forward strand.
ATTTTAATAATGTAATATTTTTTAAAAGCTATTATTTAACTTGCAATGTTTGTTAGTCGGTATATGTTTATGGGTCAAATCTCGCGAGATGAATTAGAACCATTACCTCTTATCCAACCGAAAATGTTACTATTACTCGAATACCAAATGAAATAAGTACGTATTCAGACCTCTTTTACCGTCCCACTGCTGGGAATGGGCTTCCCAATACTCGGGGCATCAGGCCATAGTCCCCCACGCTGGCCAAGTGCGAGCGGACTGAGCATGTTTGCATACAACTTGCTAGGTTCTCTCAGACATGCATGTCCCCTCACGATGTTTTTATTCACAACTAGCATTGCCCGCGGCTCCGCACGCGTTCAGATGACCAAAAATAAAATTCTTAGCTACAATGTAGTTTTTGTATTTTTTCTCTAAAATGAGATATTTTCCCGCGGCAAAAAGTATCCTATAGTTGACCCGGATAACCAGCTATCATCATACCTAATTTCATCAAAATCTGTCCAATGGTTTTCTCGTGATGCGGTAACAGACAGATAGACAAAAATTCTAAAAACTATAGATTCGGACTCTGTATCGATAATAATGTCTATTTCAATAAGATTTTCCAAAAAATATTTAAAGTACAGATTCGACTTAGTAACAATTTTATTATATGTATAGATAAGGCATGAATTAAGTAAATCAAATATGTAAAAACTATTAAAGAGTGTAATGTCGTAACGTTACAGGATCGAACAAATATCGCCTCTCACTATTTTGTTGGAGACCCAGTAATTATAAGTTTGTTTGGCTGATAGGGTTGTCACTTTCTAGTTTTTTTTTTCTAAAATTAAAATCTCTTTCGGTCTTTGAATCTTGAAACGAAACCATTATAGTTTTACAAAACTAAAAATTCGCACTTTGTCACCAATTGTAATGTATGAGAGTACTCAAAACCCGAAGGCTTTACTACTTTGACGACACGTTTGGCTCAGTTTCTAGTGACTCTACTTGCTGTGCCAGCGGTCGCTGGTTCGAGTCCCGCTGGAGGCATTTGTTTGATGAGCACGAATGTTTATACTCCAGTCATAGGTGTTTACATTTATAATATGTATGTATATTTGTGTAGTGTATCAACTATCTGGTATCCATAACACAGGCCTCGTTGCTTAGCTTGGAACTAGATGGTGATGTGTGTTAAGGTCCCAACATATTTATTTTATTTATTATTTACTAGCCTTAGGAAAATTTTACTGCCCAATTACAACATCCTGATAAAATTATTAGTAGGGGAGCCCAAGAGGGGATTTTCTGTAGTTACTCGAGCGCGGCAGATTAACATAAAAGAGGTTACCTTGCAATCTATTGAGTACTTTCACCACAATATAAGTCTTCTATATAAAGGGGCGCGTCTAGGGAAGCCGATTAAAATATTTAAAAAATGTGCACAAGCCTAAGAGGCAAAAATCATCATAAACTTTATAGTCGATTTTTGCCTCTTCGGCTTGTGCAAATCGGCAGATTATTGAATTGGACACTTTTCAGGATGTGACTAGCCTACTACACCTTAATCTGACGGTTTCAAGTATTTCTACCTTATCAAAACATTTTTTAAATATTTTAATCGGCTTCCCTAGAGACGCGCCCCTTTATATAGAAGACTTATATTATGGTGAAAGTACTCAATAGAGTGCAAGGTAACCTCTTTTATGTTAATCTGCCGCGCTCGAGTAACTACAGAAAATCCCCTCTTGGGCTCCCCTACTGTCCACCTTAAAAAAGTGAAAGCCGTATAAAAGAAGACTTTCCTAAACGGTTCAAATCTGACAACCCTGCAATTCCATATTTTGATTGACATATTAGAATTATTATGAAGTAAATGACTAGTAAGTGTTATCTTTATATCGGACGATACGACTGCGATACGATCAACAGTCTGCAAGACTACAGTAAAAACAAAAAACAGTTTTATTATTTTGAGCAGACGTCCATACATTATTGTAAAACTGATGTTTATAATCAAATAAATTTAACGAGGGTCAAATCGCGGGCCACAGCTAGTATACTACAATTTTGGGAAGGATTAAAGAATATTTCGGCGTTTATAATCAATAAAGGTAAAATAGGGGATGATTTTAAGTTTTTTTTAAAGGCTATGTAGATAGAAATCGTGATGTATAAACACACGCAACGCCCAATGACCGTTTGAAATGTCAAAGTGTTTAAGAAACAACTATTATATGTTTATTTGCACACAAAAACGTACACGAAAGTGGGTCACGAATGTAGAATTTTCATATAACCTTAATTAAATATTAGCTATCACTCTTCACTGTATGACATAAGAGGCTATTATTATTAAATCTATTCAAAATATATTTTAAATTTTCGCGGATTTATTTGGTTTTTTGGTTCCCGACGTGTCGTTCACAGTTACAGCGCACATGGTCACGGGAGAGGCTGAGGATTTAGATGTCTTAAAGGCATTATATAGTTGTCACACGACAAACATGACAAAATGAATTTAAAAAAAATCTAAAATGGCACTAAAGTACCTTACAAAATAAATGTCTTTAACCATACAATATTTGTTCATTTTAAACTTTTTTATAATTTTAATAAGTTTGAAAATTTGAAAATATAGTTTTATTTAAAACTACCGACTCACCCTCGCTCCGCTCGGGTTCGTCCCTAGGGGATTCTAAACTATTTGGGGTTTTTTAAACTGACTCCAACGTCTCAACTGTTTGATGTAAGCAAATAAATTTACACAGTAATTAAGTGTACATATCATAGAAGAAATAAAGCCGAAAATCAACCCAATCAGCCCACTCTTTATATATAAAATCTTTGCTATAATAGTGATAGTCGAGAGGTTAATAACGAGGCGATATTACAGGTTTTCGCTCCAATTCTGTATATGCTGTTTATTTCTTGGCAGTCCAGATGAATTTTAGCTTCTTCTATGATTTCTTTTATGTGATCAACAAGTTCTATTTCCCTCTTTCTATTTACTCAACACCAAAAAATATCAGGTTGCTATTTCGCTTATGTTTTTCAAGGTAATAACTTTTTCCCCCAGTCTCGTCATTTGAGTTTTTAAATTTGCTGGTTCCAGCAAACTCGAAAACTAAAATAACGAAATTAATATTTTCATGTCTTTATCTATTGCTTCCATAACGTTTTAAGTAAATGTCGTTGTCGATGTATACCGATCAAATGTTTCATCCAGCTTTGCATCAAGTTTTGAAATTGATAACTTTATTTGTTCATTCATTTTTGAAATATGTTTTGGCAACACTTTCTATTTCTACGATGATTTGGAACTTGTAATAGTAACCCTATTTACAAATAAAAAAAAATATTTTTGTTTGCAACACTGGTGTTTCTGTCTTGCTGTTATGTTGGTATAATAGCTTTGCGGTGAATTTCAATCTTCAGTAGTTTTTAGGTTATGCCGTCATATATTCACTACACTTTTTTGAATTAATCCTGGCCACCGTCAATGCTCCGCTTGTTTACAGTTTTTTTCAATTTTCAATTACGTTTCCAAAACGGCCCGAGTTATTCCATTTTATTCACTTGAGCTAACTGATGTACGTACTACTATCTTATTATTACATTAATTTACATGTAATTTTGTTTATTTAATAGACGATACATATTGTATGTAACAATTGTACATAACAATTTAGGTTTTAATTTTGCAAATTACTTTTTTAAATATATAGAAATAATCGTGGCATGATGGTAATTGGTTAGCCATACAGTGTGTTAAATATTTATCAAAGTTTAACGTGTGTTAATTGAAAAATAATTATAATGAATCTTTTATCAAAACGACTGTAAACCTAACATAAATTGTGCAAAATAATTATTTTTAGTTAACATTTACAGTCTTTAAAATAATCTTAAAAGAAATTGTTTTATATTATGGGGTGGAATATTCTTTTTTTTTATTTTAAATGACACTATTCTACAGATATAGTAATGAGAAAAAATCACCATGAGTTCTATTAAACTAAAAAAAAACAAAAATGTCTACTTTCATTAAAATCACTTTTTCAAATTTGGTCATTTTTTATAATATTTTAGTGATACACAGATTTAGTGATTTTAGTGATAAATATACTAAGCAAGTTTTTAACGTCCCATATCTGGACAAGACCTGCGTTCAATTCAAGGGGGGTCAGTCCATAATCCACCACGCTGGCCAAGTGCTGGTTGGCGGACTTCAAACGTCTTGCGAGTTTCCTATCGATGTTTTCCTTCATCGTTAGGCAAGTTGTAATCATTTTGAAAATAAGCCTTACATGAAAATATTAGAAGTGCGAGATCCGAGATTTGAACCCACTTCACCTGGTTTTCCAAACAAGCGCATTATCACTGAACTGCTACTGTCTCGATATATAGATTAAAGATAGATATTATTATATACATTTTTTTACACCTGAAACAACAGCAAAGTGTCTTTTGTTTATATGACGCATGAGTACTAAGCAAAGATCTACACAGCAAATACCGATTTCACAAATTCCAAAAAAAAACACACTTAAAAGTGACTAATTATATTTTTATGTGGTAAGTCATTTTATTAAATAAAATAAAAAAGAAACTGATACTATAGTTTTGAGTGTACCTGTTTTAGTTTTAAAGGTTTTTTTTAATTACAAACCTCATTTGATTTAAAATCTTTACAGACCAAATATGCAGTTGATATATTTATCGATCACAATTTATTTGGTCAAATGTGCAACAAGTTTGGACATTTTGGTGGAAACTTCGCATGGAAAGATACGTGGGCTGAGAGCTGATGATGGCGACTACTTTATGTATCTTGGAATACCATATGGTCAAATTAGAGATAATCCGTTTGAAGTAAGATTTTAAATTTACTATATATCTTCTTTTTCAAAAAAAAAAGCTTAAATAATAATTAGTTGAAACAAATTTGGGATTCAGTTTTAAATTTATTGAAGGAATAATCATAGAAACATAAAAAATAGCATTTTTTACATATGCATAAATTATTATTATGTTTGTGTCAACTCTATCTTAATTCCTAACAAAATTATTCCACAGATTGCTCAACCTTATCCAAAATTTAAGAGTACCTTCAAAGCGTACAACGATTCCATCGTTTGTCCCCAAATAAAAGATGGTATATTTATGGGCACACTAGATTGTCTGCGACTAAATATATTTGCTCCAACATCAGCAAGTTTTCGGAACAGATTGCCTATTATGGTCCTGATCCATGGCGGAGGATTTATATTTGGCTATTCCAGTAGATACAGTTACGGTCCTAAACATTTGGTAAGACACGACGTTATCCTTGTCACGTTTAATTACAGGCTTGGCCCGTATGGATTCATGTGTTTAGACACACCAGGCGTCCCTGGAAATCAAGGATTGAAGGACCAGTTATTACTATTACGGTGGGTTAAAGCACATATAGCTTCGTTTGGAGGCGATGTTAATAAAATTACGTTAATTGGTGAAAGTTCAGGTAGCGTGTGCGCTGAAGCACATCTTCTTTCTAAACAAGAAAAATTATATACCAAACTCATATTAGAAAGTGGTGTTGTTGCAAAACCGGGTATCATTATAGACTCAGATCCAACAATGCCGATCAAAATAAGTGAACGGATGGGTTTTAAAACTAAAAATGTATCAGAAGCTTTGTCATTTCTTACAAAATCTGATCCAAAATGGGTAGTAACAACGTATAATGAGCAAAAGATTACGTTAGGTATTTGTATAGAGAAGGAATTTGAAAACGTAGAAAGCTTTCTGACTGAGCATCCGTTAAACTTAGGAACACCCCAAGTCAAAGAAATGCCGATTTTAGCTGGGTATAATAACCGAGAAGGACTTATGATGGACGCGTTGAAGCCTTATGATTATTTCAAAAAGGAAAACTTCCTTCGTGATTCTCTTGAAAAAATATTTAATTATGACGAATCTTTCATCGAAATGGAAAAAATAGTTCATCGTTTTTATTTCGGAGATAGAGAAATAACTGACGATTTTAGACATAGGGTTATCGATTTTATATCAGATTTTTACTTCAATCATCCCATTCAGGGAACGTTAGACAAATTGTATAACTGTGGTGCTAACATTTTTCAATATTTATTTTCGTATGATGGTGGCATAAATTATATAAAAAATAAATACAAAATTACAAGTGAAGGCGCAGCTCACGGCGATGAACTGGAATATTTATTTGTTCTGAAAGAGAAAACTGCATGTTCTTCAAATGATCAAGTTATGATTGATCGTATGACAAAATTATGGACTAACTTTGCTAAGACTGGGTAAGTGTCGTAGGACGACGGTACAGAAAATTTATAAGTTAACTAGCGACTCGGTGAGTCCCTAGCTTGCTTCCTCATACAAACTTTCATCCCCATTCTGACTGCCTTAAGGGATAATTTCCGGAATAAAAACTATTTCAATCACTCACTTTTCATATCATGAGATTTAAAAAAAAACTATGTTAGTAAAAAAATGTTCTTTTAATTTTCTTCTACACAAAGAAGCTTGTCCTGACAATACAGACACAAAAAAAAGAATTATCCAATTTGGCACAGTCGATCGGGAGTTATGCGCGTACATACATTTCGGTGATTCATTTTTATTTATATAGATTCTCTAGATCTTCCTTCAATTAATCTCCAGCTTATCGCTTTATGTGCAACTAAAATCATTATTTATTTCAGAGATCCGACACCACACACTACTTCTCTACTTCCGGTTAAATGGATGCCTATAACCGGAAATAGTACAAACTATTTGAATATCGATTCAGAATTATCTATGGACGTACGACCTTTCAATGATAGATTATCTTTTTGGGAGTTGTTCTTTAAAGCAAATAAGAGAAAATTGAAAGGGTATCGAGAAAATATTTAATTGAAATATTATTAAGTAACACTGTTTAGTTTGTTTCAATAAAGGTTTTCAATAATTTACTTTATTTTTATTTACTTTCCGAAGGTAATTTTTGGGACGAAGGACAGCAGCTGTATAGATCATTATATATAAAAACTTAAAAAAACCACTTCCAGGCACTAAAATGTAAAAAATAACTAAACGGAGGTTTTCATTTAGAATAGATACCTAATCAGATGTTTTATATTTGATATGAAGTACTAGAGACTCACTCTCGCTTCACTCGGGTTCGTCCCCAAACAAACTTTCATCCCCATTTTCACCCCCTTAAGAGATGATTTCCGAGATAAAAATTATCCCAGGGTCTCAAACTATCTTCTTACCAAATTTCATCTAAATTGGTTCAGTAGTTTCGGAGCTTATTCCGTACAAGCAAATTAACAAACAAAAAGTCTTTCCTCTTTATAATATAAGTATAGACTAGCGGCTTACTGTCGCTTCGCTCGGGTGCGTCCTTAGGTAAGTTTTTATTTATTTTTTTGAGTAGAACCTTAATACTTTTTCTAAATAAAAGTAGCCTACGTTACTTCTTATAACATTAGTTATCTGCCAGTGAAAGTCCCGTCAAAATCAGTACAGCCGTTTCGGAGATTAGCTGGAACAAACAGACAGACAGACAGACAAAAATATTGAAAATTATTTTTTTTTATAAGTACTGTATACAATTTCATCTGCATTTAGTAAAAAACTATTATTTTGACGTTACAAACAGACGATTCAATTTTATTTATTTGTATAGAAGTATAGATAATATTTGGGTTTTTCATAATCTTAAACAACAAAGTGTACATAACTTTGCTCGTCATTGACTTATTGATAACACATCTCAAGCCAATCGATAACAGATTACGAATTGTTCAGAAGTTAAATTTTGCCGACACCATTTTATTTTAATGATACTTAAAAATGTTGCCAACGAGGTTTATTTGAAGGTCACATTTCATTTTTACTTTTAAGGGTTTTTTTAGGAATGTAATGAAAATAAGAAATAATATGTTGGTACATTAACGCTCAGCAGCATCTAGTTCCATGGTAAGCTATAAGGCCTGTGTTATGGACACCAGATAGTTGATACACTACAGTCTACACATATATAATAATATATATAAATAAATACATACATATAAATTATATTTGGACTTCTTGTCCGAAATAAACGCTTATTATTATTATAAATATCCTGATATACATCATTTATGTCTGGTTTTATCAATAAAATTTTAATTTGATTTTGCTTAAAATTATAATATTTTATGGATTTATAAGATAAAAATGATTCGACGAAGTTTGTTTTTGTACCGATAATGCTAAAAATACTCATAAATATTACATAACTTGTTAAGCCATTTATTTGTTATGACTAATGTTCGTCCTGTGGTCGAAATTTGACCAAACATTAATAAAAATTTGTGGAAAACATATATGAATAGAATTCACCTATCTACATATGTATATAAAAAACTTAGTCTTTCCTTAGCTTGCTTCCCAATACAAACTTTTATCCCATTTTCACCACCTTAAGGGATGATTTCCGGGATAAAAAGTATCCTATGCTCTTCCCATGGGCACAAATTATCTTCTTACCAAACATCTAAATTGGTTCAGTACATCCAAAGATTACCCACTGCAATGTCACAAACTCACAAACTTACTTAATAATGTTAGTATTGTCCAGTGGTTTTCTCGTGATGCGTTCCTAGACAGACAGACAAAAATTCTAAAAACTATAGATTCAGCCCTATCGATAATAATAACTTTTTCTAACGATTTTCCAAAAAAATATTTAATGTATAGATTCGACTCAGATATTTCTTCATTATATGTATAGATAAAAAGATTGACTGCCTCGTTGGTCTAGCTGCTAGCATATATGGTTGTAGATCCGAAAGTTCTAGGTTCGACTCTCAGGTTGAACCTCGTAATCGAGTATGCTTTTTCTGTCAAGAATTTCTCAGTAACAGCCCTGAGTCTGAAAGTTGGATGTGTTTAACGTCTATATCTGCATTTGCACCTGATGTCTCAACGGTCGTGTCGCATTCGCGCAGACGAATACTTGTGCACTACAATAACTCCTACAATTGGCCAGTCTTAGTGAGAATGACCGCCGTGACAAAAATCTATCAGCAGAACATTTGGAAGTCCCACATTTTTCCAGCCGAAGAATCCGTCGATTTAAGATATAAATCCAACTATTAAGATAAATCACACGGGTTTGATTTTTTCCAAATATAATGATATTTGGAAAAAATCAAACCCGTGTGATTAAACTATCTCGTGATCATACTAACGAGGATCAAAGTCTCAGCAGATTCATTTTACATAAATTGTGTACTATAAACTCAGTTTCCAAAATAAATATTAGATTTGTTGTCGGTTTTCGAACATCTTTAGTTGCATTCTTATCATGAAATATCGAAACTTAAGTCTACGTTCTTATAATATCAGGAGATCAAGGTTAATAAGTAGGAGGTGAATTATTTATTAAAACACTTGACTTAACCAATATCGACATTATCTCAAGAGATATCGATTTTATCCGATAAAAGATGAACGAAATCAATTTCGTCAGAGTTCATGGGTGGTTAGAGTGTTGTTTGATCTGGTGGAAGCAAGATGTGGGGGATCAGTTGTCTCTTACTTTTAACCCTCGGGTTAGTACAGGGCAGGACTAGGTTAGACCCTCTAGTGGATACTCCGCAAGGTCTGATCAGAGGACTGAAGGTTGATGAAGGCGATTATTCCATGTTCCTTGGAATACCATACGCCAAAGTTGATGAAAATAATCCTTTTGGAGTAAGTTTATTTGTTTTTAGCTGGATTTTATAACAATTTTTTGTTCAAATTGTAAATTTTAGTAGTTTGTGTAGTGATATAATATAGTTAAAAACAAAAAGTCACAATTTATAAAGAAAAATAAATTGCAGTGACACAATGAGAAAAAACGCTTGGAGGATCAAGTGCTTTACTTTTACTCTGAGGCTTAGTAACACCCATTACATGAAATTGGGATATTTTAAGATTTTTTTATAGAAAAACCCAAAAAACTCTCTAGGACTCAGGAAGCGAACCCAGGACCTAATGATTCTCAGGCTACACCGTACAAGCTATATGGAAAATTCAGTGGTTACATCATTAAGTGCTTCATTATAGTATATGTCCTTGACCAAACCACTTACTGATAATACATCTCAAGACAATCGATAACAGATTACAAATACTGTTTCTGAGTGAAATTTTACAATGAGTAGTTAGTTGGATTTAAAGGTGGCGTTTTGTTTGCAATAAAAGCAAGTCAACAATATAAAATAAATTGATACTATCTAGCTAGGGGCTAGCCCCTATCCCTAGGGATAGGGGTCATTGTGGCTGCTAGGGGTTATTATGGAAAAATATTGTCTGTCTTACTATTATGATGAAATACTCGTAATAATTTTAATATACTTTCCTCATTTAGGATATAGTTATGTTAATCATACCAACGTGACTATTCGTGTTAATCTATTTAATATGCTTCATCTAGAATCGAGCTCTATACCTCTATCATCACTACTTTGTTCACTCTGTTTTGCTACTATCAAAAAAAACCTTGCTACCCCTATTTTGAACTTTTAAATATACGTTAATATTTTTTTTTATTTCAGGCATCATCTCCTCATCCTAAATTTGACAACGTTTTTGAAGCCTACGACGATTCAGCCGTATGCCCACAAAAGGAACAACACGGTACTGCTATTCTAGGAACATTGGACTGCTTAAATTTGAATGTGTTTGTTCCCAACACGGCGAGCTCAAAGAATAAACTGCCTGTTTTGGTCTGGATTCATGGAGGTGGATTTATGTATGGGTTTGGAAATAGATATTTGTATGGTCCCAAATTTTTGATTAGACATGACGTCATACTTGTCACCTTAAACTACAGATTGGGACCTTATGGTTTTATGTGTCTCAACACACCAGATGTGCCTGGAAACCAGGGTTTGAAAGATCAGTTCCTGGGCCTGCGATGGATCAAGGACAATATTGCAGCGTTTGGAGGAGATGCTAACAAGATAACTATTATGGGTGAAAGTGCAGGCGCTGCATCCGTAGATTTCCATTTAATTTCGAAACAGGAAAAATTATTCAATCAAGCTATAATGCAAAGCGGTGGCGTTTTCGGTCCATGGGTTATTGGAGATGCGGATACTTCTAAACCTTTGAAAATCGCTGATCATTTGGGCTTCCACACCGAAGATTTATCTCAGGCATTAGCTTTCTTAAAAAATACTGACGTGAATTTAGTTACCGCAGCCTCAGAGGAGTTGGGTTTAACTTTTAACGTTTGCGTTGAGAAAGAGTTCGAAGACATTGAGAGCATACTGACAGACCATCCATTTAACATGGATTATCCTAAAGCTAAACGCATACCTATCTTATCTGGTTTTAACAGTCACGAACAAGTAGCTCAATTTGCAAGTAAAAACCCCGAATTCTTCAAGAATCTGAAGATATTTAGCGAATTGGACGCAATATTTAATTACGACGAAGACTTCCAAGAAATGGAAGATTTGATGCGTCATTTCTACATTGGAGACGAAGATATAACCGACGCTGTACTTTGGAGCATAATAGATTTCAGCTCTGATTACAATTTCACCTTTCCCGTACAGATGAGCATACAAAAGTACCTTGAAAATGGAGCTCAAGATGTGTATCAGTACTTATTTGCATACAGCGGGAAGAGAAATTTTGTTAAGAATAGGGAAAATGTGACAGTAGGAGGTGCGGCTCATGCTGATGAAATTGGGTATTTGTTTGATTTATCCTTTCACGAGGAGCAGCCATCTGAAGCTGATCAACGAATCATTGATCAAATAACCACGCTTTGGACAAACTTCGTTAAGTACGGGTGAGTCATAAAAACCTTATAATTGATTCTATACATTACTTGTTATGAGAAATTGCGTGCAAAATTTCTTTTGTAATTTTAACAGATTAACTGTCCGCAAAATAGACGCAATAGTTAAACAATCGAAATGTTCATATATGACTCATGGGACAGGGAAACGGTTAAAATAATGTTTATTTTAGGCACTGCATATCGGACAGCAATCCTTAAAAATGAAATTAAAAAATATTGCTCAAAACTTAATTTTATTACTTTCTCTTTGTCACAAATTGGCAAAGACATTACATTTTATATAACTTTTATCATACAGAGCTTTCATAAAGGAAACACTATTTTTCAGAGAGCCTACACCTGAAGTATCAGACTTGCTGCCCGTACAGTGGGTCCCTACCACCAAGGACACAAATAGTTACCTCGTCATAGATACTGAGCTGAAAATGGAAAAACGACCGTTCAGTCAAAGACTGACATTTTGGGAGTTATTCTATAAAGTCAACGAGAACAAGTTAAAAGGAAAACGTAAAGACTGAAGAAGTCACTAAAAACCAAAATGATAAACAAAAACAAACACTTGTGTCTGAAGGTGCATAATAAACGAATAACAATTTATCATTTTTGATTCGATTTCGCAATACAAGAGTGCATATAAATATAGAATCTTCAATTTGAAGTGGCCTTTTTTTAAAGTTTCATACCTGAAGGGTGCCAACGGGACCTTATTACTAAGTTTCCGCTGTCTGTCCGTCTGTCTGTCAGCGGGCTGTATCTCATGAACTTAATACAGTAGAGAGTTAAAATTTCCACAGTTGTGTATTTCTATTATCATATAACAACAAATAATAAAAAATCAAGTTGGCCAATTTCAAAACATGACATGCAAATTAAAAAAAAACTCCGATTCAGCTGATATAAAGCACGCATGTTTAATCCTATTAACAACAATATACAAAAGCGAAAAAAATACATAGTGTTATATCTTGTACGATGGTACGAAAGCGGAACCCTTCGTGTGTGAATCAGACTCGCACTTGCCCGGTTATTATTTAATTTTATTGTATTCATCTTTAAATTTATTTTTAATATATCCATTCGAATAATTTTATGTGGTTTATTTTATTTACAGCCATCCGCATAAATCTGCAGCTATAAATTCTATTCACAAATAATACACTTTGTCGTACTTGTATTTTCCCGCGGCTTGGTCCGAATATTAATGAAACAACAGAACAAGCAAAAATGCCACGGAAAAATTATAAACCCGATTATGATTATTTTATATAAGTACAAAGATATTATTATATAGCCATAATATATATATATATATATATATATATATATATATATATATATATATTATGGCTATATAACAAATTATGTTATATTATATTATATTGACAAGTTTATACACGTAGTTACACTGCACAACTGAATAACACACTAATTTTCATAACACTATTAATGAGAACTAGATTTATGCTGCTAGTATCATTAGTGATAAAAATGAATTGCATAACGTCACAGCCCTAGCCATGTGGTACTGACAGATGTCAACGTCATATAGGCAACTGTCACCTGCAGCATGCTACAGCGCAAACAGTATAATGGTCGAAATTCCACCATAATCATATTGAAAATTTGAGAAAAACCTATATTATGAAGAGAATTTATCGATACATATATATCGAAGCAGCATTAATTTTCTCTATTATTTTCCATTATTTTATCATGACTTATACAGTGGACGTTATATGGGGAGTGTTGATTCAAATAAAAGTCGTTGCAATCTAAGTTATATTTCAAATGAACAATAATCACTTTGTACATAGTACAACAGCACTTCACTACACAGCCATATACCACTTCACTATTACCACGTATAGACAATACGGAACGCAAGACAGTTTCTACTAATGTTCACTGTGCGACCGACCAAGCGTAACTCCGCCGAGCCGTAGACGTAGACGTAGACGAGCAGTAGACTTTAAATTTATTGTTCTCTAATACTGACTGCGGTTCATATTTATAATAGGGTAATTTTTTCGGGAGTAAATTATTCTGAAAAGCTAGGTTTTGATGTATTATAGCTTCTACTTGGTCATGAAGATGTTTGTAGTCATTTTGTGCTATAGATTTACAGGCACCTGTTATATGCTGTATTGTTTCAGAGCTACTATGACAATGCCTACAGATATCTATTATATTTGGTCTTCGAATATATTTTTGATAATTTTTAGTGTCTATTACTTGATCTTGTATGGCAAGCATGAAACCTTCAGTCTCAGGGAAAAGATCACCTCGCTTTTTTTTTTTTAACGTTGGGAAATGCATTTACGCACGACGTGTGGGACTCACCGGCGTAATACAGCCAGTACTACCCACTAAAACCCAACAAAACCTACCCCCGTCTTAATGGGGCGTCGCAGGATCGCTTACGCATTCAACTACGACGCCCCGACGGCAGGTCTGCCAAAGCAGACCACCACAACCATGGGGCTGCTCCACAGTCCACTCTGCTATCAGAGAAGTACCAGGAGCAACCCGCATGGTACACCGCCCCCCGAAGAGGGGCACCTCCCACCGACCACCAAAGTGGGCAACCTCCCTGTGCGTTTCTTAGCTTCGCGCCCGGTTGGATTGCCGGGCACTACTGAGCCCCCCCACCACGACAAGGTGAACGCACGTTGGGGGGAACCTCGCTTATGCCAAGCGTTCGACGCTATTAAATCGACATGTGGCTGCTGTAAGTCGTGGTGATGTCTTCCATGTAGAGACTTTTCATTCCATGCTGCAATTTTATCTTTATTTTGAGTAATGGTATGAGAGGTTTGACTTCTTCTATCCTGTAGATTAAGAGGTGTAAAATGCTTGTCTGCTTCTACTATATTTTTATGAAATGTAGATTGCTATGCCTGCTCGTGAAAAAAGTGTCGTAATGTAGCTATTTGTTTATTGTGTAAATTGGAAATGTCTATTAAGCCTCTACCTCCTTCTTCTCTAGGGAGCGTCAGTCTTTGTATACAAGATCTTAGATGATGCTTACGTTGTTTTGTCATTGAAGTACTAATTAGACGCTGTAACTTTATTAAATCAGTTTTAGTCCAAGAAATGATTCCAAATGAATATGTAAGTATCGGGATAGCGTAAGAATTAATAGCTTTTATAGTGTTAGCAGAGTTCAAGTTCGTTTTTAATACTGAACAAAGTCTATGTTTAAATTTGCGGATAAGTTCTGCTTTCGTATGTTTTTGAAGAATTTGTCGGTCTTGTTGGAATCCTAAATATTTGTATGAATTGTTTTGATCTAATGGGTCAATTTTTTCTCCCGTATTTAAGATATAATCATTTAATTGAAGTCTACCTTGACAAAAAGAATAGGTTTTGCATTTTTCTATCCCGAATTCCATACATATATCGTTTGAAAATTGTTTAGTTATATTTGCGAGTTGATGTAAGGTATTTACGCTATCCCCCCCAACGTGCATTCACCTTGTCGTGGTGGGGGGGCTCAGTAGTGCCCGGCAACCCAACTGGGCGCGAAGCCAAGAAACGCACAGGGAGGTGGCCCACTTCGGTGGGCGGTGGGAGGTGGCCCTCTTCAGAAGGCAGTGTACCATGCGGGTTGCTCCTGGTACTTCTCTGATAGCAGAGTGGACTGTGGAGCAACCCCGTGGTTGTTTTGGTCTGCTTCGGCAGACCTGCCGTCGGGGCGTCGTAGTTGAATGCGTAAGCGATCCTGCGACGCCCCATTAAGACGGGGGAAGGTTTCGTTGGGTTTTAGTGGGTAGTACTGGCTTTGCCGGTGAGTCCCACACCTCGTGCGTAAATGCATTTCCCAACGTTAAAAAAAAAGTTATATTATTAACTTTTTATGTATATAGAGAAACATAGTCATTTAATTTTTTTACTTAGATTTATCCAAATAATTGTTAATAATATATGTATTCGTAGCTGTTATTATATTATATTTTATAACTTAACTATAGACCTAGAAAAACAAATCTTTCTTCTAAGGGAACCATATATTTTTTTGGGATGTTATAAAGCCTATAGGCTTCCTTACAAAACAGGCTATCTGAGGGCTTGTCTGAGGCAATAGGCTTAGTTCCTGAGATTAGCGCGTTCAAACAAACAAACAAATTTAGTCTCCTTATAATATTAGTATAGAAGATTCTTATTTGTAAACTGTAACATTGTAAAGTATGTACCTAACTTTTTTATAACATTCTAAATGTTGTTTTACCTTTTTATATAGTATCTTTTGATTGTCGTTATCACCTATAGTTAAGGTACTACTCTAATGGTTTTGTTTTTTGAATATGTTACTATGTGTTTACTACGTATGTAAATTGAATGTCACTCACTATTCTAGCCGAGAGTTCATCTAACTGAGATAAACATTATTTGGAATAAATAAGGGTATTTGGAAAAAATCACATATGTATGCTTAAACTATTTCAAAATGATACTAACGAGGACCAAATCTCAGGAGATTTTTTTTTAAGTCGTAAGCCATTTATAAAATACTAGCATTGCCCGCGGCTCCACCCGCGTTCAGATCACCAAAAACCAAATTCTTAGGTTTTACATATTAGTATATTATTACATTGTAGTTTTTGTATTTTTTCTCAGAAATGAGATATTTTCCCGCGGTAAAAAGTATCCTATATGTTGACCCGGATAACCAGCTATCACCATACCAAATTTCATCACAATCCCTCCAGGGGTTTTTCTGTGATGCGGTAACAGACAGACAGACAAACAGACAGACAGAAAAAAAATCAAAAACCTTGGCCTCTGTATCGACAATTGTCTATTTCAATAAAAAAATTCAAAAAATATTTAATGTACAGATTTGGCTTAGTGACAATTTTATTATACGTATAGATGTGTACTTTATTATAAAAGCAGTTCCCAAAAAATATCAGACGTTCTTTCGTTTTAGTTTCAGTAACTAGATTAAGCTTAGTAGCTCAGTAGTAGTAAACAATAGGTGGAATATTTGTTAAAACACTTAAATTAACCAATATCGACATTATCTCAAGAGATATCGATTTTATCCGATAAAAGATGAACGAAATCAATTTCGTCAGTGTTCATGGGTGATTAGAGTGTTGTTTGATCTGGTGGAAGTAAGATGTGGGGGATCAGTTGTCTCTTACTTTTAACGCTCGGGGTAGTCCAGGGCAGGACAAGGTTAGACCCTCTAGTGGATACTCCGCAAGGTCTGATCAGAGGACTGAAGGTTGATGAAGGCGATTATTCCATGTTCCTTGGAATACCCTACGCCAAAGTTAATGAAAATAATCCTTTTGGAGTAAGTTTATTTGTTTTTAGCTGGATTTTATAAAAAATTTTGTTCGATTTGTAAATTTTAGTATAATGACTGATATAATATAGTTAAAAACAAAACGTTACGTTTTATAAAGAAAAATAAATTGCAATGACACGACGAGAAAAAACGCGCAGAATCAAGTGCTTTACTTTTTCTCTGAGAGTGAGGAAAACCCAGAAACTCTCTAGGACCCAGGAAACGAAACCAGGACCTAATGTTCTTTAGTCTACAGTGTTCAAGCTAGTTGTTAAATTCAGTGGTTACATCATTAAGGATTTCATTACAGTATATGTCCTTGACCAATCCACTTATTGATAATATATCTCAAGACTGCAATCGATAAAAACTTTTAAACAAAAAATAAAAACCGACTATCAGGCCCTAAAATGTAAAAAATAACTAAACTGAGGTTTTCATAGAATAGATACCTAATCAGATATTTTCTAAGTCAGTGCCGGCCGATGCAAAGCAAATCTAATACATGTCGATACGTAAAATACATATTTACGTATTAGATATTCATATCTTAAAATATTGTCGGCTGGCAGCAACTTCGAAAATATCTGAGTAGGGATCTATTCTAAATGAAAACCTTCGTTTAGTTATTTTTTACATTTTAGTGCCTGGCAGTCGGTTTTTATTTTTTGTTAAAAAGTTTTTATTTTTCCATTTTTAGTGTTGATGTAATAAGCAGGTAATTTGTAAGAAGAAAGCTTTTTAAAAACATATTCGATTGAACAATTTATTTAAAAAAAATATTTATTGTTGATTTTTTTAAAAACCGCTCTCCCGATTTCGATAAATTTTATATGGGACTACCTGGGAAGTATACCCTTTGAAACAAAAAAAAAATCCAAATCGGTTCGGGTGTCTTCGAGAAATCTGTGAACATACATAAAAAAAAAGATTCCGACGAATTGAGAACCTCCTCCTTTTTGGAATTGGAATCCGGTTAAAAAGATTACAAATTCTGTTTCTAAGTAAGCTTTTACTAAAATCATTTGCTTACCGAACATTTACCAAAAACGCAAGCTTTTATCTAGCCAATGAGTCGATGAATTTAAAGGTTTTGTTTGCAATAAGAGGAATCTACAGTTTTCTTAGAAAAATAAACTAATATAAAATAAATTAATACTATTTAGCTAGGGGCTAGGGATCATTATGGCGGCTAGGGGTTATTATGGATAAATATTGTCTGTCTTACTATTATGATACAAATCTCGTAATAATCATAATATAATTTTCTCATTTAGGATATAGTTATGTTAATCATATTAACGTGACTATTTGTCTTAATCTATTTAATATGCTTCATCTATAATCGAACTCTTTACCTCTATCATAAGTCATCACTACTTTGGGTCACTCTGTTTTGCTAATATCAAAAAAACCTTGCTACACCCAACTTGATCTTTAAAATATACGTTCATATTTTTTTATTTTAGGCATCATCTCCTCATCCTAAATTTGACAACATTTTTGAAGCCTACGACGATTCATCCGTTTGTCCACAAAAGGAACAATTCGATAATACTATTGTAGGAACATTGGATTGCTTAAATTTGAATGTGTTTGTTCCAAATAAGGCGAGCTCAAAGAACAAACTGCCCGTTTTGGTCTGGATTCATGGAGGTGGATTTAAGTCTGGGTCTGGAAATAGAAATTCGTATGGTCCCAATTACTTAATTAGACATGACGTCATACTCGTCACCCTAAACTACAGATTGGGACCTTATGGTTTTATGTGTCTCAACACACCAGATGTGCCTGGAAACCAGGGTTTGAAAGATCAGTTCCTGGGCTTGCGCTGGGTCAAGGATAATATTGCAGCGTTTGGAGGAGATGCTAACAAGATAACTATTATGGGTGAAAGTGCAGGCGCCATGTCCATAGACCTCCATTTAATTTCGAAACAGGAAAAATTATTCAATCAGGCCATACTGCAAAGTGGTAGCGTTTTCCACCCTACGCTTATTGAAGACGCGGATACTTCTAAGCCTTTGAAAATCGCCGAACGCTTAGGCTTCCACACCGACGATTTATCTCAGGCATTAGCTTTCTTAAAAAATACTGACGTGAAGTTAGTTACCGCAGCCTCAGAGGAGTTGGGTTTAACTTTTAACATTTGCGTTGAGAAAGAGTTCAAAAACATTGAAAGCATACTGTCAGACCATCCAATTAACATGGATTATCCTAATGCTAAACGCATACCTGTCTTATCTGGTTTTAACAGTCACGAAAAATTAGGTCTATTTGCAAGTAAAAATGCCGATTACTTCAAGAATCTGAAGATATTTAGCGAGTTGGACGCAGTATTTAACTACGACGAAGACTTCCAAGAAATGGAAGATTTGATGCGTCATTTCTACATTGGAGACGAAGATATAACCGACGCTGTACGTTGGAGTATAATGGATTTCAGTTCAGATTACATTTGCAACTTTCCCGTACAGAAGAGCATACAAAAGTACCTTGAAAATGGAGGTCAAGATGTGTATCAGTACATATTTGCATACAGCGGGAGGAGAAACTTTTTTATAAATAGTGATAATGTGACAGTAGGAGGTGCAGCTCATGGTGATGAACTTGGTTATTTATTTGATTCATCCTTTGACAAAGAGCAGGCATCTGAAACTGATCAACGAATCATTGATCAAATAACCACGCTTTGGACAAACTTCGTTAAGTACGGGTGAGTTGCAAAAACCTTATATTTGCATCTATAAATTACTTGTTATAAGAAATTGCGTGCGGGCAAATTAACTTTTGTAATTTTAAAACAGTGAATTTTTTGGCATTGCATATCGGACAGCAATCCTCAAAAATGAAATTAAAAAATATTGCTCAAAACTTAATGTTATTACTTTCTCTTTGTCACAAATTGGCAAAAATATTACATTTTATATAACGTTTACAGATAAACTTTGATAAACGAAACAATATTTTTCAGAGAGCCTACACCTGAAGTATCAGACTTGCTGCCCGTACAGTGGGTCCCTACGACCAAGGACATAAACAGCTACCTCTTAATAGATACTGAGCTGAAAATGGAAAAACGACCGTATAGTCGAAGACTGACATTTTGGGAGTTATTCTATAAAGCCAACGAGAACAAGTTAAAAGGAAAACGTAACGACTGAACAAGTCACTAAAAACCAAACTGATAAACAAAAACAAACACTTGTGTCTAAAGGTGTATAATAAACGAATAACAATTTATCATTTTTGATTCGATTTCGCAATATGTATAAGAGTGCACATAAATATAATATCTTCAGTTTATAGTGTAATTTTTTTAGGGTTTCATACCTGAAGGGTGCCAACGGGGTCCTATTACTAAGTCTCCGCTGGGTTTCCGTCTGTCTGTCAGCGCGCTGTATTTCATAAACTTAATACTGTAGAGAGTTAAAATTTCCAAAGTTGTGTATTTCTATTCTCATGTAATAACAAATTATAAAAAATCAAGATGGCGAATTTCAAAATAGGCGACAAGCAAATTTAAAATAAAACTCCGACTAAGCTGATATAAAGCACGCGTGTTCATACCTATTAAAAACAATATACAAAGGCGAAAAATATACATAGTATTATATCTTGTACGATGGTACGGAAGCGGAACCCTTCGTGTGTGAATCAGACTCGCATTTGACCGGTTATTATTTTATTGTATTCAACTTTAAATTTATTTTTACGTATACATTCGGATAATTTTATTTGGTTTGTTTTATTTACAGCCATCCGCATAAATCTGCTTCAATAAATTCTCTTAACAAATAATGCACATTGTCGTACTTGTATTTTCCCGCGGCTTGGTCCGCGTTCTACATTCTGATTATTCTGCGCGCGATAATTCTGACATCGAGTTTCAAATATTGGTAATTGTAACAATTTTCTGTGATTTTAAAACATCTACTAGTTAGTTGTTCTACTAAGGATATACGATAGTGTATAGTTGTATGTTTGCTAATCTTTCATGACGAAATTGCGGAGCGGATTTAGATGAATATCAGTGCTCAGAAAATGACTTGGAGTAAGAAATAGGCTAAATAGTCATGTAAGTAATAAATTTTCAGACTTTTTTTCAGGATATCGTGAAAATTTGAAATATATGTACATCATTTCTGGATGGTGTTACAACAAATGCTAACATTTTAAACATGTTGGTTTCATCAATAAACTTTTATATTTGATATCGCTTAAAATTGTAATATTTTATGGATTTTAGAAGATAAAGACGATTTGAATGAGTTTGTTTTTGTATTGATAATGCTAAAAACCAAATAAATATTACATACCAGTCTTTGTTGTCAATTCATTTATTTATAAACTAGTGTTCGCTCAATGGTTGAAATTCCACCATAATCATATTGAAAATATGAGAAAAACCTATATTATGAAGAGAATTTATCGATACATAAAATAAAATTCTGTGTCGAATGTGTACATTAAATATTTTTTTGGAAAATCTTATTAAAATAGTCATTATTATCGATACAGAAGCTGAATCTATAGTTTTTAGAATTTTTGTCTGCCTGTCTGTCTGTGACCACATAACAAAAAACCACTAGACACACTTTGATGGAATTTATTATGATAACAGCTGGTTATCCGGGTGAACATTTAAGATACTTTTTACCGCAGGAAAATATCACATCTCTGAGAAATCTATACATACCGGTAAAACGTACCGTACGTCATTTATATAAAAAAAACTTATAATTGTTAATAATATATGGGGCATTTCACGTGAAGCGGACAACGATAATAAAGTGAGGTTGTGAAAATTGTTCATACTCTGGTCAGTTATAGTTCTAGTGGACATGGATGTGCAAATACATTATTTTTTTCGTATGATGCTTTATTGCCGAGTTATGAGCTTTTAAAAATTTACGAAGTATGAAATCCGTACTTTTTGAATGCTTATTATTTCTATCAATCAATTTGTAAAAATATCTAAAAATATCGTTTCCAAAAGTTAAAAGGATGCAGTTTTAAATTTTTTTTTATTGAAATTGAAAAAAAATGCAAATACTTACTATAAAAAAAAAGAAATAAATTAATAGTAATCATATTTGTTAGCAGTTATATTTAATTCCTTAATATCATTTTACAAAAAAAAAATTAGTAGGTATAGTATGTTCTGAAGGCGAATAGACTTAACTAAAATAGTACTGGATGTGGCGCTCAGTGAGATGTGTAAGAACTTAATATGCTCTAAGTCCTAAACTATTGGCGATCACGTTATAATTTTTTTTGTGAAGAATTAAGATATTCAAAGCTTTAATTCAAACTTAAAATATTGAAAAAAATTTATGTCGAAGTTACTCAAACATCCATTTGAAATCTTCACTTCCGGTTGACTATACGTAAAAAGAAACAAATTTATAATTCCATAAAAAAAACTGCATCCTTTTAACTTTCAGAAACGATATTTTTTAGATATTTTTACAAATTGATTGATACAAATAATAAGCATTCAAAAAGTACGGATTTCATACTTCGTAAATTTTTAAAAGCTCATAACTCGGCAATAAAGCATCATGCGAAAAAAATAATGTATTTGCACATCCATGTCCACTAGAACTATAACTGACCAGAGTACGAACAATTTTCACAACCTCACTTTATTTTCGTTGTCCGCTTCACGTGAAATGACCCATATAATATCAGGATTTTCTTCTTGAAGCATAACACAATGTGATTCATCTAAAACAGAGTTTTATTTAAGTATTAAATACAGATAAATTTTACACAACAAATATCAAGTAATGAAATACTTTCTAATCTAAAACAGAGAATCGACAATTAAATGTTCATGCTTTACTATTCTTATTATAAAAACTTGAATCCTCTTTTGCACTTTTAAATTAAAGCAAATTCACAAACATAACTGAGTTATAAAGTAATTATTAAACAACATTTGTAATTTACCTATATATTATTATTCGATTCGAAAAAAACTACACATTTTTTACTTTCTCTTCACTGGTAGCTCCCTCTTATGGATGAACTGATACATACTCAAATGTCAATGTCAGTGTCAACCCAAAGCTTACATTGTATTAGTAGCTGTAATTAATTTTATAACTTAACTAGCGACTCATTCGTCCCTTGACCTAGAAACACAAATCTGTGCCACGGGAACCGTATATTTTTTCGGGATAATAGCCTATAAAGGCTTCCTTACAAAACAGGCTATCTAATGCAAAAGGAATTTTTCAAAGCGGATTAGTAGTTCCTGAGATTAGCGCATTCAAACAAACAAATTCTGTCTCTTTATAATATTAGTATTGAAGATTCTTATTTGTACGCTGTAATAATGTAAAGTACATAACTTTTTTATAACATTCTAAATGTTATTTTACCTTGTCATATAGTATCTTTTGATTGTCGTTATCACCTATAGTTAAGGTACTACTCTAATGGTATTGTTTTTTTGAATATGTTACAATGTGTGTAGTACGTATGTTAATTGGAAGTCACTCACTATTCGAGACGAGAGTTCATTTAATTGAGATAAACATTATTATATTTGGAAAAAAAAAACACATATATGTATGCTTAAACTGTTTCAAAACGATACTAACGAGGACCAAATCTCAGGCGATTTTTTTAAGTCGTAAGCAATTTACATAATATGTGTACGTTATTATAAAAGCAGTTACCAAAAAAATATCAGATGTTCTTTCGTTTACGAAAAATCTTTATTAACAGCAATTTTATCCTGAAATATCAAAACCTAAGTCTACGTTTTCATAATATATACCTTTATGTTTAGGAGATCAAACTTAGTAACAAGATTAAGCTTAGTAGCTCAGTAGTATTAAACAGTAGGTAGAATATTTGTTAAAACACTTAAATTAACCAATATCGACATTATCTTAAGAGATATCGGTTTTATCCGATAAGAGATGAACAAAATCAATTTCGTCAGAGTTCATGGATGGTTAGTGTTGTTTGATCTGGTGGAAGCAAGATGTGGGGAATCAGTTGTCTCTTACTTTTAACCCTCGGGTTAGTCCAGGGCAGGACAAGGTTAGACCCTCTGGTGGATACTCCGCAAGGTCTGATCAGAGGACAAAAGGCTGATGAAGGCGATTATTCCATGTTTCTTGGAATACCCTACGCCAAACTTGATGAAAATAATCCTTTTGGAGTAAGTTTATTTGTTCTTAACTGGATTTTATAACAATTTTTTTGTTCGATTTGTAAATTTTAGTACCATGAGTGATATAATATAGTCAAAAACAAAACGTTACGTTTTATAAAGAAAAATAAATTGCAATGATATACACAACAGAAAAAACGCGCAGAATCAAGTGCTTTACTTTTTATCCGAGAGTGAAGAAAACCCAGAAACTCTCTAGGACTCAGGAAGCGAACCCAGGACCTAATGATCTTCAGTCTAGTGTTCAAGCTAGTTGGTAAATTCAGCGGTTACATAATTAAGTGTTTCATTACAGTATATGTCCGTGACCAACCCACTTACTGATAATACATCTCAAGACAATCGATAAGAGATTACAAATTCTGTTTCCAAGTAAACTTTTACTAAAATCATTTGCTTACCGAACATTTACCGAAAATGCAAACTTTTATCTAGCCAATGTGTTTTGTAAATGTAAAATTTTTATCTAGTCGATGGATTTAAAGGTTTTGTTTGCAATAAAAGCAATCTACAGTTTTCTAAAAAAAAATATATAAAATAAATCGGTACTATTTAGCTAGGGGCTAGGGATAGGGGTCGATATGGCGGCTAGGGGTTATTATAGGTAAGTATTG
Organism: Brenthis ino; assembly: GCA_921882275.1. Classification (NCBI taxonomy): domain Eukaryota; kingdom Metazoa; phylum Arthropoda; class Insecta; order Lepidoptera; family Nymphalidae; genus Brenthis; species Brenthis ino. The sequence continues at coordinate 6,823,514 of OV170229.1, forward strand.
TCTGCCTTCCTATTATGATGAAAAACTTGTAATAATTTTAATTTACTTTTCTCATTTAGGATATAGTTATGTTAATCATATTAACGTAACTATTCGTGTTTATCTATTTAATATGCTTAATCTAGAATCGAACTCTTTACCTTTATCATCAGTCATCACTACTTTGGGTCACTCTGTTTTGCCAATATCAAAAAACCTTGCTACCCTCAACTTGAACTTTAAAATATACGTTCATATTTTTTTTATTTTAGGCATCATCTCCTCATCCTAAATTTGACAACGTTTTTGAAGCCTACGACGATTCAGCCATTTGTCCACAAAAGGAAAAATTCGGTAATACTATTGTAGGAACATTGGATTGCTTAAATTTGAACGTGTTTGTTCCAAATAAGGCGAGCTCAAAGAACAAACTGCCCGTTTTGGTCTGGATTCATGGAGGTGGATTTAAGTCTGGGTCTGGAAATAGAAATTCGTATGGTCCCAATTACTTAATTAGACATGACGTCATACTTGTCACCCTAAACTACAGATTGGGACCTTATGGTTTTATGTGTCTCAACACACCAGATGTGCCTGGAAACCAGGGTTTGAAAGATCAGTTCCTGGGCTTGCGCTGGGTCAAAGATAATATTGCAGCGTTTGGAGGAGATGCTAACAAGATAACTATTATGGGTGAAAGCGCAGGCGCCATGTCCATAGACTTCCATTTAATTTCGAAACGGGAAAAATTATTCAATCAGGCTATAATACAAAGCGGTAGCGTTTTCCACCCTACGGTAATTGAAGATGCGGATACTTCTAAGCCTTTGAAAATCGCTGAACGTTTAGGCTTCCAGACCGACGATTTATCTCAGGCATTAGCTTTCTTAAAAACTACTGACGTGAAGTTAGTTATCGCAGCCTCAGAGGAGTTGGGTTTATCTTTTTACATTTGCGTTGAGAAAGAGTTCGAAGACGTTGAAAGCATACTGTCAGACCATCCAATTAACATGGATTATCCTAATGCTAAACGCATACCTATCTTATCTGGTTTTAACAGTCACGAACAATTAGCTCAATTTGCAAATAAAAATGCCGATTACTTCAAGAATCTGAAGATATTTAGCGAGTTGAACGTAATATTTAACTACGACGAAGACTTCCAAGAAATGGAAGATTTGATGCGTCATTTCTACATTGGAGATGAAGATATAACCGACGCTGTACGTTGGAGCATAATAGATTTCAGCTCAGATTACGATTTCAACTACCCAATACAGAAGAGCATACAAAAGTACCTTGAAAATGGAGGTCAAGATGTGTATCAGTACTTATTTGCATACAGCGGGGAGAGGAATTATCTTAAGAACAGGGATAATGTGACAGTAGGAGGTGCGGCTCATGCTGATGAACTTGGTTATTTGTTTGATTTATCTTTTTACAAGGAGCAGCCATCTGAAGCTGATCAACGAATCATTGATCAAATAACCACGCTTTGGACAAACTTCGCTAAGTACGGGTGAGTAGCAAAAACCTTACATTTGCTTCTATACATTACTTGTTATGAGAAATTGCGTGAAAATTAACTTTTGTAATTTTAAAACAACATATTTTTAGGCATTGCATATCGGACAGCAATCCTCAAAAATGAAATTAAAAAATATTGCTCAAAACTTAATGTTATTACTTTCTCTTTGTCACAAATTGGCAAAAATATTACATTTTATATAACGTTTATCATACAGATAAACTTTGATAAACGAAACAATATTTTTCAGAGAGCCTACACCTGAAGTATCAGACTTGCTGCCCGTACAGTGGGTCCCTACCACCAAGGACATAAACAGCTACCTCTTAATAGATACTGAGCTGAAAATGGAAAAACGACCGTATAGTCGAAGACTGACATTTTGGGAGTTATTCTATAAAGCCAACGAGAACAAGATAAAAGGAAAACGTAACGACTGAAGAAGAATAAGCCACTAAAATCAAACTAATAAACAAAAATCACCTTGTGTGATAAAATAAACCCATAACATCTAAGGTAATAAACCCATAGCTAATAAATAAACCCATAACAATGTATCATTTTCGATTCGATTTTGCAATATAAGAGTGCATCTAAATGTAAACTTTTCAATTTATGGTGATACTTTTAGGCGTCCGTACTCGAAGAGTGCCACCGAGACCCTGTTACTAGGCTTAGTTCCGTCTGTTTGTCAGCGGACTGTATCTCATGAACCGTAATAGGTGAAGGGTTGAAAATTTCACAGCATGTACTTTTATAGTCGCCACAATAACAAAAAATAATAATAAAAAAAAACCAAGATAGCGAATTTTAAAAATGGCTGCCGTGCAAATTAAAAAAACTCCGATTAAGCTGATATTAAGCATGCGTGTTCAGTCCTATTAAGAATAATATACGAAAATGAAAAAAAAATACATAGTGCTATATCTTGTACGATGGGACCCTTCGTGTGCGAGTCCGACTCGCACTTGACTGGTTTTTATTTAATTTTATTGTATGCAACTCTAAAATTTTTAATATATACGATTCGGATAATTTTATTTTCTTTGTTTTATTTACAGCCATACGCATAAATCTGCTTCAATAAATTGTCTTCACTATTTGTGAATAGACAGTATCGTACTACTAGTGTCCCGCAGCTCCGTCCGCATAGTATATCTATATCGAAATAAATTAAATAAGTATTAACATATGTATGTTACTCCGATTTATAAGCTATATTACTGGAAAATTTCATCAAAATTACTTAAGTAGTTTTTGCGTAAGAATAATAAGCATACATCCTCACAAACTTTTACGTTTATATAATATTACCTGGGCTAACTAGCTTCGCTCAGCGTTAGTTGCACATAAATGTTTATTTTTCTTTGTAAAAGAAATTCAGAAAAGCCATCTACATATATGTACACATGTAGGTAAACGTAAAAAGCAAAATCTTATCTAAATACAAAATTTGATCCAAATCGTTAGAGCCGTTTTCGAGGATGTGATTATAAATATATATACTAGCAACCCTCGCTTCCCTTGTGGTGCGTCCCTAGGCACGGATAATTCCGTAATACATTGTTTATAAAAACTCTATTGGATTTTTTTATGAAACATAAATTCGGATCTTGAATATTTTTTAGAGTTTTCGATTTACCCAAATATTTCAATAATAAAACAAACCCTTTAAGTAGCCCTACAATAAATATCTACACTACTAGCAACCCTCGCTTCCCTTGTGGTGCGTCCCTAGGCACGGATAATTCCGTAATACATTGTTTATAAAAACTCTATTGGATTTTTTTATGAAACATAAATTCGGATCTTGAATATTTTTTAGAGTTTTCGATTTACCCAAATATTTCAATAATAAAACAAACCCTTTAAGTAGCCCTACAATAAATATCTACACTACTAGCAACCCTCGCTTCCCTTGTGGTGCGTCCCTAGGCACGGATAATTCCGTAATACATTGTTTATAAAAACTCTATTGGATTTTTTTATGAAACATAAATTCGGATCTTGAATATTTTTTAGAGTTTTCGATTTACCCAAATATTTCAATAATAAAACAAACCCTTTAAGTAGCCCTACAATAAATATCTACGGTCGCGTCGGTGGGCAACATGCCCAACCTCCTCGCCCTCGTCCGCCGCTGCCTCCGCTGTCGTCGTCGTTAACATTTTACTACGTTTCGCCAGTTCTTTTAATATTGTGATATATTCTAAGATACTCATTTAATTCAAATGGTGTAAAGCATTATTTTAGACCCAATTTGAGAACCATAAAAATGGTTATTGTCAACCTTAATGTCATCTATACATGTTATAAAATTCTAACTGAGTCAAATCTGTACATTAAATATTTTTTGGAAAATCTTATTGAAATAGGCATCATTATCGATACAGAGGCCGAATCTATGGTTTTTAGAATTTTTGTCTGTCTGTCTGTTACCGCATCACAGAAAAACTACTGGACGGATTTTGATAAAATTGGGTATGGTCATAGCTGATTATCTGGGTCAACATATAGGATACTTTTTACCGCGGAAAAATATCTCATTTCTGAAAAAAAAATACAAAAACTGTAATGTAAAAGTACACATACTAATATGTAAAACATAAGAATTTGGGTTTTGGTCATCTGAACGCGGGCGGATCCGCGGGCAGTGCTAGTATGTCATATAAACTATCGCCGACTTTTTTGTAGTAATTTTTATGTTTTTCAATTTATTAGAACATTTCGTGGTTCTGCCTACAATAGGTAACGCGGCGCGCGCCAGTAAAGCTCCCAGTCGCCATGATTTTTTTCGAAATCTTCATCAATCATCGTCTTAATGAATTACGAGTATACACTTAAACCTTCCTCATGAAACACCCCGTCCATTGGTAAGAACCGTAGGAAAATATGTCCGTTAGTTTTTGAGTTTTTCTCGTTCAGACCGACAGACAGACGCGGTGGGGGAACTTTGTTTTATAATATGTTTTATACAAATATTGCTCGTTTAATAGTATATTATATTATTATTAGAATGTAAACAAAGTAGCGCCCCAACTCGTCCAACTAGATATGGACAAATCATCATTTATTTTAGTTTTTCCATTGTCACTTAACTATGTATATAACAACACTTAATAAAAATAACAAAATATTTTTAGACACTAAAAAGTAACAAATAACTTCATTTGAAGGTTACAGCAAAGAACAGAGAATGTCACAATTTTTGTTATATTTCTGTTTTGTACTGGTAACTAATCTATGTCTATGGTGCTTGCATTACAAACCACTGGCTTTTACAAATACTAAAAAGGTGTCGTTAAAAATACGTTATTATCTATGCCCAAAGCGAAAAGTACTGGGAATATTCATAACATATCGATAAACAAACAGGATTGTCCAAAAATCAACATATTAAAAACTTACTTTACACTTTGATCTCAATAAAAATATCATAACTTCTAAACTTAAAATTGCTTTTTTCTCATATTCTATTCAGTACCTGGACCACCGAGCTTTGCTCGGAGTTTTTGGTACAAAGTACAATATTCTTTAAAAAAACTAAGAACTTGAATAAATACAAAAAAAAGAACAAAAATAAATTACACCTTAGAATCCGACCGGGATTCGAACCCGGACACCTATAATTGTTAATCATGCGCCTTGGCCGCTTGACCATGATGCTTACGATCTAACTTGTGAAATTATCGACCACATAATTTTGCGTGGAATGTGAAAGAAAACTGCATGAAAATTCGAAAACACGCGTTTTCCCAGATATAAGACTAATCTAGATCGATTTATCGCTCCCTAAGCCCCCTGCATACTAAATTTCATGAAAATCATTGGAGCCGTTTCCGAGATTCACATTATATAGATACATATATATATATATATATATATATATATATATATATATATATATATAATTCTTGTATATATATATATATACAAGAATTGCACGTTTAAATACATTAGAGATTAAGGCATTCTCTGTTCTTTGCCTGTACACTTCATTTACTACAGATATCTAATCGGACATTTTTCTGTGGAATAAAAAAAAAGAAAAACCCTCAGTAAACTTTTACTAAACAACTAAAACCTTATTAGCATTCATCGTATGCCGAATCCTGTATTTAAAAAAAAACTGATATATTCAAGACATTGAACTATGCACTATGACTTAATTGAAAATAAGCAAACGAATATAATAGAAACTATCATTAAGAAAATAAGGTTGAAATTAGATTATGGAACGTTTAAAACTGTAGAGGTCGTTTTTTGTCTATGTCATGGACGAGTATTGAATTTTATTATCTTTATTTACTACAAGCATTGCCCGCGGTTCCGCCCGCGTTCAGAAGACCAAAAACCAAATTCTTAGGTTGTACATATTAGTAAACACTTACAATGCAGTTTTTGTATTTTTTCTCAGAAATGAGATATTTTCTCGTGGTAAGAAGTATCCTATATGTTAACCCGAATAACCAGCTATCACCATGCCAAATTTCATCAAAATCTGTCCAGTGGTTTTCCCGTGATGCGATAACAGAAAAATACAAAAACTGCAATGTAAGAGTATACTAATATGTAATAAGAATTTGGTTTTTGGTCATCGGAACGCGGGCGGAGCCGCGGGCAGTGCTAGTCATAAATATTACGTGTTTTTTGTCACAATGGCAATGAAAGTGAGTCTGCAATTTATTGACACCATTTCAAGACGGACGGGTATACATATATATAATACTTATTGTGAACGCGGATTTACGCGTATGACTCAATTTAACTTGGAAATAAAACTCGGGGACAAATCACGACGTTTTGATTCAGCGTAAGACCAGTGGTAATCATGTTAGAAATGATTCGCATATGAGAATATCAGAGGTGCGAGACCCGGGATTTGATCCCGTTTCACTCGGTTTCCCAAGGGAGCGCGTTACCACTGGGCTACCATTGCCTTTATTTGCGGGATATCATTAATCTATAAAGGTAAACAAAGTTGAAATGACTATTTGTAATGTCAATATAACAGCTTTTTACTAAATCCGTATGTACATACGATACTTAATAGAAAAAAAAATATCTGTATGTCTATTTATTCGGGCTAATCTTAGAAACTGTTTGACCAATTTTGAAGAGATTTTAACAGCAGATAGCCGATGCTATAAGGAGTAACTTAGACTACCTTTATTTTAGAGAAACCGGTGAAATTGAGAACAAAACCCGCCTACCAAGGGACGCGAGCAAAGCGAGACTAATGCCCGATTTCACCAACGTCACCTAAATTTAAGGGATCCCCTAAGCATGGTTAGGGGGCTGTTAGGGGTCAGTTTCTGTTTCACCGACAGTTAGGGGTCACCTAAATGTTAAAAGGCCCCCTAAATTTAGGTGCTCGAAATACGGGCTTAAAGACGATCGTAAAACGAAATTTAATTTAGGGGCTAGTTTAGGGGAATTTTAAGCTAGGGATCCTATACGTAGGTGGTAGCTTATGGGTTGTTGGTGAAATCGGGCATAAGTCGTTAGCTTATGTATAGATGTAACAATTAAAAACAAACGCGCTTGTAAAAGTCTAGTTTTTTGCATTTTTCGCGGTTTTATTTTATTTTGGGTTGAAAAACCTTAGTCTCTTCCGAGAACGTGTTTGCTGTAAAGTATTCTATACATAAAGAAAAAAAAATGGAAAAAGTACTGCAAAAAATCTAAAAACCATTATATTAGTTTTATATTGTTACGTTTTAACGTTTAGTATAGATTTCTCAGAGATGAGATATTTTCCCGCAGTAAAAAATATCCTATATGTTGACCCGGATAATCAGCTATCATTATACTAAATTTCATCAAAATCTGTTCAGTAGTTTTTTCGAGATGCGGTCACAGATAGATAGACAAAAATTCTAAAAACTGTAGATTTGGTCTCTGTATTGATAATAATGACTATTTCAATAATATTTTCCAAAAAATATTTAACGTAGGTACAGATCCATCTTCCCCCCCAACGTGCGTTCACCTTGTCGTGGTGGGGGGGCTCAGTAGTGCCCGGCAACCCAACCGGGCGCGAAGCCAAAAAACGCACAGGGAGGTGGCCCACTTCGGTGGGCGGTGGGAGGTGGCCCTCTTCGGAGGGCAATGTACCATGCGGGTTGCTCCTGGTACTTCTCTGATAGCAGAGTGGACTGTGGAGCAACCCCGTGGTTGTTGTGGTCTGCTTCGGCAGACCTGCCGTCGGGGCGTCGTAGTTGAATGCGTAAGCGATCCTGCGACGTCCCAGTAAGACGGGGGAAGGTTTTGTTGGGTTTTAGTGGGTAGTACTGGCTTTGCCGGTGAGTCCCACACCTCGTGCGTAAATGCATTTCCCAACGTTAAAAAAAAAAGGTACAGATCCATTTTAGAATTTTATTATATGTAGGTATAGATGTTTAATATTCGCGTAAATCTTACAAAGTAATAATAATTTATCAAAATATAGCGTTTTATTTTGGAAAACATTGTCAAAATCGAAAATCGATGCCAGTACGTCGGTACTTCCCAAAAAATCTTTCTACGTATTGGGAGTTGACACAAAAAATTCGGTCAACGCATTGCACATTCGATTTCATAACTTTGAGGTCAGATCGCCATCGCAATTATATATTATTGATTTGTCATGATGAGCTTTTAAAACAACTGTACAATCATTTTAAGTCAAACTATCTTTTAGAATCTTTTCGTCGCTAATCTTTCTTGAGATTTGCGCGAATATATACAATATTATAAATACTAATATTATAAATGTCAAAGTGTGTTTGTTTGTTTGTCCTTCTTTCACGTCGAAAAGGGGTGACCGGATTGGCGTAATTTTTTGTGTGGAGATAGTTGGAGGGCTGGAGAGTGACATAGGCTACTTTGTACCGCGGCAGATAATCTTATTTCCACGGGAAAACACATTATAATACAACCCAAAAAAATATGTATGCTCTCTCTCTTAATTCTCCTTTAAAAATCCGATGAAGCGATACTTATACACGACAGGTGAGAGTTAAGGCGCAGGACTGACGCGACACGTGCTCTGTCACGGCATGGGGTGAAACACAGCCAACTTCCCAATTCCGGGCTGTTACTGAGAATATGTTAACAGAAAAGCTCAGTAATCAATCTTGGCTCGACCCGGGACTCGATGCCAGTACCTCCGAATGTAGCACATGCTAGCAACTAGGCCATCGAAGCACTTGAGGTTATGTATTCTATATACGAGTAATCTGTAAAGTCAAATCTCGTACATCTACACATATTAAATACTATATTAAAAATGTAACTTATCGCTGTCTGTACATGGAAGATATTTGAGAAAAAACTATTCTTTGACTTTATTACCGCAATAGAACCTAAAATAACGAATTTTAGATTTTTTTTGTTTGTATGTGCATTTGTGCGCGCTAATCTCAGAAACAGCTTAACCGGTTTGGATGCGGTTTTCACTAATGTATCGTGGTAAGCTTCACTTAACATTTAGTACATATTTGTTTTATTTAAATCGGTTTATAAATAAAAAAACGTTATGGCAATATAAAATTCTACCCAGGGACGAACGCGAGCGAAGCGGGGGTGAGTCGCTAGTTAACAATATTTAACATAATCAATTTCGACGAAAACTCTTTTTACGACCTTAAAACGGTTAATTTATAATCAAATATTACCTTATAAGAGCATTGCCTGTAAATAACTTGTTTCATTGCAGATGGTACTTGCAGCATATTTTAGAGTTAAAAGTATGCATCGTATATCATATTTACTAAATCCATACATAATATTATAAATGTGAGAGTAACTCTGTCTGTCTATGTGTTACGTTTTCACGCCTTTAAACAGCTGAACCACTTAAGATGAATTTTGGTTTAAAGATGGATGGGACCTTGGAGAAGGACATAGGATATTTTTTGTCGCAAAAATGAAACTTGAAGGGATGAAATAGGGTTGAAAGTTTCCCGCCCCCCCAACGTGCGTTCACCTTGTCGTGGTGGGGGGGCTCAGTAGTGCCCGGCAATCCAACCGGGCGCGAAGCTAAGAAACGCACAGGGAGGTTGCCCACTTCGGTGGGCGGTGGGAGGTGGCCCTCTTTGGGGGGCGGTGTACCATGCGGGTTGCTCCTGGTACTTCTCTGATAGCAGAGTGGACTGTGGAGCAACCCCATGGTTGTGGTGGTCTGCTTCGGCAGACCTACCGTCGGGGCGTCGTAGTTGAATGCGCAAGCGATCCTGCGACGCCCCATTAAGACGGGGGAAGGTTTTGTTGGGTTTTAGTGGGTAGTACTGGCTGTATTACGCCAATGAGTCCCACGCGTCGTGCGTAAATGCATTTCCCAACGTTAAAAAAAAAGGGATTGAAAGTTTGTATTATGAACAAACCATTTCTCAAGTTAAGGGCATAAAAAAATCATTATATCCTATAATTTTGGTAAGGGTTTAAAAGTACTTACCTACCTATGTGTAATATGTCGCCGCCAACTAGCTTAATCAGCCGTCTAGCCTTTTCATTGAATGGCGGCGTTAAAGTAGGGGTCTAAACGACATCCCGGCATTTAATTTAACAGCTAGGCTAATAATAATAATACTTTCTTAGATATAATTTGTGGCGAAACACTAAAATAGTTTTTATATGTTGTTTCGTTTCGCCCGTTTAAAAAAGAAGAAAAAGTTAAGTTGACATTCGTCATGTAAAATTATATATTACTTTTTACTGATATAAAACTGATGTAAATATCTCTATTGGAGTTGGTTTTAATTTCTCCCATATTCCAAAAATTTACATTTTAAATAAAATAATAATATAATAATTGACATTTTAAATAAAACTATCTTTTCGGATTTTTTCCGCGAATTTATTTTGAATTTTGGTTCCCGACGTCTCGAATGCTTTACAGCAATCATGGTCACGGGAGAGACTGACGTGTTAGATGTCTCTAAGGTATTACGAGTATATAGTTGTTATATAAAAGGCTAGGCCGCTAATAAAAAGGCTGATTTAACTAGTTGGCTGCTATCTATTCCATACTAACCGTTAAAACGTGCCTATAATTCATAAATAGGCTATAATTTTTAAAGATATAATGGTACATTTATGAGAATGAGGTTATCTAGATGTAAAGATGTATGGATGTTTGTTACTCTTTCACCCCAAAAACTACTGAATAGATTTTAATGAAACATTACAATAATATAGCTCATACATCAGAATAACACATAGACTACTTTTTATCCCGGTAACATGTACGGTTCCCGGGGGATAGGATTATTTTAGTTTTTCGTAACAAATTTAATTCGTAATAAAACTACGCGAAACCGCGAGAAAACGCTAGTAGTTAATAAATATTTCCAAAGGTCGTACTAGATGCCTTGTATAGTACTAGAGCCCATAACATCGAACAAATTACATATTTAGTTCCTCCTATATACTCATACGATTCTAAGAACATTTTTTTTTTACTTGACGGAAGTTTCTTTAAAAGTTTTTATTGATACAGACCGCAGGTTTTACTTTACTGGTAGTGAATATTAGTTGTTGGCGGTAGGTTATATTAACTTTATATTGGTCTAAATCTGTCGCATGATTTTACCCTAACGCGTCAAAAGAAGTATAACTTCACAAATGAATAAAAAAATACCAAAATGTACGTACGTACACTAAATATGTAACCTATTTTTTGTTTCATGCAATACACAAAAGTATAACATCAAAACAGACGTGAGAAAATTTCGCACAATTAAAATAAATATATATTTTTTTTCATTTGTGACTTATTTTTTCTAAATAGCTTAAAAAAAAACTCACTTGACATGAGAAATCGAGCAATCGACTTACAATTTAATTAAAATATTTCAATGACGTTCTGGCGTAATAATAGTAGAATTTACTTCTTCACCGGAGGTTGCGGATTCAAGTACCACTCTAATGTGTATGTTAACCCTATAAATTTGTTGAGGTTGCATAAATTTGCTGCATTTGCAATCCAAATTTTTAAACGTCCCACTGCTGGGGGGTGAGATTCCCTTCGATAAGAGGGATCAGACCATCAGAACCACCAAGCTGGCAAAGTGCGTGGCGGACCTCACATGTATTCTAATAACTTGCTAGGTTCTTCCAGAAATGCAGGTTTACTCACGATGTTTTCCTTCACAGTAAGACAAGTGGTAATAATGTTGGAAATGATTCGTAAATGTAAATATCAGACCCGGGATTTGAACCCGCTCCACTCGGTTTTCCAAGCGAGCGTGTTACAACTGGGCTACCAAGGCCTCTGTCTACTAAATTTCATCCAAATCCATCCAGTCGTTCCAGTGTAACGAAGTAACAAACGAACAAACATATACAAATATTCGCATTTGTAATAACGTAGCCATTATATGTATGACCCTGCATTCAATATGTATATGACCTAGTTACGATTCCATTTGATGAGATATTTAAATTTACATTTTATTTGTCGAAAAATCATTTTAAAGCGAAAAATATTTAGTGTGGGTGATATTGCTTGCAGTGTTCACTGTAGTTATATATATGTACATATAATAAAATTCTGAGTCGAATCTGTACATTAAATATTTTATGAAAAATCTTATTGAAATAATCATTATTATCGATACAGAGGCCGAACCTACAGTTTTTAGAATGATTGTCTGTCTGTCTGTGACCGCATCACGAGAAAACCATTGAACAGATTTTGATGAAATTTGGTATGATGATAGCTGGTTATCCGGGTCAACATATAGGATACTTTTTGCTGCGGGAAAATATCTCATCTCTGAGAAATATATACTAAACGTTAAAACGTAACTAGGGACGAACCCGAGCGGAGCGAAAGTGAGTCGCTAGTCTATATATATCGTCCATGAACTTATGATATAGCCTAATTAGCATTTTTGCACAAAACTTCATTTTAATGCCACCATTTGGCAAATCAACATAATACTAACTGCATTTAACTATGATTTCATAAAAAGACGTAAATAACAATCAACTAATTAGTTTTACCAAAATTTTCCATTTTTTTTAAATTAATTATTATGAATTATGTTTCTTCTGTAAAATTAGATAGAAAATCTCAGAAGTTCACGGACGATATATTTATTAATAGCGGTTCACCCTCACTTCGCTAGGGTTTGTCTCCGAAGAAAAAACAAACCTATCCCACGGAAACCATACGTTTTTACGGGATAAAAAGTAGCCTACGTGTTATTCTGACGTATGAGGTATATTATTGTAAAGTTTCATTAAAACCCATTCAGTAGTTTTTGCATGAAAAAGTAACAAACATACATACATCTATACATCCAGACATACTCACACATTTTGCATTTATAATATTAGTATGGATATTCACTTTAAGTTAGGCACAAATATCCCTAGCACAATATATACTTTTTTAATAATATCTTCGTTTTAATATAAGTATATGTTAGTTTTTAAAGTATATATATTATGGGCCTCTGTTTACATATTTAAGATCTTTTAGTAAATATTGCCTGAAATAAATGATTAAATTTAAATAAAAATTAAATTGAATTTAATAATATAAGTGGCAAGCGAACCGGTAGGCGGTTACGGGACATCTGGGGTTCGTGGCGCGATACAATTGCTATATAGCTAGATAAAATTGCATCAGCACTTTCACTGCCACTACAAATATTTAAAAATAAAAATCTTTAATAAATAATAATAATTAATAGTAAATATGTTGCGACTTTAACACACAGCACCATCTAGTTCCATGGTAAGCTACGAGGACTGTGTTATGGATACCAGATAGTTGATACACTACACATATATAACTTGAAATACATACTTGTTATAAATATAAACACCCATGACTGGAGTACACACATTTGTGCTCATCACACAAATAAATGCCCCAGCGGGACTCGAACCCGCGACCGCTGGCACAGCAAGTAGGGTCACTACAAACTGAGCCAAACGTGTCGTGTTTGTTTGTTCCATACCCTTGAGATTATAATAAGCCATTTTTTTGTAGAAAAGAAAATTTTAAAAAGAAGTTACATGAATTACTATTTAACTAAAAAACTACATCAACTTGAAAATCACTTAAAAATATATTTTTTTGTTAACCTATCCATTAAATAAAATTTCATGAAAATCGGTTTCACACTTATCGAACATATTGCCAAAAAAATACAATTTTAATTAGGCACCTATTTTTGAACTCGGTAAAAATTATTTGATAGAGTTTAGAGTTCTTAAAATAATACCTTGACTCGATGTAACATTTAAGATGCTTAAATTCCGAAAACATAATTAAAACAAGTCATAATATAGAAAGTAACTTATTAAAAAAAACTACTAATTTTAACCTATATAAGTATCTCTAGTAAACATAATAAGATACTTAATCGCATCCCAAAAGGAGGTTCCCGTGGGATAGCTGTTTTTTTTAATTTTCAGACAAAATGGCGTCAAGTTATTAGTGTATAATTTAAAATTCCACCGAACGAGCAACTCGAGGATAAGGTATATATAGGATGAGCGCGCTTCACTTGCACAGTCACATCCACAGCTACACAATGGTAAGTGTTTTAAAAAAATACATATATTATTTAAAAAAAAAACAATATTTATTTTGTCATTTAAAAAAAAATATAGTTAACATTATAATAATTCCAAATAAATCCTTTTTTGTCTATAATTAAAAATATTTTTTAATATTTAATTTTGTATAGAAAAATATATATTTTTTTTAAATTAAATAATACAGTTATAGTTTTAATCAAAGCCCTATGTTTAATAAGCTTTTAGAGCATATTTCTGTTTTTATATTACTAGCGAACGTCCCTAGGTCTGAAAACGATCATAATTCATTATGTTTCAACGTTTTTGAAATTCTTTAGTCAATTATATATAGGTAGGTCTGTATGTATCCTACCTCAAAAATTACTTTATAAAATGCAAAAGTTTTCTTCAAATAGGACACGCAATTCCAAAGATTCCCGTACAGACAAATAAACACAAAATCTTTATATACTGCTAGCGCTCACACTAGCTTCTCTCGGGTTCGCCCTTAGAAAAACAAAAACAAATCTATCCCTCGGAAACCGTGTATTTTACCGTGATAAAAGCCTATGTGTTATTCCAGACTGTAATCTATCTCTATACAAAATTTCATCCAAATCCACAAACTTTCACATTTATAATATTAGTATAAACTATAAAATTATAAAATACGAGTTTTATAATTTTATAGTTTATGAGATTAAAACTATAAAATACGAGTATATGCTATCTAACATTACAATAGAGCTTGTTACGAATAACGAAATTATATATAAATAATCTACGCGAGCGCAGCCGCGGGCAAAAGCTACTCGATAAACGTCAACTCACTGCCGTCCCTCTCCATACAAACTGTCACTATGCCGAAGCTCACACTCCTCGGTACTACTTAAAAAATTAAAAAAAAAAACATTATTTTCACGTATTTAATATATCGAAGATTTGATTTATCATGAAAAACTCAGTTATTTTTAGCACGATTATCCCATGGCTTTCACTTGTCATATTTTGGTTTCGATGTTCAGCTAAGGCGAGAATTTCTCAGAAACAAAAAAGTTAAGTAGTTGATTTTACAGCAATTATAATAACTGATCTATACTAATATTATAAAGAGGTAAAGTTTGTGAGTTTGTGACGTTGTAGGGGGTAATCTCTGGATCTACTGAACCGATTTAGATGAAATTAGGTAAGAAGATAGTTTGAGACCCTGGGAAGGACATAGAATAGTTTTTATCCCGGAAATCATCCCTTAAGGGGGTGAAAATGGGGACGAAAGTATGTATTGGGAAGCAAGCTAGGGACGAACCCAAACGAAGCGAGGGTGATTCGTGAGTCGCTAGTAGAATATATTAAAGTGCTGCGTGCGTTCATACATTTATGTATTAAAAAGTATGTCGTTCTCGAAAAAAATTGTGACATTATTTTCAGTAATAAAAAATCGTCTTTTATCATATATTTCTTAGATTTACGCGAACATTTAACAACTATACTAATATTATAAAGAGGTAAAGTTTGTGAGTTTGTGACGTTGTAGGGGGTAATCTCTGGATCTACTGAACCGATTTAGATGAAATTTGGTAAGAAGATAGTATGAGACCCTGGGAAGGACATAGGATACCCCCATTATTATCCCGGAATCCCTTAAGGGGGTGAAAATGGGGATGAAAGCTTGTATGGGGAATCAACCTAGGGACGAACCCGAGCGAAGCGAGGGTGAGTCGCTAGTTTCAAATAAAATTATATTTTCGGGTTATTTCGTGGATTTATTTAGATTTTTGGTGAGAGACTTTTCTCCCATGACCATGATTTTGATTGCTGTAAAGCATTCGAAACGTCGGGAACCAAATCCAAAATAAATCCGCGAAAAATTCCGAAATATCTGTTCTATCTAAAAAGTTTTCTATCTTAAGTGGCACAAAAATATTTTTTTTTACTCTAACTAACAACATTATTATTATAAAAACGGCATGTTTATCCATAATTTTGCTCGTAAAATTGTACATCACATTAATAATCATTAAAAATGTTGTGTATTCAAATTGGCCACCCATCAATTTTCCGACCAATATTGACGTAATCTTAAAAATACACATACATACAATATTTGAAACAAACATACAAACATACATATTATTAAATATTTATCATTACGTTCTTAACTGCGCCATTAACCGAAGGTCGAATGCCATCTTTGACATTTAACTTTAAATCAACGTCAATTCATAAGCGACAAGCGATTTTTATATCCTTTAAATCAATATATATATTTCTTTAATAGTATTTATAAAGAATATAGATAACATAATTATAATAATTTATAAATACTATAAATAAAACAATTTTTTTTATTTTTTTTCGCGAATTTATTTTGATTTTTGGTTCCCGACGTTTCCAATGCTTTACAGCAATCATGGTCTCGGGAGAGCCAGATAGTTTTGTTTAAAATGTCAAATATTCGTGTATTTCTAAGAAAGTATTATACTTACGTATGTATTAGTTTTGTTCATGGTTATTTTAAAGTATTTTAAAGATTCTAAAATTTCTTCAACTTAAAACATTATTTTACTATTTGTAAATAAAATTATAAGTTATTTATATGGATATTTTGGAATTTACAATATCAGTATTCGATTTACCTTATTAGTTTTAGCCCGCGGCTTTGCTCGAGTGCATTGCACATTATAAAAACAATATTCAAAGCAGCTATCCCAATTATTCAATTACATTTTAAATAAATCAAGTTATTCTGTATTTTGTTTCCCTGTTTTATTTAAATATTTTATTTCCCATCAAAATCAAAATAAAATCGCTGAAAAATATTTTCAGCGATTTTACAGATTTTTTCAGGTTTTACTTTAAAACATTATATTTCATTCAAACGTCAATCAACGTCATTCATACTTACAAGCTTCTAGTATCAAATCGCTCCCGCTTATAGTAGGCGCCGTACAAAGTTCATACATTTCGTAAATCTTGTCTGCCAGCAGAGAAGGTCAAGTTGTGTAATTGATGGATGTTAGGTAATAACGGTCAGAGTTCGATGGATGCAGATGGTTTTTTTTAGTTAACGAGGTACAGGAGTTCGAATCCTGCTGTATTTTATTTGATCGACATGTATTTAGTAAATCTTCTGATAATTTTTCCACTTTTAATGTTTGTAATGTCATCTTAGATAGCCTATACCTTCTTTAATAAATAGGCAATCGATCGATTCACTTAAAATGTCACATATTCGGGTAAATCTTAGAAAAAACCCCAATTATCCAAAACCTAAGACCCATGCCCAATTAATTACAATTATTTCATCTTCCCAGAAACTCCTCATCATCACAATCTTAGTGGCCTACGCTGCAGCGGACGTGTCCCACATCGTGGGCAAGTCTGGTGAGGCGCAAGCCAAGATCCTGAAGCAGGAGTTGGATATTGGACACGAGGGTCAATATCAGTGGTCCTATGACACCGAGAACGGTATCTCTGCCAATGAACAGGGAGCTCTTAAGAATGTGCCTGGTGTAAGTATGTTTAGAGTTTATCAAAATATTTTTTTACGTATTTTGTTTAACTTAAATTGTTCTTTTGCTTTGATCCCGGTCCATCTTAGTGAGATTTCGATCTTAGAAGCATCAGCTGAGATACTAGCTTTTGCCATAAGAAAGATTTTACGTTGTTTGTTTGTTACCGTTAATAATCGTATTACTTTCTACCGTTTTTATGGCATTATAATATGGCATAATAATATGTTAATTTTATTTATTTGAGAAGAAGTGATGGGAAGAATTTATAAAAACACTCCCTTTTATTCTTAAAAATTCTCAAACTTTGAGCTTATCTCTTGCAGTAGAGAAAGATAGCGAAAGTTTAATAAGAAAAGTTTAGTAAGTCAACGCACGTCATATAGAACGCAATAAAATATATTTTTAAACGGACCTTTCCAAAAAAGGGAGGATGTATGTTTGTTGTCTGTTTGTTACGCGATATCTTCACCAATAATTTATAACTCATTTTCAAGGCTTCTTATTTATTTATTTATTGGATTGGTTATACCAAGACTCCTAAAGGCCCAATAAATTATTTTTTAAGTCTTATATTCGTTTTTAGTTTAAAACAAAAAATATTTTTTATGTCCAGGCTGAAACACCATCTCAAGTAGCTCAAGGTCAAGCAAGATGGACCGCCCCAAATGGTGAAGTCATCGAGTTCCAATACACAGCTGACGAAAACGGTTACCGTGCTGAGGTAAAGACTTTACATTAAATCTGTAACCTCTACTTTTGGATAGGCCCACCCCCAGCAGTGGGATGTTAAAAGAGCTAAATTATTATTTTTTTGGATTATTAATAAAGGGAATTGAACATTTTTCTTTGGAAGTTGACATTAGCAAACCGCCACCATTTTAATTTTGTTTCAAAATACGGGTTGAAACAGGCATGAACGAACATCAAATATTTGAAAAACTTTCAAATATCTCAGTAACATGATTTTAAGATCATTATGTCGCTGATAATTTTATATTTATTTAAGTATTTTGTATTGAAATACACTAATTTCATAATGCGCCGCAAATTTAGAAAAAAATAAAACAGGCGGAATGTTGGCATGTCACAAAATTCTATCCCTTTTACATCTGTCTGTTAATCTTATCTTAAAAGAAGCAGATTTCTTGAAAACTATAGAAAATAATTTTTTCTAACAGAATATATTTTTAAATTTTTGCATATTTTTTTTAAAATGGTAGTTTAAACCATTGAAATATTACCAGATCGCTAGTTTCTAATTTTTTTATGATTGCTATTAAATAACAACCGTTATCCAATCGATATCGAATCGATTAGATTCGTGATATTAAAACAAGTTATATTCTATCAAATAATATCCCTAACCCTTTACTATCTACAGACATTGAAGAAAATAACAAATTGCACACTCGGTTTTTTATTTCATTACAAACTAATATTTTTGTTATCTTTTTTGCTACCAATACCTCGATAATGAGCATATAAGAGTTTCAAAAATGTAACCAACAAGAGTAATTTTGATTACCAAAGTAATTATTAATACCATAAATAATATTTATTACTTGTGGTAATAATCATTATTTATAGTGTATGTAACATTTTACTTCACTGCCTCGGTGGTGTAGTGGCTAGCATGTACGGCTGCACACCCGGAGGTCCTGGGTTCGAGTCTCGGGTCGGGCCAAGTTTAGTTATTGAGTCTTTCTGTATAGGAAGTCTCGTAACAGCCCGGAGTTGGGAAGTTGGCGGTGTTTCACCCCCGTGCCTTGGAGAGCACGTAAAGCCGTCGGTCCTGCGCCTTAACTCTCACTGGTCTATTCGAGTGGTCGTCCCACCGGAGTATGAGAGTGACAGGAATAGAGAGTGCACGTTGTGTCTGCGCGTACACTTGTGCACTATAATATCTCCTGCGCAGTTGGCTAGTCTCAATGAGATTGGCCGCCATAGCCGTAATCGGCTAGGAGGGAACATCATCAACATTTTACTTAAAAATATAATTATTTGTTTCAGGGTGCTCATATTCCCACTCCCCATCCTGTCCCAGAAGCTATCCTCCGAGCACTCGATTACATCAGGACTCATCCACCAAAAGAAAACTAAGAAAAAGACACCCCTATATAACGATATGACAGATATCATAGGAAAAAATGTATGGACAATACATTTATGTATGAAAAATACATTAATATATTGGTCATTTGTATGACATACAAAAAAAAACTTTTTCCTCATCCGTCATATCGATTAAAAATACTCATACTTGTAAAACGACTAGAAGTTAGGAATTAAAAGATATTTTTTAATTAGTGATTTCTATGAAATCAACTGCCATTTTTGTACCTTGTGATGACGAAATAAACAATAATTTAAGAAATTACAAATGTTATTTTTTTTACTATCCTACTTTTGTTAAAGTTTTTTTTTAATTTAATCCTTCGATTATGACTTTGCAGTTTATTTTGCTTAAATATCACATCGATTAAAAAACTACTAGATACACAATCCCATGCAAAAGTTCTCTTAAACTGTCTGTCACCAATTGTGTTTAGGTAATTGTTCTAATTGAAGAAAATATACAACAATGTAAATTGAACCTTAAATGTAATGCTTAAAGTTGTTTTCACAAAAAAAAAATACAAGCGCGCTCAAATGTTCAAATGAGCGCTCATTCGATGAGGACATTTTTTGTCGCTGATTGTGTATACAGTTTCTTTTTGATCGATGAAATATCAAAGAAATTAATAACTTAAAAGTTAAAATCATTTTAAGAAAACATATGTCAAATCCGGATGACAATAAAAATAATTCAGTGCAACCTCTCTGATCTGCTGATGGAGTCAGGTGGTAGTGGATCTTCAATGGCTAACACCTTCGAGTGTATGGGATCCCATAGTTTTCTTAAGCTTTTTTCGCAACATTTTTCATACTCAAAAAAAAAACGTGTGTATGTACTTATGTACGCATGTAAGAAGTTATACTTCTTTGGTGTAACAGAACAAAAATAGCTAAAGATTTCATCCCGTATGTCACAACTTTCTGTTTGTAAAAGGAACGCGGCTAACTTCATCATGTCGCTTTTTGGTTGTCGGTGTGCGCGCGCATTGTAAAAATTTTACTGTCATAATTTTTTCCAAACGTGCCCAAAGAGTATAACTTCAAAAACAAAACAACAGAAACAATAAGAAACACTCACCCTGATCTCGTAACACTGTCACAGCCTCCAGGACCCGCTTGGTGTATATACAGGGCTCGTAGTTGTCCATCTCTTGAGTCACAACCGAGCACACCCTGTATAATCGTCACGTGTATTAGTCAAGTGCGAGTCGGATATGACATATAATAATAAAATTAATATACACATAATAAAGAGAAAAAAAATATATTTTTCGTATGCTTGTTTGTAATGGATAAACTACAAATCCGGCGAACCCATTTAGATGATATTTGGTGTCAGGACAGTTTGAGATTGTGAGAAAGGACATAGGATAATTTTTATCCCGGAAATCATCCCTTAAAGGAGCGAAAAGGGGGATGAAATTTTGTATGAAGAATCAATCATTTCTCAAGTAAGGAATATAAAACTCATCACACCTATGTATATACTAATATATACATTATATAGTCTATCTATTCCATACTAACCGTTACAACGTACCCACTTATAGAGTAGGGACGAACCCGAGCGAACCAAAAAAGAGTCGCTAGTCTTCTATAAAAGTGAAATTTTGTTTCAATTCTTATTCCTTCACTCAAAAACGGCTGCAGATTTAGTTCACAGACTATGAGCTGGAGTAATTTTTAGGTACGTACGGACGCACCCAAGCGAAGCTAGGGTACGTCGCTTTATAATATTTTACCTGGAAGCTCTGCCCCTTATGGCACCAGCAGTCCTCTCCAGGGAGTCAGGATCTCCCTCCTGCAGAGCCACCACGCACTTGTTCACGTCTTCTAGGATATGGTTCTCTGTGGGAAAGAAAACGTTTCATAATTGCAATTTTAGCATTTTTAATACTGAGAAAGTTGTCGATGGTGATGCCGTTTTAGAACACCTCCTTAGAACGAGCGCGGGCCGCGTTCTTGCTACTATCATGATGATGGTACTTCTTAGACCGGTCCTTCCCATCAGACCTGCAATCCGAGCCGGTGGTAGATTCCTCGCGGACTTACATACTGACATTTAATTTAGTCAGTTTTACATTATAAATTTAAATTAAATGTCAGTGTAGTCAGTTCGTTAGAGCCGGCGAGAAATTCAACAGTCGCTCTTTTAAAATAATAATCGTGTACAATATTGTAATATAATAATTATCCATTGACATCTACGAAATATTCGGTGAATGTTCCGCTCCGTGACGGAGGCGGGCAAGGAGGGGCACTGACCGCTGACGGCGAGGAAGTCGTCGATGGTGGTGATGTCGTCGACGGCGTCGGTGAGCAGGCGCACGGCGGCCTCCCAGGCGCGCGCGAAGGCCGACGCGTTCTCCTGCGCCACGCGCGAGCGCACGCGCGCCGCCAGCACGCGCGCCGCGTTGATCACCTGCGGGCGGACGGACATACACACGTACACATCTCATACACATCTGTCGCGTGGTGGAAGTCGCATCGAAATCGGATGAGTAGTTACGGAGATATGCGCGGACAAGTAAATTTCCAGTTGTCATATAAAAGTAAGTATGACAGTCCGGTTTCATCTCGAGCGGCTCATTTGATGCTATATCTAGACGCCGAATCGTTAGACGTTCGAATGGATAAGTGGACTATCCTAATACTAGGAATCGAACCCGGGACTTTTCGATCTACTGCGTAAGCACTAGCCTCTAGAGTCTAACCGTGTGTGAGTGTGTATGCTTGCTCGTATGTGTGCTTGTGCGTCAGCGTGCATGTGCGTATGTGTACGTGCGTGTGCATGTGCGTCAATGCGTGCATGTGAGTGTGTGTGCGTGTGTGTATGTATATGTTTATATTTAAAGCCAGTAACCAACCTGAGGACACAAAGCCTCGATCTGCCCCGCGGCGTGACGCACCATCTTCACGCCGTCCTCGTTGTTGGACATCGAGCACACGAGGTTTGCTACCTGAGCGAGAATGTAAATATAATATATAATATATTTCAGATAAAGTCCCTAAATAAAATGGAGATAAAAAAACACCTGGTCAGTCATGGTAATTTATAGTGTAAATACAGATTGTTGTTGTAAACTTACGCTTAAAATAAATCTTTGTATTTCAGAGCAACACATATGTTTATTTTTGCTGGTTCCTAATAACCCCTAATTACTACTTATAACCTTATAAATATTTTAAATAAAACTATCTTTTCGGATTATTTCCAGAATTTATTTTGATTTTTGGTTCCCGACGTTTCGAATGCTTTACAGCAGTCTCTCCCGTCACTTCGAAACGTCGGGAACCAAAAATCAAAATAAATCCGCGTAATAATCCGAAAATATAGTTTTATATTTAAAATGTCAAAATTTCTCGTAAATCTAAGAAAACTTCAAAAAATTCAAAAAATCGTAAGCTAAAAAGGTATCAAGGAGGTTAAAGTTAATTTAAAAAGAAAACATTCCACTTCTGCGATTCTGGCGATATATACATAAATTGTAATTTAATTAATGAATTCAAAAATAACTCACCTCAACAAGTTTGTTTGCATGTTCAGTGAACACCACAGCATATTCTTCTACTTCCTTCTCATTGCCACTGCGAGCTGCTTCTAGAAGAACCAGCAGAGGAACGTTTGTCTCCAGGAAACTGTCAAATTAAAGAAATTTTTTTTTTTTTTTTAATTGTATTAGATTTGTATGAATATTCTCTTTTAATTTCGTTTAAGATCACAGGTTTGATTCTTGTATGGTATTGTGTTATGTATGGATCATAAATAAATAAATTCTAAGCATAGTAGAAATAAAAAAAAATGGTAGAAAATTATTAAATATGGTAGAAAAATTGTACAATGGTAGAAAATAGTATAAAACGATAGAAAGACGTATAGATAGTATAAATAGATGAAGAAGGACCTGTCGGAGACGTGGTCCACGACGGCCTTGCGCAGCTGGCGGCGCAGGTCGCGCGTCTTGCGGCACATCTGCTCCAGCGCGCGCTCCAGCGCCTCGGACTGCTCCGCGCGCCCCGCCTGCGCAACACACCGGGTTCGATCTAACTCATTTTAACTCTAAATAAACCCACCAAATTATCAAGTCTAATCCGCGCAATTCTAAGAGAGCACTATTTATGCGAATATTTGAAAATTTTCAAATAAAACTAATCTTCCGCGGAGATATTTAGATTTTTTGGTTACCGACGTTTCGAATGCTTAATAGCAACCATGGTCGCGGGAGAGACTAAAAGTTTAGACGTCTCAAGGTGCATTACATAGTTACATTAATATTTAAAACATTCAAAACGTCAGGAACCAAAAATCAATATAAATCCGCGAATAAATCGGAATAATTGTTTTATTCAAAACTAGCGACTTACCCTCGTTTCGCTCGGGTTCGTCCCTCGGTTTTGTCCCCATACAAACTTTCACCCCTACTTTCACCCTCTTAATGTATGATTTTCGGGATAAAACTATCCTACGTCGTTCTCAGGGTCTCAAACTATCTTCTTACAAAATTTCATCTATATCGGTTCAGTGGTTTCAAAGAATATTCAGTAAAAACAAACAAACCAAAAAACAAATCTTTCCTCTTTATAATATTATATTTGAAATATAAAAAAGGCCATACATTGCTCATATACTCGTGCAGCAAATCTTGCAGCGCTTGCCGCACGGCGTTACACTCCGCCACTATGCGCTCGCGTCGCTCGTCCCTGGGGAAAACAAGTTTATTTATTTATTTATTAGGCAAGCCAACACAACATACAATGTGACATATAATTAAAACCACAAAAATTTTAAAAATTGTAAAAAAAAATACATTGTACACTACACTTACAGGCTCGATATGATAATAAAAAAGGCATTCTGCTTTTATCACCCCAAACCCAAATAAAAACAATCAAATAGTAAAAAACAGTGCAAAATAAAAAAATACCAATATATATAATAAAACTCCTAATGACAACTACTTATGACAACGATTACATATAAAAACTCTATACATATAAATTATATATATATATTAAAAATGCTATGAGAGTTTGTAATCAACTGAACTGATTTATTTCAAATACAATAAATATAATATATATATATATATATATATATATATATATATATATATAGTCATCATCGAGTTGTTCCATACAATCGTTCATTATAAGTTAAGTGTTTACAATAAAGGACATTAGATGGCGTTAGCAGTAATAAATAATGGTATTTTGTTAAACTTATTTAACAATATATGTATAGAGAAAAAATTAATAACGACTAAAAATGCAAGTGGCATATCATCATATATATAAAGTTACAATATACATACACACAGAAGCATACAAACAAGCAGATAAAAGATATAAAAATTGCAGTTTTTTTTTCAGAAAATACATCTATATAGATAAACTTATATAACAAAACCTTATCTAGATACAAAATTTGATCCAAATCGTTAGAGCCGTTTCCGAGATACATGAAATAAATAATGATTTTATATATATACTAGCGACTCACCCTCGCTTAGCTCGGGTTCATCCCTAGGTATGTTTTGACGGTTAGTATGAAATACAAATCTTCGAAATTCTCGGCTTTTCTGTACTACAATATGCATGTATTATACATATAAACCTTCCTCTTAAATCATTCTATCTATTAAAAAAACCGCATCAAAATCCGTTGCGGTTTTAAAGATGTAAGCATACATAGGGACGAACAGACAGCGGGAAGCGACTTTAACACTATGTAGTGATAGTGATATGTATATACAAGAAGTGTTTATTTAAAATTATAAGGAACTAACCGACTGCGGGAGATACTATAAGTGCAGTGTGCGAGGGAGAGAGTGCATGTTGTGTATATATCTCTCTTTCACTCTCACACTTTGGTGGGACGATACTTTGACATTTTCGGTAAAATTGAAAGATCACGACGGTGAAACATTACCCACTTTCCCAATTCCGGGCTGTTCCTAATAATTCGCGTAACGCGGATCACACAAATATCTTAACAGAAAATGTCAGTAATCAAACATGGTCCGACCCGGGAGTCGAACCCACGTGCTCACCTGGTGCAGGAGCTGTCGGCCATGAGCGCGGCGCCCGAGATGATGCTCTCGAGGCGCTCCTCCAGCGACGGCCGCGTGCGCAGCTCCGAGTACGCCAGCGGCTCCATCACCATGCGCTCCTGCAGACACACGTGTGGCCAACGACATACATACATTTATGCTATTACTTCTCAAAGTGGTCCACGGATGACTCGACGGGGGCCTACGGGGGACTGAATCTTTATATTTTTTTGTCGAGTTTTGGGAATATGGTAGAAATGTAGTTGCTGGGGGTCCACAGGAATCAAAAAATTCTAAATTTTCAAAGTGATCTATAAGAAAAAAAAGTCCGAGGACCTCTTTCTATACTAATATTATAAAGAGGCAAAATTTGTGAGTCTGTGATGTTATAATATAAGTATGGACTATTTAAAAAAAATATCTTTTATGAAATCAGTAAAAAATTTATGCAAATAATAAATAAATATGTTGGTGTTGGTACATTAACACGCAGCCCCATCTAGTTGCATGGTAAGCTACGAGGCTTGTGTTATGAATACCAGATTGTTGATATGCTACACATATATAACTTTATATACATAAAAAGTAGCGGACCCGACAGACGTTGTCCTGTCTACACGTCTTTAATTTGAAAATATCAAACTTTTTTTAATAATTTTTTTGATGAAAATTATTATTCAAATTGTGAATCTAAACCATTCCCAGATCCCCTTGAACACACACAAAAAATTTCATCAAAATCGGTCCAGTCGTTTGAGAGAAGTTCAGTGACATACACACTCACAGAAGAATTATATATATAAAGATATAAATAAACATCCATGACTGGAGTACAATCATCCATGCTCAGTACACAAATGAATGCCCCCAGCGGAACTTGAAGCCGCGACCGCTGGCACAGTAAGTAGTCTTACTACTAAGTGTGCCAAATATGTTGTCAAAATAATAATAAATTTATGCCATTCAAGTAAATAAAAAAAAACTTACATCAAAATCATCCAAGGCCTGAGCCAATTCTCCAGGACCCTCTACCGGCACTCTGTTTGTACCTGGAAATAAATATATATATATATATATATATATATATATATATATATATATATATATATATATATATATATATTTGGAAATATCTGTATCAATAAAAAGCATCTTCCACAACTCCGACACAACCCCAGAATCTATATAGGACATGGAACCCCCAAAACTTGTGTCCCCTCACCGGAATTGGGCGGCAGCGGGCGGCCCTGCGCCACGGCGGAGATGGTGTCGACGGCGGAGCACACGGCGCGCAGGACGAAGTCCCGGTTGGCCTTCGCGGCCGCCAGCTCCGGGTGACGGACGTACACCTGGTCACATATATTAGTACTGTTATATATGCACTGTTTGTACGTGTATCAGTACGTCTTAATATACAGATTGGTAGATTAAGACATAACATCACACATTCTGCGGGACTCACAGGTTAGAGAAACCAGTACTACCCACTAAAACCCGACAGAACCTCCTCCGTCTTAACTGGTTGCTTACGCACTCAACCACGATGCCCCGACAACTGAAGCACACAATACAACTCCGGAGTTGCTACCACTGTCCTCTCTGCCATCAGAGAAGTACCAGGAGCACCCCGTCTGACACACTGCCCATCGAAGTGTACCACCTTCCTATATATATCTTGGCTTAGCGCTCATGAGCATTCCCTTTCAGCTCCTATCTCCTGGCTAGTACTAAGAGATTCCAAGAGAACTGCTGACCTTGGATGCAGTCAACAGCATAGTGGAATGCTTCTTCAGCACAGCCCTGGCCGCAGCCAGCTCATCCTTCATCCTGGGCTCCTTCAGCTCCTTCTGCCTCCGTGCCGCCTGCGCCGCCAGCTCGTTGGCGGAGCGTCCGAACTGACGGGCAGACTCCAGGAGCTCGGACTGGGACGAGGCAGACTTGAGCTTGTCTAGGTCGTTTTCAACCTGGAAGGAGGGGAGAAGGGGGGTTTAAGAATAAATTAATCAAAATTATAGGATATAATTATTTTTTTGTCCTTTATTGGCTAAATGATTTGTTCCCAATACAAATTATAGACCCCTATTTCACCACTTTCATTTTTCATTTTTGCGACAAAATATCATAAGTTCTTTTTTTATGGTTCAGGCATGAAAAAGTAACAGACAGAGTTACTTTCGCATTTATCATATTAGTATTAATTTTGGTATAAATGTTTTCGAAACCTTTATTTTAATTTCCCTTATCGCCTTAAAAGAAACAGTATTGATTTTTATTATCTTAAAATTATCGATCAAAAAAGTACTAGATACACAATGCCATGCAAAAGTTCTCTTGAAACTTTAACCAATTATTCTAGTTTAAATAAATATACAACAATGTAAATTGAACCCTAAATGCAATGCTTAGAGTTGTTTTCACAAAAAAAAAATTAAAAGCGCACTCAAATGTTCAAATGAGCGCTGATTCGGTGAGGACATTTTATGTCGCTGATTGTGTATCTGGTACTTTTCTGATTGATGCTTAAAATGCATAATTCTGTAAAATCAACCTATCCACTATGTAGCTAGAAATGAACACATCATATTTATTTTCATCATCTTGCGATCAGTCTTTCACATTCATGAAAGCAAAGAACTAAACCAACCAACCAAAGAAAAGAATTAAACCGGATTTTTTTTATGTATATGAATCTGTACACGCCCAAGAAGTAAAACTTTTGAAGTTTATCGGTACTATTTAATTAATAATTCAATTTATGTTTTAAATAATTAGGATTCGTAAGATACTAAAAATAACGCATATTAGGAATATTACAATCATATATTTTATATTTATAGAATATCATTTAAGAAAAGCATATAATATTACTATTTAACATTTGTCAGACAATAACAACGGTTACCATGGGAACAAACGTACGTACACTTTTTCGTAACGCATTCACCAGCTCACCCCCTAAGTCAAGCGTGCGTAAAGAAGTTTTACTTCAAAAATGTCTACACATATACAATAATCGTCAACACTCACAGTCCTCAAGTTGGACAGCAGCAGGTGAACATCCACCATGTCCGCCAGGATGAGCAGCCGCGTGACGGCGGACAGCAGGCTGCGCGCCGCGCGCACCATGCTCGAGCGCACCGACGACGCGCACGGCTCCTCCGAGAACTCCCGGGCCGCCAGGCTCATGGCTGCACCTGCCCGGATTTAATTAAAAATATATATATAAGTCTTTAGCCCATTACTGCATCTGGTCAGTTCACTTCGAAGGCCAATTCACTTAAGTAAACAAATGACGTAATCTACTTTAAAAGTCGACTACACAAATCTCATGCAAATCTGTCAAGCTATTACATCATAAAAGAGTAACAAACATACACACATACTAATTGAAAATTGTAAAAATATTTTTTACTAGCGACTCACCCTCGCTTCACTCGAGTTCGTCCCTAGGTACTTTTTTTTTTGCGCGGAACTCTAATTCTTTTACTGAAATAAAAGTAGCCTATGTTACTCCTTATAACATCAACTACCTGCCAGTGAAAGCGCCGTTAAAATCGGCCCAGTCGTTTCGGAAATTAGCCAGAATAGAGAGACAAAAATTTTAAAAATTGTGTTTTCCTTATAAATAACGTATATTATTCCATATGCATTTAGTAAAAAGCTGTTATTTTGACATAACAAACAGACATTTCAATTTTATTTATCTGTATAGTTTGATATAATAAAAATTGTTGTATATATAGAAAGACCAGACTAAATATTTTGATAAAAAAAATTATTTTATTTTTTTATGATTCGGCATTAAAAAATACATACAACCTAAATTTTCACTACGGACGAACTCGAGTGCAGGGAGGGTGAGTCGCTGGTAACTTAAAAAAATTGTCTATATAATATAATAATTATACTGCAACAACTCACCTGCCTTCCTAACCTCCTCCACAGCTGCCAGCATCTCCTGGGTTATCTCCGGATTCTCATAAGCAATGGTCTGTCCTCGCTCAATGAATATCTCGGTAGCCCTCTCCACTGTAGCCACTAGGGCACTGGCCCTTTTAGATTTGCCCGCTGCAAATAATAAACTATGTTATAAATAAATAAATGTTGAGACATTTATTTCCCCAGTGGGACTGAAACACGCGACCGTTGGCACTGTGAGTATGGTTACTACAAATTGAGCCAAACGTGTAGTCATAAATTCTATCATAATAAATTTAAACTACATACGTCTCTTCTTCTTAGCTGCTTTATCCTTGCTATTCACAAGGGTAGTCACTTGGAGGACCAAGGGCTCCAGTGTCCTCTCTACTGACATGGTCCTGATTTCTAAGTTCTTGGGGTCCCACTTGAGGGTCAACTGGCCGGTGGTACCATAGGGATCCGTCATGGTTGCCATAGCTGAAGAAATATAAATAATAAGAAAATTATAGTTGATATAAAAGATATGCCAAATACTTGTGTTTACATATAATTTGTTTTTAAAAACAAATCATTTATGTATACCTTTGTATAACAGAATGAAGGAAACAATAAATAATTTCTTTACAGACAAGAAGACAGCACCCCACCCATCAACTTATATGTCATACACATTATAATATGTAAATAGCAACACTCGTATCACTTTTAGCAACTTAAACTGCATTTCCAAATCAATAATAATTTTTTATAGTCCTCTAGCCATTTAAAGTTTATATTTATATTGTTTCACTATTGAATATTATGCTATAATATGTATCCATCTATATATGAGAGCATTGAGCACCTCTCATTAGTTGTGTCAAACTTCCTTTCAAAGTACCCTGTCCTCTTAATTTTCAATGTTTGTTGATGGTTGTGTTTAGTCCCCTATGTAGATTCTTGTGTAAATATGTTAAATTTAATAAAATTAAACTTTAGAATTATACCTCTCTAAGTTGAACTACTAACATGTTATATTTATTTAATTTTTTATGTAGTTTTTTCTATTTTTAGGTGAACTTTAAAATCCTTCTATTTAATACTGTTAATCCAGTCTTTAATCAGGGCGAATCTCGAACGTGACTCTTCCATTCAACGTGACACCTCCATTCAATGTGACATTGTTAAAATAATTTGTGCTCGACTGAACTATCATCCCTTCGTACTTTGAGAGTAAAAGGAATAAAGTGCATGTTGTGTTTGCACTATAATATCTCTTGTGCATCAATAGCATAGAAGAACATTATTACAATTCAATTCTTTGCTTTAGTGGCTTCCAGGAGTACCAATTGGGCATAATTTACTTCTCCAATGTCACATACAATGGAGAAAACATGTTATATTAAGAATAACTGGTAAAAAAGAGAAAAAACATCACTAGATCTCATTACATATTGAATCTGAGTGATTTGTGACATTAATAATTTGGCAAACCAAACCAAGAATATGTTTTTGAGAGTTTTTAATATTATTTTTTCCATATACATATTTAGCTATGGTTTCCCTTATATATTGCTAGTAAGGAGAATCACAGATGGATAGGTTATTTTGTATTAAGTCATTGTATTCATTGCTGTATTTTTATTATTTCAATAATAAATCGAAACAGCCAGACAATCTACAATATTTACAATGATTTGGTAGCAATGACAAAATATCTTATACCTTGCTACGATAGCTTTGTGAAAGTACTTATGAGTCATTCCATGAATCAATAGAACGATGGGGACCCCATAGTTAGATTAAAAGATGGTATTTTTTACCAAAATGGTGGTTTTTAATTGTTTTCGTGCCCAAAAACGTTTAGTTTTGCACAAATAAACAATCGCAACGAAAAAAATATAACACGACTAACTCATAAACTAACAATTTCCATACAAATCCTTTCAATAAGCTGTCATTCTTAATTTGGTTGAATAAAATATTGACATCTAAAGCTTATGAATTTACCTTGAGTTTTGGAGATTTCTCTATATAATTACACTTAAACAATAATGCACTAAACAAATTACACTATTATACACTTAAATTCACACAAGTTGTTAGAAAATATCGCAAATAATACGAGAAAAACAGCAAAAACAGGTGAACAATCACGTAGGCGTGTCAAAAACAATATCACTAGGTCAGGGTTGCTACATTTAAATTTTAAAATAATTAAATTTAACACAGGTAATGTTGCCAGTTATAATATGCTATTTATTTCGATTTTATTAACAACGTAAAAAAAAACATAAGAACTACTGAAAGCGTAAGGTATTATTATTACGCTATTATTCTACGATTGCGGGTTGAATTTCATTTATTTTAATTATTTGAGTGGTCCCTACATATATTAATTAAAGAAAGCTTTATTTTAACATGTGTAACATACACATTACACACTATTATTGAATATCTACGTGCACCTCTTTATTGAAGTCGGCCTACTGTAAAAAGGGCCAGTACAAAAATATTAATATATAATTCCACGTAAATAAATAATTCCATATTTTTTTACATAAATTACTTACCTACATAAAATAGCGCTTTCCACTCTACTTCAGTAACGGTTGATCGTATTTAATATATTACAAGACAAAATTTAAAAATGATTTTCTGCTCGTTAACTTTTTTAATCATTTCAAAATTTTACTTGCAAATGAAACAAAATATAAAAAAAACATTCAATATTTTCATTTTTACCAAGAAATTAAAAAAAGTTGTAAAAATAAAATATAAAACCTCAAACGTTACGTTTCCTTGGGCCTTCCCCATCACACAGTCACGTTGGCATGGATACCCATTACGGTTCAAATAACATGCATTTTAAAACATATTTAGGTAGGTAAAAAAATAATAGCTAAGTTTATAGCTTCAGGCCCCGGCGAGATTCGAACTCACGATCTCCTGTTTACTAGACAGGCGCTTTAACCAACTAAGCCACGGCGCCGATATCATATATTTCAAATATTAGGTTTTGTTTTTGATCCATTTTAAATTGCTGAAACTAAATAAAACTATATTTTCGTGTTTTTCAAGGGTTTATTTTAGTTATTCGTTCGTGACGTTTCACTCTAACGTTTGTATCTAAAAATGTTTTATAGTAAATATGATCACGGGAAAGATTGAAGTTTTTGATGTCTCATAAATACGAGAAAAGAAAAATATTTATTATTCTTTATTTACCTAAAAAGGAAATTTTCGCGTTTTAAGAAGGTATATAGATAAAATTAACAACATGGGCGCTACATTTCGTTTTCGTAATAGTAACAGCCTAACATGCACATCACCTGAAGATAATATAAAATAAAATACTTTATATATCTATATCATGAATAATCTCAGGAACTACTGTACAGATTTTGACAATATTATGTTCCTACCTCAAAGTTTTTCCTTTTTTTAGAACGCAGTTTACATTGTCAGTTCTATTTGGTTTTGGCAATTTAATTTATTCAGTTAATATTATTTAAATATCCCTAACTGAAGATGTAAATATACCAAAAACCACAAATAAACAATCAAAATTTTATTTAAGTTTTATAACATATTTTTAACTTAAATTAAACGCGTCCTCTAAATCCTTAAAAACATCATTATACGCTTCAGTGGTGGCATTTGTTGTTGTTGAGAGGAGAAATGTTAAATCTTCTTTCATTTTCTTGTCTATCTCTTTTTGCCTCTCAGTATTTACTAAATTCTTTATCTGTGAGTTTTTAATAAATTTATTCACATCAAATTCAGTTGTAGAATATTTAGCTGTAGAATTGTTCGAAGCACTTGTTTCAAGTGCCTTTTGAGACGAAACTTCTGAGATTGCTTTGAAGTTAGCAGATTTGTTAAAATCTTCTTTTTCTTTCTTTGTTGTAGTAAAATGTGTATTTGTTTTATTATTAACGTTATTTTTGGTATTTTGTAATGATTTTATTAATTTAACAGTCGCTTTATTAGTATTTCTAAAAGGTAAATATGCCCGCCGGTGCAGGTACATACTATTTGTAGATATTCTGCCATTGGATAGTTTATCCACTGTGTTAATAGCTGTTGTTGAAGCTTTATTTTCTATTCTATTAATAATATCATTAGTTGTACTCTTCATTAGATTGGTAGGGATTTTTCCAGATGTTTTTGTTTTATTCACGCTGTACAAACTTCCGAAGTATTCAAAAGATTCTACAGAGCTTTCCATCTTTGTTGTTCTTTTTCTTGAAATTATGTCAGAAATTCCTGATTTCGTTTTGTGATTTATTTTATTTCTGTAAAAATATATTTAAATGTGAAAACAACTTAAATGTAGTTTGTTACAGAGTATCTGTTTGATTAAAAAAAAACTACCCTATATTAGATGACTCGAGAGCCATTTTTATAACAAAATATACGTACTATGTATTCGGAGTTTTTGGCGGTTTTTTTTTTTCAACAAAATTATACAATAATTATGAAGAAAACAAAATTGACACAGAATACACCATCTGTGTTCATGACCATGTTTGCTGCTAAAACCGCAAAATAAGCCGAAAAAATAATTTCAATCAAAATCACGGATAAATGCTTAAATCTAAGAAATAATTTATATTTGTATTATCTTAAAAGTACCTAAAGGATTCTGATTTATTAACAACTTTAGGGTTATCTCCAAACAATTCCATACTATCTTTCTTCGCAGATTCGGAGCTGAGGTTAGCAAATATATCACTTAAATCGACATTCTCTATCTCTTCATTAGAAAGAGAAATATGATGACTTTCTGTAGATTTCGTTGATGTTTTACTTTTTTTAACTGAAAAACCTGATCTTAATTTGCGTTTCCTTTGACTCACTTCAATACTACTTGGATATAGAGTTATATGAGTCAACTTCTTAAAGGAGTTAGTTCTCTTCTTTTGTTTTAACTTTATAGTATTTACATCTTCTTTCTCTTCTTCTTCACTGGAACTTACTTTATCTTTTTCTTTTAATAATTGGTATTTATTAGTTTTAGTTATTTTATTTCTTTTAGTTACCGCTTCATCATTAAGCAATGCATTATCTTTAAGCCAAGATTGCAACATTTGTTTTTTATTTTTCCTTAAACTGGTATATTTATCTAAAATATCACGGGTGATAGTTGTAACAATCCGCTTCAATTCATCGTTAGATCGCTTCGAACTTCTCCGGAACAAATCTATTTTATTTAAATAATTTAAAAAGCTGCTATGATAATCATTTTTGTAATCATTATTCGTGAAATTAAGAGAGTAATCACGCTTTCTATTTCTTTTATCTGTGTGCGCTTTTTTTAAGAATTCGTCTATATTACTGCGCATTTTTTTGGGATCTCTGCCAAAGTCATCTAGCTTATGATTTATAAACCTTTTCAGATTTTCTTCAAATGAATTCTCAGCGTCAAAAGATTCTATTTCATCACGTATAGTTCTAAAAATGTATCTTAATTCATTATCTCTCAAAGATTTTACAATTTGAAGAGACTTTTTAAGAAAGTCTGTAAAAGTAGGCGGATCTTTATGTCTTTTTAAAGCTTTCTTCTCAGGTTCACTTGATAATATACCATTAATTTTATCTAGAATATTTCGGACATTCTGAAGGAAATATATATCGTTGGTTTTATCAAATTCTAACACGGTATGTAATTCGACATTAACGCTCTGAGGTCTAGCAGCTCCAACATTCACTGTAAATCAAATGTTATACTTATTTAGATTATTTGCAGTGAGTACTTTAATTTAGGTTATATAATATAATTGTGCTGACTTTTTTTGTAGGTCTAAGGTTTGTTAAGGATTTACTTCCTTTTTTACACATTATAATTTCATATAGTTCAATGATCTTATTTTACCGACCAATCTCCTTCGTGTCGTCTCCGTTCTACGTAACATTGGCGAAGTAATCTGTGCTCAACTGGCACGCTTTGAAGCCATTAACAAGAGAATTGAATTGAAAAACAGCTATACCTATAGAGGCCTATATGACTTAATCTTGCAATTGACATTACCATGACTTTGTGTAAGACATCTTCTAATTGTGAATATTATCTATTTATTCTATTACATTTTATTTCATACACGTATCTATTGATTCTAATAGCGTGGGCTCATAGACAAATATTTTTCGCCTTACAGTTATTCCAACATCTCATTGTACTCAGCCCTTTTTACATCCCACAGCTGGGGGTGGGCCTCCCTTCAATACGAGGGGGATCAGGCCACAGTCCACCACGCCAGACAAGTGCGGGCGGACTGAGCATATCTGCAGACAACTTGCTAGGTTCTCCAAGACATGCAGGTTTCCTCACAATGTTTTCCTTCACCGTAAGACAAGTGGTAATCATATTGGAAATGATTTGCATATCAAAATATTAGAGGTGCGAGATCCGGGGTTTGAACCTGCTCCACTTGGTTTCTCAAGCGAGCTTACCACTGAGCTACTACTGCTATATAAAACCTCATTATTAATATATAAAAATATCACAAAAGAATATAAAAATCGTACCAAATAACGCAATAGGCAATACGATGAATGGTAACATTTTTAAAACTAAACTAATGGTTTCTCATAGTTTTATCCGAGTTAAATTATTTTATACTGTAATATTTCAACGTAATACTTTTTTAAAACTAGTCATGTACCTTAGCTATGCTCGAATACGACTCTAGTTGCCTAAAAGTAGCCTGTAGATAATTTCATCCAAATCTGTCCAGCCGTTTGAGTGTGAAGGTAAAACAAACAAACAAACATACATACACACATACAAACTTTCTAAAAGTTAAAAAAGGTTCATAGCCCTGCTGAGTTTCCCAGTTGTCATAGTTTGTCAGGACTGAAGCATTTTTTCAAGTTTTTTTTTTGTTGGTAGAGTTTTTATCAACATTAAGTGTATCTCTGAAATATCCAATATTGAATAAAGAATTTTAGAATTTTTGTATGGAAAGATCACATCAGGCAGATGTTATTATGTAACTTCTCTCTGTTTATTTTAAAGAGAAATAGCCATACAAATAAACAAACATAATTTTCGCATATATAATAAACTATATAGCATCGTAAAAGCTATTTTATAGGTACAAGCAAAAATAAAACGTTTTGTCGCGTTTGGAAATTTCATTTCCTTTAATGACTTGTTTACGTGTTTTCATATTTGTTTTGTTTTTAGTACAGAGCATTCTAGAATTTGAAGGTAAAATAAATCCCATTAATATTATAAATGCGAAAGTTTGGATAGATGTTTGTTTGTTACTCAATCATGCCAGAACGGCAGTCTATTGTGCACCGCAGACACAAATGCACTCTTTATCCTTTTTCCTCTCAAAGTCTAACAAAGACGACACGACTTCGACACGAGTGGCGCGGGATCGACACGACACGCGCTTTCAGATGCACGGAGGTGAAACACCAACTTCCCAAGCCGTTACTGAGAGTTTCGTAACGGAAAGATAATTAAACTTCAAAAAGAATTTCAAATTAAGAATCTTTTATTGAATTTTTCTTTACTTGTTTTTTGATAGATAGTTTATATTTACTATATTTTAACAGGTTCTATTTCTCTGATACTTTTTTTTTCATGATCATGAATAAAAATAACAACAATATTATATACTTAAGTTTTTTTAAGGCGTTGACTCTGTAACAAACAGACAGATTAAAATAATCTTTTTGTATTTTATATTCTATTTATTGATAACTAGCGACTCACCCTAGCTTCGCTCGGGTTCGTTCCTAGGTTGATTTCCAATGCAAATTTTCATCCCCATTTTCAACCCCTTAAGGGATGACTTCCTGAATAAAAACTATCCTATGTCCTTCCCAGGGTCACAAACTATCGTCTTACTAAATTTCATCTAAATCGGTTCAGTAGTTTCAAGCCTATTCGTTACAAACAAACAAACAAAAATCAAATCTTTCCTCTTTATAATATTAGTATACATACATATTTTAGTCATTAATAGTTATCTAATATCGCTACGATTTTTATTAGCGAAGCAATAGGTATATATATTTTGTTTTTTTCCCATTTTTTCGAAAAATTAAGTTTCATCTTCCTTTTGCAGGAGGTTTAGGGCGCAAAAGCTTATACTATCCATATAAAAGCACCCACAAATCAGTTTATTTAAAATTTAGAAGACTATTAGACTATAATTATGAAGATTGGGAGCCTACCACATCATTTTACTTACCTGATTTTAATCAAACTAATTCCACACATGACGTTTCTAAAATAGCAACTGTTACAGAAACAGTCTCCCGCACTGTACCTGACGTTACTATAACAGGAGATACTTTATCTACTATAAATACGACGCTCCCAAAAGATAATTTTACAGCTAAAAGTAACATAACAGTAACAAAAGATACTTTAACTACAATAAAAAAAGTTGTAAATACAACAACTAAACAAACATTTGTAGAAACCACTACAAAAGTGAATCTAACAGAAGTTGTTACAACGATATCTGATGTAACCAATGTAACGAATATAATATCAAAAGAAACTATTGCTAGTAATATTTCAGTTTTAGAATTAAAAAATACGACTACAACAGGTTTGAATGAAGCTGAAGATCTACTTAAAGAGTTACTGTCATCGACGTCTAGTCCTGTGACTACACACGTTGTTTCTCCTCCAACTATCGCTATGTATTCTCCCGGGACGGTTTCAGATAGTGGACCCCGTAAGTATTTTTTGGACTAGCAACAGCAGTTATATTTTTTGTCTATTTTGAACGATATCGTCGTAAATTGTGAATCGATTCTCATTTTTTTTAAGAATAAGCAGGGTATGCTTAGTGCATATTATATATTAAGTAGGGTCCATATTAATTCTTTCTCATCAATACTGAAATATGCTATAGTCGCACGCTGGCCAAATGCAGGTCGGCAGAATGTATGTGTTTAGAAAACTAATTAGACATCTTGGAGTTGAATATACAGATTTCTACACGATGTTTTCATTTCAAAGGTCGAAACCAGGTTAGAAACCGCTTTACTGGATTTCTGAACGATTATTTGATAAAAATATACAGGGTGGTCGGGTATCCGAATCACCCCATGTATGTTACGCGACTTTTCATAGTTTATGAGTTATGTTTTATTTTCTGAATTCTTGAGAATTTTCGACATGACCAATCCAAAAAAATAAAAAAAATAATAGAAGACTGTCGAAATTTGCTTTTTTGCAATTGAATTATATATGATCAAACGAACTTCTCAAGTGAAGTTCGATCAATATAATATGAGTGATTTCATTTGAAGATACAAATTAACAGGTAGTCCTTTGACCTACAAGGCAACACTCGCACGCTTTAAGAATTTTATATTTATTTATTTAGTATCGATTATTTTTAACTCGATTAAAAATCAATTATTCTACCTCCCCACTAGCCATACTACGTAGCCATGACAGTTCATTCTTTTAAAGAAACGATTTACTTTCACTCTTCTCGTATTCTACAAAACTGGGATATGGGCGGGTGGGAGATTTGTATCTTCAAATGAAATCACTCATATTATATTGATCGAACTTCACTTGAGAAGTTCGTTTGATCATATATAATATTTCGTGATTTCATTTTCGATACAAATTAACAGGTAGATGTTTAGAGATTGAGTTTTGTCAGTATTTATCGTGGGTTTATCTGTACACGATAAATGAAATGCGAAGTAAGAGTGAAAAATCAATTTATTTATTAAATCATTTATGGTAATTATATTTAACCATTACAAATACTTAATAATTTAAGTTTTTTCAATACAATTGATCACCAAACGAAGATTAAATTTATTCTGAATGATTACTATTGGACGGCAAATAAACTAATTTTGCAAAATTTGACTCCTGTATGATAAAATTAGGCAAAAGTTTGGGATGACGCAGTCCAGCCAGCAGTTTTGCAGATTACGTCGACGCTGAGGCCGATCGCGCGCGCAGCCGACGTGGCGGCGTGCCGGACGCTGTGCGCGCCGAACACCGCCACGTCGATACCGCTCGCGCACAACGTTTGTTTGATCCATCTGCTTATACGCCCATGTGCGGACGCTTCACAGTAATTAAGAGATGATCAGTACTCGAGAAGATCTTAAGTCTCGAGTCATAGATAAGTCAACAAATCGAAAAAATTTCGCGGAAAAAGGGCAAAAACAAAACTGGCTGGTCTCGTTCTATCCCTGAAGTCTTAATCATATCTGATATTACAATCTCAACTCCATTCGTTTTTATTTTAATGTTATCTGTTTTAATTAAAGAAAACGTTCGGACTCTGTGTGCCGTACATAATGCCAGTAAAATAACTAGTTTTCTGGTTAGTTTTTCTAAACTTAATTGACTATTAGGAACCCAATCTGAAATATGACCTAACACTATTTGTGAGTCCCAAGTACTTGAGTATTTCGGCAATGACGGTCTCATTCTAAATATTCCTTTCATTAGCATTTTGATACAATCATCTGAACCTAGATTATTGCCAAGGAATAATGATAAGGCTGAACGATGACTATTAAGCGTGTCATAGGACGCACCACTTTCAAACAATTCTGATAAAAAAGATATAATATGGGCAACCGAGGTATCAAATACGTTGTAATCGTTATCGTGGCAGAATTTCCACCACAGCTTGTAACAAACCCCGTACTGCTGCAAGGTTTTATCCGACAGCGACCCAATAATTAAATTTAGGGCGGTAGACCGACCGTACCGGCGGTAGGGCGGGAGAACGCGCACCGGAGAGCACCACTGCACCCAGGGTAAGCGTCCGGTGGAGTGGGTTTTGCTGTCTGAAATGTGAGAGTACTAAGTTTGGCCGAGGGTCTAAAATAACTATATCAGTAACTAATAAGTCCACTAATTGTGGGTACCAATCCTGTGCAGGCCACATCAGAAATAATAATAAGTATACCAGCTGTAGCTTAGCTTTATCTTGAATAATATTTTGTGTGCAATTTAATATCAAAGCAAAAGGGGGAAAAGTGTAAAAGAATATCTCACTTCATCTTATTGTGAATGGGAATATAAACTTTAATGAATATTATTATTCTTGATTAATTTCAATTTAAACATAATGTTGCTTTAAATAATTACAATTTTATTTCCTTTATGTTTAGAAATATAATAATGGCAACACTAAATAACATTACCAATTATTTAAATTTTCTAAAAAAATAATTTAATAATTATAATAATAATAGCCAAAATGAAATAAATAATATTCCATACTTAACTATAAAACTCATTAATATTTTAAAAATGTTTAAATTAAGATTAACAAATATTGTAAGGAACAATGCCAATTTTGAATTTTTTGAATTCATTTTTGTTGATTTATGGGTAGGCTGCCTGTAAAAACTATATAATGCCTTTGAGACATCTTAAACCTTAGTCTCTCCCGTGACCTTGATTGTTGTACAGCATTCAAAACATCGGGAACCAAAAATCAAAATAAGCTCGCGAAAAAATCCGAAAAAATAGTTTTACGTTTAACTTCAAATGAACCATGTTGTTTTAACAATATGTATTTTTGTCGTTCTAATATTTTTATAACAGCCAACCCTAGCATGCTGCTGGGCAAGCTGATACAAAGACGCCTATTAATTAAGAAAACTCACAAATGATGACAATGGGTAATTTAGCAAATATTTGAACCGTACAGGCTACCTTATTACGTTTATATAAAGGTAACTTAAGGGTCATTTGAGTGGTATATGAATATAAATCCTTAAAAATTTGCACACTTGCTGTGGCTGTAATTGACTTTTATCGTAATTTATTACGAAACCTAAACACTCATACAATGCTTCGTCGCTTGAACATTACGAAGGCATTTATCATAGCTCTTAGCTAAGCAACAAATGTCGTTAAGATAGCAAACTGATTTGTGACCCCGACTACATAAGTGTGTGTCGACTTCTCTCACTATCTTAGTAAAACACCTAGGTGCTATCCCTAGTCCGTAACATAAAACACTAAACTCGTACGTTATAGTTTCTTTTGAATTTGGTGCGATATACTGAAATCGAAAGTATTTTCGAGATTATATATCGATAGGTATAAGTATAATTCCTTTAATAATTTTAGATTCAAAATAAACCTTTTAGTACCATTAGGCTTATGGGCTAAAAACATACTTGAAAGAAACTGATCTTCACATTTTGAAAAGGAACCTACATAGTTTAAGTAAATTATCGATAGCCATGTACATTTCATGCTGTTTGTTCTTTTGATGACCATCGTAGTCGCGGTACATTTGATTGATACGGCTTGGTTATAAATGGAATAGGTACTCCATTTAGAACCCAGCTAAGAATATTAACATTATCTGTAATGTTGAGTCAACAATTATAAAAAATTAAACGCGACCCGCATGTACCTGTATTAAGGACGTGGTGGAGCACGTGACTTTGTGACAATAATAACTAAAATTTCATTAATTATTTATAATTTTAAAGTTAGGCTAGTATAGGGTTACTAGCGACTCACCCTCGCTCCACTCTGCTGGGTGGATTTGCATGTAACAAAAACATTTCAAAAGTGTCCAAACTAGTTGAATCGACTTTTAAGGGATTTTTAAGAACGAAGAATGACGAATGTGTATTATTATTGTGTAAGCTGAACAAAAAAAAATGTTTTTTCTATTCTTTATAATATATATAATGTTATAACGTGGTTGCGCCAACGGGGTTATTGCTGGTCGCCTTGACGATGTGGGTAACTTCCTGTAGCCCCCTCGCCCCCCCTGTTTGTCGAGTATCGAGGAGGCCCGGTCCAGTTTCCCTGAAATGGTTGACGGGCCGCACTTGTGCTGGGAGCAACTGAATTATACCTCAGTG
Source organism: Brenthis ino (assembly GCA_921882275.1). Lineage (NCBI taxonomy): Eukaryota > Metazoa > Arthropoda > Insecta > Lepidoptera > Nymphalidae > Brenthis > Brenthis ino. Next base: position 6,865,975 of record OV170229.1, read on the forward strand.
GAGGCACTGTCTTTTTGATTTGCTAGTCCTAGTGTGATCATTTTGATCCTAGCCTGGGTTTCATGATGCAAAAAACATAAAATGCGACAACCGTCGCTGAGCATTTTAATCGCATCTATTTTATTGTCGCTTGTCAACAATGTCGACATAGCCCGGCTGATAGCGGTGATCCCTGCACCAAATTGTTGTTGCATAAACTCGACTTTTTTGTCACGCAATCTGACCATTTTTATAACTGCCGCCGATATCTCAATGTTGAGCTTTGGGGCTTGCAACAAAGTGCAATTGCTGGGAATAAGGTATTGTTTTAATACCTTTTCTCTAACTTTCTTGTCCATACCTGTTTTTAACAATGTGAGCCAGAGCTGGGTCAAATTATTATGTATCTCTTGACCCCACGTTGGTCCCGAATCAGTGGCCTCACCGAGGGCGGATAGAATTTCGGGGTCAAGAGTGGATAAGTCGCGGTCTCTAACGGCGCCGCAGCCGATGCCGGTGCCGGTGCTGGTGGCGGTGGCAGTGGTAAATCATTTTGTGTATTGCGTTCATCCATTATCGGTGACGCAGTGGCGATAGCATGTTCATCCAAATCGGATAATGGCACCGCTCCATCCTGGTCAGGCTCGGTTAGGTGCACCGTCGAAGTTTCGCCTTCTAGAGGTCAACGACAACGACCAATAGGTTATGTAAGTCAAAAATAAAATGACGATAAACAGGAATAGTTCATAACTTGAATCTATAACCTGCATAAAAACATGAATAGTAACGCCTTGTTCATTTTTGAATCTATGGCGGGTAGGTTAATAATTTTGCCGTGTTCTAATTAGAATCTTTGGCAAATCATCGTAACAAAAGGTACTTTCAAATTGAACAGTATTTGTACGATTCTTTCGCGAAAATATGATTTTGGATACACCACGCACCATGAACATTATCTATTTTTTCTTCATCTGAAGATGAGAACGAATTTAAACGCCGACGTTTACGTTGATGTTTATCTCTCAATTTTTTCATTTTTTGAAAATAATACTCCATCTTCTCTTCGAACGATCTTTTAGGTATAGTGAACTTTGAAAAATCAAAATAATTTTACTTTCTTAACAACTTGTAGCTAGGAGCGCGTGCGCTCGTTGCCTCGCACGGAAAAAGAATGAACTGTCATGGCTACGTAGTATGGCTAGTGGGGAGGTAGAATAATTGATTTTTAATCGAGTTAAAAATAATCGATACTAAATAAATAAATATAAAATTCTTAAAGCGTGCGAGTGTTGCCTTGTAGGTCAAAGGACTACCTGTTAATTTGTATCGAAAATGAAATCACGAAATATTATCATAAGTAGTACTTTTATGAATAAAATAACCAGCTTTGTAACTGTGATGAAAGTTATGAAAATGTTGGTCTTAAGTGAAAAATTTACGTTCGGTCAGTTATAACTTAAATTTTCAACTTTAAATAAAAAATTATGGTTCTTAAGTAGACTTAAGAATTCGTCAAACTCTCAGCTTTTACAATCATTAAAACAAAAGTAATACTCAATGGGGCTACCTTGACTAAAATCAGCCTTCAAAGACAGCGAGCTGAAAAATTCTTAAAATTAGTCATCTGATTAAAAATATTTCTTTTTATTTGGATTTTTTCTATTTTTACATCCCCCTGACTCGGTTTTAGCATTTATTTTTCTATGTACAGATATTCGACTTCTACAGTTTTATTATATGTATAGATGTTAAAATATTCGCATAAATCTAAGAAAGTATTAAAGGTTAAAACGTCAAAGTGTAATGTACATTTTCAGCGCATGTTATAGAAATTTCTACTCCAAATCCAATTCTTGAAGACATAAAGGAATTACATCGGAAGGACGGATATTTTACGGCATCTTTAATCATGCTTTTGCGCATCCTGTTGACGTTCGAGAGATCTTACATAAGAACTTTACTGGGCACTTTAGAATTCGAGTTAGAAAGGTAGTACAGTATTCAGCCCTTTTTCACGTCCCACTGTTGAACCCATAATCGTAGATTATAGTTAGTTCTTTTTGTATCCATTAATTATTAATAGATACAGAAAGAAAAAAAAAGTTACATATTTGTAAAAAGCATTTATAAACAAATAGATGAAATGTGGAAAATTTTAAAGATATGCATTTGGAAAATTCATTCTTTATCCTGTTTTAAATGAAATGGCAAGAAAAGGGATAGAATATCAAATTGACTTCTTTTTTTGCTTTTGCTGAAAGTCACATCTATGCTGTGTTAATCAGTTCTAAGGGTAATTGTTTTAAGAAGTTTCAGTTTTGTACACCTACCACAAAACCCTACATAATATTTATTATTAGTTAACGGTAGGCCAGTATATTTTTAAATTTTTTTCTTACTTTAACAGGCGAGATAGAGAGAATCTTTTAACCATTTTTGGAGGAAAACCAACAGAAGTGTTTCTATCTGCCATACAAATATTGGTGCCCGAGCCTTTGGATGTAATGCAAAGTATATCAAATTATCTTCTCTTGTTTCTTCCTCAACTCTTCTC